>CM060415.1:112612682-113240761 GCA_030545235.1 Helianthus tuberosus | reverse complement strand
ATTCAGGACCATGTCTGGCATTCCAACGAACTTTGACGAGCTTGACACTGCTCCGGCGGGTCTTGTTTACTTTCCAATCCGTAACCTCAACCGGTTCTTCAACGAAATGGAGCGTGTCGTCAACATGAATCTCATCGATGGGAATGGCAATGTCATCTTGAGTTGGACTTTTCTTCAGGTTGGATACATGGAATGTATCGTGAACACCATTCAGTTCAGCAGGTAAATCCAACTTGTATGCTACTAGTCCTATTCTTTCCAAAATTCTGAGAGGACCAATGTAGCGCGGATTTAACTTCCCACGCTTTCCGAAGCGTGCCACACCCTTCCAGGGTGAAACCTTTAATAAAACCATTTCTCCCACTTGAAATTCCACATGTTTCCGGTTTGGATCCGCATAGGCCTTCTGTCTGTGGCGAGCTGCTTCGATGTGTTTCAGAATCTGCACAATCTTGTCTGTCGTCTCTTGGACGATTTCGGGACCAGCAAGCTGCCTATCACCTGCGTCAGCCCAACATAAGGGTGATCGGCCCTTGCGTCCGTAAAGGGCTTCAAATGGCGCGACACCAATACTGGTGTGGTAGCTGTTGTTGTATGAAAATTCGACCAAAGGCAAATGCTTATCCCAGCTACCGCCCAAATCCATAACACACGCTCTCAGCATGTCTTCCAAAGTCTGTATCGTTCGCTCGCTTTGACCGTCAGTTTGCGGATGAAACGCAGTGCTCAGATTTAATTGTGAGCCAAAAGCTTCTTGGAAGGATTGCCATATTCTTGACACAAACCTTCCGTCTCTATCAGAGATGATCGAGAGAGGCACTCCATGACGTGCGACGATCTCTCTCATGTATATTTCGGCCAACTTGCTCGTATTATCCTTCTCTCTGATAGGTAAGAAGTGTGCAGACTTCGTTAATCGATCCACTATTACCCAAATAGTGTCATTTCCTCTTGGCGTTCTTGGCAACTTTGTAATAAAATCCATCGAGATTTGTTCCCATTTCCACTTGGGGATCTCGGGTTGTTGCAGAAGTCCTGAAGGCTTCTGGTATTCGGCTTTAACCTTAGCGCATGTTAAACATTTGCTCACATAAACAGCAACATCGCCCTTCATCCTAGGCCACCAATAATAATCCTTGAGATCTTGGTACATCTTATCCGCTCCTGGATGGATAGAGTACCGCGACTTGTGAGCTTCATCAAAAATAACCTTCCTTAAATCACCAAACAAAGGAACCCAAACCCTTTTCTCAAAACATAACGTTCCTTCCTCGTTTGGTACCAGTAGCTTCTCCATCCCACGGAGATATTCTTCTTCAAGGTTTCCTTCCTTGAGAGCTTCTTTCTGCGTGGCACGAATGCGCAAGGAAAGATCGGTTCGGATAATCATTTCTAAAGCCCTAACCCTTATGGGCTTGATCCTCTCCTTTCGACTTAGGGCATCGGCGACCACATTCGCCTTCCCTGGATGATACTTTATCTCGCAGTCGTAAACGTTCAGCAGCTCAACCCATCGTCTTTGCCTCATATTCAGCTCCTTCTGGTTGAATATGTGTTGTAGGCTCTTGTGATCTGTAAAAATTGTACATTTTGTACCATAAAGGTAGTGTCTCCAGATCTTTAGTGCAAATACCACTGCGCCAAGTTCCAAATCATGTGTGGTATAGTTCTTTTTGTGCACTTTCAATTGACGCGATGCGTAAGCAATAACCTTTTGGCGTTGCATCAACACGCAACCCAATCCTTGGCGTGAGGCGTCACAGTATACCACAAAATCATCCGTACCTTCCGGTAGTGCTAAGATTGGCGCATTGCAGAGCTTATCCTTTAGTATCTGGAATGCTTCCTCCTGTTTGATTTCCCAATCAAACTTCTTATCTTTCTGCGTGAGGAGCGTCAATGGTTGAGCGATCTTCGAAAAATCCTCAATGAACCTTCGATAGTAGCCAGCCAAACCCAAGAATTGCCGAATTTCGGTTGGCGTCTTTGGCGTTTCCCAATTCTTAATCGCTTCGATCTTGGTTGGATCCACATGGATTCCATCTCCATTTACCACGTGTCCAAGGAATTGGACTTCACGTAGCCAAAATTCGCACTTGGAGAATTTGGCATACAGCTGTTCTTTCTTCAGCAACTCCAAAATAGCTCTTAAATGTTGTTCGTGCTCGACCTTTGTTCTTGAATAAATCAAGATGTCGTCGATAAACACAATCACGAACTTGTCCAAGTACGGCTTGCAAACTCTATTCATCAAGTCCATAAAGACTGCAGGTGCGTTTGTCAAACCAAACGGCATAACAAGGAACTCGTAGTGTCCATAACGAGTTCTGAAGGCTGTCTTCGGGATACTCTCCTCTTGTATCCTTAACTGATGGTATCCAGATCGAAGATCGATCTTTGAATAAAAGCTTGAGCCTTGCAGTTGATCAAACAGATCATCGATTCTTGGCAGAGGGTATCTATTCTTGATCGTCAGCTTGTTCAGCTCCCGGTAGTCGATGCACATACGAAAACTACCGTCCTTCTTCTTGACAAACAAAACTGGAGCTCCCCAAGGCGAGAAGCTTGGTCGGATAAAACCCTTGTCTAACAACTCTTGAAGTTGTGTCGACAGTTCCTGCATCTCAGACGGAGCAAGTCTATAAGGTGCCTTAGCCACAGGCGCGGCGCCTGGAACTAAGTCAATGCGGAACTCTACTTGTCTCTGAGGTGGCAGTCCAGGTAAGTCCTCTGGGAAGACTTCTGGATATTCCCTCACGACAGGGATGTCTTCTATTCTTGGCTCAGCAGCCTTCTTATCCACAATGTGTGCCAGGAAGGCAACACATCCCTTCTGCTAACACTTTCACGCTTTCAGGCAGCTGATAATTCTCAACGGCGTATCACGCTTCTCTTCATGAACCACAATTGTTTCGCCATCTTCGGTTGGGATACGAACAACCTTTTCGTGAAAAACTATCTCAGCCTTGTTGCCTGGTAACCAATCCACTCCTACCACTACGTCGAAGCTTCCCAACTGGACTGGTAGTAGATCCAAAGTAACTCACGCTCTCCCAATTCGATCACACAACCTCGGATCACTTCATTGGCTTCTACTAACTTTCCATGAGCCAATTCGATTGAGTACGGAATATCTAACTTATTAGCGGCTAACCAAGCATATTCTTAAATTCTAACGATACGAAGCTATAATCGTTGCCAGTATCAAACAAAATAGATGCAAAAGTTTTTGGTTGATAGGGAACGTACCAGTAGTCATGCCTGGATCCTGGCATGCTACACCAGCTCCGATGTTGGATGTCCTTTCACGGTCTTGTTTCAACTTCGGGCATTCCCTCTTAAGATGTCCAACATCCCCACAATGGAAGCATCCTGACACTCGGCCATTTCCTTTCCCATTTCCACCTTGAACGTTGTTACTGTTTTCTCCTTGTCTGGGACTCTTCCTCCCACAACCATCCTTGTTGTGTCCTTTCCTCCCGTACCTAGGCTTCCGACATTCACAATCGTGGTGATACTTGCACCCAGCACGTCTTGGTTTAGTTTCTAAGTAAATCTTATCATTGGCCTGTTTATTGTTAGGGCAGTCTTTCTTGAAATGCCCTTTGTCCCCGCAATCAAAACAACCTCGAATAGATCTTTGTTCATCATTATTCGTTTGGGTATCTTCGGTGAGCTTCCTTTTGTTCTTTCCGGACGTCTCTACCTGAGTCTCCTTGTCAGGGTTTGCAAGTTTTTCTAGTCTAAATGCTTCCGTAACGAGTGCCAAGCCCATCTTACTTGCAACATCAGTTGTTGGTGGCGTTGATGTTGTCATCAAGCTCAAGACTTGAGGCGCCAGTTCCCAAATGAATTGTTCCAATTTCTCTAATTCTGGTTTCACCAGGTACGGAACAACTCGTGACGAATCATGAAGTCTTTGCACGTACTCCAACACCTTCGGACCTTCCATCATCAGGCTCCGAAGTTCATCTTCCCACTTCTGGGTTTCCGTTTGGGGGCAATACTTCTTATGCATCATTCCTTTCAGTTCACCCCAGGTTAATGCATATGCTGCAGTAGCACCCTTTATATGGGTCTGAAGATTCCACCATAATCGGGCTTCATCTAGAAACAGCTCAGAAACGTATAGGACTTGTTGTTCCGGCATACAACCGCTCACTTGAAAGAGGGAATCCATACTTTCGATCCATTTTACAAAAGCTATGGCACCTCCAGTGCCGTCGAACTTCGGAGGCTTGTGGTTGAGGAAGTGCCAGTAGGAACAACCGTTATTTTCTGAGGTGCCTCTGCTAGGTTCGGAGCGTAGGGCCTCGTGCTGTGCTATAGCTGCAGCAATTATCTCTTGAAGTTCTGCCTCTGAGGTGGGCATGCGCATTTCGCGTCTTGGTGGCATCTTCTAAAAGATGTTTCACGTAGGTTAGGTCATAGTAAGTAGAGTGTACGTAAGTATACAACAATATCAACACATAACATCTCATGTTATAAATAAATCACCCATATTGATAGCCTCTGCAATGGTTGAGGGCTTCGAGGTAGTAACCATACCCGTGATCTGGGGTGCAAGTGTCCAAATGAATCGTTCAATCCTTTTGAACTCCGGTTTGACTAAGTAGGGGGCGACCCTAGACAAGTCGTGAGATTGCTGGACGTATTCAGGAATCTTTGGTCGGTCCATTTTCAATTCCAGAACTCCACCTCAAGCTTCTAAATTCCAGTCCTAAAACAACATTTCTTCTCAATCGTTTCCTTGAGCTCGTCCCAGCTCAGTGCATAAGCAGCGTCTGTGCCAAGGGTCTGAGACTGAAGGTTTCACCATGAGAGTGAGTTATCTAGAAATAACCCCGGGATGTAGGTAACACTCTATTGGGACGAACAGTCACTCATTCTTGGTATGGAGTTGGTCTTTTTGGACCAACGAACAAATGCAACGGCGCCTCCTGTTCCGTCAAAGTTCAAAGGCTTGCAGTTCAGGAACTGCTTATAGGTGCAACCAGTTGGAGGGTTATCTCCAGTAATGCCATCGTTGTTCTTAGAGCGGAGGGCTTTATGTCGTGCATTTATCTGTGAGATGCGTTCTTGCAGCTCGGCTTCTGTCCTTGGCAACGTACGGGTGTTTGTGTCACGTCTGGGTGACATTCCCTTTTGTCGAAGTGGTGTGAAGCGGGTTAGACAACGTTTCAATTGTCTATGAGATATATATAGCAACATAAGCCATCATGTAATCACCCAATTTCACACGCAAATATACTCAATGAATGAGTGGGGAAGTAAATTTCTGAGCCTTCATATAGGCTTGCCAATTTGGCTTGTTGCTTGTAATAGAATGAACTCGAGACTACATCGCCTCGCCTTTGTCATTCGTATTTTAGATATTTCCTGCTACATTGGTTTTCATTAGCTTGACCCGCAGAGTCCACCAGGATTTCTGTGCACTGCAAGTCGTTATTACGTGGGCCCCCGTAATAATAAATTGTCTTGCACAGTTACCCCAAATTTTCTCTCGTCCAAGCAGATGATCAATCAAGGAGCAACAGCAGGTGCATCGGCATGAACAGGGTCATGCTCCAATGCGGGGTCAGGAGCAACGCCTGGCTCAGGGGCCACGGCTGGCTCCGGATCAAAACTCCATCTCAAGATCAGCTGGATCAACAAACACAGGGGGTTACAGGATCTTTCAAGGGCTGGTCTAAGTGTATGAACTCAAGGCCATGGTCTGGATCAGAACCAGGTGGCAAAGCAGGATCAACCTCAATATCGTGATCAAACTCAAAGCTGTGGGCGGGAACCGGTGCAGCTGATGATGCCATATCAGGGTCGGTGTCGTGTGAGTGGTGCTGCATTCCCTGTATGTGCGAAGATGCGGATGTCAGAAACTCAAATGAGTCTGGGATAGGGGAATGGACATGAGTTTCCCCTACAGGAGCGTCCGCATGCAGTAGTCTAATACCAGCAGTAATAGGGCCCTGCCCTCGAATGGGTCCTCCTCTAGTAGATCGTTATCGTCGTCAGAGGCCACGTCGGGGGGGGGGGGGGGCATATCAACAACAGGATAAGCGGCAAGGGGGCAAATTCCCAACAAGATGGCCATCGGTAGGCTCTGCTACGACTTCAGGCAGCGCAAAAGGGCTGAAAGTCGTCATTGTCTGTGCCGGTAGTATCGGAAATGTACACCTCGTGCTTCGATGAAACTATGTCGTCTGATACTATGGCCATGGGATTCGTAGTGTCCATCTTTCTAGTACATGATGAAAGCATGACGTTTGTAAAACAAACACATATACGTATAATAATCAATCATATAATCATATAAACATGTTAGTCAATCAAATAATTCTCCTAGTCCCACTAGCCAAATTCTTCCCAGTCTCTAAGACTGCTCTATCATCTACCTCGACCTCTTAGATCGAGCCTCGGCCTCTAAGACCGAGCCTCAGCCTCCAAGACTGAGCCTACTCTTCCTAGTCTTACTAGCCATCTACCTCGATTTCTTAGATCGAGCCTCGGTCTCTAAGACCGAGCCTCAGCCTCCAAGACTGAGCCTACTCTTCCTAGTCCAACTAGCCAACTACCTCGATCTCTCAGACCGAGCCTCGGCCTCCAAGACCGAGCCTCAGCCTTTCAGGACTGAGCCTAAAAATAATGAATAAAATGTGCTCAACATTTGTTTGTAAAAAGTGTTGGATCTGGACTTAAGTGGTATGCAGAAAAATGTTTTCGTGAGAGCCCTAGTGATCATAGTCTAGACTCGAGAAGGAATCCTAGTTCGCTATGATCAGAGCTCTGATACCAAGCTGTCACACCCTGGCTTTGCGGAAGCGTGGTTAATTTGGTGTGACTTCTTAATACCATAGCTTAACCATAACAAAGCTATATGAAATAAAATCATGCAAGATCATCCATTTAATTAAGTTTTGGAAACCAAATACAACAACATTGTCTTAACGAAAACACATCCTAACGACATTGTTCAACAACACAAACATCAACATGACATAAACACAGTTTAAGGACTGTGACTTGTCCAGGAAAGAGTCACATTCCCCAAACCCGGATGACCTCGTAACTAGTGCAGCGGGAAAACGTGTCATACCGCGCCAGATCCTTTAATTTCCTGAAATACATGTAAGTTGAAAAATCAACAATAATGTTGAGCGAGTTCATGTGTAAGTGAGTAAGTAAACCTTTGTGAGTATAAAAATAGTCTTGGTATGTAGCAAATAAGGGAATTGAGATCACCAATGGTTTGCAAGGCCACTGATATATGTGAAGTGCAAATAGGGAGACTCAAACCTACCAGATTTCGCCACGGCATTAGTATGTGGACAAAGTCACCCCGAGGTCCGTTTCTAGTTTGGCCTGGGGCTGGGCTCGCTACACCCAGATAGATCTACCGCTCCTGTCCCTCGGTCCTGCCATGAGGACTTATGGCCTCATATTGCTCCTACCCACTCACATGATCTAAGTAGTAAACCTCCTTACGCTAACCATACCGTGTACAAAGTACTTGTAATCAAAGTAACATGTATTTCACCCCCGCAGTTAAGAAAACTGAAAACAGTTAAAGAAAAGGGGGACATGAACTCACCGTGGTGCGTCTCTACCAAGTATGCCTCCAAATCGATCAGCTGTATGACGACCTACACGTGCTAACTCTATTAGACGGACGTCCGTGCCTTAGCTTTATGGTTTAAGTTTTTGGGAAATAGTTAGGCAACTATTTCGTGTTTACATTCTGTATACTTGGTAGTTATTCTCCTTCCCAAGGATGGGGGATTTAATACATGTGCGTTCGTAACATTCGGATTTCACTATTAAGTCTCACTTAATATATTTTATTTCCAACTTCAAAATATAAGTATTCTTCCCAAAAATATTATATTTTAATACATGTGATTTTCCCAAAATAATACTTAGTAATATTATTTTTACCCTAAAAATAATATTTATGTAGTTCACAAAATAATCATAAACACTTATACAAGTGATGTTGTGAAAGAAAAATATATACTAAATATATATATGTATCACGTTTTATTTTGTGAAATCCCACCTCCGATGTTTTGTAAATATAGTCGTGGCGAAACTTATATTTTGAAAACAAGTCAAAATGTATTTCTAACACTTTTAGTGAAAATAATTCTAAGTGTTAGGTTTTTGGAAAATTTCGCCAGAGTTTCCTCTGTAACTAGAGGTGGCCACGCTTTCAAGCGTATCATTTTCTTTTATAAATCACATCAACAATCTTCTTATTCAATCAAAACAATGTTCAACGTATCAAACTAGTTAAAATATGCATATAAATCGCAAAAGTTTCATGAACTTGTGATTCATTCAAACTGTGAAGTAAATCTCATTACTTTTAGTGGATCTTTATATAAAACAATCCGATTTTGTAAAAACCTCGTTTTTATGGAAGTTCCGTCTTTACAACTTCTCGTCATCTTTTTCAAAAATAGCTATTTTGTCGAAACTTTGTGTTACACACTTGTGTGTTCTAAAAACCATTCTTGTTAGTGTAAGGTCCGTCTTTAAAAATATGTTTTCTCTTGACACTCGGTCCTTTAAAAATACCACCTGTAGATCCGTAGATCTACTAGTTTTAATCACTATTTTACAAGCTAAAACACTTTTACACAAGTTCATGATTCGAGTGTGGTAGAGTTTCATCTTCTAACCCTTGTTATACCAAAACAAGCTTTATGTCATAATCCAAGATCATAACTAAACCGGGTTAAATGATGATCCGAGCTACCACAACATAGATCGGGTCCAAATAATCACACAAATCAAATACTACAATATTTACACAACTTATGTGCTTTTAACCACCATTTTTAGTGTTTTTAGTAGACTTTAAAGCATTATCTTGTAAGATTTCGAGTTTTAACCGTTACACATCGTATTAACCACTTCAAAATAGTTCGAGTAGGTGATTTAGGTAACATACCACTAGCTCAAGGCTAGGGAAGAATCTATGCGAAAAATGCGTGGATAAAAGCAAGAGAATGAGGTCCTTCGCCTTCCGTTTGCACCAAGACTCCTCGTATGTGACCCGTAACACTTGTATGGACTTGGGATTGCTTGATCAAAATCGAACAATGATGGATGGGGGGTGGGTGCTCTCGGCCGAAAGTTCAAAGAGAGGGAGAGAGTTTTGTGCTCAAGTGTGGTGATGAAATGAATGGTGTGTTAAGCTAGCAACTTATAGACAATTCTTAGGGTGATTATCCATTGGTCCCTATGTCTTCAAGATCTTAAGCACCCAAGATTATAATGATCATCAAGTACAAGAGGTGTCCCCCTACATGGGGACGGTTTGTAATGGGGGGGGGGGTACTAGTCCGATTCCAACTAGTTAGTTAGGATAATAGTTAGGTTAAGTAAGGTAGTTAAGTGCTTAACCCGGTTAGTTGTGTGTCGTGTGTTATGACGGGTGTTAGGGTATTCAGGGACCCTAACTGGCTCAGAAAAAGACAAACAATGTTATTAACAATATTTTCATGTTCTGGGTATAGTCCGGTTGTTCGGTTGGATAGTAATCCGTTAATGTGCTTAAACAAGCTTTAAAGTGTCGTTAATACCCTTTTTAGTGACACAACTCATTTCTGACACTTTGGAAAGTGTCTAGTAATATTTTTCTCATGTTTTGGCACTTTATTAGTTTGCTAAAAGCTGAATTATTATGTAAAGTGCTGAATTTTGTACTTAGAGCATGTTTTAGGCACATCCAGTCATTGAAACTTATTCCTAGAGACGCAGTTCTACAACCCTTGTATCCCTACACTCACCACTAGTGTAGCAAAATATTTCTGGCTCATACAGGCCTTAGAGGCAGTGTCTGCCTGATGCTGGCTTTATCAGCATGTTCAATAGGTTATCCGTTTATTGTGCTACTGTGCTTTTGTGCATCATGTTTGTCACTAAGGTTCAGCATGTAAATAATGTAGTGACGGTAAGTAAAGTATGATGCAAGTAAGTACATGTATCAGTATTCAAGTAGCAGTTTATTCACAAGTTCAAGCAAGCACAGTAATTAAGCAGTAATTAATTATTAATTAAGTCGTACGGATACCTGGTTTAGTGAGGGTTGTCACATCGCAGAAGTACCAGGGTAAGGCGGAGGAGTCGCTCGGACTACCTCGGGTTTTCGGAGTAGGTTCAGATGTTGCCGAAAGAAACAAGCGTTGAATTTTGATAGGATGGAATAAATTCGCGTGTCGTAACTAGATGTTGATCGAATCGAGTTCGAAGAACAGTGCTTGCGATACCCTTTACCCCCAGGGTATCTTTGGCTCGTTGCTCCAACGAGTAACATTTGTAGAAAGTAATTCGTCCAAACGGAGATTTGTGCAGAATAGAATAGGATAAGAATCAGGGAATTCATAACACGAGTGGCGAGATAATGCAAGAAGGGTAGTCAAAATTGATGCGTTCAACCTGAGACAAGACATAAATGGCTTTGAGGTCGGCAACAAGGTTTCATCTGATGTCGACGAGGTAGCTGGTCTTACACAAGTTGTATGCAGTTAGAATTAAAGTACGCCGCTTGTCGATAAGGAGTGTTACGTCGATGTGGTTAGTATAATAAGAAGCAGCTAGAGGGGGACGGTCGTCGTGCGGGTTTGTAGGTTTTAGGGTCTACTGAGACGTCTGGCAGGATATGATTCCTCAAATCGGTAAGAAACCAAGTTCGAGTGGATGGTTCTAAGTCGCGCGAATGAGTTTGGAGTAGCGTGTGCGTCGTCGGGGGGGGGGGGGGTCGATGTGAAACTGCGAAAACAGGTTTTCGAGAAAGTACGATTGAAGTAGCACGTTGTTGAATTTCAAGGGCTAAAAAGTTTGTTGACTAAAGGTCGAGTTTTTTTGAATTCACCAAACTGAAGAGGGATCTGGTCAAGGTTTCTATACGAAGAAACGTGGATGTCGTGATAAAGAAACGATAGAAGCGGGGATACCATCTGGGCAATAAACGTGAATTCGTACGAAAGCTAGCGAAAGGATTCACGGGATCAGAAAAGTCGTCAAAGAATAACGGGTCTGGCAAACGAAGGATAAGGTAAGCATCTTGGTCACCGTACTCATCGGCGAGTGACTGGCTCGTGCCTTCGCCTTGACACGCTTTAAAATACGCCGGTTTGTAAGAAGGATATCACTTTGCTGTGTTTTGGGGCGTGCTAAGGTATAAGGTTGAACTTGGATAAGGATTAACCATGTAACGAGGTATAAGGTGATACGATTGCTGGCACTGCAATGAGAAGTATACACCGCACGTGCTTCTCGTGTCCGAGATGTGCGAACAGAATTCCAAAAAGTGAAAACTCACTAGAATGCTTCAAGAATCCAGGTGATCGGTCGGATGAGGGAACAAGTCTCACTATTTAAGTCGGGAAAAGAAATACGCAAGTAAAAATGGATGCGAATGACGTCGTCGTTCCTTCTAATGTCCCATGATGTAGGGGTGGCTCCCCTTCATCGATTCATCTTCGTTACTTCTCTATGTGCTTCGTAGCAGGCCTTTCATGAGCAGGTCTATCGAGTGGACGTCCCTCGCGTCGATTTGCAGTCCAGGAATGATATCAAGGAAATACGTGGACGAGGGTTTGGAATAACTGGTTCCTTGCCCTTAGTGTATCATGGTTTCGGATCAGGTTTGGGAGGATTCGCTCCTGTTTAACACGTAACACGCTAGCCTAGCCTTCGTATGATCCACTGTGTTAAATACTAAATATACGCATACATACTAACACATATATGCTAATTATACACATACACACATGCGTGTTCACACACATAAGTTATGCACAAGTAAATGCTGTTAGCCTACCATTATCAGGTGAGTATCTGAGGTTGACGAACCTTGCAATCCGGAGTGTGGTGTCGTTGTGGTTTCCACTAAAGAACGGTTATAGTCTGGTTTTCATATAAAAATATTTTATTTCGCAAACCAAAAATATTTTATATTTAAAACCTAGTTCGCTATAACCAATGGCTCTGATACCAATCTGTCACACCCTCAAAGTCCACACACGGAGTATTACCGTGAGGCATGTGACGACCAGGATCTTAGCCACTAATCATTTTGAACGGATTAGTTATTGTTATAAACATTAGCATAATTGGTGACCTAATTTAAATTTTTCAAAACATAGTTTAAGTTCACAGCGGAAAGGGAAAGAAAACGCATCATAATTTGAAACCACAAGTTTATTATTATGTTACTTACGAACCACGTACTCCATCCGATTGCAACGTCCGTCCAGAACTATATCGAGCAACCTGCAAAGCATGCAGTAGAGTGTCAACATAACGTTGGCGAGTTCACATGTTTGTAGTTTTTCAGTTTTAATTCCAAAAACTTATTTTAACCAGTTAATTTATCCGTTTATACATGCCATGGGGAGCTACCCCATAAGTGAGCGACTAAACTGTTTTTCCAATACCGAATACTAGGTGACCGTACGTTTCCGCAGTGCCCCGTTTGTCAATGTTCTATCGTCATTGACGGTTTGCCAGAGTACATTAGTTCACGACCGATCCTCTACAGGCACGGTGTGAGGCTGGTAAGACCTAAATAGCGCTATCAACTAATAACCCGTTCGCCTGGCCCCGGCGACTAATCGGTATTAAGTAGTAGGGACTTGAGTGATAGAGTTTTGTTTAGTGTTGCTCGTTGCATTTCCGTACAAACAGTAATTAACTAAGAGTCCCGCATAAGGGGAGAAAAGTAGTTTGTATCCCTCACAAGGGGATAGCGTTGTTACCCGTATCCCACACAAGGAGATAGAAATACCGTATCCCGCACAAGGAGATAGTAAGCAATCCCAAACCAGGAAAAGTGTTTCGTTCCGTTTCCCAACCACCGGGAACGCATGCTTTAAGTAAAAAGTAGTGAACTCACCTTTGCTTTGCTCGGTAGTTAATTTACTTGTGTTACGTTGGTCAACCATACCCTATTATGGTTTATAAATATTTATTAGGTTCGTGTGCAAGTAAAAGTCACGTACAACTACACGTATCTAACACATAGCACGTAAGTCATACTAGCATATACGTTATTGGGCCTATCCTAGCATGCAAACAGTTAAACAGTAACAGTTAAACATTAACAGTAGCACGTAGTTCAAAACATCAGTTTGTGCGGCCCAATAACTAAGCAGAGTAGTCCAGTCGAAACCGGGTGGTCTCGACTCGAGAACAAGAGGTCTCGAGTCACAACCATGAAGTTCCGAGTCGCAACCAGACGGTCTCGAGTTGTGCATAACTGAGTCGCAACTTTAGAGGTCTCGAGTCGAGATCAGGAGATCTCGAGTCGTAACCGAGCGGGTCTCGACTACTGGAGCATGTTGTCTGGTTTCGAGTTGTCATATAATGGTCTCGAGTCGCAACCCTACGGTCTCGACTCGCAACCACCACCGATGCTTCTAGACCCCTTATCCAATTCGGTACTATCCAATCAGATTTCATAAGCATGTACTAGCCAATCAAGTTTCACTAACATGTTTCTAATTCCCTACACCTACCAAATCAGATCGAAAGCACAATATTTCATAAAAGCCCCTAACAATCATCCATATTTAGAACAACTTATGCTAATTGTTTTAACACATGCTTCTATCAAACAACTATTATTTACGCATCAACCCAAGAATCAATTATTTTCAATCTACTAGCCAACAAAATGTGCACAAATTACTAACCACAAGGTTACATGTAAACACTATTAATCAGTACTCCTATTAACAGTTAGCAAACCATCGTGTAGTTTCAATTCGTATGTCAGTTCACCAAATCATCACCAGTCTTGATACTTCATATATTTAGACATTCCCATATCCACAATTCAGGTAACATATGCCCATATTTAAACAAATAGCTTCTCCTAAGAATACTACAAACATCAGTTAGTCATAAATTATTTCCCCAAAGTTCATTTATTCTTCATCAGTTTGCAGAATCCATATTTTAACAAAACGGTTTCTAACAAATACATATATACAAAAGTATAAAGCTCAAAATACAATCTCAACATATTCTTTAAACACATTTTCTAAAACAGTAACAGCCATACAATCAAGATTTTATAGCAACCACTAATACTCAAAGACAACTTACTACTAACCGAGGTATGAGGAGGATCGAGAGGAATACACGGGCTGTTATCATCACAAAACCCGAACCCATAATCTGAACCAAAGTTGTCCCTGCGTTGACCCGACCCGAATCTGAACTGCCACCGTCACCGCCGTTGCCAGGTTCGTCGGAAAAGTACAATAATCACCAGTTACTGTCGTTGTCACGAATCATCACCGAGTCGTCATCCTCCCTTTCATCACCGGCAGAGTCGCCAGAAACAGAAACATTGACGCTTCTCTCTCTCGCTTGAATAGTTCTTCGGCACCACCCACCACAGAGCCGCCACCTGTGGTGGTGGTGGTGTTGTCGTTCCTTAGCTCGAGGGGAGAAGGTGAGCGTGGCTGAGGGGTGTTGACTGGAGAAGGGACGAGAGAGGAGAAGGAGGTGTGGTGGGTGGCGTTTGGCGGAGGCAACCGGGTGCCGGAACCCAATCGCCGGTCGCCGGACATTCCAAATCGCTGAGAAGGAGAGAATAGGGATGGGGTGTGCGGCTGGGAACTTGGAATGGGGTTTTAGGGTTTTTGAGAATTTGAATAAAAAGGGGGGGGGGTAAGGGTTTATAAGGTGTTTAAATAGGCTGGGGTTTTAGGTTTAGGGAGTGGGCTTGGGCTTGGGCCTAGCCCGAGTGCGAACCTGTTTAAACAACTACGCGTCCCGCTCAAACCGATTGGCCCGGTTATAATAACTCATACGCACATAACTGAAACTCTCGTCGTGGATTATTATTATTTTATAAATTAATGACGGTAATAATATTAATAATAATAAAAAAATATAATAGTGAATACGAGCATTAATAAGATGCTCATCTCTCGACGATCAGGATCAAAGGTTCGAGTTGTCACATTCTTCGACAAACTGCAACTTGTCGTCGATCTTCAGCTCTTGGAACGGCACGACCAGTGTCTCATCAGACAGTCACTTCTTCAACTGCGAAACGTGAAAGACATCGTGAACATTACCCAACTCAGCAGGTAGCTCTAGCTTGTAAGCCACTTTACCAATCCACTCCAGGATTTTGAATGGCCCAACGTAACGTGGATTAAGCTTGCCGCGTTTCCCAAAACGCACCACACCCTTCCAGGGTGAGACTTTCAACATGACACGATCATTAACTTCGAATTCCAAAGGTTTTCTATGCTTGTCAGCGTAGCTTTTCTGATGATCGCGCGCAGCCGCCATATGGTTTCTGATCTGGACAATCTTTTCCGAAGTTTCCAGTACAAGCTCAGGACCTGTGATCTGGCTCTCACCCACCTCAGCCCAACAAAGAGGAGAACGACATTGCCGCCCATACAATGCTTCGAACGGTGCTTCCTGAATGCTAGTATGGTAGCTGTTATTGTAGGAGAACTCTATCAACGGCAAATGTTTCTCACAGCCTTTCCCGAAATCAATCACACATGCACGCAACATGTCTTCAAGTGTCTGAATAGTACGTTCACTCTGACCATCCGTCTGTGGGTGATAAGCAGTACTCATGTCGAGACGTGAACCGAACGATTTATGCATTGACTGCCATAAATCAGAAATGAAACGCGGATCTCGATCTGAGATGATAGAAGTTGGCACCCCGTGCCTAGAAACTACCTCCTTAAGATAAACCGCTGCAAGTTCTGAATATTTATCCTTTTCCTTGATGGCTAGAAAATGTGCTGACTTCGTGAGACGATCAACGATCACCCAAATAGTATTGTTTCCAGCCTGATTTCTCGGTAAACCCGTGACAAAATCCATGGCAATCTGCTCCCATTTCCACGTGGGTATCTCTGGTTGCTGAAGTAGGCCTGAGGGTTTCTGATACTCCACCTTGACTTTAGCACAAGTCAAACACTTACTCACGTATGTTGCTATGTGAGCCTTCATCTTTGGCCACCAATACATTACCCTGAGATGCTGATACATCTTATCTGAGCCCGGGTGAACAGAATACCGAGACTTGTGCGCTTCGTCCATCACAAGCTCTCGAAGATTACCATACAGAGGAACCCATACTCGCTCCATAAAGTAATGAATGCCATCAGATCTCTCCACAAGTCGCTTTTCCATGCCCCGTAAGTACTCAGCCTAGATGTTCTCTTCTTTCAATGCCTCGATCTGAGCGGAACGAATCTGAGCAGGTAAACCAGAGTGAATAGTAAGATGTAGAGCGCGAACACGCTTAGGCTTCGTCTCCTTACGGCTAAGTGCATCAGCTACAACATTAGCTTTCCCCGGATGATACTTGATGGCACACTCATAATCGTTCAAAAGCTCTATCCAAGGACGCTGCCGCATATTCAATTCCTTCTGGTCAAAGATATGCTGGAGACTTCTGTGATCGGTGTAGATGGTGCATTTGGTACCGTACAGATAATGCCTCCAAATCTTCAACGCGAAAACCACGGCTCCTAACTCCAAGTCATGAGTCGTATAATTCTTCTCGTGTACCTTCAACTGTCGAGAAGCATATGCTATCACCTTGTCGCGTTGCATCAACACGCAACCGAGACCCTGAATCGAAGCATCACAATAAACCACAAAATCCTCTGTACCCTCAGGTAGAGATAAAATCAGCGCGCTACATAGTTTCTGCTTCAAAAGCTGGAAAGCATCCTCCTGCTTCGTTCCCCAAGAATAAACTACGTTCTTCTGTGTCAAGGAGGTGAGAGGTTGAGCGATATTCGAGAAATCCTGAATAAACCGACGATAATACCCTGCAAGACCAAGAAATTGTCGCACCTCCGAAGGATTCTTCGGTGCCGCCCAATTCCTAATAGCATCGATCTTAGCAGGATCTACGTGTATCCCCTTTTCATTAACAATATGACCAAGAAAATGTACTTCTCGAATCCAGAAATCACACTTAGAAAACTTCGCGTAAAGCTGCACCTTCCTCAGGAGCTCCAAGATAAGACGTAGATGCCGCTTGTGGTCCTCCTTGCTCTTGGAGTAGATCAAGATGTCGTCGATGAAAACAATAACAAAGTCGTCGAGATACGGTTTACACACGCGGTTCATGAGATCCATGAAGACCGCTGGTGCGTTAGTCAACCCAAACGGCATAACCAAAAACTCATAGTGGCCATACAGCGTCCGAAAAGCCGTTCTGGGTACATCCTCCTCGTGGACTCGTACCTGATGATAACCCGACCTTAAGTCGATTTTGGAATAAAAACTTGGCCCTTGCAGCTGGTCAAACAGGTCGTCGATACGTGGTAAAGGATAACGGTTCTTGACCGTCACCTTGTTGAGCTCGCGATAATCTATACACATCCGAAAGGACCCATCCTTCTTCTTCACAAACAGCACTGGAGCTCCCCAAGGTGAAGAGCTAGGTCGTATAAAACCCCTATCCAACAGCTCCTGGAGTTGATTCGACAATTCCTGTAACTCTCCTGGCATAAGACGATAAGGAGCACGAGCAATCGGGGCTGCTCCTGGCGTGAGGTCGATCTGGAATTCCACCTGTGGAGGTAAACCAGGGAGTTCTTCAGGAAATACATCAGGAAATTCACGAACAACTGGAAGATCCTCGATCCTTCTCTCATCAGATTGCGAGTCAGTAACAAGAGCTAAAATAGCAGGTAGCCCTTACGCAAACACTTCTGAGCCTTCATCACTGAAATAATGCTAACCGTGGCACCACTACGATGACCCTGAACTGATAAGGATTCTCCGCTAGGGAGGGGAATACGCACGATTTTCTCCTTGCAGAGAATTTTCGCCTGGTGCTTGGACAACCAGTCCATACCTATAACCACATCAAAGCTTTTAAGGGTAATAGGAAGTAGGTCAATGTCAATCACTTGACCCATGAGATCGAATTTGCACCCAATGAGAACATGTGAAGCTTCGATTGTTTTACCATCAGCTAGTTCTACTATATGTTTAGTGACAAGAGGTGTAGGACTCAATGCTAAACGACTACTGAACCCCAAAGATACGTAACTCCAATCGGCACCAGAGTCGAATAAAACAGAAGCAAATATATCGTTTATCGAAAACGTACCAGTCACTACATTGCCATCGTTCCTAGCCTCCCCAGCTCCAATAGTAAACATTCGCCCACGCGCACCGTTTCCCTCATTGCTCCCATTGTTGTTCCCAGTGTTATTATTGTTATTACCCGCATTCTGATTCAACTGAGGGCAGTCTCGCTTGATGTGACCCTCGGCTCCACACTGAAAACAACCCTTACGGTTACCCTGATTCTGCTGAGACTGCTGTCTATCCTGCTGCTGTGGTTGCTGCTATTGGTTCGGAAGTGAAACCCTACAATCCTTGGCCATATGCCCCACTTTGTTGCACTTGTGACATACTCGGGAACACTGTCCCCGATGGTGATAGTTACACTTATTGCACTTTGGTAGTTTCCCCGCATAAGAACCCTGACCCGAGCTGTTGCCCTGACTTTGATTAACGGATGACGACTGGCTGAAACTACGATTATTGCTATTGTCATGCCTTTTTTGAGATTGACTTGCACTGGTTGTTTTGTCAGTATCGTTCCACATGCGCTTGTTATCACTGGCAGGTGTGGTAGCTGTAGCAGTCGAGGTAGTAGCAGAAACACGTGGCGGCAAGTTGCCACGTTCGACCTCTTGGTCAGTAATCTTATGTGCCAAACGGACGATACGGGGCAGATTGTCTAGGTTTGCAGCAGTAACGTACCCCTTAATAGCTGGTGCTAAGCCCTTGAGATACAACTCAATTCGCCGATGTGGGGGTCGAGAAAGGTTAGGGTACAAAGTTGCTAAATCATTAGACCTCCTCGTGAATGCTTCAATCTCAGATCCCTCCATTTTCAGATTGTAGTACTCGTTCTCCAGTTTTTGAACCTCATCGCGAGGACAATACTCCTCCCTCATCAACTCCTTAAAGTCTTCCCAAGTGGTGGCATTTGCCATTTCGATACCCAACATCTGAACCTGGGCATTCCACCATGTCAGGGCACCATCCTCGAGTGTGGTCGTAGCATACTTCACTCTGTCCCCAGCAGGACAGTTACACATCGCAAATACCGATTCTGCCTTCTCAAACCATTGCAAATGTCCTACAACCCCTGCAGTCCCACTGAAGGTCTGTGGCTTACAATCCATGAACATCTTGAACGTGCAAGCAGGTGGAGCAGGTGGGTTGTTTTGATTCGCATGTTGACCTAAAACGAAAGAACGTACAACGCACAGGTAAGATTCGAGTATACGACACAAGGATAGAAAGTAATTGGCACATATCGTACCAGCCTGGTAAGCCGCTAGGGCTTCAGCTACACGTGTGTTGATCAAGTTGGTTAATTCGGTATGCGTCATAGCAATGTGGCCACGTCCACCACCTCGGCCTCCTCCACGTCCACTCATGATTCTATACAAGAAAAGGGAGGACTTTAAAGCAAGTTCAAGTAGGAGTCAAACATTACTATGACCTCCCGTAGACTACTGAGTTCTAACATAACACCAATTAACAGAGCAGAACCCCTTTTTAACTTGTCAAGTTTCACTAGGACTCACATGCACCTCACATTATTATTATGTGTGCACCCATAATAATAATCCAATTTGCATGTTTATCTCAGCTTCTCTCAACGACTTTTCTCAACAAGGAAAAGGAGTGCAACCAAGCTTATTGAGGTGATTTTAGCGACTGTTCGGATGAAAATTCAATCGATGCGATTTAAGTGTACCAATCAGATTCATGGGATTCTTCAGGAATGGAGCTTGCCTCGAGGGTTACTGATGGAAGATGATGATTGTGGTTAATTATAGATGTTTCGTTGTTATGCTGTTCGCTAGTTTTCTTAGTGTTCTATGTTGTGTCGTTTGCTTTTTGCTTGTAAACTCTATGTATGGTATGCCATGCTAGAGAACTGTGGATTACGTTTTTTCCACACTTGGCTTTATTTGATTGATTTATAAAATTCACCGGGGTAACCCATTACCCAAAAAAAAAACCCAGCCCAAACGGTCATGGGCTCGACAGATTGACAGGCCCATCAGGGCCCAACCCACGTTGGATGTATGGCTGTTCCCAAGTGTTTCACTGATGCGGCCCAACCGGATTCATGAATGATTTGTCAAACTAGAGTGACCCGATTACATGCCAAGCCCAAGTTATCAATTCATATTATTCATAGGTTATAATGTCTAATCATCGTTACATCAGTAACCCCTAACTAGATATACCCACAAGCATTTAACATGCTATCCCCTAAAATCAATAACAACAATACTAACCATTTAACCGAAACCACATCATATAGTTATCATTATATAATCTAGATTAATGATTAACATATATCATGTTAACATCTAGATTAATGACCCCAGTAAATAAAACATCATAACATCATTTATTTGCACCGATGCAATTCTGATCCGTTTCATCCTACATAGTTAATACTAACATGGACCCTAATACGTTTGTTCAACACTCATACGTAATCAAAGAAATTATTAAGAAGCCGTCATCACAGAATCCATATCTGCATGATTTTCATAAGCAATAACTCAAACAAGACACAATCAATTAGCACATTCAATATCATGCATCCTAAACATTAATTAATCATGCAAGAACATAACATAATTTTCTCACGTTCAAGATCAATCACATAATACGCATAAACACAATCATCAATTTAAAATATAAACATGTATCTACTAACCCACAAGATTTGATCAACAGGCTGATGTCTTCGAGGGGAAAAGCGGGTGTCGAGCAATGAAGGAGGGGAAAAATAATGAGGGGTAATGCTTTAGGGTTTTGTACCTTTGAGTTTTTGGCTAATTAAGAAGTTACGTACAATCATATAATACGCATACTAATAGATATAGGTATTTGGGGGCGGTTGTAACAGTTTGACCGAACTGGGCCTAAGCCATAGACTTGGGCTTCCGTGACTAATGGCGAAGCTGCCATCAAAATGGGTAAGAGTGTTGGGTTGGGCTTCTAATCTAGTTGGGTTCTCTATATGCTTCAAGGATTTAAAACACGGCCCACTTAAAACAGCCGTCTAAATGAAAACACAAAGGTGTGGCCCAATTTTATTAATGTATATATCTAACAAAGTTATTATCACCGTTAAACAGGAATATACTAGCACGGAGCGTGTAACACCTCAAGGAGGAATATCGAGGAGTTAGGATCCCAAAATTAAATGTTAACATCAATCACACGGCTGGCTAAACTCTCAAAAGAGAGTGCAGGTTTCCCACATTCATCTTGAGGAGAAACACCATCTGTTATAGAATCATCCATTCGTGAAAACCCCACTCAGATGTCGCACATAATCAGAACAGCAAACCAACCAGGAAATTTGTGTATCTGAGTGCGAACCACTGTTTAAACCCCAAAACTGGATACAAATCAATCAGCGACGAAGGATACGGACTGCCAAAACCCTAGAATAATTTCAGAACAGCCGCTCACCCGTAACACTTTAAAGACTGTATGCTTCTTTCAGAATCGTAACAATCCGAAATCACAGAAAAAAAGAACCCTAAAACGAAACCCTAATCTGACTTCAACTGTTTAGCGCTTAGGAACAAGTAGAGGATTCTTTCCCAGAGAAGAAATCAGGTCCTTAGAAGCTAACGAAGATCAATCGAGACCAGGAATTGAAAGAATCCCCTAGGGTTTCACTTGATCGCCGATTTCACCCAGAGCACCAATAATTTTAGTGACTTTCCCTCTCACATATTTATGTCCAAGGTTGATGTAGCATTTAGGTCCATTATTTAACTTCATATCATCCAACATTCCTACGTTTAAAACAAAAATAAATATCAATTAATGTCATTTAAATTATACATTTAAACTTTTATATTTTCCAAACCCTAATGCTCTCTCTCTAGCTTGGCGATTTTGCTCTTCATGAATCCTCAGATCTTCTTCGTAATTCTCTGTATAACAGTCTGTGATTAGGGATTAATCTTTTAATCTCTATAACGAATTCGTTAGCAGATTTGATCGATTTACATCTAGGATTTTTTGTGTCTTCTTTTCCGTTCAATCGCCTCCTTAGTTCTGTGATATTCTGACGTGGTGTATAGTCCTCTTGGTTTATCGATCACTCTAGGATCTAGATTCTCCAGGTTTACTATATATTGCGAAAGGGTGCATGGAGTAGGGTTTGCTAGAATTAGGGTTTTTCTGATTTTCGGTTTTTCTTCTTGTTGAGGCTCTGGTTAACGTGTTTTCTGGGTGCATGGTAGTTGTATTTGCTGTTTTATAGAGAGAGGTGTTTATTTCACAATGGATGATCGTTCCAAACCTGATGATTCTGCTCTAGGAGATCGAGGTAAGCCGCCTTTACATTACAAGGGTTTAGCCAGTCGTGTGGTCAATATAGATGGTAATCCGGGGTTTTACCTAGAAGAGGTACTGTGCAATTGCCGCAGCTTGATGCTAAGAAATTTAATGTAATCGAGGAATTAACCAAGATCACTGTTCCAGTTCCTTCATCGGAATATGAGGGTGCGGGTATTAACTTGGCTGGTGGTGACAATCATGGAACTCAGCCGAGTAATGGTTCTACCTCCAAGTCTATGTCATATGCAGATACGGTAGTTGCTAATAATTTAAAGAAAGTTAATTTTCGATCACTTGCTAGCTCCGTGATGCATGATGGTTTTGATGTTGTTTTGCCGAGGGAATCAGTACGTTCTGTGCAAGATAAGCTGGCTAATACTCTTTATGGGTATTTTTTAGGAGATCGGGTTGCCTTTCCAGTGGTTGATTATTTTGTTCGGACGAATTGGAAGAAATATGGCTAGCAAAAAACTATGATGAACGCGAATGGTTTTTTCTTTTTCAAATTTAATGATGAAGTTGGTATGTCGAATGTTCTTAAGGATGGGCCTTGGATAATTAGATCTCAGCCATTGTTTCTTGATGGCTGGACTCCAACAACTAAGCTCGAAAAGAAAGAGGTAAAGAAGGTTCAAGTATGGGTCAAAATTCATGAAGTTCCTTTAGCGGCTTATACGGAGGATGGCCTTAGCATGATTGCAATGACTATTCGGGAACCAAAGATGCTGGATTCGTTTACCACGTCTATGTGCATGGACTCATGGGGTCGGAGTAGCTATGCTAGAGCGTTGATTGAGATCTCGGCTGATAAAGAGTTCTGAGAAGAAATTACAATGGCAATTCCCAAACCTGAAGGGGAGGGTTTCATCAAAGAGACTATGTATGTGGAGTATGAATGGAGTCCGCATCGTTGTGCTACCTGTTGTGTGTTCGGTCACTCGACCGATGCATGCTCGAAGCAATCGATGAAACCAAGTAAGGCTATGCATGAGAATCACAATCGGAATATTCAAAAGAATCGTCCAGTAAAGAAGATGCCTATTGTGGATCAGGATGGATACATAGGAGTTTATGGCAAGAAAGCTGCTAAGAAAGTTGGAATTCCTGTGAATAAGCAAAAATCTAAGTTCGAATATCGTCTTGTGGGTCCAAAGCCTAAGGGCGACACCAACAAAGCTTCGAGTTCTATTAATATCAGGTCGAATAATCCCTTTGATGTCCTTAATGATGTGGAAGCCGATTCGGGTACTAGTAACAAGACGTCGGGTTTGAACAATGATGATTCAGATGAAGACGAGGTTGTAGAGGTGTACAATGAAATGGATGGTTTTATGATGGAGGGTACTCTAAACGTAAAAAGTAAAGGGGCAAGCACTCCTTCTCCGTTAGTTAACGATGGTTAGTATCGCATCTTGGAATATAAGGGGGTTGAACCGCCCTCTTAAACAAAAGGAGGTTCGGCAGGCAGTCAAAGACTTTAATTTGAGTTTGTGTGCTATTTTAGAGTCTCATGTGGATGTTGGTAAATTGGGTAAAGTGTGCAAGTCAGTTTTCCGATCTTGGGACTGGACTTCAAATGGAGGTTACTATGACAAAGGCACGAGAATTATTATTGGATGGAACCCATATATTTTTGATGTGATGATTTTGGCGCAGTCTCCTCAGGTTATGCATATTCAGCTTGTTTTTAAATTGGATAAAAGGATGGTTTTTTGTTCTTTTGTTTATGCTGCTAATTATTACGTCTCCCGTAAAGAGTTATGGCATAATCTGTCCATGCACAAAGCCCTTGTTAACAATAAACCTTGGTGCATTATGGGTGATTTTAATACGGCTCTTAACATTGAAGATAATTCTATGGGAACGTCATCGATTTCTATTGGTATGAGGGATTTTCAAGATTGTGTGGATGATATTGAGGCCGTTGATATTAACCGAATAGGGATCCATTTTACATGGAGTCAAAAGCCAAAAAATGGGGTAGGATTACTGAAGAAAATCGATCGAGTGATGGGTAACACAACCTTTATAGCTGATTTTCCAAACTCGGTGGCCATTTTCAAGCCGTATAGGCTCTCGGATCACTGTCCTTGTATTCTTTCGTTCCCGGAAGCTGGTATGTTGAAGCCGCGGTCTTTCAAGTTTGCTAATTTCCTGGTGTTCAAACCAGAATTTTTGGAGATTGTTAAAAACAACTGGGATACTATCGTCAATGGCGCTCATCAGTTTAGAGTGGTCAAGAAACTTCGATTGCTTAAAAACCCATTGCGCTCTTTGTTATTCAAACAAGGAAATCTTCACAAAAAAGTAGAAAATCTGCGCTCGGAGCTGGATGTTATTCAGCAAAATATTGATCGTGATCCATCTAATGTGGATTTACGGGCAGCCGAGACTTCGATCAGTCGTGACCTCCAAGAGGCATCGTTAGATGAGGAACGTTTTCTGAAACAAAAGTCTAAGGTAGATTGGTTGAGGGCGGGGGATATGAATTCTGCTTTTTTTCACTCATCTCTGAAAATCAGAAATCATTGTAGCCGGATCGATATGATTAAAGATTCGGAAGGGAAGTTATATGAAGGTGATATGGTTTATCAAGCGTTTGTCAAGCATTATGAGAAGTTTTTCGGTACTCAAGGTGATATTTCTCTTACTCCGGCTCTGGATTTATTCTCTAAAGTCCTATCTCCACAGGTTGCTTCTCATATGACCCGCCAAGTAACGGCGGTGGAGGTGAAAAAGGTGATGTTTTCTATTGGTATTGATAAAGCTCCGGGACCTGATGGATATACAGCGGCGTTTTTCAAAAGTGCATGGCTTATTGTCGGTAATGATGTTACCGGTGCTATCATTGATTTTTTTGAAACAGGAAACCTTCTTCGGGAATTGAATCACACGACTATTGTGCTTATTCCAAAAATTCCTACCCCTTCGTCTGTCATTGACTATTGGCCGATTGCTTGCTGTAATGTCTTATACAAGTGTATCAGTAAAATCGTTGCAGATAGAATTAAAGGTGCGCTGAATGACATCGTTAGCATTAATCAATCGGATTTTGTTCCAGGAAGGAGAATCTATGATAATATTATGCTGACTCAAGAATTAATGCATAATTACCATAGACATGCGGGTCCTCCAAGGTGTGCTTTTAAAGTTGATATCCAGAAAGCTTATGACACGGTTGACTGGAGATTTCTAAAAAGTGTTTTGCTTGGGTTTGGTTTTAATGGCAAGATGGTTGATTGGATCATGTTGTGTGTCTCGACTGCTTCTTTTTCGATATGTGTCATGTGACAACCCGCACTAAACCAGGTATCCGTACAACTTAATTAATGAATAATTACTGCTTAATTACTGTGCTTGATTGAAACTAGCTGATAAACTGCTACCTGCATACTGATACATGCACATACTTGCATCATACTTTAATTGCTGTCACTACATTATCTGCATGTTGAACCCTAGTGACAAACATGATGCACAAAAAGCACAGTAGCACTAAACGGATACACAATAAACATGCTGATATAACCAGCATCAGGCAGACACTGCCTCAAGGCCTGTTAAGAGCCTCAAATATTTTGGCTACACTGGTAGTGAGTGTAGGATATAAGGGTTGTGGTACCGCGTCTCTAGGAATAAGATACACTGATTCGGATGTGCCTAAAACGTACTTTAAGTACCAAACACAGCACTTTAATAAATAAACCAGCTTCTAGCTGACTAGCAAAGTGCCAGAACATGAGAAAATATTACTAGACACTTTCTAAAGTGTCGGGAAAACAAATTGTGTCACTAAAAATGTAACAACGACACTTTAAAGCCTTTTGTAACACTTTAACGGATTACTATCCAACCGGACACCCGGACTTTACCCGGAACATGAAAATATTACTATTTTCACTATTTTTATTTTTTCTGAGCCAGTTAGGGTCCCTGATTACCCTAACACCCGCCATAACGTGTAACATACAACTAACGGGGTTAATTACTTAACTTGACTTGGTTTAACATAACCATTCCCTAATCACTACTTAAAATCGAACCATGGACCCCCCCCCCAAACCGAATCGGTTACCTAGGGGGCACCACATGTACTTAGTGATCTTGGTCAATCTAGCTTTGTCTAATATCTTCAAGACACATTACCCATTGGGTAATAGCATCTCAATTTGTCTATAAATATCACTAAAACACATGAGTTAATTACCACTAAACACCACTCAAAATTACCCTCTTCTCTTGCTCCCTACACTCTCGGCCGAACACCCCTCTTTCACACTCCCATTTTCGGCCCTTGTTCACTACATTCCAAGATCATACACGCGTTAAGGACCACGTATAAGGAGCTTTGGTGCACTCGGAAGGCGAAGGACCACTCCCGTTAGCTTTTATCCACCCACTTTCCGTCAAAGATCTTCCCTAGCCTTGAGCTAGAGGTATAACCTTTAAAACTTGTTTTTACAC
Organism: Helianthus tuberosus; assembly: GCA_030545235.1. NCBI lineage: Eukaryota > Viridiplantae > Streptophyta > Magnoliopsida > Asterales > Asteraceae > Helianthus > Helianthus tuberosus. The sequence goes on along the minus strand of CM060415.1, from coordinate 113,213,872 downwards.
TCGTCTAAAGTGGTTAAAAGAACTTTCGTCGGTTAAATATAGTAAACATGCGTTTTGAAACTTTAAAGTCTACTAAAACTACCTAAAATGGTGGTTAACAGCATATGACTTGTGTAAAAGTTGTAGTAATTGGAATTTGTGTTTATCTAGACCCGATCTATGATGTGGTAGCTCGGATCTCCGTTTAACCCGACTTTGTAAGATCATGTATCTTCACATAAGCTTGTTTTTGGTTACCACGAGGGTTAAAAGGCGAAACTCTACCACACAAGATGCATGAACTTGTGTGAAAATATATTACTTGTGTAAAAGTGATTTAACCGGTAAAATGGTGTTTAAAACTAGCGGATCTACGTATCTGCAAGTGGTATCTTCAAAGGACCACACTTTAAAAGAATCATATTTTCTAAAGGATAGATCTTGTACTAATAAATATGATTTTATAAACCACAAGTGTGTAGACACTTGTGAAATGAAGAGATCCGACAAATAACTATTTTTGGGAAAAATGACTAGAAGTTGTAAAGACGGATTTCGCTAGTCACAAGGTTTTTACAAGATTAAAGATACTTTATATAAAGATCTACGAGAAATAAGGGGATTTACACTATAGATTCGGAAAAACTACAAGTTCATGCGATTGTGCAAATTTACATACTTGTCGACTAGTTTGATGTGTCGGAAATTGTTTGATTGAATAAAGAAGTTGTTGATTGAATTGTTTAAAAGAAAATGATACGCTTGAAAGCGTGGCCACCTCCAGTTACAGAGGAAACTCTGGCGAAATTTTCCTAAAAACCTAACACTTAGACTTTTTACACAACAAGTGTTAGAACTATCTTTGGACATATTTTCGAAACATAAATTTCGCCAACACTATATTTTACTAAATATTCGGAGGTGGGATTTTCACAAAGATTAACGTGATAAGTATATTTGTCACAACACTGTTTATGATTATTTTGTGAAAATACATAAATATTATTTTAAGAGTAAAATAATATTTACAAGCGTTAATGATTCCAAAACTTTGCGAACGCTTCCACATTAACATATAAGTTACACCGGTAATTACATTACCACAAGATTGATAAAACGTAACTTACGCACATGTATTGTATCCCCCATCCTTGGGAAGAAACATAACTACCAAGTGTATACGGAACATAAACACGAAATAGTTGTCTAACTATTTCCCAAAGACTTAAACTATAAAGCTAAGGCACGGCCGTCCGTCTAATAGAATTAGCACTTGTAGGTCGTTGCACAGCTTACTATATTGGAGACACTTGGTAGAGACGCGCATTCACTGTGAGTTCATGTCCCCCTTTTCTCTAACTGTTTTCAGTTTACTTAACTGCGGGGGTGAAATACATGTTACTTTGTTTACAAGTACTTTATACACGGTATGATTTACGTAAGGAGGTTTAGATCATGTGAATGGGTAGTTAGAACACCGAGGGACTCGAGCGGTAGATCTATTTGGGTGTAGCGAGCCCAGCTCCCGGTCCAACAGAACAGGCCTCACAGAGGACTAACAGAACGGACCCGGAGTGACTTGGTACCCAACGCAAAATCGGCTAGGGTTGTGTCTTCCTACTTGCATTTCACGACATGCTAATGGCCTTGCAAACCATTGGTGATCACAAGTCCTCTTACACTGCTACATACCAGGAAACTTTTATACTTACAAGTGTTTTTACTTACTCACTTGCACATGAACTCGCTCAACATTATTGTTGATTTTTCAACTCACATGTATTTCAGGAAATTAAACGGATCTGGCACGGTATGGAACGTTTTCCGCTGCACTTGTCATGGAGTCATCAGGGTTTAGGGGATGTGTCTCTTTCCTGGACAAGACACAGTCCTTAAACCACGTTTATGTTATGTTTTAGTTTGTAATGTTGTTAAACAAGGTTATGGTTGTTGGTTAAAACAATGGTACTGTATTTTGTTTTCAAAACTTAATGGATGACTTGCATGGTTTTTAACTCATATAGCTTGTTATGATTAAGCTATGGTATTAAGAAGTCACACCAAAAATTAACCACGCTTCCGCAAAGCCAGGGTGTGACAGCTTGGTATCAGAGCTCTGATCATAGCGAACTAGGATTCTTTCTCGAGTCTAGACTATGATCACTAGGGCTCTCACGAAAACATTTTTCTGCATACCACTTAAGCCCAGATCCACAACTTTTTACAAACAAATGTTGAGCACATTTTATTTATTTTTCTAGGCTCAGTCTGGGAGGCTGAGGTAGGAGGCTAGTGGGACTAGAAGTGTTGGCTAGTGGGACTAGAAGTATTGGCTAGTGGGACTAGAAGTGTTGGCTAGTGGGACTAGAAGTGTTGGCTAGTGGGACTAGAAGTGTTGGCTAGTGGGACTAGAAGTGTTGGCTAGTGGGACTAGAAGTGTTGGCTAGTGGGACTAGAAGTGTTGGCTAGTGGGACTAGAAGGATAATTTGAATGTTTACGTGGTGACTACATGTTTATATGACTATATGATTGATTATTATACGTATATGTGTTTGTGTTACAAACGTTATGCTTTCATCAAGTACTAGAAAGATGGGCACTACGAACCCCATGACCATAGTATCAGACGACATAGTTCAACGAAGCACGAGGTGTACATTTCTGATACTACCGGCACAGACAATGACGACTTTCAGCCCTTTGTGCACTGCCTGAAGTCGTAGCAGAGCCTGCTGATGGCCATCTTGTTGGGATTTTACCACTGGCGGTGATCCCTGCTCCTGTGCCCCTTGCCGCTTATCCTGTTGATGATACGCCCTCCCAACGAGGCCTCTGAAGACGATAACGATCTACTGGAGGAGGACCCATTCGAGGGCAGGGCCTTATTACTGCTGGTATTAGACTACTGCATGCGGACGCTCCTATAGGGGAAACTTATGACCATTCCCCTATCCCAGACTCATTTGAGTTTCTGACACCGCATCTTCGCACATACAGGGAATGCAGCACTACTTACACGAAGCCGACCCTGTTATGGCATCATCAGCTGAACCGGATCCCACACACAGCTTTGAGTTTGATCGCGATTATGAGGACAATTCTGTTTTTCCGCCTGGTGTTGATCCAGACCATGACTTTGAGTTCATGCACTTAGACCAGCCCTTGGGGGATCCTGTAACCCCTGTGATTGTTGATCCAGCTGATTTTGAGATGGAGTTTTTGATTCGAAGCTAGCCGTGGCCCCTGAGCCAGGCGTTGCTCCTGACCCCGCATTGGAGTATGACCCTGTTCATGCCAATGCACCGGCTGTTGCTCCTTGATTGATCATCTGCTTGGATGAGAGAAAATTTGGGGTAACTGTGCAAGACAATTTATTATTACGGGGGCCCACGTAATAACGATTTGTAGTGCACAGGAATCCTGGTGGACTCTGCAGGCCAAGCTAATGATAACCAATGCAGCAGGAAATAACCTAAACACAAATGACCTAGGCGATGTAGCCTCGAGTCCATTCTATTACAAGCAACAAGCCAAATTGACAAGCCTATGTGAAGGCTCAGGAATTTATTTCCCCACTTATACAGTGAGTATATTTGCGTGTGAAATGGGGTGATTACATGATGGCTTACGTTGCTATATATATACCCCATAGACAATTGAAACATTGTCCAACCCGCTTCACGCTATTTCGACAAAAAGGGAATGTCACCCAGGCGTGACACAAACACCAGTACGTCGCCAAGGACAGAAGACGAGCTGCAAGAACGCATCTCACAGATAAATGCACGACATGAAGCCCTCCACTCTAAGTACAACGATGGCATTACTGGAGATAAACCTCCAACTGGCTGCACCTATAAACAGTTCCTGAACTGCAAGCCTTTAAACTTTGACAAAACAGGAGGCACCGATGCATTTGTTCGTTGGTCCGAAGAGACCAACTCCATTCTAAGAACGAGTAACTGTTCGCCCCAACAGAGTGTTACCTACATCTCAGGGATATTTCTAGATGGCACACTCTCTTAATGGAACCTCCAGGTTCGGACCCTTGGCACAGACACTGCTTATACACTGAGCTGGGACGAGCTCAAGGAAACGATTGAGAAGAAATGTTGTTTTAGGACAGAAATTCAGAAACTTGACGTGGAGTCCTGAAATTGGAGAAAGGACGAACCAGAGACTCCTGAACATGTCCAGCGATCGCACGGCTTGCCTAGGGTCGTCCCCTACTAAGTCATTGATGTAGTATGATATGGTGGTGTATTTGTAAGCTTTACAATTGTGGTCTCGAATTGTGGCGATACAATCGCAGTATTCTCATCACATGCGATGTTCAATCTATTGTTTATGTCCTATAACATAAGAGGTTATGTGATTGATTTGTTGATAACATGAGATGTTATGTGTTGGTATTGTTGAATGTATACGTACGCTTCACTTGCTATGACCTAACCTATGCGAAACATCTTTTAGAAGATGCCGCCAAGACGCGAAATGCGCATGCCCACCTCTGAGACAGAACTTAAAGAGATAATTGCTGCAGCTATAGCACAGCACGAGGCCCTACGCTCCGAACCTATCAGAGGTACCTCAGAAAATAACGGTTGTTCCTACTGGCACTTCCTCAACTACAAGCCTCCGAAGTTCGACGGCACTGGGGGTGCCATAACTTTTGTAAAATGGATTGAAAGTATGGAATCCATCTTTCGAATGAGTGGCTGTACGCCAGAACAACAGGTCCCATACGTTTCTGAGTTGTTTCAAGATGGAGCTCGATTATGGTGGAATCTTCAGGTTCGAATAGTGGGCCTAACTACAGCATACGCGTTAACTTGGGATGAGTTGAAAGGAATGATGCATAAGAAGTATTGCCCCCACACGGAAACCCAGAAGTGGGAAGATGAATTTCGGAGCCTAATGATGGAAGGTCCGAAGGTGTTGGAGTACGTGCAACGACTCCATGATCTATCACAAATTGTTCCATACCTGGTAAAACCAGAACTGAAGAAATTGGAACAATTCATTTGGGAACTGGCGCCTCAAGTCTTGAGCTTGATGACAGCATCTACGCCACCAACAACCATTGTTGCAAGTAAGATGGGTTTGGCACTCGTTACGGAAGCAATTAGACTAGAAAAACTTGCAAACCCTGACAAGAAAACTCAGGTAGAGTCGTCTGGAAAGAACAAAAGGAAGCTTACCGAAGATACCCAAATGAACAACGATGAACAAAGACCTATTCGAGGTTGCTTTGACTGCGGGGACAAAGGGCATTTCAAGAAAGATTGCCCTAACAACAAACAGGCCAATGATAAGATTTACTTAGAAACCAAACCAAGATGTGCTGAGTGCAAGTGTCACCGTGATGGTGGATGTCAGAAGCCTTGGTACGGGAGGAAAGGACACAACAAGGAAGGTTGTGGGATGAAGAGTTCCATACAAGGAGAAAACAGTAACAACGCTCTAGGTGGAAATGGGAAAGGAAATGGCCGAATGATAGGATGCTACCATTGTAAGGAAGTTGGACATTTTAAGAGGGAATGCCTGAAGTTGAAACAAGACCATGAGAGAAAATCCAACATCAGAGCTTGTGAGGCATGCCAGGATCCAGGTGTGATTTCTGGTACGTTCTCTAACAACCAAAACTTTTGCACCTATTTTGTTTGATGCTGGTGCCGGTTATGGCTTCGTGTCATTAGAATTTAAGAATATACTTGGTTTAACCGCTAGTAAGTTAGATATCCCCTACTCGATCGAATTAGCTAATGGAAAGTTAGTTGAAGCCAACGAAGTAATCAGAGGCTGTGTGATAGCACTGGGAGAACGTGAGTTTACTTTGGATCTACTACCAGTCGAATTGGGAAGCTTCGACGTGGTGGTAGGAATGGATTGGTTATCCGGAAACAAGGCTGAGATAGTATGTCACGAGAAAGCTGTTCGTATTCCAACTGATGATGGTGAGACAATTGTGGTTCACAGAGAGAAGCGTGACACACCGCTAAGATTTATCGGCTGCTTGAAAGCAAGGAAGTATTTACAGAAAAGATGTGTTGCTTTTCTAGCACACATCGTGGATAAAAAGGCTGCTGAGCCAAGAATCGAAGACATCCCTGTCATAAGGGAGTATCCAGAAGTCTTCCCAGAAGACTTGCCTGGATTACCGCCTCTAAGGCAAGTAGAGTTTCACGACGATTCAATTCCAGGCACTGCACCCGTAGTCGATGCATCATAGCGACTTACATTTTCGGGGGTGCAAGGATTGACAGAGAAGTGTCGGTAACGGATGGAGAAGGAAGATAACAGACCAAAAATTCCTTTTTGGGGTAATCCCATTGTTACCCATCAAAAAGGAGGACGATGATTTTCAATAAACATCAACTACCGAGAACTGAATAAGCTAACGATCGAGGATAGATATCCTCTGCCAAGAATCGACGATCTGTTCGATCAACTTCAAGGTTCAAGCTTTTACTCTAAGATCGATCTTCGATCTGGATACCATCAATTAAGGATACAGGAGGAAAGTATCCCGAAAACAGCCTTCCGAACTCGTTATGGACACTACGAGTTCCTCGTTATGCCATTTGGTTTGACAAACGCACCTGCGGTATTCATGGATCTAATGAATAGAGTTTGCAAGCCATACTTGGACAAGTTCGTGATTGTGATATTCGACGACATCTTGATTTATTCAAGGACAAAGGCTGAACACGAACAGCATCTAAGAGCTATTCTGGAGCTGCTAAAGAAGGAACAGTTGTATGTCAAGTTCTCCAAGTGCGAGTTTTGGCTACGCGAAGTCCAGTTTCTTGGACATGTGGTTAATGGAAATGGGATTCATGTTGATCCCACAAAGATCAAGGCAATCAAGAATTGGGAAACGCCTACAACGCCAACCGAGATTCGACAATTCTTGGGTTGGCTGGCTACTATCGAAGGTTCATCGAGGATTTCTCGAAAATCGCTCAACCTTTGACGCTCCTCACCCAAAAGGATAAGACGTTTGATTGGGGAATCAAACAGGATGAAGCATTTCAGATATTGAAGGATAAGCTTTGTAACGCGCCAATCTTAGCTCTACCAGAAGGTACTAATGACTTCGTGGTATACTGCGACGCATCGCGTCAAGGTTTGGGTTGTGTGTCGATGCAACGCCAAAAGGTTATTGCTTACGCATCACGCCAACTGAAAGTGCACAAAAAGAACTATACCACACACGATTTAGAGCTTGGCGCAGTGGTTTTTGCACTAAAGATCTGGAGACACTACCTGTATGGTACAAAGTGCACAATCTTCACAGATCACAAAAGCCTACAGCATATATTCAACCAGAAGGAGTTGAATATGAGGCAAAAACGATGGGTTGAGTTGCTAAACGACTACGACTGCGAGATAAAATATCATCCAGGGAAGGCGAATGTAGTCGCCGATGCCCTAAGTCGTAAACAAAGAATCAAGCCCATAAGGGTTAGAGCTTTGGAAATGATCATACGAACCGATCTTTCCTCGCGCATTCGTGCTGCACAAAAGGAAGCTCTCAAGGAGGGAAACCTTGAGGAAGGATATCTCCGTGGAATGGAAAAGCTTTTGGTACCAAACAAGGAAGGAACGTTATGTTTTGAGAAAAGGATTTGAGTTCCTCTGTTTGGTGGATTAAGGGAAGTTATTTTCGACGAAGCGCACAAGTCACGGTACTCTATCCACCCTGAATCGGATAAGATGTACCAAGATCTCAAAAATTATTATTGGTGGCCTAGGATGAAAGGCGACGTTGCTGTTTACGTGAGCAAATGTTTAACGTGCGCTAAGGTCAAGGCGGAATACCAGAAGCCTTCGGGACTTCTGCAACAACCTGAGATTCCCAAGTGGAAGTGGGAACAAATCTCAATGGATTTTGTTACGAAACTGCCAAGAACGCCAAGAGGCCAGGATATGATTTGGGTGATTGTTGACCGCCTAACAAAATCCGCACGCTTTCTGCCAATCAAGGAGAAAGACAGCACTAGTAAACTTGCGGAAATTTACTTGAGAGAGATCGTAGCACGTCATGGAGTACCACTCTCGATCATCTCTGATAGAGACGGAAGGTTTGTGTCAAGAATATGGCAATCCTTCCAAGAATCTTTTGGCTCACAATTGAATCTGAGCACTGCGTTCCATCCGCAAACAGACGGCCAGAGCGAGCGAACGATACAAACCTTGGAAGACATGCTGAGGGCATGTGTTATGGATTCGGGAGGTAGCTGGGATAAACATTTACCGTTGGTCGAATTTTCATACAACAACAGCTACCACACCAGTATTGGTGTCGCGCCATTTGAGGCCCTTTACGGACGCAAGTGCCGATCACCACTATGTTGGTCGGACGCAGGTGATAGGCAGCTTGCTGGTCCCGAGATCGTCCAAGAGACGACAGACAAGATTGCGCAAATACTTAAACGCATCGAAGCCGCTCGCCACAGACAAAAGGCCTACGCGGATCCAAACCGGAAACATGTGGACTTCCAAGTCGGGGAGATGGTGTTACTGAAGGTTTCACCCTGGAAGGGGGTGGCACGCTTTGGTAAGCATGGAAAGTTAAATCCGCGCTACATTGGTCCTTTCAGAATTCTGGAAAGAATTGGAACTGTAGCATACAAGTTGGACCTACCTGCTGAACTGAATGGTGTTCACGATACATTTCATGTATCCAATCTAAAGAAAAGTCCAACTCAAATTGACGTTGCCATTCCCATCGACGAGATTCATATTGACGACACGCTCCACTTCGTTGAAGAACCAGTTGAGGTCACGGATTGGAAAGTTAACAAGACCCGCCGGAGCAGTGTCAAACTCGTCAAGGTTCGTTGGAATGCCAGACATGGTCCTGAATTCACATGGGAACGTGAGGACCGGATGAAAGAGAAATACCCCCACTTATTTCCTAAGAACTCTGCATCTACAAGCAGAACTTAAATTTCGGGACGAAATTTATTTAACGGGGGGAGAATGTGACAACCCGCACTAAACCAGGTATCCGTACAACTTAATTAATGAATAATTACTGCTTAATTACTGTGCTTGATTGAAACTAGCTGATAAACTGCTACCTGCATACTGATACATGCACATACTTGCATCATACTTTAATTGCTGTCACTACATTATCTGCATGTTGAACCCTAGTGACAAACATGATGCACAAAAAGCACAGTAGCACTAAACGGATACACAATAAACATGCTGATATAACCAGCATCAGGCAGACACTGCCTCAAGGCCTGTTAAGAGCCTCAAATATTTTGGCTACACTGGTAGTGAGTGTAGGATATAAGGGTTGTGGTACCGCGTCTCTAGGAATAAGATACACTGATTCGGATGTGCCTAAAACGTACTTTAAGTACCAAACACAGCACTTTAATAAATAAACCAGCTTCTAGCTGACTAGCAAAGTGCCAGAACATGAGAAAATATTACTAGACACTTTCTAAAGTGTCGGGAAAACAAATTGTGTCACTAAAAATGTAACAACGACACTTTAAAGCCTTTTGTAACACTTTAACGGATTACTATCCAACCGGACACCCGGACTTTACCCGGAACATGAAAATATTACTATTTTCACTATTTTTATTTTTTCTGAGCCAGTTAGGGTCCCTGATTACCCTAACACCCGCCATAACGTGTAACATACAACTAACGGGGTTAATTACTTAACTTGACTTGGTTTAACATAACCATTCCCTAATCACTACTTAAAATCGAACCATGGACCCCCCCCCAAACCGAATCGGTTACCTAGGGGGCACCACATGTACTTAGTGATCTTGGTCAATCTAGCTTTGTCTAATATCTTCAAGACACATTACCCATTGGGTAATAGCATCTCAATTTGTCTATAAATATCACTAAAACACATGAGTTAATTACCACTAAACACCACTCAAAATTACCCTCTTCTCTTGCTCCCTACACTCTCGGCCGAACACCCCTCTTTCACACTCCCATTTTCGGCCCTTGTTCACTACATTCCAAGATCATACACGCGTTAAGGACCACGTATAAGGAGCTTTGGTGCACTCGGAAGGCGAAGGACCACTCCCGTTAGCTTTTATCCACCCACTTTCCGTCAAAGATCTTCCCTAGCCTTGAGCTAGAGGTATAACCTTTAAAACTTGTTTTTACACTCGTCTAAAGTGGTTAAAAGAACTTTCGTCGGTTAAATATAGTAAACATGCGTTTTGAAACTTTAAAGTCTACTAAAACTACCTAAAATGGTGGTTAACAGCATATGACTTGTGTAAAAGTTGTAGTAATTGGAATTTGTGTTTATCTAGACCCGATCTATGATGTGGTAGCTCGGATCTCCGTTTAACCCGACTTTGTAAGATCATGTATCTTCACATAAGCTTGTTTTTGGTTACCACGAGGGTTAAAAGGCGAAACTCTACCACACAAGATGCATGAACTTGTGTGAAAATATATTACTTGTGTAAAAGTGATTTAACCGGTAAAATGGTGTTTAAAACTAGCGGATCTACGTATCTGCAAGTGGTATCTTCAAAGGACCACACTTTAAAAGAATCATATTTTCTAAAGGATAGATCTTGTACTAATAAATATGATTTTATAAACCACAAGTGTGTAGACACTTGTGAAATGAAGAGATCCGACAAATAACTATTTTTGGGAAAAATGACTAGAAGTTGTAAAGACGGATTTCGCTAGTCACAAGGTTTTTACAAGATTAAAGATACTTTATATAAAGATCTACGAGAAATAAGGGGATTTACACTATAGATTCGGAAAAACTACAAGTTCATGCGATTGTGCAAATTTACATACTTGTCGACTAGTTTGATGTGTCGGAAATTGTTTGATTGAATAAAGAAGTTGTTGATTGAATTGTTTAAAAGAAAATGATACGCTTGAAAGCGTGGCCACCTCCAGTTACAGAGGAAACTCTGGCGAAATTTTCCTAAAAACCTAACACTTAGACTTTTTACACAACAAGTGTTAGAACTATCTTTGGACATATTTTCGAAACATAAATTTCGCCAACACTATATTTTACTAAATATTCGGAGGTGGGATTTTCACAAAGATTAACGTGATAAGTATATTTGTCACAACACTGTTTATGATTATTTTGTGAAAATACATAAATATTATTTTAAGAGTAAAATAATATTTACAAGCGTTAATGATTCCAAAACTTTGCGAACGCTTCCACATTAACATATAAGTTACACCGGTAATTACATTACCACAAGATTGATAAAACGTAACTTACGCACATGTATTGTATCCCCCATCCTTGGGAAGAAACATAACTACCAAGTGTATACGGAACATAAACACGAAATAGTTGTCTAACTATTTCCCAAAGACTTAAACTATAAAGCTAAGGCACGGCCGTCCGTCTAATAGAATTAGCACTTGTAGGTCGTTGCACAGCTTACTATATTGGAGACACTTGGTAGAGACGCGCATTCACTGTGAGTTCATGTCCCCCTTTTCTCTAACTGTTTTCAGTTTACTTAACTGCGGGGGTGAAATACATGTTACTTTGTTTACAAGTACTTTATACACGGTATGATTTACGTAAGGAGGTTTAGATCATGTGAATGGGTAGTTAGAACACCGAGGGACTCGAGCGGTAGATCTATTTGGGTGTAGCGAGCCCAGCTCCCGGTCCAACAGAACAGGCCTCACAGAGGACTAACAGAACGGACCCGGAGTGACTTGGTACCCAACGCAAAATCGGCTAGCGTTGTGTCTTCCTACTTGCATTTCACGACATGCTAATGGCCTTGCAAACCATTGGTGATCACAAGTCCTCTTACACTGCTACATACCAGGAAACTTTTATACTTACAAGTGTTTTTACTTACTCACTTGCACATGAACTCGCTCAACATTATTGTTGATTTTTCAACTCACATGTATTTCAGGAAATTAAACGGATCTGGCACGGTATGGAACGTTTTCCGCTGCACTTGTCATGGAGTCATCAGGGTTTAGGGGATGTGTCTCTTTCCTGGACAAGACACAGTCCTTAAACCACGTTTATGTTATGTTTTAGTTTGTAATGTTGTTAAACAAGGTTATGGTTGTTGGTTAAAACAATGGTACTGTATTTTGTTTTCAAAACTTAATGGATGACTTGCATGGTTTTTAACTCATATAGCTTGTTATGATTAAGCTATGGTATTAAGAAGTCACACCAAAAATTAACCACGCTTCCGCAAAGCCAGGGTGTGACAGCTTGGTATCAGAGCTCTGATCATAGCGAACTAGGATTCTTTCTCGAGTCTAGACTATGATCACTAGGGCTCTCACGAAAACATTTTTCTGCATACCACTTAAGCCCAGATCCACAACTTTTTACAAACAAATGTTGAGCACATTTTATTTATTTTTCTAGGCTCAGTCTGGGAGGCTGAGGTAGGAGGCTAGTGGGACTAGAAGTGTTGGCTAGTGGGACTAGAAGTATTGGCTAGTGGGACTAGAAGTGTTGGCTAGTGGGACTAGAAGTGTTGGCTAGTGGGACTAGAAGTGTTGGCTAGTGGGACTAGAAGTGTTGGCTAGTGGGACTAGAAGGATAATTTGAATGTTTACGTGGTGACTACATGTTTATATGACTATATGATTGATTATTATACGTATATGTGTTTGTGTTACAAACGTTATGCTTTCATCAAGTACTAGAAAGATGGGCACTACGAACCCCATGACCATAGTATCAGACGACATAGTTCAACGAAGCACGAGGTGTACATTTCTGATACTACCGGCACAGACAATGACGACTTTCAGCCCTTTGTGCACTGCCTGAAGTCGTAGCAGAGCCTGCTGATGGCCATCTTGTTGGGATTTTACCACTGGCGGTGATCCCTGCTCCTGTGCCCCTTGCCGCTTATCCTGTTGATGATACGCCCTCCCAACGAGGCCTCTGAAGACGATAACGATCTACTGGAGGAGGACCCATTCGAGGGCAGGGCCTTATTACTGCTGGTATTAGACTACTGCATGCGGACGCTCCTATAGGGGAAACTTATGACCATTCCCCTATCCCAGACTCATTTGAGTTTCTGACACCGCATCTTCGCACATACAGGGAATGCAGCACTACTTACACGAAGCCGACCCTGTTATGGCATCATCAGCTGAACCGGATCCCACACACAGCTTTGAGTTTGATCGCGATTATGAGGACAATTCTGTTTTTCCGCCTGGTGTTGATCCAGACCATGACTTTGAGTTCATGCACTTAGACCAGCCCTTGGGGGATCCTGTAACCCCTGTGATTGTTGATCCAGCTGATTTTGAGATGGAGTTTTTGATTCGAAGCTAGCCGTGGCCCCTGAGCCAGGCGTTGCTCCTGACCCCGCATTGGAGTATGACCCTGTTCATGCCAATGCACCGGCTGTTGCTCCTTGATTGATCATCTGCTTGGATGAGAGAAAATTTGGGGTAACTGTGCAAGACAATTTATTATTACGGGGGCCCACGTAATAACGATTTGTAGTGCACAGGAATCCTGGTGGACTCTGCAGGCCAAGCTAATGATAACCAATGCAGCAGGAAATAACCTAAACACAAATGACCTAGGCGATGTAGCCTCGAGTCCATTCTATTACAAGCAACAAGCCAAATTGACAAGCCTATGTGAAGGCTCAGGAATTTATTTCCCCACTTATACAGTGAGTATATTTGCGTGTGAAATGGGGTGATTACATGATGGCTTACGTTGCTATATATATACCCCATAGACAATTGAAACATTGTCCAACCCGCTTCACGCTATTTCGACAAAAAGGGAATGTCACCCAGGCGTGACACAAACACCAGTACGTCGCCAAGGACAGAAGACGAGCTGCAAGAACGCATCTCACAGATAAATGCACGGTTCGTATTGACTCATCTTTTAAATTTCATAATAAATGTGAAAAACAGCAGATTATCAATCTTTGTTTTGTGGATGATTTGTTCCTTTTTGCTAAAGGAGAAGTCAACTCGGCAAGGTGTATTATGACATCTCTTTCTAAGTTCACAAAGATGTCGGGGTCTTTCTAAGTTCACAAAGATGTCGGGGTTAGTGCCTAGTAATCAGAAAAGTATGATATTCTTTTGTAATGTTAATGGCCATGTCAAAGATGCGATTCTGGATATTATGCCATTTGTGGAAGGAAATTTCCCTGTCAGATATCTGGGTGTGCCTCTAATCTCTTCCAGACTCGATTATAATGACTGTCGAGTGCTCGTGGAAAGATTAGAGAAGCGTATAACGCACTGGAGGAACAAGTTGCTCTCTTTTGCTGGTAGGTTACAGCTTATTATTTCGGTTCTCTCATCTATGCACATCTATTGGTTGGTCATCTGTCTTTATGTTGCCGGCTCGTGTGATTCATGAGCTAGAAGCTTGTATGCGAAATTTCTTATGGTCCCAAGAGAGTTCGTTTACTAAAGGCAAATCAAAAGTTTCTTGGAAGACCGTTTGTACTCTGAAATATGAAGGGGGTTTGGGCATTAGACGAATTGGGGATATGAATAAGGCTCTTATGTCTCATCACATTTGGAGTATCGTTTCTAACCATGATTCTTTGTGGGTTGATTGGGTGCATAGTTACCGGTTAAAAGGCAAGAGTTTCTGGGTGTGTAAAACCCCCTCTAATTGCTGTTCGTCTTGGAGAAATTTGGTTCAATTGCGGCCGCTTATCAGGAATCATATCTGGTCGGAGTTAGGCAATGGCGCTAAAACATCAGCCTGGTTCGATTACTGGTGTGATATAGGACTGCTCGGTGAGTTTATTTCGCTTAGAACCATTACCGATGCAGATTTTAATCTGGACGATTCTGTGGCTAACATCTACTCTCATGGTACTTGGTCCTGGCCTATGGCATGGAGAGATCTTTTTCCGGTGCTCATTCAATTGGACCAAGTGCATTTAAATCTGACAAAGATTGATAGACTATTATGGAGAGATGGTAGTGATCTAACTGAGTTTTCCTCTTCGTGTGTTTGGCATTCGGTTCGGTACAAAGAACCGGAAGTGAATTGGTGCAACATTGTTTGGTTTTCGCAGTGTATCCCTCGGCATGCGTTTATGATGTGGTTGGTTATCAAAGGTAAACTTTTGACTCAAGACAAAATTCTAAAATGGGAGTTGTCGCGAAGGAAGAACATGAATATGATGTGTTGCCTGTTATGTTATCAGAACTTTGACTCACACCTGCACCTATTTTTTGAATGCAACTATTCTTCTCAAGTATGGCATATAGTTCGGAAAAAGGTGGGTATGGATTCTGTTAGCCCGAAATGGAGTGATATCATCGATTGGTTGCTGGTTCGAGCTCGTTCTAAATCGGCTATGATTTATGTTGCTAAGCTTCTTGTTGCGGCTGCTTCGTACTTCATTTGGCAAGAAAGAAATGCTAGGTTATTCAAAAATCAGCTGAGACCACCGGAGAAGGTCAGTGAAATTATATTAAACACGGTAAGATACAAGCTGATGGGAGCTAAGCTAAAGAATACTGCAAGTGTGCGGAGGCTTCTTGGAGAATGGGAGATTCGTGGGGGAGACGTTGATGACGATGGCGGCTGATTAGTTTACTTCATGTCGCATTTTGTCTAAAGCTTAGTCTAGTTGTCTCCTAGTTCTTTTTGGTTTTTATGGTTGTAATTGTGTCTACTTTCATGGGGCATGTCTCATGATTGAACTAGTGTAGACTCTCTACACTACTTGGTTTATTTGTTTGTGAATATATAGAATCACCGGGGTAACCCCTTACCCACAAAAAAAAATTATACATTTAATATACATTGTGAATTCTATTAACAAACTTTTAGACACAAATTTAAAACATATGATTATTAATATGTTAATACAACAATTATTAATTTGGTAAAATTTTCTTTGAAGAAATACACCGTTTTAGCTCGTTTTCTCTTAAAACCATAAAACTTCAAATACGAACCAAGAATGAGTAGAATCTAATAAAAACAACCCTATATTTACTCAAAAGTGTAGGAATATTTATATAAAAATATGTATATTTTAGACCACATCAGTCGCTGCTAACGAATAGTGGGTGCGTGGAGAATGCTATGGATTCGAGCTCCATTTCCCTCTCGGTACTTACATCTTCCTCTAAAACGTCTCCCATTCTGTCACACCCCGACCGCGTAAAACAACAAATCGCGGCGGAATCGTCCGAGGAGTGTTGTAACAGAATCATTGTTTCAAAACACACGGAAATTTGAAGTTTCGTTTTATTAAACATTAAATATTTACATCGTCTGGAAATCTAAATAAACAAGTTAAACATAGTCTATCATTGTTATTAAGTCACTAAGGCCTCGTCCAGTCTTATGTGAGCATGCATTCTAGCAAACAACATCGTTCAACAACACCTGAAACATATGTGAAAACAAAGTCAGCAAAGAAATGCTGACGAGTACATAGGGTTTTGAGAGTGTCGGATTCATGGCTAGTTTACATGTTGCAATACTTAATTAAAAACCTTGTTTTGAAAAGTATAGTATTGCGGCATAACTAACCAACTCAAATCAAGTTGGTTATAGTGTATAAAATCTCGTAGCCATGATTCTTAACCCAAAACATTTATTTAATAAACTCTCGTTAATAAAACTTGTTAATAAAACTCGTATAGTTTATATCGTTTCGAAAACCTCGTTTGTGTGACATCGATTCAAAGTGTTTACCCAAGTGAACTAAATAACGCCACGGTATGTAATATGATGAAAACATATATATATAGGAAGTACCAGCGGCGTATCCACCATGCTTTCATCACATTACACTCGTCCCGTTATCTAAACACTAACCGAAAACCAATCGTTTACCCAAATCGTTTTTGATTCGTTAAAAATCGCTTTAGTCGTTTAAATCATTCTCGTTTTAGATCGTGAAACTACTTTTGATTGTCGCGCTAATAACATCCAAACCTTCGTGACTCGACTATCTCGCCTATCGCTTCTCGCATTAATAAACCACCAAAGGGTAAATTAACAATCACAGATTCAGTCGTTACCCACCTAACCCACACATAACCATGGGTGCAGTCTGATAACGGGATTTGTCGGATCCTATGGTACCATAACCTAATACTGGTCTGTTCGGCCAAAATTAATGAATGTCATTCGTTATGTAACTACAACCAACAAGCTCGTTCACATTATCGAAATCGTTATTAGTTTATTATAAACCATCGTAATCGTTTTTGAAACCACCGTTAAAATATCAAAATCGTTTTGATACATATGAATCACCCCAAAACAATCGAAAACAGTAAAAAGAGGGGATCTATGTACTCACCTTTGGGTGCGTTTTTATATGTTAACACGATCCCTCAATTTATTCGTCCTAAATTAAATAAGAATGACTTAATAATCTAAACTCACAAAAATACCGAAGTTTCTCCGATACTTAGAATTTTCACATAACTTTGAGTTTTCTCGAAAAGTTATTATTTTTGATTATTTTGGTGTATATGTATATATATACTCAAGCGTAATACACATAATCTCGTCAACACTAGCACATCATCATACACATATTGTAAAACACATAGCACATTGTAACACATAAAATTTACTTATGAACAACCCATTCTAGTTATGTCGAAAAACACTTATTTTAGCGTTTCGGTAACATTTTTGGGCGTCGGAAGTCACGTATAACCAACCAAACACCAAGGAAACTTAATATAAGTTAAAATACTTGTTTTTATATCAAAAATATCAGTTTGGTTACTGATCTAAAACAGTTTTGTAAAAGTCCTCCGAAAAGGCGATTTTTGACCGTTTTACCGCATAGTTTTGCATCAAACGTTACCCGAACCATCCCAAATCGAAATGACTTGAAATTTTAACACAACCCATGTTATTTACTGAATAAAATAATGGTTATACTCATGATAGTGCAGGTCTTAAACAAAGCACATAAATCATGCAAATTTCACATAATTTACCACTTTTTAAGCTATACGTACAACATGCAAAGCTATTAAACCTATGTCAAAGTTTCATGCCATTATAATTTACCAAATAAATGTTATTTTTGTGATTATAACCTGTTCAAAAATTATTTTTGTCATATAGCCATTTTTCATCACTTCTTGAGCTTTAAACCAACATATATTCACATGTACAAGTGCCTAAAGCATACTATCATAGCAACATCATTTTTTATGAGTTTAAAAACATCAAATATGAGATTTATTTGCTGAAGTAATTTACATTTAACATATCATACATAAATCACCAAATACTTGCATTTTTACCACCATTCAAGAACATGTAACAACATAAACAAGTACTTAACAAGATAACAAACTTCAAAACTCATATATATACATATGTACGGTTCTACATACATATATGTACAACACCATTTTTACTTGTAACATGACCCATTTCATTTTATATTTCAAGTTTAGTGAAAATCCCAAGATTCAAGAGAAACTTCAAATCATCAAGAACAACCAAGAATCAAAGTATGATTTAAACATAAGGGTTATACCTTCAAGATTCAAGTAGGTTGTAGGACGAGATTTTGATGATAGGAAGCTTGTAATCACTTGACAATACCTTGGAATCACCTTTGTATCTTCACACTAACTTGAAGGTTGCTAGGAATGGTGTTTGAATATGAAGAACAAGGTTTGAAGATGATGAAGATAGAGAGAGAAGATGGGGATGGTTTTAGAGAGAGGAGAGAAGGAGGGATGTTGAGTGTTCTTGGATTGCTTGTGATCTTATAGGATTATGTTAGATATGGGAATATATGGGAAGATTCAAACATGAGCATGCAACAACACTTGTCACAATAGGATCATATATGATATTTGCAAATATTTGATGGGGTCCATACACCTATTATAACCGTATAAGCATATGGGGGAGGGGGTCCATGTGTAATTTTTATATAAATATGCTATATGTAGGCTAAAACGGGTGTTTAACTGGATACCGGGTATTTTATCTAGCGTTTAAACCCCGGTTTATGGCGTTCTAAATTATTTTTAATCTTCAATAAAAATAATCTTGCCAAAATATTATTGAAATAAATTTCAGTTGCCGAGACAGGCTGCGTTATCTGCGTTTTGCTGTAGAAGCACTGTGTTGCGCAGAAACACACGGTACGCGCTTAAACTTGAAAAATAACGTTTTTAGGCGTTTTAATTTATTTTTCAACACGGACCTGATTAAAATAAAATTTTAATCATAACAGAATATTTTTGGGATTTAAATATTATTCGGGCGGTCACCAACGTTCGTTTCGCAGTGTTGTCGTAATTAGTTCTTTTAGTTCAACTAAACGTGTTTTTGCCATACCGAATCCTTCGAAACTTATTTCTAAGTTATGTAAAGGATATTTAGGGTATGTTTAGCTTATGCCACAGTTCCGGAGTGTACGTCGCGTTAAACTGATTGCGTTTATGCACCAGTTTGCGTATAACCTTCCAGAAAGTGATTTAAAGCTTGAAATCGTAATCGAATCAAATTGTAAAATCATCAAACACAATAACACATATAATAACACCAAAGCACATTGTTTTATTGATAACCAACATTGTTTTACATTATACGATGCTTACAGAACACAGTGTCACACATTCCTCTTTCCTTTGTTCCGCCGACTACATTGATTGGATACCGCTGGGCCTGCCTACGCATAAAGTCTAAGGATTCTCCCATAAAGCCATTGAATTGCCCTTGGTTGTCCTACCTTAGATCTTATTCCCACCTTGTTCTATTGCTCTTTCTTGATGGGGCGTTAGACCTCATTCTTTTTTAGACGCTTATTCAATTGATAGTGGCCCCTCCTTACGTTACTTTAATTGGGGAGGATGCGAGTAAGAAGCGGGTATGGGAGCTTGACCAGGAACAAGATAACGAGAAGTGTATTTACCTGGGGTGGGCTCACTTTTCTGCCTTTTCCTCCCGCGATTTAATGATTTGCTCAAGCAACCTATCTTACTAATAAGAAAGTGGCTGCTAGTTGTAGCGCTCCTTTATAAAATGATATTCTTCTGCGAGACTCCATCCAACCAAATCCCATTTTTGAAAGATGTATTCTCGGAAAACATCATTCGCGAAAGCTTTCCTGTTGGAGGTGAGCTAAAATGGAATGACGGGGATTGAATGGCCTGGAAAGCTGGTAGGGTTTGGGGCGAGCTGTGGGCTTAGATTAGAGGGAGGGGGACTGTGAACGTCCGCCCCATGAAGCGCCAGGAAACCATGCATTCCTCTCGGGCTGGACTCTCGCTTGTCCGGGGTCTGATCAGATCAACCAGCGATCGGTTTACGGAACAAGGAGTTAAGCAAGGGCCAGGAGATTGATGAAAGAAACTGGCCGAAGTTAGTGTTGTGTTCAACTCCACGGTTGGAAGGATTGCTTTCTGCCGTCTGTCTTTTCCTTCTCTCTCTTCTCTTAGCAAAGTAGGCTCAAGTCAAACTTTTGGCTTGCTACAAGCTGGGCTCAGGGACTGCAGTCAGCCGCTTCCCCTGTAGCCATCAGCTCGTTTTTGACAGATCTGATCGGGTGTTCATAATCTGGAGTAAAAGGATTCGAACCTTTGCATGCCGGTACCAAAAACCGATGCCTTACCACTTGGCTATACTCTATACGGCCTGTTTTGGACGGTAAACTGGGAGAGGGGGAAGCAGGGCTCGAAGAACGAGCCGAGCCGCGCAAGGACGCGGGGCAAGCAAAAAGGTTCTCCCTTTAGGACCGACTACAACAAGCTCACGACTCTAATAGAAAGAAAGGTTAAGCTCTCTGCTCTATTTGCTTGCAATGCTATGCTTATCAAAGTTGGCCAACGCTTCTGTAACCTTAGACTCGTTACGCTATTCGACTGAACTCGTTGGCTCCACGTCCACCGAAAGTAGGTAACCTTCGTCACCGTTGGTTCCCGTAACCAAACCTTTCTTCTCTTCTTTTATTTTTAGAAAGAAGAAGGCTCCTGAATCAGCGCAGGGAAAAATCCGCAAGCAGGAGAACTGTACTAACCTGCCGCCGGTTACTTTATCAGGGCTCCGCAGGAGAAGAAAGAAGGTCCGGGTCCAATTTATAATGAAGCGAAGTGTGACAATTGTGCTCTTTAAACGATGTACGATGTAAAAAATATCAATTATCAATAAAACGATGTGTTTTGGTGTTAATATTTGTGTATTTGTGCTTGACGATTTTACGTTTTGATTCTAGCTCGATTTCAAGCTTTAAATCGCTTTCTGAAAAGTTATACGCAAACTAATACGTAAACGTAATCAGTTTAACGTGAAAAACACTCTGGAATAGTGACATAGGCTTAACATACCTTAAATAACCTTTACATAACTTAGAAATAAGTTTTGAAGGGGTTGGTGTGTCGAAAACAAGTTTATTCGATCGCAGGGACTATTTGTGACAAACTACGAAAGTATGCCGATTCGTACGAACATTACGGAACTTGATCATAAGCTAAACATACCCTAAATATCCTTTACATAGCTTAGAAATAGGCTTTGAGGGGTTCGGTATGCGAAAATAAACTTATTTGATCAATAGGGACTAAAAGCGTCAAAAAGTGCATAAGTTTGCAATTACGTGCATATCTTACGTTCTGAACATATCCGGACATCCAAAAATTTTTGTAATCATTAAAATATTTTATTTTAGTGATTGGAATGCAAAAATACCATTCGTCGCGCAATTTGGATCGTTTTCGCGTCCGTTCGTGTTTCGTCGTAATTAACCGAATAACGTGACCGTACGACCTAACGAACCGATATCCGTGATATTTCTAAGCATATTTCATGCTCCCTATACTTTAACATCATTGTAGAGCCTTGAAATTGGCTTAACAGGGTTTAAACGGGTCGAAAACAAGTTATAATGCGTGCAGGGACCAAAGTTGACATTTTCTGAAACTCTGGTGAAGGGGGTCGCGCCACGCAATGCCCTAGGGGCCTCCTGGTCACGTGACGTGACGGCTCAATCTAGACAGAATGTTGATTTCAGCTGCTGCACTTGTTTTGGCCATTGTTTTTCAATCTTGTGGGTATTTTTTTATGGATTTTGAGTGGTATTAATCCTATCCAAACACTTGTGATGATCCTATGCTTCTTTGGGGAACACCTAATCCACTTGTGAAGATCTTTTTAATCCAAGACTTCTATAAATAGCAAGCTCTTTCATTCAATCCATTGCTCATTCCATCTTTTTGAACTCTAAGTGGAGGTTGCCATGTTTTGAAGCCACCTACCTGAGTTCTAATGCATCTCTTTCAGCCATTAGAGCTTTGCAAGTCCTCTTTCATGGCTAATTCTTTATTTTCAGCCATTACAGGCTGAAAGCCAAACAGTTTGACTACCGTTTGACTTTCTGTTTTAACCACGAATTGGTCAAACCAAAGTTCAATTGTCACACCCCCAAAATCCACACGCGGAGTATCACCGCTTGGAGGCGTGACTGACCAGGATCAAGCCACCAATCATATTGAACAACGTAATTTAATAAGTAAAACCAACCACAATATAATTGGTGTCTAAAAGAAAGTAACCACTTTAAGTTAACAGCGGAAGCATATAAAGTAAAACCCAAACATAAGTAATAAGTTCATAGGTTTAAATGTTTAACATGGAACTCAGCAGTCCATGTCCCACAACGATCACTCCTCCCTGTGCAAGCTCCATAAGTACCTAACGACCTGCAAGGCATGTAACAACGAGTCAACAACAAAGTTGAGCGAGTTCACAGTTGGTTGTTTAGTTTTACCAGTTTGTTTTGAAAACCATAAATTGCTTCGTATACCACGAGTTAACCAGTATCGTTATTTCCCAATCCATATCCATAACCAGTGGGGGCTTCCCAATGTGAACCAGTAGACCGTTAACATATCGACCACTTACGAACAATAGTTGTGCCCTACGTCAATGTCTATCATCATTGACAGTTTGTCATGATCCATTAGTACACGCCCGTCCGACCGGCACGGTGTGAGGTTTGTCAAACCTAATAGCGCTATTAACTAATGACCCGCTCGCCATCGGCCTCGGCGATTAAGTCGATATAAAATGAGGGACTTAATGATAGAGTTTTGTCTAGTAAGTTTAAGGTTGTTGTCCTACCCAAGGAGGACGAACGTACGTATTCTACCCAAGGAGAATACGCAGGATTAATATTGGCATCCTACCCATGGAGGATGGCGGTACATATCCTACCCAAGGAGGATATGTAGGTTCCGTTTTAGTTATTTAACCCCATTCCCAACCACCGGGAATCCCATGCCTTAGAAAGTGTGTGAACTCACCTTGGTTTGCTCGGCAGATGAACAAAATGGTCACTTGAGCTATATGTGGTCAACCACGTCCTAACATGGTTACCATACAAGTCAGGTCTAGGTTCAAGTAGTGCACGTAAGTTTACACAGAACCAACAAGTCAAGAACACGTAATGATCATGGTAAGCACGTAGAACATGTTAAACAAATCAGTTAAATACATAAGGCCCAAATTTGTGCGATCAGGATGTATTGGGCTGAAGTAACAGTGTAGCCCAATAGCATCTTGTGCGGTTGGATAGTTGAAATCCAACGACTACTCGGTCCAACATGTTGTGCGTTCAGCACGGCCTTGTGCGATCCACAACATGTGCGATCCAACATAAACCCGGCCCAATATCATAAGTAACCCATCATGTATACGGCCCAAACAAACAGCAAACATTGGTCTTGTGCGACCCGTTTAACCTTGTGCGACTAGGAACATCTTGTGCGACTGGGTGTTGGGCTTTAAGGCCCAATCATAAATAAGTCCAAACTATGTGTGTGGACCAAGACTTGTGTGATCGGCACAGACTTGTGCGATCCACAGGTCTTGTGCGATCATGCAATCCTAAGATGAACATAGTGTATTAACAGTTGTACCCTATCTTGTGCGACTGTCTTGTGCGATTGCCCTTGTGCGATCCAAGATCTTGTGCGTTCCGCTCTTGTGCGACTAAAGGACTTGTGTGATCAGTTTTAATTATCCCGAAATCATGGCAATCAGTTACATGGTTTCCGTTTATGTGGTTATCAATCAACAACTAACAGTTTCAAATAAACTTCTTGTTGCGGCTACTTCGTATTCATATGGCAAGAAAGGAATGCTAGGCTATTCAAAAATCAGGTGAGACCTCCGGAAAAGCTGAGTGAAATTATTATAATGACGGTTAGGTACAAGTTGATGGGAGCGACTCTAAAGAATAATGATAGAGTGCGAAAGTTGCTTGGAGAATGGGAGATTCATGGGGTAGCAAATGATGATGATGGAGGCTGATTAGTGTTTTGTTTTTCATTGTCTCTAGAGTTTTAGTCTAGTTGTCACGTTGTTTTGCTTTAGTTTCAGTGGTTGTTCGTTGTTGCTACTTTCATGAGGCATGTCTCATGATTGAACTAGTGTAGACTTTCTACACTACTTGTTTTATTTGGTCGTGAATATATAGAATCACCGGGGTAACCCTTTACCCAAAAAAACTAACAGTTTCAAATCATGCAAATTCTCGATCAAATCAAGCAATCATCATGTAACTCATATGAACCCTAATTAATCATCCAAATCATGATAACAATCATTTCATTAAACACACTAACACGGCTCATATTCTTGATTTCTAGCATGCATCCTATCATAACAACACAACAATCATCCAAATATGAACACATCACAGCCGACTAACATGTATTCGGTTCTATATATATCCAAGCCGATTAGCATATTACCACACCATGTTTCATCAATAATCAAATTATAGCTAGTCGTTTGTACCAAATCTCATAAACATCAATGATTCTATTAGCAAGGACCCTAACTCTTGTATGAGATCTTAACAATCACTATATTAATTTACCATACAATGATAGCAATTATAACATCATGAATCATACAAACAACAATGAAACACTAACCGGATTAGAGGTTTGGAACGAAGAAGAGTTCGAGTGAGGAAGGGGCTGCCGACTGCGAGTTAGAGGGAAGGAGAGAACTAGGGTTTTGGTGTCTGTGTTGTGTGATTTGCAAGAATAGGGAAAACCCTCACAAAGGTATTATGTGTTGCTTTATAAAGGGGAATGGCCGAACCCCTAATGGGCTGCACATTCGGTTCAATTACAAGAGTGTGGGCCGAGAGAGGTGTGGAACGTGTAGCCCAAAGACTTGTGCGATCGGCTAAGTGTTGTGCGGTCGGGTTGTGTTGTGCAACGACGTTAAATACCTACCTCACACACATTCATAAAACATGTAACATTTATCTCATAAACATTTATTAAACCAACATATCAGATAATCACACAAAGTTCACATACGTTACATTTAAACACAAAGATAGGTTCTGAAATACGAGTTGTCACATTATCCCCAAGTTGAAAGAAATTTTGTCCCAAAATTTAGCACGTACTTACTGAGGAAGCTAGTTAGGTTGCATGGTTTTCCTGGTTTTCCTGGGGTGTCACATCCTTAACCCGTTGGTTTGGAATTTCGTCCCGAAATTCCGCAGTAGCTTCAGCCTCAGCAGTGGTTTTGTTGTTCTCGAACAACTGGGGATACTTGTGTTTCATCTGGCCTTCTCGTTCCCAGGTAAACTCTGGGCCATGACGGGAGTTCCAACGAACTCGAACAAGAGGAATTCTGGTGCGCTTGAGAACCTTAACATCTCGGTCAGTAATCTCTACTGGTTCCTCAATGAATCGTAGCTGATCGTCGATAGTGAGCTCCTTGAGAGGAACTATGAGGGTCTCATCTGACAGACACTTCTTCAGATTCGACACGTGGAAAACGTTGTGAACCCCATTGAGTTCTGTGGGTAGATTCAGTTTGTAGGCCACCTTGCCTATTTTCTCTATGATGTCGAATGGTCCAACATTTCGCGGGTTGAGTTTGCCTCGTTTGCCAAAACGAACAACACCTTTCCAAGGTGAGACTTTGAGTAGCACTCGATCCCCAACCTGGAACTCGAGTGGTTTCCTGCGCTTATCAGTGTAGCTTTTCTGACGGTCACGAGCTGCCGCCATTTGTTGTCGTATTTGAGCAATCCTTTCTGTTGTGTCTACCACCAGTTCTGGGCCAGTGATCTGGCTATCACCAACCTCGGCCCAGCAAAGAGGTGATCGACATTTACGTCCGTACAATGCCTCAAACGGAGCGGCCTGGATACTAGTGTGGTAACTGTTATTATTCGAGAACTCCACTAACGGGAGATGCTTTTCCCAGCCGTTACCAAAGTCGATTACACACGCCCTAAGCATGTCTTCAAGGGTTTGGATGGTGCGTTCAGACTGCCTATCCGTTTGCGGGTGATATGCTGTGCTCATATCTAATCGAGAGCCAAAAGACTTGTGCATTGCTTGCCACAGTTCAGAAGTAAAACGCGTATCACGATCAAAGATAATGGAGGTTGGCACCCCGTGCCTCGAAACCACTTCCTTCAAGTAAACGTCTGCTAAAGTAGAGAACTTGTCAGTTTCTTTGATAGCCAAGAAGTGTGCAGACTTAGTTAATCGATCCACTATCACCCAAATAGTGTCATTTCCGCGTTGTGCTCTGGGCAGACCAGTAACGAAATCCATGGAAATTTGTTCCCATTTCCATTTTGGTATCTCTGGTTGTTGAAGTAGTCCTGATGGTTTCTGATACTCACTCTTGACTCTCGCACAAGTCAAACATTTACTGACGTAGGTTGCTATGTGGGCTTTCATGCTAGGCCACCAATACGTAGTTTTTAAATCATGGTACATCTTATCCGAACCAGGATGTACTGAGTAACGAGACTTATGTGCTTCATCCATCACAAGCTCGCGTAAGTTTCCATAAAATGGGACCCAGATGCGCCCTGTTACGTAGTAAGCTCCGTCTTCCTTTTGTTCTAACCGCTTCCTTGATCCTCGTAAGGATTCAGCCCTGATGTTTTCTGCTTTCAATGCTTCAACCTGAGCATCTCGTATCTGAGTAGGGAGACTAGATTGGATGGTGAGTTGTAACGCTCGCACGCGCTTAGGCGTAGTATCCTTTCTACTGAGGGCGTCGGCCACAACATTGGCTTTGCCCGGATGGTACTTGATCGCGCATTCGTAATCATTTAAGATCTCGACCCATCGACGTTGTCGCATGTTCAACTCCTTTTGCTTGAAGATATGCTCGAGACTCCTGTGATCGGTGTAAATGGTGCACTTGGTACCGTACAGGTAATGTCTCCATATCTTAAGAGCAAAAACCACTGCTCCCAACTCCAAGTCATGCGTAGTGTAGTTCCTTTCATAAATTTTAAGTTGACGTGACGCGTAAGCAATGACCTTGTCACGTTGCATCAACACGCAACCAAGTCCTTGGATGGAAGCATCGCAATAAACCACAAAATCGTCTGTGCCTTCAGGCAATGAGAGAATAGGTGCGCTACACAGTCTATCCTTTAAGTGCTGAAACGTAGTTTCCTGTGCATCACCCCAACGATAGGTGACACCCTTCTGAGTTAGCAAAGTGAGAGGTTGCGCAATCTTGGAGAAATCCTTGATAAACCTTCTATAGTAACCTGCCAAACCCAAGAATTGGCGGATTTCTGTTGGTGTACGGGGTGCAGACCAATTCTTGATCGAGTCTACCTTGGACGGATCAACATGAATTCCATCCTTGTTTACCACATGGCCTAGAAAATGGACTTCACGAAGCCAGAAGTCACATTTCGAGAACTTGGCGTAAAGCTGCTCTGTTCGAAGGAGTTCCAAAATAAGTCGTAGATGCCGCTCGTGTTCCTCCTGACTCTTAGAATAGATTAGGATGTCGTCGATTAAAACTATAACGAACTTATCCAGGTAAGGCTTGCACACTCGATTCATAAGGTCCATGAAGACCGCAGGTGCATTTGTCAGCCCAAAAGGCATGACCAAAAACTCGTAGTGTCCATAACGAGTTCTAAAGGCTGTTTTGGAGACGTCCTCTTCTCGGACTCTCAGCTGGTGATATCCCGATCTCAGATCGATCTTTGAGTAGAAGCTCGACCCTTGCAGCTGGTCGAATAGGTCATCAATACGTGGAAGAGGATAGCGATTCTTCACGGTCACTTTGTTGAGTTCACGGTAGTCAATACACATTCTGAAGGTACCGTCTTTCTTCTTCACGAATAGCACTGGAGCTCCCTAGGGCGAAGAGCTAGGACGAATGAAACCCTTGTCTAAAAGCTCTTGTAGTTACGTAGACAGCTCTTCTAGTTCTGATGGAGCTAAACGATAAGGTGCACGAGCTATTGGTGCTGCTCCAGGAGCTAGCTCGATTTGAAACTCGACCTGGCGATGAGGCGGAAGACCAGGTAATTCCTCAGGAAATACCTCAGGATAGTCGCGTACAATAGGAATATCTTCTATCTTCTTCTCCTTTGTCGAGGTATCAGTAACGAGAGCCAAAATAGCAGTGTGGCCCTTCCGTAAACACTTCTGGGCCTTAAGGAAAGAGATGATGCTCACCACAGCACCACTCTTGTCGCCACGAATCATGAGAGGTTCATCACCTGAACGAGGAATACGGACAATCTTCTCGTTGCAAAGAATCTCTGCTTGGTGTTGGGATAACCAATCCATCCCAATGACAACGTCGAAACTACCCAGAACGATAGGAATGAGGTCGATAAAGAAGGTCTGATTAGCTAAGACGAGATTACAACCCTTAACTATGTGCGTGGCCTCTAAACTTTTACCATTTGCTAGCTCTACAGTGTGCTTGGTGTTCAAAAGTGTTGGAGTGCGCTTAAGCATATGACTAACGTTTAGGGACACATAACTGGTATCGGCACCCGAATCAAATAAAACAGTAACATAAAAGTCGTCCAGTAGGAACTTACCCATCACGACGTTGGGATCATTCCTCGCGTCACCCTGACCAAGCATGAAAACATGTCCCCTGGCACCATTGCTGTCATTGTTACCCCCGTTATTGCTCCCGTTCCCCTGATTATTATTGTTGTTCTGATTCTGGTTCAACTGGGGGCAGTTCCTCTTGAAGTGACCTTCAGCACCACACTGATAGCATCCTTTATTACCCTGCTATTACTGCGCCTGATTCTGTGGAGCTGGTGGCTGTTGTTGACAATTCTGATTTGCAGGTCGTGGCCCCTGCAATCCTTTGCTTCATGACCAAACTTGTTACACCTCAGACAACGACCCCTGTTGCACTGCTCACTATGATGCTTGTTGCATCGGTTGCACTTAGGGTGGTTTCCCCTATATCCACCCTGCCCCTGATCTCTAGAGGATTGCTGACCAGGACTCTGGTAGTCATCAGTCTTTCGCTGCTGAGACTGAGTCTGAACAGAAGTAGATCCCTTGCTTGAGTTTCCATCCCACTTGCGCTTGTTGTCACTAGGAGCATCAGAAGTAGTAGTAGTAGGTGCACCAATGCGTTTAGGCAGTTTGTTCTGCTCCACTGCCTGATCAGTGAGACGATGAGCTAATCGTATAACTTGCTGAATGGTACCAAGGTTGGCTGCGGTCACATGACTCTAAATTTCGGGCACTAAACCCTTGAGGTACAGCTCAATACGCTTGATGGGAGGATCCACCATAGTAGGACATAAGATAGCCAGCTCGTTTGATCTTTTCGTGTATGCTTCAATTTCCGACCCCGCCATCTTTAAGTTGAAGAATTCTACCTCTAGCTTATGAATGTCATCACGATTATAGTACTCTTCCTTGATTAATTCCTTAAAATCGTTCCATGGGGTGGCATTAGCTGCAACCAACCCCAGCATCTGAACCTGAGCGTTCCACCACGTGAGCGCTATACCTTCAAGAGTACCAGTAGCATACTTCACCCTACGTGCCTCAGGGCATTCACACATCTCGAAAACAGACTCGAGCTTCTCAAACCAGTGAAGGAGGCCTACAGCTCCTTCTGTGCCGTTGAAAGTAGTAGGTTGGCAGTCCATGAAAGTTTTGAAAGTGCACACAGGAGGCTGAGCATGTTGGCCTATCGTGTGTGTAAGAAGAGATAAAGTTAAGCACAAATGTTGGTTTACGAGAGTAGGATCTAAAGATCCTAGAGTAAGTTGATATGGCAGGTTATACCTCCTGCCTGTGCAGCTGCGAGTCCTGCAGTAACTTGTTCGTTGATCAAAGCCGTTAGCTGGGCTTGAGTCAGGTTGACACGTCCACTCGTGATCTTCATATCAAAGGAAGCATGAGTGAGTAAGATGTCGCGAAAGTGCGATGACAGAAGAGAGTAAGCACATATGCGTTTCAAACAATAGTTGCTATATTCATCTAAGCATATCATGAACAATGTACTATGTAACTAACAGGTAGGTAATATA
Organism: Helianthus tuberosus; assembly: GCA_030545235.1. Taxonomy (NCBI): domain Eukaryota; kingdom Viridiplantae; phylum Streptophyta; class Magnoliopsida; order Asterales; family Asteraceae; genus Helianthus; species Helianthus tuberosus. The sequence continues at coordinate 113,183,566 of CM060415.1, read as the reverse complement.
AACATAAACCATATCACCTAGAATGTTGAGTCTTGCACGTGGAGCGAAGTGTCGTTGTGGATCGTTGAGCATTGTACAGGTTATAGTCTGGTTTTATCAAAAAGCTTCTCCCTTTTTAAAACCAAGTTCGCTATAACCAATGGCTCTGATACCAATCTATCACACCCCCAAAATCCACACGCGGAGTATCACCGCTTGGAGGCGTGACTGACCAGGATCAAGCCACGAATCATATTGAACAACGTAATTTAATAAGTAAAACCAACCACAATATAATTGGTGTCTAAAAGAAAGTAACCACTTTAAGTTAACAGCGGAAGCATATAAAGTAAAACTCAAACATAAGTAATAAGTTCATAGGTTTAAATGTTTAACATGGAACTCAACAGTCCATGTCCCACAACGATCACTCCTCCCTGTGCAAGCTCCATAAGTACCTAACGACCTGCAAGGTATGTAACAACGAGTCAACAACAAAGTTGAGCAAGTTCACAGTTGGTTGTTTAGTTTTACCAGTTTGTTTTGAAAACCATAAATTACTTCGTATACCACGAGTTAACCAGTATCGTTATTTCCCAATCCATATCCATAACCAGTGGGGGCTTCCCCATGTGAACCACTAGACCGTTAACATATCGACCACTTACGAACATTAGTTGTGCCCTAGTCAATGTCTATCATCATTGATAGTTTGCCATGATCCATTAGTACACGCCCGTCCAACCGGCACGGTGTAAGGTTTGTCAAACCTAATAGCGCTATTAACTAATGACCCGCTCGCCATCGGCCTCGGCGATTAAGTCGATATAAAATGAGGGACTTAATGATAGAGTTTTGTCTAGTAAGTTTAAGGTTGTTGTCCTACCCAAGGAGGACGAACGTACGTATTCTACCCAAGGAGAATACGCAGGATTTATATTGGCATCCTACCCATGGAGGATGGCGGTACATATCCTACCCAAGGAGGATATGTAGGTTCTGTTTTAGTTCTTTAACCCCATTCCCAACCACCGGGAATCCCATTCCTTAGAAAGTGTGTGAACTCACCTTGGTTTGCTCGGCAGATAAACAAAATGGTCACTTGAGCTATATGTGGTCAACCACGTCCTAACATGGTTACCATACAAGTCAGGTCTAGGTTCAAGTAGTGCACGTAAGTTTACACAGAACCAACAAGTCAAGAACACATAATGATCATGGTAAGCACGTAGAACATGTTAAACAAATCAGTTAAATACATAAGGCCCAAACTTGTGCTATCAGGATGTATTGGGCTGAAGTAACAGTGTAGCCCAATAGCATCTTGTGCGGTTGGATAGTTGAAATCCAACGACTACTCGGCCCAACATGTTGTGCGTTCAGCACGGCCTTGTGCGATCCACAACATGTTGTGCGATCCAACATAAACCCGGCCTAATATCATAAGTAACCCATCATGTATACGGCCCAAACAAACAGCAAACATTGGTCTTGTGCGACCCGTTTAACCTTGTGCGACTAGGAACATCTTGTGCGACTGGGTGTTCGGCTTTAAGGCCCAATCATAAATAAGTCCAAACTATGTGTGTGGACCAAGACTTGTGCGATCGGCACTGACTTGTGCGATCCACAGGTCTTGTGCGATCATGCAATCCTAAGATGAACATAGTGTATTAACAGTTGTACCCTATCTTGTGCGACTGTCTTGTGCGATTGCCCTTGTGCGATCCAAGAGCTTGTGCGTTCCGCTCTTGTGCGACTAAAGGACTTGTGTGATCAGTTTTAATTATCCCGAAATCATGGCAATCGGTTACGTGGTTTCCATTTATGTAGTTGTCAATCAACAACTAACAGTTTCAAATCATGCAAATTCTCGATCAAATCAAGCAATCATCATGTAACTCATATGAACCCTAATTAATCATCCAAATCATGATAACAATCATTTCATTAAACACACTAACACGGCTCATATTCTTGATTTCTAGCATGCATTTGTGTTTTGTTTTTCATTGTCTCTAGAGTTTTAGTCTAGTTGTCACGTTGTTTTGTTTTAGTTTCAGTGGTTGTACTTTGTTTCCACTTTCATGAGGCATGTCTCATGATTGAACTAGTGTAGACTTTCTACACTACTTGTTTTATTTGGTCGTGAATATATAGAATCACCGGGGTAACCCTTTACCCAAAAAAACACAACAATCATCCAAATATGAACACATCACAGCCGACTAACATGTATTCGGTTCTATATATATCCAAGCCGATTAGCATATTACCACACCATGTTTCATCAATAATCAAATTATAGCTAGTCGTTTGTACCAAACCCCTAATGGGCTGCACATTCGGTTCAATTACAAGAGTGTGGGCCGAGAGAGGTGTGGAACGTGTAGCCCAAAGACTTGTGCGATCGGCTAAGTGTTGTGCGGTCGGGTTGTGTTGTGCAACGACGTTAAATACATACCTCACACACATTCATAAAACATGTAACATTTATCTCATAAACATTTATTAAACCAACATATCAGATAATCACACAAAGTTCACATACGTTACATTTAAACACAAAGATAGGTTCTGATATACGAGTTGTCACATCAATCGAACTCGTCACTTTGCAACGTGAGTGTAATCACGATGGTTATAGTCCCATGTGACTATACCTACTGATTACAACTTCGATTAGTCGAAGTAACGAGTCAAAGTTTCGGTCAAAATGCCGATTATGCGCATTTTGCAACGAAACTATTTTCGGGTATCAAAACACTTTGTTTGGATATCAAACCTGTTTTCTAACTTAGTTAAACATGTTCTAACATGTTTAACTCGTCACTTTTAGTCTAGTGCTTGTTTAGGGTCGTAAGTCAAGCGGTCTTGACAACCGCTTAGACTTTCGACCCCGACCCATTTGGTCGATCGTTAGGATCCGACCAAGCATATTTTGTGACCATAGTTGTATAGGGAATAACCTTTCGAGGTTATACCTTATGGTCACTTAGTTTAATTAGTTGTATGATAGGTAGTTTATTTGCCTTAGGAAAATGACCAAAATGCCCTTTTTATGCATAATTTGAATTTAAGCATATGTAACTTAATGTTTAACAGTCTCTCTAACTCTCTCTCAGCTATGGCGATTCAGGGCTCTCTTCAAACCTTTGATTTTTCTTCATGATTTTCGTATAACAGTCTGATCATCGGATTATTGATTCATCAATATATCTGATTCGAACTAGTTAGCGAAAGGATAGAGTTGAATCTAGGGTTCTTTTTTTGTTTCTTTGTCGTCAAGCTTGTTAGGGTTTTATCTTGTTTTTTCTTTCGTTCGGCTGGATTTTCTTGGGTTTTCATCTTCTGCATGCATGGTTGTCTTGATTGTTGTCTAAAGGAGAGAGTTGCTTATTCTTTCAATGGATGATCGTCCGAAAACTGATGGGGTTGCTATGAGTGATCGTGGTAAGCTGCCGTTACAGTTTAAGGGTTTTTTGCCAGTAGAGTCGTGAACATTGATGGCAATCCGGTGCTTCCTAGGAGAGGTACGGTGCAGAATTCTCAGGTTAACATCATCGATGAACTAACCAAAGTTACTGTTCCTGTTCAACCATCGCCGATTCAAAGTTCAGAGGATAATATGGATGCGTATGGCTTTCAGGTTTCACATACGGTTCAGGGTTCCAGCTCTAACCCTAAATCTTATGTGGATTCGGTAGTGGGTAGTAAAGGTCAGAAAGTTAATTTCCGATCGTTGGCTAGCTCGGTTATGCATGAAGGCTGTGATGTTGTTCTTCCGAAGGAATCTGTCAGAACCGTAAAGGAAAAATTGTCTAATACCATTTATGGTTATTTCTTGGGGGACCGAGTTGCATTCCCAGTGGTTGACTATTATGTTAGAGTTAATTGGAAAAAGTATGGTTTGCTAAAGACGATGATGAATGCTAACGGTTTTTTCTTCTTCAAGTTTAGTAATAAGGATGGAATGTTGAATGTGCTTAAAGATGGTCCGTGGATAATCAGATCACAACCATTGTTTTTGAATATATGGACTCCTACGACTAAATTGGAAAAGAAAGAAGTAAAGCAAGTTCAGGTTTGGGTGAAAATTCATGAGGTTCCTATTGCGGCTTATACGGAAGATGGACTTAGTCTGATAGCTACAACTATTGGGGAGCCAAAGATGCTGGATTCGTTTACTACATCTATGTGCACGGAGTCATGGGGACGTAGTAGTTATGCTAGAGCATTGGTGGAGATTTCGGCTGATAAGGAGTTCCGTGAGGAGATTACTATGGCAATACCCGAACCTGAGGGGGAGGGTTTTATTAAAGAAACGATGTATGTGGAATACGAATGGAGTCCACATCGGTGTACCACATGTTGTGTGTTTGGCCATTCTAATGAGATGTGTCCGAAAAAGCCAATGAAAAATGTCAGACATGATGATCACAACAGCAATTTTCAAAGAAACAGGCAAGTGAAAAAGGTTCCGAATGTGGATCAGGATGGTTATACGGAAGTACATGGAAAGAAAGCTGCTAAAAAGGTTGGTATTCCGGTAAACAAACAAAAAAATAAATTTGAATATCGGCCGGTGGGTTCCAAGTTTCAGCCGAATGTCAAAAATGGTTCAACATCTATGCCTGTTAAATCGAATAATCCTTTTGATGTTTTGAACCAAGTTGAATCGGAGGAGGGTACTAGCAAGAATACGTCCGGTAAGGGCCAGGAGGACACAGATGATGATGTTGACGAGGTGTACAATGAAATGGATGTTTTCATGCAGCAAGGATCTCTAAATATAAAGAGTAAACAAGGGGCAAGCACTCCTTCTCAGGTAGTTACTGATGGTTAGTCTCGCGGTTTGGAATATAAGGGGGTTGAACCGCCCGCTTAAACAAATGGAGGTTCGACAGGCAGTGAAGGATTATAAATTAAGTTTGTGTGCTATCTTAGAGTCCCATGTGAATGTTGATAAATTGGATAAAGTTTGTAAAACTGTTTTTCGGTCTTGGGATTGGACCTCAAATGGAGGGTGCTGTGACAAAGGCACAAGAATCATTATTGGGTGGAATCCGGCTATCTTTGATGTGATGATCCTAGCGCAGTCGTCTCAGGTTATGCACCTCCAACTTGTTTTTAAATTGGATAAAAGGATGGTTTTTTGTTCGATTGTTTATGCAGCCAATTATTATGCGACCCGTAGAGATTTGTGGCATCAACTTTCTTTGCATAAAACTCTTGTTGCTAATAAACCTTGGTGTATTATGGGAGATTTTAACTCGGCTCTAAATATTGAGGATAAATCTATGGGAACGTCTTCGATATCTATTGGTATGAGGGAATTCCAAGCGTGTGTTGATGACATTGAAGTGGTTGATATTAATCGGACGGGTATCCATTTTACATGGAATCAAAAGCCGAAACAAGGGGTTGGGTTACTAAAGAAAATTGATCGAGTTATGGGGAACACTCCGTTTGTGGCTGAATACCCGAACTCCGTTGCCATTTTCAAGCCGTATCGCATTTCGGATCATTGTCCATGTATTCTTTCTATTCCGGAAGCTATGCAAATGAAGCCAAGGTCTTTTAAATTCGCTAATTTTCTGGTCTTTAAACCAGAATTTTTAGAGATGGTTGAAAAGTATTGGAAGTCAAATGTTGACGGTGTCCATCAGTTTAGAGTTGTCAAAAAACTTCGGTTGCTGAAAAACCCGTTTAGATCGTTACTTTTCAAGCAAGGAAATCTTCATAAGAAAGTAGAAAATCTGAGAATGAAGTTGGATGTCATTCAACAAAACATTGATCAGGACCCGTTAAATGGTGATCTCCGAGCCGAAGAGACTTCTACTAGCCGTGAGTTACAGGATGCTTTGTTGGATGAGGAGCGGTTCCTAAAACAAAATCTAAGGTGGATTGGTTAGCAGCGGGCGACATGAATACTGCTTTTTTTCATTCTTCTTTGAAAGCCAGAAATCATTTTAGCAGAATTGATGTTATCAGTGATTCGGGAGGGACTCTCTATGAGGGTGACATGGTGTATAAAGCTTTTGTTCAGCAGTATGAAAAGTTTTTTGGTTCTCAAGGTGACATATCGCTTGAGCCGGCTCCGGATTTATTTCCGAAAAGTTTATCCCATAATGTCTCAACTTATATGGTTAGACAGGTAACGATGGAGGAGGTCAAGAAGGTGATGTTTTCTATTGGTAATGACAAAGCTCCTGGTCCGGATGGGTATACGGCTGCTTTTTTCAAAAGTGCTTGGTCTTTAATTGGCAATGATGTTTATAATGCCATTAAAGATTTTTTTTGATACTGGTAACCTGCTTCGGGAATTGAATCATACTCTTATTGTGCTTATTCCTAAGATTTCGACTCCTTTGCTTGTTATGGATTTTAGGCCGATTGCTTGTTGCAATGTTTTCTATAAATGCATCAGTAAGATTATTGCAGAAAGAATAAAAGGGGCTCTTGATAATATTGTCAGCATAAACCAATCTGCCTTTGTTCCTGGACGAAAGATTTCGGATAATATTCTTTTAACGCAAGAGTTAATGCATAATTATCATAGAGATGTGCGTTTAAAGTAGATATTCAGAAAGCTTATGATACTATCGATTGGAGGTTTCTTTTTTTTGGGTAAAGGGTTACCCCGGTGATTCTATATATTCACAACCAAAACAAAACAAGTAGTGCAGAGAGCCTACACTAGTTCAATCAAGGGACAGGCCCCAAGAAAGTATACCAAACAACAAACCAAAAAAACCAGAAAAAACTAACATAAAGACTACTAGACTAAACATCTAGAAAAACCAAAATCATGGAAAAACACCCTACTCAGCCTCCATCATCATGACCGAGTTCCCCACCAATTTCCCAATCTTCAAGCAGCTTCCGTACATTTGCAGTATTCTTTAACTTTGCTCCCATAAGCTTGTATCTTACTGTCTTTAAAATAACTTCACTAACCATTTCCGGAGGTCTCAGCTGATTTTTGAATAACCGGTTATTTCTCTCTTGCCATATAAAATAAGAAGTAGCTGCCACTAGAAGCTTAGCAACATAAACCACCACCGATTTTGACCGAGCACGAGCAAGTAACCAATCTACAATTTCTCTCCATTTCGGGTTAACCGAAGACATACCCCACCTTTTGCCTCACTATATGCCAAACTTGAGACAAAAACTTACATTCAAAGAATAGGTGAGGATGAGAATCAAAGTCCTCATAGCACAAAAGACAACACATCATATTCATATTTTTCCGCCTTGCAATATCCCACTTCAGAATTTTGTCTTGAGTTAAAAGTTTACCTTTCATGACCAACCACATCATAAAAGCATGCCGAGGGATACACTGGGAGAACCAAACCATATTGCACCAGTTAACTTCCGGCTCCTTGTATCGAACCGAATGCCAAACATTCGATGAAGAGAAGTCGTTTAACTCATTACCATCCTTCCATAATAGTGTGTCTTGTTTTGTTGGATTTAACTGTTTCTGATCTAGATGAATGAGCACGGGAAACAAATCTCTCCAAGCCGTCGGCCATCTCCAAGAACCACTAGAATAGACATTAGCCACTGAATCATCTAGCTGAAAATCCGCATCGGTAATGGTTCTCGGAGTTAGAAAGTCGCTTAACGGACCCATATCACACCAATAATCAAACCAGGCCGAAGTCTTTGCACCATTACCAACATCCGACCAGATATGTTTTCGGATCATAGGGCGCAACTGGATCAATTTTCTCCAAGACCAACAGCAATTAGTAGGAGTTTTGCAAACCCAAAAACTCTTACCTTTTAAGTGATAGCTATGAACCCACTCAACCCACAACGAATCACGCTTAGAAACGATACTCCAAATGTGAGAAGACATAAGAGCCTTATTCATATCCCCAATTCGTCTAATGCCCAATCCCCCTTCATATTTTGGAGTACAAACAGTTTTCCAAGAAACTTTAGATTTACCTTTATTAAACGAACTCTCTTGCGACCAAAGGAAGTTTCGCATTCTAGCTTCTAGCTCCTGAATTATCCGAGCCGGAAGGATAAACACAGACGACCAATAAATATGCATGGAAGAGAGGACAGAAATAATGAGTTGCAGTCTACCAGCAAACGAGAGCAACTTGTTCCTCCAATTCGTGATTCGTTTCTCTAATCTTTCGATAAGAACACGACAATCGTTATACCCAAGTCTAGAAGAAATTAGAGGCACACCCAAATATCTGACAGGCAATTTTCCTTCCACAAATGGCATAATATCCAGAATAGCATCTTTGACATGACTTTTAACATTGCAAAAGAAGATCGTGCTTTTCTGATTACTAGGAACTAACCCCGACATCTTTGTAAACTTAGAGAGAGATGTCAAAATACATCTCGCCGAGTTTACTTCTCCTCTAGCAAAAATGAACAAGTCATCCGCAAAACAAAGATTGATAATTTGCTGTTTCTCACATTTGTTATGAAACTTAAAGGATGAATCAATACGAACCGCATGCTGAAGAATAGCCGTTAAGACTTCCAGGACTAGAGTGAAAAGATAAGGAGAGATCGGGTCCCCTTGTCTGTAACACCTGTGCCTCCACGGCCATCAAACAAATACCAAACCAATGAAATATTGTATTTCATACTTTGAACTTGTATAAATATGTGTAGCTTTTGCACATATCAACTCTTGTTCGATTTCAAGCTCTAAATCGCTTTCTGGAAGGTTATACGCGCACTAATGCGTAGATATAACCAGTTTAATGCAACAAACACTCCGGAATAGTGAAATAGGCTTAACATACCTTAAATAACCTTTACATAACTTAGATATAAGTTTTGGAAGGTTTGGTGTGGTGAAATCAAAGTTTATTCGCTTACAGGGACTAAATTTGACAAACTACGAAAGTATGCCAATTGGAACTGTAACAGACACTCCGGAACATGGTCATAAGTTAAACATACCATAAATATCCTTTACATAGCTTAGAAATAAGCTTTGAGGGGTTCGGTGTGCTAAAATAAACTTTTGGGTCATTCAGGGACTAAAAGTGTCAAAAAGTGCACAAGTTTGCACTTTCGCGCATAACTTACGTTCTGAATACATCCGGACATCCAAAAATTTATGTAAGCATGACTATATTATGCTTTAGTGTTTGGCTTGCCAAAAATCCATTCGTCGCGTCATTTGGATCGTTTTTCGTGCTTATGCGCATTCCGTCGTAATTAAGCGAACATCGCGTTCGTACGACCAAACGAACCAACATCCGGCATATTTTTGAGCATGTTTCATGTCCACAATGTTTAGGAAACATTTTAGGGCCTTAAAGTTGGCTTTACGGGCCTTAGAAGTGTCAGAAATGGCCTTAAACACGTGCAGGGGCTGAAACTGTCAATTCTGAAACTTTGTTCTGATCTGTGACTCCTAGGCGGCCCGCCTCAGGATCTTAACATCCTCACGCGGCCCGCGTCCGACCTTCTTACCAGGTTAAATGTTTCTAACAGCAGATTTCAGCTGGTTGATCCACACCCACACATTCTCAATTGTCTAGTCAGCTGATAAGGATCATTTTTTAGTCACCATAAGGTTCCAACACTTGTACGGTTACGATTAAAGCACGGTTTCCATGAAACGATCTTAACGGTGGACCGAAAACTATAAATACCCCATACCCCCCATTGCTTAAATCACTAGAATTTTGATTTGAGAAACTCTAAGTTGAAACTATTGTTTCATACCTGAGATTTTTTAATCGAAATTAGCATTCGGGGACCCTTCGTAAGTATTCTTTCGTTCTTTTATTGCTTTTCGAGTCTTTCGAGTCTGAAAGTCAAACTTTGTTTGACTTTCTACATTGACCAGTTATGGTCAATGCGAAGTTCGTTTGAACTTCGCAACGTGAGTGTAATCACGTTGGTTATAGTCCCTTGGGACTATGCCTACTGATTACCACGTTGTCTAGGGTCGTAGGGTAAGCGATCTAATAAATCGCTTATACCTCGAACCCGACCCGTTTGGTCGATCATTAGGATCCGACCAAATACATTAGGTGACCATAGTATATAGGGAATAACCTTCCGAGGTTATACCTTATGGTCACATCGTTTAAGTAGTTGTATGATAGGTAGTTTATATGCCTTAGGTAAATTACCAGAATACCCTTTTCATGTATAATTGGTAATTAAGCATATGTAACCTAAACTTTTGTCACATGACTGATTATGTAACATGTTTAGGCATATAACACTTGTCATAGGACTAGTTAAGCGGTCCGAACGCGTTTCACGCGAACGACGCGTTAAAGTAGCATAAGCTACCTTAATGGGTCGCAATGGGTCGTAAACACTTATGTTAGGTTTCAATTAGTATGTAGGCTTTGTTAAACCATATGACACGAGTCTCTATACTCGTTTGGTTTACGAACCCTCATTCTATCAAATCTTCCGATTTAGGTCCGGTTTATTAACATAGTTACCTATATTAGGTGCCGTTTGATATCCGTGATCTCTAGCATTGTTTGGTTGTTACTCAAGGACTACTAAGCAATCTCAAGTGAGTACATAGACCCCTCTTTTACTGTTTTCCAAACTGTTTTGGGGTGGAACACATGTGCCTACTTGTTACTTTCGTGCTTTCCTGTTTTCACATCATGTACTTGCTATGTTCATTAGTACATTTATAGTACATGTTTTACATTACATTTCATGCTACGTATGTCTATTGTTGCATACTTAGTACAGGTCACATGCTACTTATATCTATTTGATGCATACTTAGTACATTTGTTATTTATCACATACTTACATTTTGGACGCATATTACATGATTTACATTGATCATGCATTTCCACAGGACATAACTTTGATTTAAACCAAGTTTTACTTCAATATTATGTTCTTGTGCATATGGTTCAGTTGATGCATTTCACTAGCCATACATATCATTTTGGTTACACATTACATGGTTTACATTTGACACATAAACACTTTTGACATTGGTTATACATTATATGATTTACATCTTGACATAAACATTTTAACATATTATTTGAATACATTTGGAAGTTGGTTTAAACATAGACATCTTACATTGTTTGGTTTGGTTTGAGTAAGTGATTAAGTAACGAGGCGTGTGTAATATGATACAAGCATGGTGGATACGCCGCTGGTACTTCCTATATATAAGTGTTTGTATGGTATTACATATCGTAGCGTTATTTGAATCATTTCAGTTTGAGACATAGAACATTTTATACAAATAACATACTTTTCACAAGACATTGTTTTACAAACAACTTATCTTATACAAACACATTTTACATGGTTATTCATTTAACCATACATTATTCTCTTATTTATACATATCATCTGATCTTAGCGTTTTTCAAATGATTTACAAAATAAAGCAAATTACAAGGTTCATGACTAAACATTTTCTCAAACATAAGTCATGAAACCTATTTTCACAAAACCTATGTATCTCACAGGCATTTTTATGCTGACGTACCTATTTTCACATGTGTTTTTCAGGAGCTGTTGCATAAGATGATCAAGATACACATAGGCAGACTTGGGCTTTAGTGACAATAAAAGATACAAGACTAGTTAATTATGTTGTATTTCCTTGATTGTTAAGACATTGTAACACTTTTAATCAATAAAACAAAACTTCAATTGCCATGGATTTGAAACAATTAATTCTGTTACAACACTCCCCGACATTTCCGCCACGTTTTGTATGTTCTACGTGGTCGGGGTGTGACATTGTCTTAAACCGCGGCCACCTTTAAAGTAACCATGCACAGAACCATTAACACATACCGAAAACGAAGCCGTAGAGACCAAAACCATGATCCAATCAACCATCTTGCCGTGAAAACCAAAACCAAGTAAAACACTCTTGAGGAAGCTCCAATCAACAGTGTCATAAGCTTTTTGGATATCAACTTTAAAAGCACACCTAGGAGGACCCATACTTCTATGTTAATTATGCATCAATTCTTGCGTAAGCATAATATTATCAGATATTCTCCTTCCTGGAACAAACGCCGATTGATTAATGCTAACAATATCATTTAGCACACCTTTAATTCTATCAGCAACAATCTTGCTTATACACTTGTATAGAACGTTACAACAAGCAATTGGCCGATAATCAATAACAGTCGCAGGAGTAGTCACCTTCGGAATAAGAATAATAGTAGTGTGATTCAATTCCCGAAGAAGATTACCTGTTTCAAAAAAATCCAATATGGCACAAGTAACATCATTACCAATAACAGGCCAAGCACTCTTAAAGAAAGCGGCTGTATAGCCATCCGGACCAGGAGCTTTGTCAATGCCAATAGAAAACATAGCTTTTTTTACCTCCTCCACAGTTACATGTCGAATCATTTTAGAAGCTTTTGTGGATCAATGACTTTAGAGAATAAATCTGGAGCCGGAGAGAGAGAAATATCCCCTTGCTTACCGAAAAAATTCTGATAATGATTAACAAAAGCTTGATAAACCGCATCACCTTCATAAAGAATTCCATCCGAACCTTTAATGACATCTATTCGGCTGCAATGATTTCTGATTTTAAGAGAAGAATGGAAAAAAGCAGAGTTTGAATCCCCCGCCCTTAGCCAATCAACCTTTGACTTCTGTTTCAGAAAACGCTCCTCGTCCAGCGAAGCTTCTAGAAGATCACGGCTAGCCTCATTTTCAGCCACACGGAACTCGACATTACTCGGGTCTAGGTCAATACGTTGCTGAATATCGTCCAGTTTCAATCGAAATCCTTCCACTTTCTTGTGAAGATTGCCTTGTTTGAACAGCAACGAGCGAATCGGATGCTTAAGCAACCGAAGTTTCTTCACCAATCGGAACTGATGAACTCCACTCACACTAGAATCCCAAATGTTTTTAACAATACCCAAAAATTCTGGTTTGTAAACCAAAAAGTTAGGAAACTTGAACGATCTCGGCTTCATTCTACCAGCTTCCGGAAAAGATAGGATACACGGACAATGGTTGGAAAGTCTGTAAGGCTTGAAAAAAGCAATAGAGTTCGGGTATTCAGCAACAAATGCCGTGTTTCCCATGATTCGATCTATTTTCTTCATAAGGCCTATCCCATTTTTCGGCTTTTGTCTCCAAGTATAGTGGATCCCCATACGATTAATATCAACAACCTCAATATCATCCATGCACTCTTGAAAATCTCTCATGCCAATAGAGACCGACGACGAACCCATAGAATTATCTTCAATGTTCAAAGCCGTGTTAAAATCACCCATGATACACCAAGGTTTATTCCCAACCAGAACTTTGTGCAAGGACAAATTATGCCATAGATCTTTACGAGAGACATAATAATTATCAGCATAAACGAAAGAGCAAAACACCATTCTTTTATCAATTTTAAAAACTAGCTGAATATGCATAACCTGAGGAGACTGCGACAAAATCATCACATCAAAAATAGCCGGGTTCCATCCGATAATAATTCTCGTTCCTTTGTTACAACACCCTCCATTAGAACTCCAATCCCACGAGCGAAACACGGAGTTACAAACTTTACCCAACTTACCAATATCCACATGAGACTCCAAAATCACACACAAACTCAAATTAAACTCTCTGACTGCCTTACGAACCTCCTTCTGTTTGAGAGGGCGGTTCAACCCCCTAATATTCCATGATGCGATACTAACCATTGTTAACTATCGGAGGAGGAGTGCTTGCCCCTTTGCTTTTGATATTAAGAGTACCTTCCGTCAAAAAACTATCCGTTTCATTGTACACTTCTTCTACATCGTCATCAGTATCCTCATTGCCCATACCCGAATTCTTGATTCTGGCACCCGAGTCATCGTCCACTTCATTAAGAATATCAAATGGGTTATTCGATCTATTACTGTTCGAACTAGAAGCCTTGTTACTATCTCCCTTTGGTTTCGGTCCGACTGGACGATATTCAAATCTGGATTTTTGCGTATTGACAGGAATTCCAACTTTTTTAGCAGCTTTCTTACCATAGACTTCTGTGTACCCATCCTGATCCACCACCTGCATCTTTTTTGTTGGTCGTTTTTTAAGAGCATTCCGATTTTGCTCTTCATGCAAAGACTTGATTGGTTTCATCGGTTGTTTCGGACAATCATCAATATTGTGACCAAACACACAACAAGTCGCACACCGATGTGGGCTCCATTCATACTCCACATACATCGTTTCCTTAATAAAACCCTCCCCTTCAGATTCAGGAATGGCCATAGTAATCTCCTCCTGAAAGTCTTTGTCAGCCGATATTTCAATTAGGGCTCTAGCATAGCTACTCCTACCCCATGAGTCCACGCACATAGACGTAGTAAACTGATCCAGCATCTTTGGTTCTCCAATAGTTGTTGCAATTAGGCTAAGACCATCTTCCGCGTATGCCGCAATAGGCACTTCATGAATTTTAACCCATAATTTTACCTTCTTAACCTCTTTCTTTTCAAGTTTAGTAGTTGGGGTCCAATTATTAAGAAACAAAGGTTGCGACCGAACTATCCATGGCCCATCCTTAAGAACATTCGACATACCAGTTTCATCTTTAAATTTGAAGAAGAAAAAGCCGTTCGCATTCATCATAGTTTTCTGTAATCCATATTTTTTCCAGTTCACACGCACAAAATAATCGACCACTGGGAAGGCCACACGATCTCCTAAAAAGTACCCATAAAGGGTGTTAGCCAGCTTATCTTGCACCGTACGGACAGACTCCCTCGGCAACACAATATCACACCCCTCTTGCACTACGGAACTAGCCAATGAACGAAAATTAATTTTCTTTGCATTCTGAGCACTTACCGATTCAGCATATGACATAGGCTTAGGTATATTTTCATTAACCTGATGAGTTCCTTGTGTTTTGTTATCTCCTGCCAAAACCGTCTCCACAACCTCACATTCCGATAAAGAGACCGGAGATGTGATCTTGGTTAATTCGTCTATGACATTAAACTTTTTCGACTCCTGCTGAGGTACTTGTATCGATCCTCTTCTTGGTAGAACCGGATTACCATCAATGTTGACAATACGACTGGCAAGCCCTTTATACGGTAAAGGCGGCTTACCACGATCTCCTAGAACAGAATTATCAGGTTTAGAACGATCATCCATAATGAAAAAATCACCTCTCTCCAAACACCAGCAAACAAGGAAACCATGCACCGAAAACACCAGCCGAAACCAGATCCTCAACCAGAAAGCAAACCGTAAGAAAATAGAAAAAACCCTAATTCTAGCAAAACCCTATTCCATGCATCATTCGAATTATATAGTAGACCTGGATAATCAGAGACCTAAAGAGTAGGATCGACAATCCAAATAAACTATACAAGACGAAAGGAAAACACAAAACAAGGAGGCGAATGAACAAGACGAAACGAAAAAAAAACCCTAGATTAAAATCGATCAAGCTTGCTAACGAGTTCGTTATAGAGATTAATAAATCAATCCCTAATCACAGACTGTTATACAAGAAATCACGAAAAAGATCTGAGGATTCATGAAGAACAAATCGCCAAGCTAGAGAGAGAGCATTAGGGTTTTCCTTGTTTTTAAAAGTGTGCTGATTGGTTTTGGTTTATGAAGAATAAATCAATCCCTAATCACAGATTGGAGGTTTCTTAAAAGTGTGCTGATTGGTTTTGGTTTTAACAGTAAGATGGTGGAGTGGATTATGCTATGTGTGTCTACTACCTCTTTTTCGGTTTGTGTTAATGGCGCAGTCCATGGTTTTTTCAAGGGTAATCGTGGGCTAAGGCAAGGAGATCCAATGTCTCCTTATTTATTTACTCTTGTTATGGAGGTCTTAACGGGTATTCTTCATCATTCGGTCCGAATTGATTCTTCTTTTAAGTTCCATAACAGGTGTGAAAGGCAGCAGATTATTAATCTGTGTTTTGCGGATGATCTATTTCTGTTTGCTAGAGGAGAGGTGAATTCGGCTAGTTGTATTATGTCTTCTCTTTCGAAATTCACAAAGATGTCGGGGTTAGTGCCTAGTAACCAGAAAAGCACAGTTTTCTTTTGTAATGTTAAGGATCATGTCAAACAAGCTATTCTGGATATTATGCCTTTTACAGAAGGAAAGTTACCTGTGAAGTACTTGGGGGTGCCCCTGATTTCGGCTAGGCTTGGTTATAATGATTGTCGTGTGCTTGTGGAAAGATTAGAAAAGCGTATTATGCATTGGAGGAATAAGCTATTATCATTCGCAGGAAGGCTTCAACTTATTATCTCAGTGCTCTCTTCGATGCATATTTATTGGTCTTCGGTTTTTATCTTGCCAGCTCGGATTATTCAGGAATTAGAAGCTAAAATGAGAAATTTTTTATGGTCTCAAGATTCCTCTTTCAATAAAGGTAAATCTAAAGTTTCTTGGAAATTGGTGTGTACGCCTAAATATGAAGGGGGTTTGGGTATTAGGCGTATTGGGGATATGAATAAAGCTCTGATGTCGTCTCATATTTGGAGTATTGTCTCCAAACGTGAGTCTCTATGGGTTAAATGGGTTCATTCGTATCATTTAAAACATAAGAGCTTCTGGATTTGCAAAACGCCTACGAATAGTTGTTGGTCTTGGCGAAAACTCACTCAGATGAGGCCTTTAATTAGAAAGCATATTTGGTCGGAGTTAGGGAATGGTGGTAATACTTCAGCCTGGTTTGATTATTGGAGTGAGTTGGGTCCTCTTGGCGACTTTATATCACCTAGAAATATTACTGATGCTGACTTTAGATTGGATGACCGGGTGGCCGATGTGTATGCTGATGGGATTTGGATGTGGCCTACAGCTTGGAGGGATCTCTTCCCTGTTCTTATTCAGACAGATCAAATTCACTTAGACCCCTTGCAAGTTGACAGGTTGTTATGGAAAGATGGTAGTGATCTTAACGAGTTCTCTTCTTCTGGTGTTTGGCACTCACTTCGGCATAGAGAACCGGAAGTGGATTGGTGTAGCATTGTGTGGTTCGGCCAGTGTATTCCTAGACACGCATTCATGATGTGGTTGATTATGAAAGGTAAGCTCCTTACGCAAGATAAAATTTTGCAATGGGATTTATCTCGGAGAAAAAACATGAATATGATGTGCTGTTTATTGTGCTATGAGAACTTTGATTCGCACCCGCACTTGTTTTTTGAATGCAAGTACTCAACTCAAGTGTGGCTTAAAGTTAGAAACAGGGTGGGGATGAGTTTTATTTCGCCAAGATGGATTGATATTGTCCAATGGCTTTGTACTCGTGATCATCAAAGAAGGGCCGATACTTATGTTGCTAAACTAATTGTAGCGGCTGCTGCGTATAGTATTTGGCAAGAGAGGAATGCCAGGTTATTTAAAAATCAGTTAAGACCTCCTGAGACGGTTAGTGATGTAATCATGAATACAGTACAATACAAGTTGATGGGAGCTAAGCGGAAGAATACCGTTAGGGTGCGTAACCTTCTTAGAGAATGGGAGATTCATACGAAAGAAAAGGATGACGATGGGGGCTGATTAGTTTTTATTTTGGTTGTTATGTCTAGATTTTTGTCTAGTTGGTTTACCTTGTTTTGGTTGTCTTTGAGATGTTTTGTGTTTTTCTTGTTTACTTTCATGGGGCATGTCTCATGATTGAACTAGTGTAGACTCCCTACACTACTTATGTTTTTTTGATGTGAATATATAGAATCACCGGGGTAACCCTTTACCCAACTTAATTTTTTGTCACTTAAACTTGTTATGCAACATTTTAAACATTTAGGGCATATAATACTTTTTTGGGTAAAGGGTTACCCCAGTGATTCTATTATAGACAACCGCCAAATAAGTACAAGTAGTGAGGATGAGTTCCCCACTAGTTCATATACAGGACATGCCCCATATATGTAAGCAAAAAAGCAAACAAACCAAGTTACCACCTCAATCTAGCCTACTACAATCATGATAATGACTAACTAGTAGACAAACGAAAAAAATCAAACAAACGACGTCAACCGCCATCATCAAAAATGAAATTGCTACCAAACGGCAGCCCCTTAGCATGAAACAGAAGCCACCTATCCATTGGACAACTTTATGTGAGAGGTGCTTGCCCCTGTACTGGAAGACGTAGGATGTGTACCCGATGTCATAAACTCATTCGTTTCATCAAATACAACCTCTACCTCGTCATCGTCAGACTCCTCATTTAGCTCACATCCCCCTTTATATCTCCCCTGGAAGGAACCCCCGTTCCCACCAACAAACCCAAGAGCACTAAACGAATTGTGTGTTTGAACCTTGGACGAACTAGTGCACCGCGCATTCACGTAGGAAGAACTCACTGCCTTTTTCTTTTTATCCACAGGTCTATATTCAAACTTGGGCTTTTGATTGTTAACTTGAAAACCGCTCTTCTTTACATTCTTCTTTGTCTTGACTTCCGTATAACCATCCTCATCTACTTTCGGACTGTTTGTAGGAGGTTTCACTGTCGATCGAATGCATTTTGGACACTCCTCAGAATCATGCCCAAATACACAACAGTGGCACATCTCGGGGGTTTCCATTCATATTCCACACGAATAGTCTCATTGACATACTTGTTCTCATCCAACTCAGGAATAGCCATGGTTAGGACCTCTTTAAAATCATGTTCAGCAGAGATATCAATGAGGGCCCTAGCATAGCTGCTTCGTCCCCAAGCCTCGTTGCACATATCAATAGTATACGAATCCAACCGCAAAGGAGAACCAATTTTAGACGCCAACATGATTAACCCATCATCAGTATACGCCGCTAGAGGAACCTCATGCAATTTCACCCAAACCGCAACCTTTTTAATATCTTCTTTTTTAAGAGTGTTTGTAGGGGACCAAGTGTTGAGAAAAAGAGGTTTGTTCCGAATCAGCCAAGGACCCCCTTCAAGAACATTATTCATACCCTGACTATATCATAGGACTAGTCAGGTGTCTCGAACGCGCTTTCACACGAACGACGCGTTAAAGTAGCCTAGACTACCTTAACGGGTCGTAACGGGTCGTAAGCACTTAGGATAGGTTCCGATTTAGGATGTAGGCTTTGTTAAACCATATCACATGAGTTCCAATACTTATTTGGTTTACGAGACCTCATTCTACCCGATCTTCCGATTTAGGTGTCGATTTATTAACATAGCGATCTGATTACTAGGTACCACTTGATTTCCTTGGTTTGCCCGAGCTTTGTTAGTTCACTGTAATCAAGGATACTTTGCAATTCAATGTGAGTACATAGTTCCCTTATTTTACTGCTTTCATTTATTTTGGGGTCATTCATATGTGTTAAACGATTTCGATGTTTTCTAAAATGAATACTATGGTTTATATTAAACACAACGATTTCGATAGTTTTTAGGGTGTGAAGGGCAAGTGTCTTTGTCTCCTTCGCCTGATATTTTTTCTAATAAGTTGAGTCCGGAAGCTGCAAATAATATGGTTCGTTCTGTTACTTTGGACGAAATAAAATCAGCTATGTTCTCTATTGGTAGTGATAAAGCTCCTGGCCCAGACGGGTACACGGCGGCTTTTTTCAAGAAGTATTGGCATATAGTGGGGAGCGAAGTTTCGGAAGCTATTCTTGACTTTTTTTAATGCGGGGAAACTGCTTCAACAACTTAATCATACTTTAGTTGCTCTGGTTCCAAAAGTGGCGGGCCCTGCAAGAGTTACAGACTATCGACCTATATCCTGTTGTAATGTTATCTTTAAATGTATCAGTAAGGTGCTGGTGGATAGGTTGAAGGGTTCGTTGAGCGGAATAGTTAGTATTAACCAATCTGCTTTTGTCCCGGGCCGGAAAATATCGGATAACATCCTTCTTACTCAGGAGTTGATGTATAATTATCATCGAGATTTTGGTCCCCCGAGATGTGCTTTCAAAGTGGACATCCAGAAAGCTTATGACACAGTTGAATGGAGCTTTCTTAAAAATGTGATGCTGGGTTTTGGTTTTAATGGTACTATGGTGGATTGGATAATGTTGTGCATGTCTACAGCCTCTTATTCCATCTGTGTTAATGGGAATATTCATGGGTACTTTAAAGGCAAACGGGGTTTAAGGCAGGGGGATCCCCTATCGCCCTATCTGTTTACATTGGTGATGGAAGTTTTGACATGTATTCTGCATCAGACAACAAGAATTGATTCGTCATTCCGGTTCCATAATAAGTGTGAGAAGCAGCATATTATCAACCTTTGTTTTGCAGATGATCTGTTTCTATTTGCTAGGGGTGATGTGGCTTCGGCTAGGTGTATTATGGACTCCCTCACAAAATTTACTCAAATGTCAGGCTTAGTCCCTAGTCCTCAGAAGAGTACAGGTTTCTTTTGCAATGTTCCTAATCACGTTAAAAGAGATATTCTGAACGTTATACCTTTTGTGGAGGGTTCGCTTCCCGTGAGATACTTGGGTGTGCCTCTTGTTTCTTCTAGACTTCTATACAAGGATTGTAGTATTCTTGTGGAACGTCTTGATCAGAGAATCAATAATTGGAAGAATAAAATGCTTTCTTTTGCTGGCAAATTGCAGTTGATTATCTCGGTGCTCTCGGCTTTACATGTGTACTGGTCGTCAGTTTTTATTCTTCCAGCTAGGGTGGTTAAGGAAATGGAATCGAAAATGCGGATTTTTTTATGGGCTCAATCCACTTCCAAAAGTGGTAGAGCGAAAGTGTCTTGGAAGTCGGTTTGTGTGCCAAAGCATGAAGGTGGTTTGGGTATTCGTCGGATTGCGGATGTAAATAAATCGCTTATGGTTTCGCATATTTGGAGCATTCTTTGTAATCGTAATTCGCTTTGGGTTGATTGGATTCAGTCTTATCGGCTTAAAGGCCGTAATTTTTGGGACCACAAGATGCCGGCTACTTGCTGTTGGAGCTGGAAAAAGATGGTTCAAATTCGGCCCTTGATTCGGCACCACGTGTGGTCTAAAGCTGGTAATGGGAGCCGTACTTCAGCTTGGTTTGACTGGTGGAGTGATATTGGTCCGTTATGCAATGTCCTATCCCCTAGAGTAATAACTAGGGAAGGTTTTTCGCTAAAGGATTCGGTTGCTGATGTTTATTCGAATGGTTCATGGCTTTGGCCAGATGCTTGGAAAGATACTTATCCGGTACTTATTCAATTGGATCAGATGCATCTAAATTTAAATGCTCAAGATAAGTTACTTTGGGAAGATGGAGATCATATGTCCGAACACTCATCGTCTACGGTTTGGGAGTCCATCCGTTCAAGGGACCAGGAGGTGAATTGGGTGAGTATTATCTGGTTTTCTCAGTGTATTCCATTATGCGACGCAAATTATTGACGCAAGATAAAATCTTGCAATGGAGCCATTCAAGGAGGAAGAACATGAACATGATGTGCTGTCTTTTGTGCTATGAGAATGTTGATTCGCATGATCACCTATTTTTTGAATGCAAATTTTCCACGCAAGTCTGGTGTACGGTTCGATCTAGAGTGGCCATGGAAAATGTAGACGCTAAGTGGAGTGTTATTGTCGACTGGTTTGGATCTCGTTCTCGGTCTAAATCGGCGAGGAACCTGGTATGTAGATTGCTGGTTGCTGCTCTGGCATACATGATTTGGCAGGAGAGGAACAATAGACTATTTAGGAACCATGCAAGGCCGCCGGATACCATTAGTCAGATTGTGCTAGAAAATGTTCGGTACAAGTTGATGGGGCTTAGATTCAAGAACACACCTAGAGTTCGTGAGCTGCTGGAGAAATGGGATATTCACGGAGCGGACTTAATCATGGATCCTGGATAAATTTTCTGTTTTTGAGTTGGGTCTGTCTAGATAGTAGTCTAGTGGTTGATGTATTTGTTTCGCTTGGTTGTCTTTTATTTTTCTTTGTTACACTTTCATGAGGGTGTATCTCATGATTGAACTAGTAAGGATGTCTCCTTACTACTTGTTCTTTTTGTTTGTGAATATATAGAATCACCGGGGTAACCCTTTACCCAAAAAAAAATAATGTGAACGAACTTGTTTGGGGCGTTATTACATAACGAAGGACATTCATTAACAATGATCAAGCCGACCAGTAGTATGTTATGGTACCATAGGATCTGACAAAACCCATTATCAAACTATCGCCATGGTTATGTGTGGGGATATGTGGGTAACGACAAAACCTGATGATTGTTAACTTACCCTTTAGTGATTTGTTAATACGAGTTGAACGATGGACGAGTTACGAAGGTTTGAATGTATTCAACGAGAAGACCAAAAGTAGTTTTCACAAATAAAACATGAACGATTATGAACGATTCGAACTATTTGGAACGATTTGAACGATTTAAACAAATGAACGATGGTCCATAACATGAACGAGTTAAACGATTTAAACGACTGGTTTTTGGTATGTGATTAGATAACGGGATAGGTGTAATATGATAAAAGCATGGTAGATACACCGCTGTTACTTCTTATATATAAGTGCGTTTATCATATTACATTCCGTGGCGTTATTTAGTTCACTTGGATGAACGTTTATCATTTTACGCGGTCGGGGTGTGACAGAAGAGTTGGTATCAGAGCTCATGGTTATAGGGAATTAGGTTATTAGTAAAGCTTTGACCTAGACTATAATTTTTCTAGGACCCTAACACGAGTTTTCTTGCGTTTAGATTCTAAAACAGAACCGTCACCTATCTTTAGGTGACAACCACAACAAGAACACAATAACAAATCCGCTTTGAAAATCAATAATCTATTCCTAGATGATTTGTTATAAGGTTTTGAACCTTCAAAATTTTCAAAATCTAGTCAAAGTTTGGGTCTAGATAATGTGAACACGTGTAATCTGGAAGGGTGGATGCTTGTATCCTGAGTTTTCTGTCTAAGGCTAGAGTGTTCGTATAAATCCACATAATCGGACCAGTCACTCTTACCTGAGAACTCTTGGGGTGAGTGTTCACTTATAGGCTAAAGCATGTCTTCGTGATACATTAGATTGACCCATTTACTTTGACTAGTCACTGTGTATCATTTGTTTGTTCGAAGTAACAAACGAATGATCACCTTCCTTATGTTTTGTCGATGTTTTTAATATCTCTTTTGTTTATCCAATTGTCAATCTCACTCGTTTCTCATGTTTCCTTGTTCTTTTTAGAATATGCCTCCTCGACGAGATGCACAACCACAACCTAACGCCGAACTCGCAGCCATTATCACTCAGCAGATCGCTGCTGTGATTCCGAACCTAATAACTCAGATTAATCAAGCGAACATAATAACAACAATGCTCAGTGTAGTTTCAAAACTTTTAATTCGGCTAAACCATTGAAGTTTTCTGGGTCTCAAGGAGCAACTGCCCTCCTACAATGGTTCGAGAGTCTAGAAAGCACCTTTAGGCATGTTCAATGTCTGAATGAGCGAAAGGTTGAGTTTGCGTCCAGTGTTTTCGAGAAACATGCTCTTACATGGTGGAACGGTGTGATGCGAGATAGGGGTGCCGAGGTGGCTTTGGCACAGACTTGGGAAGAGCTGCGGGCTCTCATGATGAAGGAGTTCTGCCCCCGTCATGATATAAGGGCTTTGGAACGAGAGTTCGACGATCTGAAACAAGATAGGGGAGAACACCGTGCTTACACAGATCGTTATGAGGAGCTGAGTTTATTATGTCCTACTATGGTTACCCCGTTGGAGAAAGCGATCGAGAGGTATATAGATGGTTTGCCTGATTCTGTGCAAGACATAGTTACTGGTAGTAACCCTACCACTGTGCGTCAGGCTATCGAATTGGCTGCAACCCTGACTGAGTCACAAGTCAGGAAGGGTAAACTAACCCGCAAGGGTGACAAAAAGCAGTCAACCGATAACGCACAAGACAAGGGAAAGGATAAGAAAAAGCGCGAGTCGTCAAGGAGGTCGAGGAAGCGCAAGGCTTCCCAAAATTTTGCTGTTACCAATCAAAACGCTCAGAACCCACCAGCACAACCTCCTGCCAAGAAACCGTATGCTGGTACCGCACCTCACTGCAATCGGTGCAACGGTCATCATGCAGCTCAACAAGCTTGTAAACAGTGTACCACTTGTGGTAAACTTGGGCACACGGACCAAAACCGATGCCTTAAAAAAAAGTGCTAGGGAAAACCCTAATTCTCTCTCTCTAGCTAGGCGATTTCTGTTCATCTTCATGGATCCTTAGATTTTCATCGTGATTGTTTGTATAACAGTCTGTGATTAGTGATTAATTTATTAATCTATATAACGAACTTGTTAGCAGACTTGACCAATTTACGTCTAAGTGTTTCTTCTTTGTTTCTTTCAATCGTCGCCGTACTCTGTGATTCTAACGAAGGGTATAGCGTTCTTGGTCTGTCGGTCATACTGCTTGACAGTAACCTTGATTTACCAGGCGCTCTATATGTTTCGGACGGGTTCATGGGGTAGGGTTTGCTAGATTAGGGTTTTCTAAATTCTTTGTTTTCTTGTTGCGGCTCTGGTGTTCGTGTTTCTTTGTGCATGGTTGTCTGTTTTGCTGTTTAAAGGAAAGAGTTGTTTCTTTTCCAATGGATGAACGTTTCAAATCTGGTGATAATGTCAAGGGTGATCGAGGTAAGCCTCTGTTACCTTGGAGTAATCTGGGGCCTCTCACAAATTTTTTATCGCCTAGAATGATAACCAATGCAGGTTTTAGGTTACATGCCAAGGTTGCGGATGTTTATTCAGATAATACATGGGCATGGCCGCAGGTTTGGAGGTCTCGGTTTACTGTTTTGGATTAGCTGGATAATATCCACTTGCACCCGAATAATGTGGACAGGTTATGCTGGAAAGAAGGTGATGATCTGCATGACTTTTCATCGTCTAGAGTATGGCATTCGCTTCGTTCTAAGGAGCAAGAGATCGACTGGGTTAATATTGTTTGGTTTAATCAATGTATTCCTAGACACGCTTTCTTAATGTGGCTCATTATGCGTCGGAAGCTCCTCACGCAAGACATTATTTTAAAGTGGGATATCTCTAGACGAAAAAACATGAACATGAAACTTTCTAAGGAACCATAGCCTCGTAAACCCTATGCTCTCTCTCCTTTGGGCGATTTTCAGTTCCTCATAAATCCCATGTTTTTCTTTGTGATCTTTTGCATAACAGTCTGTGATTAGAGTTTTGATCTTTCAAAACTTTATAACGAACTAGTTAGCATTAGGGATCGATCCAAAACTAGGGTTTTCTTTTATTCTTTCAATCGCCACCTTAGAATTAATTTTGAAACCCTGATTTATTACACTGGATGTTATTGATTGCGGTTAACTGAGATTAATTTAGCTAGATTGATACTCTGGTTTAATCGATTAAGGGTTGAGGATTTAATCTAGGGTTTAAAGGACTAGGGTTTTAGCTTTTTCTTGGTCGTTGTTTGCTGGTGTGGATTAGGGTTTTTGCATGGTTACCTGCTGATTTGTTTCAAGTGAGAGTTGTTTGTTTTTTATATGATTGATCGTATGAAACCTGATGATACGGCAAAGGGGGATGGTAAACCTCCATTACCGTATACGGGTTTGGCGAGTCGCATACTGAATATTGATGGTAATCCGATGATCCCCAGGAGAGGTACCGTGCTACCTCAATCGGATCCGAAGAGAATTAATGTCATAGATGAGCTACACAAGATCACAGTTCCGGTTCAGTTGCCATCGGAATTGTATGGAGTGGAGAATAAGCTGGCTGAAAGTCAAGGGGTTCAGGGATCTTTTACGGATCTGGGTACCAACTCTAAGTCGAGATCATATGCGGAGTTGGTTGTAGTCAATAAACCAAAGGTAAACTTTCGTTCTTTTGCTAATTCGGACGTGCATGATGGATGTGATGTTGTCCTCCCTAGGGAGTCGGTGCGGGTGGTTCGAGATAAACTGGCAAACACTCTTTACGGGTATTTTCTAGGGGATCGGGTTGCGTTTCCAGTTGTAGACTATTTCGTGTGTAACAATTGGAAGAAGTATGGGCTGGAAAAGACTATGATGAATGCGAACGGTTTTTTCTTTTTCAAATTTAAGGATGAAGCTGGTATGTTAAATGTGCTTAAGGATGGACCTTGGATAATAAGATCTCAACCGATGTTTCTCAATAGCTGGACTCCAACGACGAAATTGGAAAAGAAAGAGGTAAAGACAATTCAAGTGTGGGTTAAAATTCACGAGGTTCCTCTAGCCGCTTACACAGAAGATGGTCTTAGCTTAATTGCCACAACGATTGGGGAACCAAAGATGCTGGATTCGTTCACCACTTCTATGTGCATGGATGCATGGGGTCGTAGTAGTTTTGCGAGGGCATTGATAGAAGTTTCTGCTGATAAAGAGTTTCGCGAAGAGATTACAATGGCTATTCCTGAACCTGAGGGAGAGGGTTTCATTAAAGAAACTATGTATGTGGAGTACGAATGGAGCCCGCAAAGATGTGCTACATGTTGTGTGTTTGGTCATTCCTTAGAGACATGTCCAAAACAACCGAGGAAAATTCAGGAGGATTATAACCGGAACATTCAAAAACAGAAGCAAGCTAAGAAAACTCCTACTATGGATCAAGATGGGTACATAGGTGTGTATGGTAAGAAAGTAGCAAAGAGAGTTGGAGTACTTGTGAACAAACAAAAGTCTAAGTTTGAATACCGACCTGTGGGACCAAAGCCGAAGGGTGACAACAATAGGGCATCATCGTCTAACATGGTAAAGTCTTCTAATCCCTTTGAAGTTCTAAATAATGTGGACGAGGATACGGGAGAGACCAAAAAAGATTCAGGTTTGGATGATGAGGAAAAAGAGGATGATGAGGTAGAGGAGGTGTATAATGAGATGGATGAATTCATGACAAGAGGGGCTCAAAATCTAAATGGCAATAAAGGAGCAAGCACTCCTGATAAAGAGGTTAATGATGATTAGTTTAGCATCTTGGAATATAAGGGGGTTGAACCGCCCTCTTAAACAAAAGGAGGTTTGGCAATTGGTGAAGGATAACAACTTGAATTTTTGTGCTATATTAGAATCTCATGTTGACGTCAACAACCTTGGTAAAGTTTGTAAGTCAGTTTTTCGTAACTGGGATTGGACTTCGAATGGGGGCCAGTGTAAGAAGGGAACGAGAATTATACTTGGGTGGAATCCGGATATATTTGATGTTATGGTTTTGAATCAGACATCTCAAGTTATGCATGTCCAACTCTTTTTCAAGTCGGATAAAAAAATGTTTTTTTGTTCGATAGTTTATGCGGCTAACTATTATGTTTCGAGAAGGGAGTTGTGGCAGCATTTGTCTATGCATAAGACGCTTGTAGGAAATAAGCCCTGGGTCATAATGGGTGATTTTAACTCAGCTCTAAATCTTGAAGACAGTTCGATGGGGGCTTCGTCTATCTCGATTAGTATGCGTGAGTTTCAGGCTTGTCTTCACGATATTGAGGTCTTTGACATTAACCGTTCAGGATTTCATTTTACTTGGAATCAAAAGCCGAAGGAAGGAATAGGTTTGTTAAAGAAGATTGATAGGGTGCTAGGTAATACGGCGTTTGTGGCTAAATATTCAAGCTCGGTGGCTGTTTTCAATTCATACAGGCTTTCGGATCACTGCCCATGCATCCTAAAGATCCCGAAAGATGGAATCATTAAGCGGAGATCGTTTAAATTTGCTAACTTTTTGGTGTTTAAACCAGAGTTTCTTAACATTGTTCAGAAGTATTGGGAGCCGAATATTGATGGTGTTCATCAGTTCCGAGTTGTCAAGAGGCTTCGATTATTAAAACCTCCATTACGAGCGCTGCTATATAAACAGGGAAATCTACATCGTAAGGTTGCTGATCTTCGTGCTAAGCTAGATTCTATTCAACAATGTATAGATGCTGATCCGCTAAACTTGGAGCTTCGGAATGATGAGTCAAGGGCTACTAGTGCTTATCAGGAGGCATGTTTGGATGAAGAACGGTTTCTTAAACAAAAGTCAAAAGTGGACTGGTTGTGTGCGGGGGATATGAACACGGCGCTTTTTCATTCAACGCAAAAAAAATAGGAACCATAGGAGTCGGATTGATGTCATTAAAGATGCGGAAGGGATTGTGTATGAAGGGGATCAGGTTCAATCGGCTCTAGTCAAGCATTATGAAAAGTTTCTCGGCTGCCATGATGAGGTGTCGAGAGCTCCCACTCCTGATTTGTTTTCTAATAAATTGCAGCCGGAAGTTGCGGCTCATATGGTCCGTCTAGTTACGGAGGACGAAGTGAAGCATGCTATGTTTTCGATTGGTATTGATAAGGCCCCAGGTCCTGATGGGTACACTTCAGCTTTTTTCAAAAGTGCTTGGTATATTATTGGGCATGATGTATCTATGGCTGTTATTGATTTTTTCTCCACGAGTAGAATGCTTCGAGAGATGAATCACACCCTTATTGTGCTGGTTCCTAAAACAGCTACACCAGCTTATGTAACGGATTATCGACCTATTGCGTGTTGCAATGTGCTCTATAAATGCATTAGTAAAATTACTGCAGATCGAATCAAAGTGGCTTTAAATGGGATTGTGAGTGTTAACCAGTCGGCTTTTGTTCCAGGTAGGAAAATTTCAGATAACATCCTTCTTACTCAGGAATTAATGCATAATTATCATAGGAATTCAGGCCCTCCTAGATGTGCGTTCAAAGTTGATATCCAGAAAGCGTATGATACCGTGGACTGGAGGTTTCTTAGATCAATTCTGCTCGGGTTTGGATTCAATAACAGAATGGTGGATTGGATTATGGTTTGTGTAGGTACTCCAACCTTCTCAGTTTGTGTTAACGGCAATGTTCATGGCTACTTTAGAGGTCAGCGTGGGTTAAGACAAGGGGATCCGATTTCTCCCTATCTTTTCACTCTGGTTATGGAGATTTTAACGGCTATTCTGAAATGTGAGACGTTGATTGATTCTTCCTTCAGGTTTCATAACAGATGTGAGCGTGTAGATCATAAATCCTTGCTTTGCGGATGATCTTTTCATGTTTGCTAGAGGTGATGTAAATTCGGCTAAGTGCATCATGTCTTCTCTAACCATATTCTCAAACATGTCAGGTTTAATTCCTAGTATTCAGAAGAGCACGGTCTTTTTTTGCAATGTTCCTAGTGCTATTAAACATGCTATTCTCAATATTTTGCCTTTTGTGGAGGGTATGTTACCGGTTAGATACTTGGGGGTTCCACTAATTTCTTCAAGACAAGGATTGTAGTGTCCTTGTTGAGAAACTGGAAACTCGTATCATGAGCTGGAGAAATAAGCTTCTGTCTTTTGCAGGGAGGTTGCAATTAATTTTGTCAGTTCTTTCATCGATGCATATTTACTGGTCCTCTGTGTTTATTCTCCCGGCTCGTGTAGTTCGTGACTTGGAGGCAAGAATGAGAAATTTTTTATGGGCTCAAGATATCGCTTTTCGTAAAGGTAAAGCGAAAGTTTCATGGAAATCTGTTTGTCTTCCAAAATTTGAAGGGGGCTTGGGTATTAGGCGTATTGGTGATGTAAACAAAGCTCTTATGACAACGCATATTTGGAGCATTATTACTAAAGGTAAGTCTCTTTGGGTTGACTGGGTGCATGATTACAGACTCAAAGGTAAAAGCTTTTGGGTTAGTAAGATGCCGACTATTGTTGCTGGAGTTGGCGTAAGATTCTTCAATTGCGGCCAATCATGAGGGATCATTTTAGGTCTTGGCTTGGAGATGGCAGAAAAACCTCGGCCTGGTATGATACTTGGTCTGATTTGGGTCCGCTAGGTAATTTTTTATCCCCAAGGACTATAACAAATGCAGGATTTAGATTGGAGGATTCGGTGGCTGATGTTAACATGAATGGATCGTGGATTTGGCCGACAGCTTGGCGTGATTTATTTCCGGTACTTATACAACTTGATCAGATCCATATCATTGAAAATAAGTGTGATATCACTCAATGGAAAAATGGTGATGATGTGTCTGAGGTTTCGGCTTCAAACATCTGGCATACGGTTCGAAATAGGGACTCGGAGGTGGGTTGGAGCAAGATTGTTTGGTTTGCGCATTGTATTCCGAGGCATGCTTTTCTCTTCTGGTTGATTATGAGGAAGAAACTTTTAACCCAAGATATTATCCCTCAGTGGGATCTCTCGAGAAGAAAAAATATGAATATGATGTGTTGTTTGCTCTGCTATGAAAATCATGATTCTCATGACCATCTCTTTTTTAAATGTAAGTATTCTTCAGAGATTTGGCATAATGTTAGTCAAAAAGCGGGTATGATTGATGTTGCCCCTAAATGGGAGGAGATAGTGGAATGGCTTTTGGTGCGTGTAGAGTCCAAATCGGCTACTAATTATGTGAGCAGAATCTTGGTTGCGGCTACGGCTTACTTCATTTGGCAAGAACGGAACGCAAGATTGTTCAAAAATCAAGTAAGGCCTCCGGATCTACTATGTCAAGTAATATTCAATACTGTTCGGTATAAGCTTATGGGTGTTCGGCTGAAGCGGACTGATAATGTGGTCAGGCTGTTGCATGAATGGGAGATTCAAGATGGTGATGGCTCAGACAAGGATGGCTGATTAGTAGTGTTTTTGATTTCATGTTTCTAGTTGGTAGACTAGAGGTTTTCGTTTTGTTTCTTCCTTTCCGTTTTGGTTGTTTCTTTTGGTGCTACATTCATGAGGCATGTCTCATGTTTGAACTAGTGTAGGTTTTCTACACTACTTGTGTTTTATTGGTTGTGAATATATAGAATCACCGGGGTAACCCTTTACCCAAAAAAAAAAAAAAAAAAAAAACACGAACATGATGTGTTGTCTCCTTTGTTTCGAAAATGTTGATTCCCATGAGCACCTTTTCTTTGAGTGTAAGTTCTCAACTCAAATTTGGTATATGGTCCGAGAGAAGGCGGGTATGGCTAATGTTGATCACAAATGGAGCTCGATTGTCACTTGGCTTAAGGATCGAGGGAAGTCGAGGAGGGCGGTTGATTATGTTAGCAGGCTTTTGGTTGGGGCGACGGCTTATGTTATTTGGCAAGAGCGTAATGCGAGATTATTCAGGAATCAAACGAGACCCCCAGATATTATACGCGATACAATACTAAAGACTATTCGATATAAACTAATGGGCGTGAAGTTCAGACAGTGTGCTAATGTGAGAAATCTACTGGGAGATTGGGAGATTGCTGAAGACACAACGAACGACGATGGAGGCTAATTATCATGTTTTTTAGATAATTGTGCGGGTTCTAGATGATAGTCTAGTTGTAATTTTTAGTTCTCGTTGTTGGGTTTTTGGTTTACTTACATGGGGCATGTCTCATGTTTGAACTAGTGTGGACGTCTCCTCACTACTTGTTTTTATTTTGTGAATATATAAAATCACCGGGGTATCCCTTTACCCAAAAAAAGGTAAGCCTCTGTTACCTTTCAAGGGTTTGGCCAGTAGAGTGGTGAACATAGATGGTAATCCGATGCTCCCCAGAAGAGGTACAGTGCAGGTTTCTCAGTCTGATCCTAAGTTGTTTAATGTCATTGATGAATTAACTAAGATCACTGTTCCGGTTCCTGTTCAATCATCGGAAAGTGAGTGTTCGGGGATTAATGTGGCTGGTAGTGACGGAATTCAGGGAACCCCTACGGTTCATGGTAGCACTTCTAAATCTATGTCATATGCGGACTCGGTAGTAGCCAACAATCCCAAAAAAGTTAATTTTCGATCACTTGCTAGTTCGGTGGTGCATGAGGGCTGTGATGTTGTTCTCCCGAAGGAATCAGTGCGTGCTGTGCAAGATAAGTTGGCTAATACTATTTATGGATATTTTTTGGGGGATCGCGTTGCTTTTCCAGTTGTAGATTATTTTGTGAGGGTTAATTGGAAGAAATATGGGCTGCAAAAGACTATGATGAACGCCAATGGTTTTTTCTTCTTCAAGTTTAATGATGAAGTTGGTATGATGAATGTTCTCAAGGATGGTCCATGGATAATCAGATCTCAATCGTTGTTTCTTAATGCATGGACTCCAACGACTAAATTGGAAAAGAAAGAGGTAAAAAAGGTTCAGGTTTAGGTTAAAATACATGAAGTTCCTAGTGATCTCGACTATCTCGATCATACTTGCACAACGGGCAACACATAAGATTAAGATTTTTTGCACTTCCAGCTTCCCAAACCGCCAACCTATCCTGAGTCTTCAATTTATTCCTGAACACCAGTCACATATGAAAAGAGTGGCGAGGAACACATTGAGAAAACCAAACCATGTGAGCCCAGGTCGCATGATTATCCCTATTCCGAATCGTATTCCATACTTGAGCCGATTCAAAGTCACTAAAGTTCCCATCCAACGATTTCCAAGCCAGACGATCAGGAGCATTTTCAATCAGCTGAGGCGTTTGAATAGTTATTAAGACCGGAAACAAATCTAACCAAGCTTGAGGCCATCTCCAATGCCCATTCACGTCAATAACATCCGCAACCGACGACTTTAAATTGAACCCTGCATTTGCTATAGATCGAGGAGTAATAAAGGAGCTAAGAGGACTTATATGGCACCAGTTATCACTCCAAACATTTGTTTGCACACCACTTTTGAGCAAAGACCATATGTAAGGCCTCATAATACATCTAATAGACAAAATTTTCCGCCATCCCCAACTCATGCTCCCTCGACAAGGAACCTCCCAAAAACTTCTCCCTTTAAGCTTATACTCATGAATCCATTTCACCCAAATAGACTCCCGTTTAGAAATGATACTCCAAACATGCTTAGCCATAAGCGATTTGTTAACATCAGATATACTTTGAATGCCCAAACCACCTTCTTCCTTAGGCAAACACACATCTTTCCAGGCAACTTTAGCACGGATTCTACCCTCCGATCCCGCATTCCACAAGAATCTACGAATTCTTTTCTCAAGCTCATTGATAACCCGAGTGGGAATAATGAAAACAGAGGCCCAATATATATGCATAGATGAAAGTACCGAGTTTATAAGTTGCAGCCGGCCAGCAAACGATAACGACTTTGTCATCCAGTTAGCAATCTTCTTATCCATTCGATCAATAAGGACCTTGCAATCTTTAAATAGAAGCCTGGAAGAAATGAGCAAGACCCCCAGATAACGAACCGGAAAAATACCCTCCTGAAACGGCATAATATCCAGAATTTCCTGTCTAATCGACTGAGGAACATTGAAGAAAAAAACTGTACTTTTCGCTGGACTAGGAGCCAAACCAGAAATGTTGGTAAACGTCTCAAGTGCCTCCTTGACCTTCTTAACCGAAACAACATCACCATGCACAAAAATAAATAAGTCATCAGCAAACGACACATTAATTATTTTTTGCTTGCCACAATGAGCATGATATTTGTAGGGAAAACTAGCAGCCTGTTGGAGCAAAAGAGAGAGAACCTCCATGATTAACGTGAATAAATAGGGGGACATTGGATCACCCTGTCGTAACCCCTCGTTTGCCTCTAAAATAGACATGAAGATTGCCATTAATGCTCAACGAGTAAGAAACTGTTGAAACACATGTCATAATCCACCCAATCATTTTGTGATTAAACCCAAATCGAATTAAAACATCTTTCAAGAAAGACCAATTAACTGTATCATAAGCTTTCTGGATATCAATTTTGAACGCACATCTAGCCGGACCCCTATTAAGGTGATAATTATGCATTAATTCTTGTGTGAGTAGGATATTATCAGAAATCTTTCGGCCCGGCACAAAGGCAGATTGATTGATACTAACAAGAGTTCCCAAGCTTCCTTTTAAGCGGTCCGTGATAATCTTACTTATGCATTTATAAAGCACATTGCCACAAGAAATCGGCCTGTAGTCTAGAACTGAATCCGGGACATCTTTTTCGGAATCAAAGCAAGAATAGTGTGGTTAACCTGAGTTAGAAGCTTACCGTTCCCAAAAAATTGTAACACCGCATCCGTGACTTCATTACCAACAATATCCCAAGCATGCTTAAAAAAAGCCAACGAGTACCCATCAGGCCCCGGGGCCTTATCCTCTTTTTTTTTTTGGGTAAAGGGTTACCCCGGTGATTCTATTATAGACAACCGCCAAATAAGTACAAGTAGTGAGGATGAATTCCCCACTAGTTCATATACAGGACATGCCCCATATATGTAAACAAAAACCAAATAAACCAAGTTACCACTTTAATCTAGCCTACTACAATCATGATAATGACTAACTAGTAGACAAACGAAAAAACAAACAAAAGACGTCAACCGCCATCGTCAAAAATGAAATTGCTACCAACTGGCAGCCCCTTAGCATGAAATAGACGCCACCTATCCATTAGACAACTTTATGTGAGAGGTGCTTGCCCCTGTACTGGAAGATGTAGGATGTGTACCCGATGTCATAAACTCATTCGTTTCATCATATACAACCTCTACCTCGTCATCATCAGACTCCTCATTTGGCTCACGTCTCCCTTTATCCCCGTTCCCTCCAACAAACCCAAGGGCGCTAAACGAATTATGTGTTTGAACCTTGGATGAACTAGTGCTCCGCGCACTCATGTAGGCAGAACTCACTGCCTTTTTCTTTTTATCCACAGGTCTATATTCAAACTTGGGCTTTTGATTGTTAACTTGAAAACCGCTTTTCTTTACATTCCTCTTTGTCTTGACTTCCGTATAACCATCCTCATCTACTTTCGGACTATATGTAGGAGGTTTCACTGTCGGTCGAATGCGTTTTGGACACTCCTCAGAATCATGCCCAAATACACAGCAGTGGACACATCTCGGAGGTTCCCATTCATACTCCACCCGAATAGTCTCATTAACATATTTGTTCCCATCCAATTCAGGAATAGCCATGGTTAGAGCCTCTTTCAACTCATGATCAGCTGATATTTCAATGAGAGCCCTAGCATAGCTGCTCCTTCCCCAAGCCTCATTACACATATCACTAGTATACGAATCCAGGCGCACAGGGGACCCAATTTTTGAAGCCAACATGCTTAAACCATCATCAGAATATGCCACTAGCGGAACATCATGCAATTTAACCCAAACTGCAACCTTTTTAACCTCTTCTTTTTTAAGGGTGTTTGTAGGAGACCAAATGTTGAGAAACATAGGTTTGTTACGGATCATCCAAGGTCCCCCTTCAAGAACAGTATCCATACCCTTTCTGTCTTCAAACTTGAAGAAAAAGAAACCATTTGAATTCATCATAGTTTTCTGAAGACCATGTTTTTTTCCAATTTGTTCTGACAAAATATTCAACTACTGGATATGCAATCCTATCCCCCAGGAAATAACCATAAAGAGTGTTTGCTAACCTGTTATTAACCTGGCGAACCGAATCAATCGGAAGCACTACATCCACTCCATCCAATGATACATCTGAGTTTAGTTGTCGAAAATTGACTTTAGGAACTTGAACAGCCGCATCATTTTCCTTCCTAGTGTTTTCATGTTCATTCTGATTCTGAATTGAATCCCCACCCCTCTTAATATCACCCTGCTCAATTCGTTCATGTAGGACCACATCCGCATAAGATTGGACATGAGCATTATCATCTTGATTCAGATTTTGAACTCGAGTAGGACTAATATCATTCACCGGTAACACAAATGCTACCTTTCTCTTGTCAAAGACTTTCGCATAATTCTGATTAGGAGAATCAGAACAACCAATAACATGTTCAGTATCATTAAGCGGCAACATAAAACATACCTTCTTACTCGGCATTTCAGAAACCCTAGTCGCCAAAAATGATGTTTGTCTTGGCTCAAATGTTTTACCGTCAATGTTCTTAATTTTTTTGGCAAACACATTTGAGTTTTCTGCAGTTTGGCCCTCCATACGGACAAATTGTGATCAACAAACCAGCCAATACAAAGAAAATCGAAGATAAAGAAACCTGCTGAAACCCTAAAACAATAAGGAACCAGCCGCACCCCCTTCGCAATCAGAAAACAACGACTACAAAACCCTAATCTCGAAATCTGGAATCACCTTAATAGCGCCGAAAACAGAACAACGAAATCAGATGTAAGCCGAAATTAGATGTAAAGCCGAAATCAGACCAACGAAATCAGAGCCGAAATCAGAAGTGCAAATGCGAATAAACCAGCTACACCCCCCGTTTGCAAACAGAAAGTAGAGCCGAAAACAAAACCCTAACTACAAAACCCTAATCCGAGAACAATTGAATATCACCTAAGGATCGATCATAAACCCGAAGCTGATAAGCAAGAGCAATTGAGACGAGGATTAGCAAGAGAAAGTTAGGGTTTTACACGTTCGCCAAAATCGCCCAGAGAACCCATCGCAAAAATCCTAATTGATGAGTTTCAGGTTGTCGGGGCCTTATCGTCTCCAATACTGAACATAGCATTTTTGATTTCCTGTCGAGTAACCTGAGACACATTTGATC
Organism: Helianthus tuberosus; assembly: GCA_030545235.1. Classification (NCBI taxonomy): domain Eukaryota; kingdom Viridiplantae; phylum Streptophyta; class Magnoliopsida; order Asterales; family Asteraceae; genus Helianthus; species Helianthus tuberosus. The sequence goes on along the minus strand of CM060415.1, from coordinate 113,147,172 downwards.
CGCAACCTCCCTACTCAGCACATTAATGAAGAGATTGTCCAAGTTAACCTTATCAACCAAGACAGCCATCCCCAAAAACTCCATATAATGCGAGACCAGGACATCAGCGACCTCATCACCTTCATGCCGAGCTCCCACCAGATCCGTAATACTATATATTTTGGTTCGAGCATTTCTGGCTTTCACAGAATTGTGAAAAAACCTAGTATTTGAATCTCCCGCACGAAGCCACTCTACCTTAGATTTCTGTTTTAAAAAACATTCTTCATCATAAGCCGCTGATTGAAACTCTTGAAGACATTGAGTCTCCATTTGTCGAAGCCGAACATCCAACGGGTTCTGATCCACCTGAACCTGAATATCATCCAAAGTTTTCCTCAACTCATTCACCCTATCATGTAAATTACCTTGGTTGAACAGAATCTTCCTCAACCTAGGTTTCAAATTCCTCATTTTCTTCACAACGGATAGCATAGTAACACCCTCCACTGTTTTCATCCACTCATGACATCACCAATTCTTCTAATACCCAAATCACCTTCTATCTTAGGAACACAAAGAGATTTCTAAGAAACCTTAGCCTTCCCACGTTGAAAGGAACCCTGTGACCACAGGAAATTCCGCATTTTTGCTTCTAACTCATGAATTATTCGAGCCGGCAAGATGAACACCGAAGACCAGTAAACATGCATGGCTGATAAAACCGAAATAATAAGCTGTAATCTACTAGCAAAAGAAAGAAGCTTATTCTTCCAGTTATGAATACGCTGATCCAAACGCTCAACCAGAATACTGCAATCCTTATAGAGGAGTCTAGAAGACAAAAGCGGGACACCCAAGTAACGAACCGGAAGATTCCCCTCCACAAAAGGGATAGTCTCAGAATAGCCATTTTAACATGATCCGAAACATTACAAAAGAAACCCGTACTTTTCTGAGAGCTAGGAACCAAACCTGACATTTTAGAGAAATCGCTAAGGGAGTTCATAATACATCGAGCCGAATCAACATCTCCTCTAGCAAAAAGGAATAAATCATCCGCGAAACATAAATTAACAATCTGTTGCTTTTCACATTTATTATGGAACCTGAATGAGGAATCAATCCTAATCATGTGCTGCAAAATACAGGTTAACACCTCCATAACAAGCGTAAAAAGATACGGGGAAAGAGGATCACCCTGCCTTAAGCCCCGCTTACCATCAAAGAACCCATAAACATTTCCATTAATACATAACGAGTATGAAGTAGTAGACACACATACCAGAATCCAGTCCACCATAACTCGATGAAAGCCAAAACCCACGAGAACTTGTTTAAGAAATCCCCAGTCAACCGTGTCATACGCTTTCTGAATATCAACTTTAAAAGCGCATCTAGGAGGACCAAAGTGCCTATGATAATTATGCATCAGTTCCTGAGTAAGCAGAATGTTATCCGATATTTTCCTTCCCGGAACAAAAGCAGACTGATTAATACTAACTATCCCACTTAAAGCATCTTTTATGCGATCGACCAACACCTTACTAATGCATTTATAGATGACGTTAAAACAAGAAATCGGACGGAAGTCAGTAACTCTTGTAGGCGTCGTAACCTTCGGAATCAGCGCAAGAAGAGTGTGATTTATTGTTTTAAGAGCTTCCCCGTGTTGAAAGTCTAGGACCGCATTCGAAATATCACTACCCACTATATCCCATGCATGCTTAAAGAAAGCAGCCGTGTAACCATCTGGCCCCGGAGCTTTATCATTACCAATAGCATACATAGCCGACTTTATAATCCAAATATGTAACGACAAAACCCTAGTTTTCTCTCAAGCAAATGGAGAAAACGGCGCCCCACAAATCCAATGATCAAAATTCGTGATTTCTTCTTGCTAATGAGGATTGATTGTGTGATTAGGGTCTCTAGATTCCTGATTTCCAATTCCAATTCAGGTTAATCATTAAGAATCCGTTTTTATACATTAGGGTTACGTTTTTATCCTTCCTTTTTGCAAGTTTCGTTGGCTGCCGTTGTATTTGGGTTCATTGGCTGCTTGTGTTTCGTAATTGTTTGGGTTTTATCAAGAGAGAGTGATTGAATTGCAGTAAACATTCATTTGGTTTCAAGATTGGCCAAGATTTCTTGGTCGTTTTGTGGGTTTGACGAATTAGGGTTTCAAGTTTAGAGGTGACGGCTGATTGTATTGACGAATTAAGGTTTCTTATAACCTGATTTGGATTCAATCTTTGGCCGCAATTCAGATTCAAGCAAGTTAACGTTCTGAAGGGTTGTGGCTGCTGAAATGGATGAACAAAATTCAGACAACGTAAACATCTTTGCGAGAAAGATAAAGAATATTGACGGTAAACCTTTTGAGCCAAAACTAACGTCAAATATAGCTGCGAGGGTTTCCGAACTGAGCAAGAAGGTAACCTTTATGCTGCCACTAGATGATGATAAACAGGTTGGTCGGTCTGATTCTCCTAATCAGCAGTATGCTAAGGTTCTTGACAAAAGAAAGGTAGCTTTTGTGCTCCCGTTGAATGATGTTAGTCCTATCCCTCGAGCTACTTCTCAACATCAATCGTACGCTAATGTTGTGTCAAACAAGCAAGCTGACCAGGGTGGTGTTAACACGGTTTCCGGTTCGACTCCTCAAAATTCAGCTAGGAATGCTAGTGAGTTGGCTGATAAAACTCCTAATATTAAGTTTAGGTCTCTAAAGTCGGATGTCTCCTTGGAAGGAGTAGATGTTGTTTTACCAATTGATTCTGTTCGTCAGGTTAACAGCAGGTTAGCTAATACTCTTTATGGTTACTTCCTGGGGGATAGAATTGCTTATCCGGTTGTTGAATATTTTGTGAAAACAAATTGGAAAAAACATGGTTTTTAGAAAATTATGATGAATTCGAATGGGTTTTTCTTCTTCAAGTTTGAAGATAGACAGGGTATGAATAATGTTCTTGAAGGGGGTCCTTGGCTGATTCGGAACAAACCTCTTTTTCTCAACACTTGGTCCCCTACTACTACCCTTAGAAAGGAAGATATCAAGAAAGTTGCAGTTTGGGTAAAATTGCATGATGTTCCTCTTGCAGCTTACACCGATGATGGTTTGAGCATGTTGGCCTCAAAAATTGGTTCTCCTATGTTGCTTGATTCCTATACAGCTTCTATGTGTTCTGAAAATTGGGGTAGGAGTTCTTTTGCAAGGGCTCTTATTGAAGTTTCAGCTGAACATGGATTCAAGGAGGTGATATCTATGGCTATTCCTGATTTGGATGGTGAGAATTATGTTACGGAAAAGGTTAAGGTGGAGTATGAGTGGAAGCCTCCGAGATGTGCTCATTGTTGTGTCTTTGGTCATGATAGTGGTGATTGTCCTAAACAGGTTGTTCCTATTCCTAAACCCCATCCAAAAGCACCTATAGTAGATGGGGATGGTTACATTGAGGTTACGAATAGGAAAGCGGGTAGGAAAAGTGGGGTTCCGGTTAATACTCAAAAACCAAAATTTGAATATAAACCGTTGAATTACAGGAAAATGGTTGGGAATACATCTTTTTCTACTAATATGAAGGGTGGAAAAGGTTCAATTCAGACTCACAACCCTTTTAGTGCGCTTAACTCTGGAACAAACAAAACAATGGGGCAGCATAGTAGTGAAGATCTGGATGATGATGAAGTTGAGGTAGTGTATGATGAAACTTTGGGCGTTCAGAAGCCGGAAACTCCAGGGGCAAGCACCTCTACTACAAAGGTCTCCAATGGATAGACTCTTTTTGGTTCGTGTGAAGGGGCTGGCAGTTTGTGGCAACTTCATCTTTGATGATGGCGGATGAGGGTTTATTTTGTTTTGGTTTGTCGTGTCTACTTGATATTTTTTCATGATGTATAGTAGGCTAGGTTATGGGGTGTCATAGGTTGTTTGGTTTGTTTGGTTTACATATATGGGGCATGTCCTGTATATGAACTAGTGGGGAACACATTCTCACTACTTGTACTTAATTGCGGTTGTTTTAATAGAATCACCGGGGTAACCCTTTACCCAAAAATACATAGCCGACTTTATTTCATCAAGCGTAACAGGCCGCACCATGCTGTTAGACACTAACGTATCTAACTTTCTAGTAAACTGCTCAGGAGAAGGATCAAGAGAGGTCTGACCTTGACAACCCAAAAAATGCGCGTAATGATTGACTAGGGCATCCGGAACGTTATCAGCCTCATAAGAAGTACCATTTGCATCAGAAATAACATCTATTCGGCTTCGATGGTTCCTACTCTTCAGCGACATGTGGAAGTAAGCTGAATTTGAATCCCCCGCACGAAGCCAATCAACTTTAGATTTTTGCTTCAAAAACCTTTCTTCTTCAAGACAAGCTTCCTGGAACTCACACAACACTTTTGTTTCTTGAATCCTAATCTCCTCATTATTCGGGTCCTGATCAATAGCCTTTTGCAAATTTTCAAGCTTTCCACGAAGGTCCACAACTTTTTTATGCAGGTTACCTTGGGCAAACAGAAGGGATCTAAGAGGAGATTTCAGCAAGCAAAGCTTCTTCATAACTTGAAACTGGTAAACACCACTAATAGAAGTTTCCCATTCCTTTTTGACAATATCCAAAAACTTCGGTTTGAACACTAAGAAATTAGCGAACTTAAAAGGTCTCGGCTTCGGTTTGGCAACTTTCAGAAATTTCAAGATGCATGGGGAGTGATCTGAAACTCCGTATGGTTGAAACAAAGCAACCGAGTCCGGATAATCAGACACAAACGGAGTGTTACCCAACACACGATTAATTTTCTTCAACAAACCGACACCATTCTTTGGCTTTTGGTTCCAAGTAAAATGCATACCCACTCGATTAACATCAAACATTTCAATATCCTCCACACACTCCTTAAAATCACGCATACCTGGAGAAATAGTAGAGACGCCAATAGACTTGTCTTCTAGGTTAAGAGCCGAATTAAAGTCTCCCATTATTACCCATGGGGCATTATTAACCAGCACTTTATGCATTCTAAGTTGTTGCCATAACTCCCTACGCGAAATATAATAGTTTGCCGCATACACAATCCAACAAAAAAGCATTCTCCTGTCAACTTTAAAGATAACCTGCACGTGCATCACTTAAGTCGCTTGAGAGAGAACCATAACATCCATAACTGCCGGGTCCCACCCGAGAATGATACGAGTCCCTTTTTGACAACAAACCCCGTTAGATGTCCAATCCCAGTTCCGAAACACAAGGCCACAAACTTTACTCAAATTATTCACATCCACATGAGATTCAAGAATCGCACATAAACTAACATTATTATCCTTGACAACCTAACGAACCTCCTTCTGTTTCAGGGGGCGGTTCAAACCCCTAATGTTCCAAGTAGCAAAACTAACCATTTAAAACCACTGAATCAGGAGTGCTTGCCCCTTTTTTAATTGTGGTTCCAAGATTATCTTCTCTAATAAATTCATTTGTTTCATTGTATACTTCCACTACCTCCTCATCATTCGAATCCTCTTGATCCATATCTACTCCCCCGCCTGTTTTACTAGACTCCCCTTCATCATTCCTTAGAGCCTCAAACGGATTGTGCAAAGCGACACTACTAGCTGACTTCGGTTGAATCTTCACTCCCCCTCCCGTTTTATTAGACTCGGGTTTAGGTGCCACTGGTCTATATTCAAACTTTTGTTTTTGCTTATTAACTGGAAAACCTGTCCGTTTAGCCACTTTCCGAGTATCCACATCCGTAAATCCCTCCGCGTCAGTAACTCTTACTTTCTTCGGACCCATAGTTTGCTTAATCTCCTTTTGCTTAAAACCTTTGTTCCCACCATTAGCCACTCGAGCAACCTGTTTCGGGCATGAGTCTTCATTATGACCAAACACACAACAACGGCTACACCTATGGGGACTCCATTCATATTCTACATATACCTTTTACTTAACAAACCCATTCCCATCAATACATGGAACCGCAATGATCAACTCCTCCTTGAATTCATTCTCAGCCGATATTTCAATCAGGGCTCGAGCATAGCTGCTGCGTCCCCTATTGTAAATGAATCTAAAGCTTTCGGCTCCCCTATTGCTGAAGCAATTAAGCTTAAACCATCCTCTGTGTAAGCCACAACAGGAACCTCATGAATCTTGACTCAAACTTGGACCTTTTTTACTTCCTTCTTCTCAAGTTTAACCGATGGAGACCAAATCTCCAAGAACAACGACTGTGACCGAATAATCCACAGACCCTTATTAAGTGCATTCATCATACCCGCTTGATAACCAAACTTGAAAAAGAAGAAACCATTTGCGTTCATCATTGATTTTTGCAACCCAAATCTTTTCCAATTGTTTCTAACAAAGTATTCCACAACCGGATATGCTACCCTATCCCCCAAAAAATAACCATACAACGTGTTTGCCATTTTGTCTTTCACTACCCTTATTGAATCCCTAGGTAACACCACATCACAACCATCATGCTTCTCAACAGTGGCCAGTTTCTGAAATTTACCATCTTCAAGCTTTCTGCCAAGACCGATTCCGCATACGACAAGGGTTTGGTTATAATTCCAACATCCAAATGATTATTAGCATCCTTTACTTGATTTTCCTCAGACCTCTTCCCATCCGAATTATCCTTCTTCAAGTTGTCTACCACGTTATCCTGTAACTCCCAGCATCATCCATAAAGTTATCTAGAACCCCCAAGTCTGGTGAAGATTCCTTGACAACATTGTCCACAGGAACCGGAACAGATATCTTCTCAAGTTCATCGATAACATTAACCAACCTTGGTTCAGAATTCGTCTTGAAAATCCCCCGCCTGGCTATCTTCGGGTTGCCTTCAACATTCAGACCACGGCTACCACCACCCTTAGAGGAGAGTGGTGGCTTACCACGATCCACTTGCACATCAAACTTCTTACGAGACTCCATACTAGACGATCTCCTCTCTCAATAACGACGATAACCAAAACACCATGCACGACAAGAAGCCCAAAAACGAAACAACCAGCAGCGAAGCAAAATAAGAAGCAAAACCCTAATCTAGCAACCCTACCCCATGAACCCTTTGAAACATATAGTAAACCTGGTGAATCAAGATACTGTCAGGCAGTATTACCGACAAACCAAGATCACTATACACTACGTTAGAAATCACAGGATAATGGCGGCGATTGAAAGAAACAAAACAAGAAAATCCTAGACGTAAATCGATCAAGACTGCTAACAAGTTCGTTATAAAGATTGATAAATCAATCCCTAATCACAGATTGTTATACAGGAAATCACGATGAAGATCTAAGGATTCATGAAGAAAAAAATCGCCTGGCTAGAGAGAGAGTTAGGGTTCTAGATCGAAGCATTTTGGTAAGCCTTATAGGCTTTCGGACCACTGTCCATGTATTCTATCTATTCCGGACTCTAGTAAGTTGAAGCCGCGTTCTTTTAAATTTGCTAATTTCCTGGTTTTTAAACCTGAACTTTTAGATATAGTTGAAAAGAATTGGGACTCTAGCGTGAATGGTGTGCATCAGTTTAGAGTTGTCAAAAAGCTTCGTTCGCTTAAAAATCCTCTTCGTTCGCTGTTATTCATGCAAGGGAACCTCCACAAAAAAGTTGAAACTCTTCGGATGAAGTTAGATGTGATTCAGCAAAATATTGATCGGGACCCGTTGAATGTCGATCTCCGAGCTGAAGAGGCTTCTACAAGCCGTGAGTTACAGGAGGCTTCGTTGGATGAGGAGCGCTTTCTTAAACAAAAGTCTAAGGTCGATTCTTTGAGAGCGGGAGACATGAATACCGCTTATTTCCATTCCTCTTTGAAAGTCATAAATCATTGTAGCCGAATCGATGTTATTAAGGATTCGGGAGGGATTCTCTATGAAGGTGACACGGTTTATAAAGCTTTCGTTCAGCACTATGAGAAGTTTTTTGGTAGCCAAGGTGATATTTCTCTTGCTCCGGCTCCGGATCTATTTTCTAAAGTCTTATCTCCCAATGTTGCTACTCATATGATCCGTCAAGTAACGGTGGAAGAGGTGAAAAAGGCGATGTTTTCTATTGGTATTGATAAAGCTCCTGGCCCTGATGGATATACGACGACATTTTTCAAAAGTGCTTGGCCTATTATTGGTAATGATGTTACTAGCGCTATCATAGATTTTTTTGAAACTGGAAATTTGCTTCGGGAATTGAATCATACGCTTATTGTGCTTATTCCAAAGGTTTCTACTCCTTTGGCTGTTAATGATTTTCGGCCGATTGCGTGTTGTAAAGTTTTATACAAGTGTATTAGCAAGATTGTTGCGGATAGAATTAAGGGAGCGCTGAATGATATCGTCAGCATTAATCAATCAGCTTTTGTCCCAGGGAGGAAAATTTCGGATAATATTCCGCTAACCCAAGAGTTAATGCATAATTACCATAGGAATGTGGGTCCTCCAAGGTGTGCGTTTAAAGTTGATATCCAGAAAGCTTACGACACTGTTGATTGGAGATTTCTCAAAAGTGTGCTGCTTGGTTTTGGTTTTAATATTAAGATGGTGGATAGGATCATGCTATGTGTCTCGACTACTTCATTTTAGATTTGTGTTAATGGTACTGTGCATGGTTTTTTCAAGGGAAATCGAGGGTTAAGACAAGGGGATCCAATATCCCCTTATTTATTTACTCTTGTCATGGAGGTTCTGACGGGTATTCTTCATCATGTGGTTCGTATTGATTCATCATTCAAGTTTCATAATAAGTGTGAAAGGCAGCAGATTATCAACCTTTGTTTTGCGGATGACCTATTCCTTTTTGCTAGAGGGGAAGTGAATTCGGCTAGGTGTATAATGTCGTCTCTTTTGAAGTTCACGAAGATGTCGGGGTTAGTACCTAGCAATCAGAAAAGCACGGTATTCTTTTGTAATGTTAATGGCCCTGTCAAAGATGCTATTATGGATATTATGCCATTTGTGGAAGGAAAGTTGCCTGTGAGATATCTGGGGGTGCCCCTAATTTCTTCTAGACTCGGTTAAAATGATTGTCGTGTGCTTGTGGAAAGATTTGAGAAACGTATTATGCACTGGAGGAACAAATTACTATCTTTTGCTGGAAGGTTACAACTTATTATTTCAGTTCTCTCTTCTATGCATATATATTGGTCTTCTGTTTTTATCTTCCCTGCTCGTGTGATTCAGGAGCTAGAAGCTAGAAAGCGAAATTTCTTATGGTCTCAAGATACTTCGTTTAATAAAGGTAAATCTAAAGTTTCTTGGAAGACTGTCTGTACGCCTAAATACGATGGGGGTTTGGGTATTAGACGTATTGGGGATATGAACAAAGCCCTTATGACGTCTCACATTTGGAGTATCATTTCTAAGCGAGACTCGTTGTGGGTTGAGTGGGTGCATACTTATCGTTTAAAAGGCAACAATTTCTGGGTATGCAAAACGCCTTCAAACTGTTGTTGGTCTTGGAGAAAACTGATTCAAATGCGGCCTCTTATTAGAAATCACATATAGTCCGAGATAGGTAATGGCACTAATACTTCAGTCTGGTATGACTACTGGTGTGAGTTGGGGCCTCTCGGAGAGTTTTTGTCGCCCAGAACTATTACAGATTCGGAATTTAGGTTGGATGACTCGGTGGCTAAGGTTTATGCGCATGGTGCGTGGACTTGGCCTATGGCTTGGAGGGATCTTTTTCCAGTTCTCATTCAGCTGGACCAAGTCCGTTTAAATCCGATTAAACCTGATAGATTATTATGGAGGGATGGTGGTGATCTAAACGAGTTTTCATCTTCCGGTGTTTGGCATTCGGTTCGGCATAGAGAGCCGGAAGTCGACTGGTGCAGTATTGTTTGGTTCGCTCAATGTATCCCTAGGCATGCATTTATGATGTGGTTGGTTATGAAAGGTAAGTTACTTACTCATGACAAAATTCTGCAATGGGATCTTTCGCGGAGAAAGAACATGAATATGATGTGCTGTTTATTATGTTATGAGAATTTTGATTCTCACTCTCACTTGTTCTTTGAGTGTAAATACTCCTCTCAAGTTTGGCTTACGGTTCGACAAAGGGTGGGGATGAGTTCTGTTTGTCCGAAATTGGTGGATATTGTTGAGTGGCTACTTGTTCGATCTCGTTCAAAGACGGCCGTTATTTATGTTGCTAAACTTCTTGTTGCGGCTGCTACTTATTTTATTTGGTAAGAGAGGAACACCAGGTTATTCAAAAATCAGTTGAGGCCTCCAGAAACGGTCAGTGAAATTATCCTAAAAACAGTGAGATACAAGCTGATGGGAGCGAAGCTAAAGGATACCGATAGTGTGCGCAAGCTTCTTGGAGAATGGGAGATCCATAGGAAAGACATTGATGATGATGGCGGCTGATTAGTTAGTATTTTTTGCGTCCATTGATTCTAGATCTTTGTCTAGTTGTTACGTTGGTTGTCTTTCTTTTGTGGTTCATTTGTTTTACTTTCATGGGGCAGGGTGTGACACCTGGGTCACTGCGACCATCAAACAAATACCAAGCCAATGAAATATTGTATTTCATACTTGGGATCTGTATAAATATGTGTATCTTTTGCACATATCAACCCTTGTTCGATTTCAAGCTCTAAATCGCTTTCTGGAAGGTTATACGCGCACTGATGCGTAAATATAACCAGTTTAATGCAACGAACACTCTGGAATAGTGAAATAGGCTTAACATACCTTAAATAACCTTTACATAACTTAGAAATAAGTTTTGAAGGCTTTGGTATGGCAAAATCAAGTTAAATCGCTTACAGGGACTAAAGTTGACAAACTGCGAAAGTATGCCAATTTGAACTGTAACAGACATTCCGGAACATGAGCATAAGTTAAACACACCATAAATATCCTTTACATAGCTTAGAAATAGGCTTTGAGGGGTTCGGTGTGCTAAAATAAACTTTTGGGTCATTCAGGGACTAAAAGCGTCAAAAAGTGCACAAGTTTGCATTTTCGCGCATATCTTACGTTCTGAATACATCCGGACATCCAAAAATTTATGTAAGCACTATAATATTTTATTTTAGTGTTCGGCATAAGAAAAATCCATTCGTCGCGTCATTTGGATCGTTTTTCGCGCTTATGCGCATTCCGTCGTAATTAAGCAAACATCGCGATCGTACGGCTAAACGAACCGACATCCGAGATATTTTTGAGCATGTTTTAAGTTCCCAATACTTTAACTTCATTTTAGAGCTTTGAAATGGGGTTAACGGGCCTTAAACGTGTCGAAAATGGGCTGATTGCATAACAGGGACCAAAAGTGTAATTTTGCCAAACTTGTATGCTTACGATGCGCAAGCACTTTTCCCCTACGATGCGTAAGGTGTCTGCAGAACAGATCAGATCGAACAGTCAGCAATTTCCAGCTGTTTTAACCACAACCACACTCACAACTGCACATTCAGCTCATTAGGACCATTTTTAAGTTACCACAACTTTGTGACAAGTGTACGCACAAGATTCGAGCACGGTTTCCATGAAACGATCTTAACGGTTACCCGAAAACTATAAATACCCATCCACCCCCATTGCTAAACCCACTAGAATTTTGATCTTAGAAACTCTAAGTTGAAACCATTGTTTCATACCTGAGATTCTTGGATCGAGATTAGCATTCGGGGACCCTTCGTAAGTATTCTTTCGTTCTTTTATTGCTTTTCGAGTCCGAAAGTCAAACTTTGTTTGACTTTCTGCATTGACCAGTTTATGGTCAATGCGAAGTTCGTTTGAACTTCGCAACGTGATTGTAATCACGATGGTTATAGTCCCTTGTGACTATGCCTACTGATTACCACGTTGTCCAGGGTCGTAAGGGTAAGCGATCTAATAAATCGCTTATACCTTCGAACCCGACCCAGTTTGGTCGATCATTAGGATCCGACCAAATACATTAGGTGACCATAGTATATAGGGAATAACCTTCCGAGGTTATACCCTATGGTCACATCGTTTGTGTAGTTGTATGATAGGTAGTTTATATGCCTTAGGTAAATTACCAGAATACCCTTTTCATGTATAATTGGTAATTAAGCATATGTAACCTAAACTTTTGTCACATAACTGATTATGTAACATGTTTAGGCATATAACACTTGTCATAGGACTAGTTAGGCGGTCCGAACGCGTTCTACGCGAACGACGCGTTAAAGTAGCATAAGCTACCTTAATGAGTCGCGATGGGTCGAAAACACTTAGGTTAGGTTTCATTTATTATGTAGGCTTTGTTAAACCATATGACACGAGTCTCTATACTCATTTGGTTTACGAACCCTCATTCTATCCAATCATCCGATTTAGGTCCGGTTATTAACATAGTTACCTATATTAGGTGTTGTTTGATATCCGCGATCTCTAGCATTGTTTGGTTGTTACTCAAGGACTTCTGAGCAATCTCAAGTGAGTACATAGACCCCTCTTTTACTGTTTTTCCAAACGTTTTGGGGTGGAACACATGTGTCTACATGTTACTTTCATGTTTTCCTGTTTTCACATCATATACCTGCTATGTTCGTTAGTACATTATAGTACATCGTTTTACATTACATTTCATGCTAGGTGTGCCATTGTGTGCATTACTTAGTACATCGTTTTACATTACATTTCATGCTAGGTGTGCCCATTGTGCGCATTACTTAGTACATCGTTTTACAATTACATGCTATGTATGCCCATTGTGTGCGTACTTAGTACATTGTTTTACATTGCATTTCTGTTGTATATGCTCATCCAGCATATGAACACATTATACTACATTTTGAACCGTTGTAACCATTTGACTATGTGAACCGTTGTAATCATTTGACTATGTGAACCGTTTGTATCTATGAACCGTTTGTATCTGTGAACTGTTTGTATCTGTGAACCGTTTGTATCTTTGTACCGTTTGTATCTGTGAACCGTGTGAACCGTATTTGACCATACATAAACATTTCTACAATTGTTAAACATTACATCTTGGTGGTTTGGTTTGAGTAAATGATTAAGTAACGAGGCGTGTGTAATATGATACAAGCATGGTGGATACGCCGCTGGTACTTCCTATATATAAGTGTTTGTATGGTATTACATGTCGTAGCGTTATTTGAATCATTTCAGTTTGAGACATATAACATTTTATACAATTAACATACTTTTCACAAAACATTGATTTACAAACAACTGATCTTATACAAATTCATTTTTACAGGTTATTCATTTAACCTGACATTATAAACATATCATCTGATCTTATCGTTTTTCAAATGATTTACAAGACAAAGCAAATTACAAGGTTCATGACTAAACATTTTCTCAAACATAAGTCATGAATCCTATTTTCACAAAACCTATGTATCTCACAGGCATTTTTATGCTGACGTACCTATTTTCACATGTGTTTTCAGGTGATGATGTATAGGACTTATCAAGACGTACTTAGGCGGACCTGTGCCTTAGTGACTTAAAACAAGACAAGAACTAGTTAATTTATGTTATGTACTCTTTGTTTCTTGTTTAAAACAATGTAAACTTTCATATTTGATTAATAAAACGAAACTTCAATTGCCATGGATTTGAAACAATTAATTCTGTTACAACACTCCCCGATGTTTCCGCCACGTTTTGTATGTTCTACGTGGTCGGGGTGTGACACAGGGTCTCATGATTTAACTAGTGTAGATTCTCTACACTACTTGTTTTTATTTGGTTGTGAATATATAGAATCACCGGGGTAACCCTTTACCCAAAAAAAAAAAAACTTGGGCACACGGCCAACATTTGTCGATTAGGTCTGAATCAAGCTGCTCAGAATCAAGCTCCAGTTCAGGGAAACGCTGCTAGACCATTCCCACTTGGCTCATGTTATAATTGCGGAGAGATGGGTCACTTCCGAAACAACTGCCCGAAACTAGCGAATGCGAATGCCAACACTAATGCAAATCCCGCTCGTGGACGAGCATACAACTTGAACGCTAACGAGGCTCGTGCTGACAACGAGGTTGTTAACTGTACGTTCCTTGTTAACCATCAACCTGCATATGTTCTTTTCGATTCTGGTGCCAATAGAAGTTTTGTGTCATTATCATTTGAGCCTTTACTTGCGATGCCTAGAAGTAAACTGAGGAAACCCTTATCTGTCGAAGTTGCTACTGGTAAACCTCTCGTACTCGATTCTGTCATTCGTGATTGTCAATTGAACCTCGATTACCATCTTTTTCCTATTGACCTCACACCGATTCAACTTGGAAGTTTTGATATTATCGTAGGGATGGATTGGTTAACTAAGTTTAATGCGGAGGTGGTTTGTGTCGATAAGATTGTTCGTATTCCTCTTTCATCTGGTGAAGTTCTAGAAGTTCGTGGAGAGAAACCTTTGAATGGTTTGAAACTCCTGTCATGTACAAAAGCCCAAAGTTACCTACGAAAAGGATATGTGGCCTTTCTAGCACATGTCGTGGAGGAGAAAGGCAAGAGCAAGTGTATCCAAGATATTCCGATTGTTCGAGATTATCCAGAGGTGTTTCCTGATGAACTGCCTGGTTTGCCTCCAGTTCGTCAAGTCGAGTTTCATATTGATCTTGTACCCAACGCCAACCCGATTGCGAAAGCACCTTATCGTCTTGCACTGTCTGAGATGCAAGAATTATCGAAACAACTTCAAGAGTTATTTGATAAAGGATTTATCCGTCCGAGTTATTCACCTTGGGGCGCTCAAGTCCTGTTTGTGAAAAAGAAAGATGGATCTTTCAGAATGTGTATCGATTATCGTGAGCTTAATAAGCTTACCATCAAGAATCGATATCCCCTACCACGAATTGATGATCTCTTCGATCAGCTGCAAAATGCTACATGTTTTTCGAAGATCGATCTGCGTTCTGGGTATCATCAGCTTTGTGTACTAGAAGAAGATATTCCCAAAACTGCTTTCCGCACGAGATATGGTCACTATGAGTTCACTGTCATGCCTTTTGGTTTGACGAATGCCCCAGCTATTTTCATGGATTTAATGAATAGGGTTTGTAAGCCATATTTAGACAAGTTCATCATTGTGCTCATTGACGATATTCTCATTTATTCGAAGTCTCGACCCGATCACGAACAACACCTTCGTCTGACAATGGAAGTCCTAAAGAAGGAACAACTTTTCGCCAAATTCTCCAAATGTGAATTATGGCTTAAGGAAGTTTAATTTTTGGGTCATATTGTTAACGAGCAGGGTATTCATGTGGATCCTTCCAAAATAGCTGCTATTAAGGATTGGAACACACCTACAACACCTACAGAAGTTCGCTCTTTTCTTGGTCTTGCTGGTTACTATCGACGATTCATTTCGAACTTCACGAAGATCGCGGTTCCTCTCACTGCTTTGACTCAGAAGAATAAGCCTTTTGAGTGGGGACCTAAACAAGAGGAAGCTTTCCAAACGCTGAAACAAAAACTCTGTGATGCTCCTGTTCTATCTTTTTTTTTTGGGTAAAGGGTTACCCCGGTGATTTTATAACATATCAAAATCAAACAAGTAGAAGGTTGACAATACCCTCTAGTTCTCTTAGTGGCATACCACTAAAGAGTTCAACAATAAACAACCAAAAGAAACAACTAATTACATCAAAACAAATAAAACATTGGTCTTCAATCTTCATCCAAGAAGTCTTCCTTATCCATCATCCACTCTTCCAAAAAGCACTTAACATTTGAAGTTTGCTTGTACCTGAAAGAGATTAACTTTGTTCTGACAGTGTTGATAATTAGATCGGCCAGCTGCTCTGGAGGTCTCAAACGATTACTAAAAAATCTAGAGTTACGTTCACTCCAAATGGCATATGCAGCGGCCGCTACCACCAATCTACTAGCAACAGAAAAAACTGACTTCGACTTAGCTCTAGAAATCAGCCAAGCAGAGATATCCCCCCATGATTCTATAACCGAACTCATGTCTACTTTCTGCCGCACTTTTTGCCATACTGATTTCGAGTATGAGCATTCGAAGAACAAGTGCTCATGTGTCTCTAACCCAGAATAGCATAACAAGCAGCACATCAGATTCATAGAACCCGTAACGGAGTGGTTCCACCTCATAATCCTGTCTTGAGTCCAAAGTTTATTTTTAAAGATAAGCCAACACATGAACGAATGTTTCGGAATATTGAACGAAGACCACACAACTTTCGACCAAGGTTTTGGCTGGTCACGGATCCGGATTGCATCCCACACTTCTTTTGACGTGAATGGAACAAGCTTTCCATCAGAATTCATCCATAATACTCTATCTTGCATATCAGATAACGTAAGAGGCCGAAGCTGGAACAATGTCGGGTACACACTCCTCCAATCTTCCAGCCATACCCATTGGCCATCAATAAACGCTTCCGTTACTTTCGACTTGACTGTAAAACCATACCGAGCCATTTGACGCGGAGTAACTATATGTTTAAGCGGGCACTCATTCGTCCATTTGTCAAACCACAGAGATGTGCTATGGCCATTACCAATCTTACTCCACAAGTGATCCCGAAAAACATCCCTACACTTCATTAATCTTTTCCATCCCCACGGAGAGCTGGCTTGAACCGGAATGTCCTAGAGACTACGGCCACCAAGTCTATGCAAGGATATCCAGTTCGTCCATAACGATTTCCTGCCAGAAACAATACTATAAATATGATAGGCCATCAAGGACTTGTTTACATCCGATATCCGTCTTATGCCTAACCCACCTTCCACCTTTGGAAGGCAAACCTCTCTCCATGCCACTTTGGCTCTACCTTTCGAACCCATGCCCTGGCCCCATAGGAAGCATTTCATCTTGCTTTCCAATTCCTTAATGATACTAACCGGCAAAATGAAAACCGAAGCCCAATACACATGAATAGAGGAGAGAACCGAAAGAACCAACTGAAGCCTTCCCGCGAACAATAGAAACCTGTTTTTCCAATCATTAATACGTTTAGACATGCGCTCCACCAAAACTTTGCAATCTTTAATCAAAAGGCGCGAAGCAAGCAAAGGAACCCCCAAATATCTAATAGGAAGTCTCCCTTCATCGAATGGCACCAACCCAGCGATCCTGGTCCTAGTAGATACCGGAACATTGCAAAAGAATATAGTACTTTTTGCATTGCTAGGAACTAAACCAGAAGCTTCCTCAAACTGTTTCAAGGAACGCATAACAACCTTTACCGAGCCAACGTCACCTCTAGCAAATAAGAAAAGATCATCAGCAAAACATACGTTGATTATCATTTGCTTCTCACATTTATTATGGAACCTAAAGGAGGAATCCAGATCAGCAGCTTTATTAAGAATCAATGTTAAAACTTCCATGACCATGGTGAACAAATAGGGAGACATTGGATCCCCTTGTCGCAAACCTCGCTTTCCTTTGAAGTACCCGTGCACATTACCATTTACACTTAGAGAAAAAGACGTAGAAGTGATACACTCCATAATCCACCCAATAAACCGTTGACGAAATCCAAATCCATGCAGCACGTCACGTAAAAATCTCCAATCCACTGTATCATAAGCTTTTTGGATATCCACTTTCATAGCACATCTAGGAGGCCCAGTTTGACGATGATAATTATGCATTAGCTCTTGAGTCAACATTATATTGTCCGAAATCCTCCTACCTGGAACAAACGCCGATTGGTTCTCACTT
This sequence comes from Helianthus tuberosus, assembly GCA_030545235.1. NCBI lineage: Eukaryota > Viridiplantae > Streptophyta > Magnoliopsida > Asterales > Asteraceae > Helianthus > Helianthus tuberosus. The sequence goes on along the minus strand of CM060415.1, from coordinate 113,129,503 downwards.
ATAATGCCCTTTAAGCCTTCAAGAATCCTAGCGGTGAGGATCTTGCTAATGGCTTTATACACCACATTACAGCACGATATTGGCCTATAATCGGTGACCACTCCCGGTGTAGAGACCTTAGGAATGAGAGCTATAAACGTGTGATTTATCTCCGGAAGTAATCTACCTGACTCAAAAAATCAATAATCGCAGCCGTTACCTCATTTCCAACAACTGACCATGATTTTTTAAAGAACTCAAACGTGTAACCATCCAGGCCCGGTGCCTTGTTTTCATTAATCGAAAAAACAGCAGCTTTAACTTCATCCGGAGTCACTTGCCTACACATAGAGTCCGCCACAATAGGGTTAAGAGAAACTGAGAAGATGTCTCGGTCAACTCGGTTAACCGTGCTCCCATCCGAACCCAAAAACTCTCGAAAATGATTAACTAATGCCGTGGAAACTTCAGCCCCTTCATAAACATTACCGGAAGTGTCTTTAATAACATTGATTTTATTAATATGATTTCGACATTTGACCACATTATGGAAGAACGCGGTATTCGAATCTCCAACTTCAAGCCACTTCTGTTTTGCCTTTTGTTTCAAGAATCTCTCCTCATCTAATGTAGCCTCCAAGTAGTTCTTCACACAAACTGACTCGGCTTCTTTAATAGTCAAGTTGAAAGGATCCGCATCCAACTTACTCTGCAAAGAATCCAGCTCCGCCTTCAAGTCAAGCACCTTTTTGTGAATGTTACCCTGTTTCTTAAGTAACAATCTTAGCGGATGTTTAATACCTCTTAGTTTCTTGACAACACGAAACATCGGAACCCCCATAACCTCAACAGCCCATCCATTCGTGACCACATCCAAGAAATCTTTTTATGAGTCAAAAGATTAGTAAACTTGAAAGGTTTAGGTTTATTCTTGTTGGCCATAAGTATTTTAAGTAAACCCAGACAATGATCTGAAATACCATTTGGCAGAAACACCGCATAAGCATCCACAAACTTATCCACAAAACTGACATTTGCCATAATCCTGTCCAATTTCTTTCGAATTCCAATCCCCTTCTTTGGGCACTGGCTCCAAGTGTAGTGCATACCATGAGCTCTGACTTCAAAAACTTCAAGATAATGAACACAGTCATTAAATCTTTCATAGCAGCATTCACGTTCGACGTCCCCATACACTTATCATCTAAATTCAGCACCACATTAAAATCCCCCATGATTATCCACAGGTTCGAGTGAACCGCCCCTTTATGCATTTTCAACGACTCCCAAAGCTGTTTCCTTTCTTGATCATTGTTACTAGCATACACAAAGGAGACATTTATCATTGCATTGTCTTTTTTGAACCGAACTTGAACATGAACAACTTGTTTAGTAGCATGCAGAACCACAACATCTACGTTATCCACATTCCAGCCAACAATAACTCGCGTACCTTTGTCACACATACTACCATTTGAAGTCCAATCCCAATTCCGAAACACTTTATTGCATACCTTATCCAAATTAGCAACCCGAACATGCGATTCCAAAATAGCTAAAACTTGCTAGCCATTATCCCTTACAAATTTTTGAACCTCCTTTTGTTTGAGGGGGTGGTTCAAGCCCCTAACATTCCAAGCTGCTACACTATCCATTAATAACCTCCTGAGCAGGTGTGCTTGCACCTGTATTATTCGAGTTACTTGGATTTGTGTCATCCATAAAATCATATCCTCCCACATTCGAATTCAGTCTAACTTCATCCATCTCGGATCCCCATTCATCAGCCATGTCATTTAAGGCATCAAAGGTATTCTGTGTTTGTATACCCGGACCCTTAGAAACACTAGGCCCTTTGGATGAGCTCGGTTTTGAAGACTCCATTTTACCAGTTGGTTTCTTTGGCCTATAGATAAACCTCTGCTTGTCTTTCATATTAAACCGTTGTTTTGTTCCTTTTTTCCGATTATTACCACTCTTAAAACCCTGATCATCAACATTTTCTTTATCATGTGCCGTCTTATCAGTCGTATCATTAACTCTTGTTGGACATTCATCAATTCCATGACCAAACACATTACAAGTTTTGCAATGAGGTGGTTTCCATTCATACTCCACCCGAATGTTACTCTTGAGGTACCCACCTTCTTCTACATTAGGTATTGCCACAGTGACACTCTCTTTCAGTTCCTTGTCCGCATCTAGCTCTACTATCGCTCTAGCATATCCACTTCGACCCCACGAATCTAAACACATTTTAGTCGTTTCATTATCAAAAATCTTGGGGGTTCCAACCTTCGAAGCAATCAAACTAAGACCATCCTCTGTGTAGGCCGCCAATGGAACGTCATGCATCTTGACCCAGAAGGGTATCTTTTTTAGCTCTTCCTTCTTCAACTCAGTATTTGGAGACCATTGTTTCAAGAAAAGCGGAATGTTTCTAATAAGCCATGGTCCATCTTGCATTACTTGCTCCATTCCTTCCTTTGACTTGAACTTAAAGAAGAAAAAACCCTTACCATTCATTATACATTTTTGCAATCCATACTTTTCCCATCTATGGCTAACAAAATCCTCAACAACCGGAAAAGCCAACCTTTTTCCCAAAAAGTATCCGAATAAGACATTATTAAATCGGTCCTGAACCTGTTTAACCGATGCAATCGGAATAGTGACATCTACATCCACATCATCAACAACCTTAGAGTTTTCCATGTAGCGAAAGTTTACCTTCGGCGTTTTTTTTTTTTTTTTTGGGTAAAGGGTTACCCCGATGAATTTTATAAATGAACCAATAAGAACAAGGATGTGTCAAAGCGACACACCAACTAGACTTGGCATACCAAGCCTAGGACAGCAAACAAAAACAACCAACAAAAAACAACCAAACAAGGTATGAAACAAAACACAACCACGGCCACAACCAAACCGGCCGAAACTCTAAACTAATACAAAAAAACTTCTAGCCCGGTTCCGGTTGATCATCCTTGCTATCATTAATCTTCCAGATACTTAAAATCTTTCTCCTAGCCGAATCCACTCGAAACTTAAATCCCATAAGTCTTAATCGAACCGAACTTTTGATCTTTTCCGCAACTTGTGACTCAGTCAAATGACTTGTGCTAAAATGCCGACTATTCCGCTCTTGCCAAATATAATAGGTAGTCGCAGCAATCACCAATTTACATACAATGTCATCAACTTTCTTAGACTTGGAGTATTGATCGATCCAAACTAGGGCTGTAAACGAACCGAACGTTCAGCGAACAGTTCGTGAACCGTTCGGCGGGAAGTTCGTTTATGTTCGTTCGTTTAATAAACGAACGAACATGAACAAGAAATTCCGTTCGATTAGTTAAATGAACGAACATGAACAAAGGTCTCGTTCGTTCAATTGTGTTCGTGAACGTTCGGTAAGGTGTTCGTGAACATTCGTTCATTTGCGTTCGTTTATGTACGTATGTTCGTGTTTTAATTAAATATTTTTATACTTTCATATATTTTATCTATACTTTTTATACTATTAAACTTTTATTTATATTATTACCCTAACAATTAAACTAGGAAACCTTCTTTCACCTTGTTTATGCACCATTTCCCTTTCTTTTCTCATTATTTACATCGACGAATATGATCTACCTCCGTTCCACAATAAGGGATTCAAGTTCTAGTGCTACTCTCTGGGCCATCCACCTTTATCATTTATTGCGTTCGCCAAATTTATTTGTGCTCGCTTGTGTTCGTGAACCGTTCGTGAACACACTCATTCCCTTAATGAACGAACACGAACATAAAATCTCGTTCGGTAAGTGTTCATGAACCGTTCGTGAACACATTTATTTCCTTAACGAACGAACACGAACAAGGCCTCGTTCGTGTTCGTTCGGTTCGTTTACAGCCCTAATCCAAACCATTAAGGACTGCCATGTATTATCAACGCTTCCCAAGTTCACCATGCTCTTCACATTTGTCCAAACTTTATCTGCAAATGCACATTGAAAAAACAAGTGATCTCGGCTATCTCGATCATTTTTGCACAACGGGCAACACATAAGATTAAGATTTGTTGCACTCCCAGCTTCCCAAACCGCTAACCGATCCTGAGTCTTCAGTTTGTTCTTAATCACCAGCCACATATGAAAAGAGTGGCGTGGAACACATTGAGAAAACCAAACCATGTGAGCCCAGGTCATAATATTATCCCTATTCCGAATCGAATTCCAAACTTGGGCCCATTCAAAATCACCAACGTTACCATCCAAAGCTTTCCAAACCAAACGATCAAGGGCATTTTCAATCAGCTGGGGCGTTTGAATAGTTATTAGGACCAGAAACAAATCTAACCACGCTTGAGGCCATCTCCAATTCCCATTCGCGTCAATAACATCCGCAACCGACGACTTTAAGTTGAACCCTGCATTTGCTATAGCACGAGGAGTAATAAAGGAGCTCAGCGGACTTATATGGCACCAGTTATCACTCCAAACATTTGTTTGCATTCCACTTTTGAGCAAAGACCATATGAAAGGTCTCATAATATACCGAATAGACAATATTTTACTCCATCCCCAACTCATGCTACCCCGACAAGGAACCTCCCAAAAACTCCTCCCTTTAAGTTATAGATTAAAAAAAAAACCCTATTTCTCTCTCTAGCTATGGCGACCTCTTCTCTCCTTGAAACCCTAGTTTTTTCAGCATGATTCTTCAAGATCAGATCAGCGATTAGAGGTTCTTACATCTAATTCACTATCTGTTTTGCGGAATTGTTTGTTTGTCGGCTAGGGTTTTCTGTTTTTTAAAATCGCCGCCTTCACTTTCTATTTCGAGCATATTGGATTGTTTTGTTGGTCGATCAGTCTTGATTTATCAGTATTCTGTCCGATTTGTAAGATTCATGGGTTAGGGCTTCAGCTAGTTTAGGGTTTCGGTTTTCTTTTGTTCGTTGTCATCTGGTTCGTGTGGGTTCTTGGTGATTACTATTTTTCTTCCGTAGGGTTTTAGAGAGTTGTCAACTTTATAATGGATGATCGATTGAAATCTGGTGGAAGACCGCCACTGACGTTTAAAGAGATAGCCGATCGAATTCTGGATGTTGATGGGAACACTGTGCAGCCAAGACGTGGTATAAACATCATTGATGAACTCACAAAGATCTCATTACCGGTTCAATTGTATAATCTAGTCTCGCCAACATCAGGTGTGGATGGAGTGAAGTTGTCGACCGATCCGGGGAGTATAAAGTATTCGGGGGCTGCGACTCCTTTGGCTGGTAAGTTGAATACAAAAATTTCTGGGGATGCGGAACCCTTATCATTTGCTAAAGTAGTGAATAACGAAAAGGAGAATGTGAAGGTTAATTTTCGGATGATGGAATCTAGCGAGTCTGTCGATGGTGCTGATGTCGTTATTCCATTGTCTTTGGTTAAACAAGTCACTTACAGGTATGCCAACACTTTGTATGGATATTTTTTGGGTAAACGTCTGGCTTTTCCTGTGGTGGATTACTTTGCTAAGAACAACTGGGTTAAATATGGTCTCTCTAGACTAATGATGAATGCGAACGGGTTTTTTTTCTTTAAATTCAAACCAAAGGAAGGGATGGATAAAATGGTAGAGGATGGACCTTGGATGATTAGGAATGTTCCGATAATTTTGAAGGAGTGGTCGGCCTTTGTCAAGTTGGAAAAGGAAGATATTAAAGCTATCCCAGTTTGGGTCAAGATGCATGATGTGCCGTTAGCGGCATATACTGAGGATGGTCTTAGTTTGCTTGCTTCTAAGATAGGGGTGCCTAAGATGCTGGATTCCTACACTGCTACGATGTGTGCTGAGTCTTGGGGTAGAAGCAGTTATGCTAGAGCTCTGATTGAAATTCAAGCGGGGGCTGAGTTAAAGAGGAGTGTTACTGTTGCAATCCCATCTTTGGATGGTAATGGTCATTCAATGGTGGAGGTAAAAATTGATTATGATTGGGAGCCTTTAAGGTGTTCATCTTGCTGTGTTTTCGGTCATGAAGATAGCTCGTGTCCTAAGAACCCTCAGATAAGTTCGGTTGGGGATGTTGAGAAGAATAATGATGACTATCAGGTTGTGGGTGCCAAGAAGAAGAAAGCTAATAACCAAGGTATTCATATGAAAAATCAAAAGCCTAAGTTGGTCTACAGACCAGTTGTCAAACCTAAACCAAAATCGTCCTTGAGGAGTCCGCTGATTAACCAGGTTTCAATGTCGAACCCTTTTGACATCCTTAAGGACGATGACGGAAATCAGGGAGGTGGCACTGTGGGTCGAGTGGAGAAGAAGGCTATGCAGTCTAGTGATAGGCAGGATTCAGATGAGGAGGAGGAGGTCGTTGAAGTTTATAATGAAACTAGTCATTTTATGACATCGGGTACTCATTCTTCATCTTTGAGAGCAGGGGCAAGCACCTCTTTCACAAAGTTCTCAAATGGATAGGCGTTTTTTGTTTCGTGTGAAGGGGTTGCCAGTGTGTGGCAATTTCATCTTTGATGATGGCGGTTGAGGGATTATGTTGTTTTGTTTTGTTTTGTTTTGCCAGTGTGTGGCAATTTCATCTTTGATGTTGTTTTGTTTCTACACTACTTGTGTTTTTTGGTTTGTGAATATATAGAATCACCGGGGTAACCCTTTACCCAAAAAAAAAAGATATCTTTTCATGATGTATAGTAGGCTAGCTTATGGGGTGTCATAGTTTTATTTTGTTTTGTTTGTCATACATATATGGGGCATGTCCCGTATATGAACTAGTGTGGAACACATCCTCACTACTTGTACTTAATTGCGGTTGTTTTAATAGAATCACCGGGGTAACCCTTTACCCAAAAAAAAAACTCCTCCCTTTAAGTTTGTACTCGTGAATCCATTTCACCCAAATAGATTCGCGTTTACTTATAATACTCCAAACGTGTTTAGCCATAAGCGATTTATTCACATCCGATATGCTTCGAATGCCCAATCCACCTTCTTCTTTAGGCAAACAAACATCTTTTTTTTGGGTAAAGGGTTACCCCGGTGATTCTATATATTCACAAAACAAACCAAAACAAGTAGTGTAGAGAACCTACACTAGTTCAAACATGAGACATGCCTCATGAATGTAGCACCACAAAAACAAAACAGAGCACGTAAAGCAACTACAAAGTAAAAACAACTAGTCTAAAAACTAGAAACACACCAAAACAAAAACAACTAGTCAGCCACCGTCATCCGAGCCGTCACCATCTTGAATTTCCCATTCACGCAACAGCCGCACCACATTATCAGTCCGCTTCAGCCGAACACCCATAAGCTTATACCGAACAGTATTGATGATAACTTGACATAATTGATCCGGAGGCCTCACTTGATTCTTGAACAACCTTGCATTCCGTTCTTGCCAAATGAAATAAGCCGTAGCCACAACCAAAATTCTGCTCACATAATTAGAAGCCGATTTGGAGTTTGCACGCACCAAAAGCCATTCCACAATCTCATCCCATTTAGGAGCAACTTCAATCATACCCGCTTTTTGACGAACATTATTCCAAATCTTTGATGAATACTTACATTCGAAAAATAGATGGTCATGAGAATCATGATTTTCATAGCAGAGCAAACAACACATCATATTCATATTCTTTCTTCTTGATAGATCCCATTGAAGGATAATATTCCAGGCAACTTTGGCACGGATTCTACCCTCCGATCCCGCATTCCACAAGAATCTATGAATTCTTTTCTCAAGATCATTGATAACACGAGTGGGAATAATGAAAACAGAGGCCCAGTATATATGCATAGATGAAAGTACCGAGTTTATAAGTTGAATCCGGCCAGCAAACGATAATGACTTTGTCATCCAATTAGCAATCTTCTTATCCATACGATCAATGAGGACCTTGCAATCTTTAAAAAGAAGCCTGGAAGATATGAGCGGGACCCCCAGATAGCGCACCGAAAACTCACCCTCCTGAAACGGCATGATATCCAGAATTTCCTGTCTAATCGACTGAGGAACATTGCAGAAAAAAACCGTACTTTTCGCTGGACTAGGAGCCAAACCAGAAATGTTAGTAAACGTCTCAAGAACCTGCTTAATCTTCTTAACCGAAATAATATCACCATGCACAAAAATAAATAAGTCATCAGCACACGACACATTAATTATTTTTTGCTTGGCACAATGAGCATGATATTTGTATGGAAAATTAGCGGCCTGTTGGAGCAAAAGAGAGAGAACCTCCATGATTAACGTGAATAAATAGGGAGACATTGGATCACCCTGCCGTAGCCCTCGTTTGCCTCTAAAGTAACCATGAAGATTGCCATTGATACTCAACGAGTAAGACACTGTAGAAACACATGTCATAATCCACCCAATCATTTTGTGATGAAACCCAAATCGATTCAAAACATCTTCCAGAAAAGACCAATTAACCGTGTCATAAGTTTCTGGATATCAATTTTGAACGCACATCTAGCCGGACCCCTATTAAGATGATAATTATGCATTAATTCTTGTGTAAGAAGGATATTATCAGAGATCTTTCGGCCTGGCACAAATGCAGATTAATTGATACTAACAAGAGTTCCCAAAGTTCCTTTTAAGCGATCCGTGATAATCTTGCTTATGCATTTATAAAGCACATTGCAACAAGAAATCGGCCTGTAGTCTAAAACTGAATCCGGTACATCTTTTTTCAGAATCAAAGCAAGAATAGTGTGGTTAACCTGAGTTAGGAGCTTACCGTTCTCAAAGAATGGTAACACCGCATCAGTGACCTCATTACCAACAATATCCCACGCATGTTTAAAAAAAGCCGACGAGTACCCGTCAGGCCCCGGAGCCTTATCCTCTCCAATACTGAACATAGCATTTTTGACTTCCTGACGAGTAACCTGAGTCACCATTTGATCCGCAGCCTCCCTGCTCAGCACATTAACGAAGAGATTATCCTTGTCAACCGAGCTATCCAACCCCAAAAACTCCATATAATGCGAGACTAGGACATCAGCAACCTCATCACCTTCATGCCGAGCTCCCATCCGATCCGTAATACTATATATTTTGGTACGAACATTTCTGGCTTTCACAGAGTTGTGAAAAAACCGAGTATTAGAATCTCCCGCACTAAGCCAAGCTACCTTAGATTTCTGTTTTAAAAAACATTCTTCATCATAAGCCACTGATTGAAACTCTTGAAGACATTGAGTCTCCATTTGCCGAAGCCGAACATCCAACGGGTTCTGATCCACCTGAAACTGAATATATTCCAATGATTTCCTCAACTCATTCACCCTATCATGTAAATTACCTTGGTTGAACAGAATCTTCCGCAACCTAGGTTTCAAATTCCTCATTTTCTTCACTACGGAAAGCATAGTAACACCCTCTACTGTTTTCCTCCACTCATGTTGAACGGACTCCTTAAACTCAGGTTTCCTCACAATGAAATTTGGAAATTTAAAAGGTCTTGGCCGATTACCATAAGAGCTCATCATTCTCAAAATGCAAGGCGTATGGTCAGACACTCGAAACGGGTGAAACATAGCAAAAGCATCAGGAAACTGATCAATGAAAGAAACATTACCCATAATTCTATCAATCTTTTTGAGAAGACCCACTCCACTCTTAGGCTTTTGGCTCCACGTGTATTGCAAACCATGAGCTTGAATATCGAACAATTCAACTTGTTGGACACAAGCATCAAATTCGCGCATTCCAATAGACGAATTAGAGGACCCAAACAACGAATCTTCAATCTTGAGAGCCGAATTAAAGTCTCCCATCACCACCCATGGCTTATCATGACAGAAAACCCTATACTTACATAAATCATCCCAGAGAAGTCTACGATCTTGATACTTATTCTCAGCATACACAAAAGAGCAAAAAAGAACCTTTTTGCTATCTTTAAAAATAACCTGAGCATGAATAAGTTGATCTGATTGAAACAGGACCATAACATCAAACATAACAGGATTCTAACCCAGAATAATTCTAGTTCCACGAGAGCATAAGCCACCATTAGACGTCCAACACCAATTATGGAACACATACTTACACACTTTAGCCTACTTAGAGACATCCACATGAGATTCCAGAATCGCGCACATATCTAATTTATTATCAGCAACAATAGAACGAACCTCACTTTGTTTCAGGGACCGGTTCAAGCCCCTTACATTCCAAGTCATTATGCTACCCATTTAAACCATTCGAACCGGGAGTGCTTGCCCCCTCAGAATTAATTTTCTGGTCATTATTCATAAACTGTGCCATCTCCGTCGGAGTAACCTCCCTCATCTCGTCATCAACCTGAGAAGACCGATTGGTCTTAACATGCGGCCCATCATTCTCAGCATCTCTGTCCTCCTCTCCATTTCCATCCACAGCCGCTAAAACATCAAAGCAATTCGCTGTTTTAATATGAATAGACCCCGAGCTGGTAGCTGGCTTCATTCCTGATGTACTCGCCCCAGATCTATCGGCTTTTGGCTTGTAAACAAACTTTGGTTTCTGTTTTTTCTGCCCAACTCCAAACTTAGCAATCTTTCTCTTATCCGTGACAAACCCTTCCTCATCCACCGTTACTTGCTTCTGGCTAACATGTATTCTTAGGACAATTTTGGTCATTATGACCAAAAATGCAACAAGCAGCACAACGGTGCGGCTTCCATTCATACTCAACTGTGACTTTTTCCATGATAAAACCATCATCCTCCAACTTCGGTATGGCCACAACTATTTGATCCTTGAGAACATCATCTGCACTAACTTCAATCAAGGCTCTAGCAAAGCTGCTCCTACCCCAGCTATCAGCACACATGTCCGCTGTGTAGCTATCCAATCTTTTTGGAGTCCCAATCTTCGACGCCAGCAAGCTCAAACCATCATCCGTATAGATAGAAATAGGAACATTATGAAGCTTAACCCATATAGGAACCGACTTTATTCCTTCTTTTTCAGGCTGACCGAAGGCGACCAGATATTGAGAAATAACGGAACTTTACGTATTAGCCAAGGCCCACCCTCAAGAACTTTATTCATTCCTTCCTTTGTATCAAATTTAAAAAAGAAGAAACCTTCAGCATTCATCATGACTTTTGCAAATCCAAATCTCGACCAAACATTTTTAACATAATACTCCACAACAGGAAACGGCAATCTATTCCCCAGAAAATAGCCAAATAGAACATTATCAAATCTGTCTTTAACCGTTTTAACTACCTCCCTCGGAATCACAATATCAGCTTCCTGATGAGTCTCCATCGGGTCCAACTTCCTGAAATTAACTTCACGATTAGGCTTAGAATTCATCATCACCTTTTTAGCATAAGACACCTGGTCATCCTGTTGTTTATCCGCATAAACATTCTCAACCGGAAGAGTTATTTTCTCCAACTCATCAATAACATTAACCAGTCGAGGCTCGTTTTGATTATTCAACACAACTCCACGTCTTGGTGCCAACGGTTTGCCATCAATATTCAGTATTTTACTCCCCAAACCCTTCAGCACGGTTGGCGGTTTCCCATACAAATCACAGTATTCAGCATTCAAAGATGGAGGTTTCCCAAATATCTCATTGATATCAGGCGGTTCAGAATTCATCTTTGGTTCAAATTTAACACATGCAGACGTAAAAAACAGCAGCAAAAATGATTAAGAAGATTACAGCAGAAAACCCTAATCAGCCGACAAACAAATCTCTCTTGAAACGAAGAAACCAGAATCCGAAACTCCAAGAAAAAACGATCAGCAGACCAGCAAAACCTGACCAAACCCTAGACTAGCGAACCCCTAACTTGTGATTCTAGCAAGATCATATAGAGGGATCGTTAAGAGAAAAATTCTGCCAAAGCAGAATGATCAACAAATCAACCACGCTATACAATAAGATCGAATACAGCAAGTTAAGGAGCGATTGAAAAGAAAAAACTGAAAACCCTAGATTAAATCGATCACTAGATTGCTAACGAGTTCGTTATGGATCATTTGAATAATCAAACACCAATCACAGACTGTTATACAAGAAGATCACGAAAAAACCTAGGACTGCAAGTAAGAACAAAATCGCCTTGGCTAGAAGTTTACCTTCGGCGTTGGTTTAACAATAGATAGCTTCTCCGCATACGTCTGCCCTTTCATGCTATTCCCACTATCCAGATTAGTTGTTTCAGAATCATGATCCTCCGGGTAGACAGGCACGGTAATCTTAGTTAGTTCATCAATTACGTTTATTGGTTTCGAATCAGACTTCGACTGTTGGACAACACCCCTTCGTGGAGCAAAAATATTTCCTTCTATATTCACCACTTTGCTCGCTAAACCCTGGAGCGGTAATGGCGGCTTGAACCGACCATCATGAATGTTTCCTTCAGATTTTTTACGTTCATCCATATTGTAGGCAGCAACTCTCTCAAAATTCAAAACAGCAGAACACCATGCACACACCACGAAGACAATACGGCAACAAAAGAACAAACTAAAACCCTAATCTAGCAAAACCCTAATCCAAAAACCATCACGAAATCAAATAGAGTACCCGATCAATCAAGGTTACTGCCTCACCAGTAGGACCGAAAGACCCAATACGCTATTCAATCAGCTCTGATTCTTAGACTAAAGCCGGCGATACGGAGAAAAAATCCAAGAATAGATCGATCAGAGGCTGCTAACGAGTTCGTTACAGAGGTTTGAATAATCAAACTCCGATTACAGACTGTTATACAACCCAATCATGAAGAAATCAAGGATTCAGAAAAGGAAAAAATCGCCTTGCCAGAGAGAGAGACTTAACAACCTCTACCATGTTTTGCCCGATGGAAATGATGATTTTTTTTTGGTAAAGGGTTACCCCGGTGATTTTCTATATTCACAAACAAATAAAACAAGTAGTGAGGGGACGTCCTCACTAGTTCACTCATGAGACATGCCTCATGAATGTAAACCAAAACCAAACCAAAAAGCTAACATAACCAATGACTAGACTAAAATTGTAGAAACAAAGAACAAAACAAAACGAGTTAACCAGCCCCCATCGTCCTTCATAGCATCTTCATCAATCTCCCATTCTCCCAGTAATCGCCTAACATTAGCACAAGACTTGAACTTCACTCCCATCAGTTTGTATCGAACTGTCTTTAAGATTATGGCACATATGGTATCCGGAGGTCTCGTTTGATTTTTAAATAGTCTAGCATTGCGTTCTTGCCAAATAATGTATGCCGTCGCACCAACAACTAATTGAGTTACAAAGTTGGCAGCCGTCTTCGACTGTCTTCTCACCATCAACCAATTCACAATCAAGGTCCATTTAGGCTCTACATTATCCATACCCACCTTTGCTCGAACCAATCTCCACACCTGAGAAGAGAACTTACATTCAAAGAAGAGATTGTCATGAGAATCGACATCCGCATAGCATAAGAGACAACACATCATATTCATATTTTTCCTCCTAGCTAAATCCCACTTTAAAATTTTATCTTGAGTCAAGAGTTTCCGACGCATAATCAGCCACAACAAGAATGCGTGCCTAGGAATGCATTGAGAAAACCAAACAATTGGTTTTTTTTTTTTTTTTGGGTAAAGGGTTACCCCGGTGAATTTTATAAATAATCAAAGAATAATACATGTGTTGTTAGGAAACACAATGCTAGACTTGGCATACCAAGACTAGTACCACCAGCAAAAAGACGACCAACAGAAAAAAACAGACACCCAAAGACAACCAAGAAACAAACTCAACCAAGACTAAACATAAAAACCCAACACACTATAAGCTAGCCCGGGCCATCGTCGTCTTCTAGCAAAGGAATCTTCCACTTCTTCAACAACTTCATGTGATTCGTATCCCCACTAGTTTTGAAACCCATCACACGTAATCGGATTGCATTAACAATTCTATCGGTCACCATTAACACACTGCTCTGATTTGGAGAAAAAAGGCGATTGTTCCTTTCCTGCCAGATAAAGTAAGTTGAGGCTGCAACTACCATTTTGCAAACAATGTGATCAATCTTCCTTGTATTAGCATGATGAATCATCCAGTCCATAATGGATTCCCATGAGTCGTTCACATCACTCATATCCACCAAATACTTGACATTGTTCCATACCTGAGCCGCAAAAGTACATTGGAAAAAAAGATGGTCCCTTGAGTCACGATCATACTTGCATAACGGACAACACATCAGCCTTAGGTTTGTTTCACTTCCCGCTTCCCATGCCCCCAAACGATCCTGAGTTCTTAGCTTATTCTTAATAACCAACCACATGTGAAACGAATGCCGCGGAATGCACTAAGAGAACCAAATAAGATTTGCCCAGTCAACCGTATCATTACGATTCCGGAGATTATTCCATACCTCCTTCGATCCGAATTGCAGAGGAGTACCCTCCAAATCTTTCCATACGCTCTTGTCTTCCATATGTTGGAGTAGATTAGGAGTATCAATATTGATTAACACCGGAAAAAGATCTAACCAAGCTTGCGGACACCGCCATTGGCCGTGATCATCAACAAGGGAATCCACAGAGGACTGGAGAGTAAAACCTGCATTAGCAATAACCCGAGGCGAGATAAACGAGCTTAAAGGGCTGTATAGACACCAGTTGTCGCTCCATGCATTAGTTTGAGCTCCACTTCGAATAGACTTCCAAAAAATGGCCGCACAAGACTATGAATGGACATGATCTTCCGCCATCCCCAGCTTAAACTTCCCCGACATGGAATATCCCATAAGCTTCTTCCTTTCAACTTGTGAGATTGAATCCATTGAACCCATAAAGATCTCCTATTGCTAACGATGCTCCATATGTGTTTTGTTATAAGCGCTTTATTAACATCCGAGATTTGACAACTCGAGATTTCAAGGCTTTTCTTGTACGCATTACTTGTTCTATGATTCAGTTGTTCATTGTGTAATGTGTACGTGTTATTAGTATGGTTAATGTTAATGCATTGTTATGTCTTAATGATTAATATTTAAACATGAAATCACATGATACTTGATAATATCAAACATGTATTGAACCGATTAATTCTAAAAATTGATTGGACCGAATCTAATTAGTGCTTATCTAAATGGGCTGCTTGAATTGTCTTTTTTACTTACATGGGCTGTCAAAACAATCAAATGACTATATGATCTAACAACAGCAGATGTGATGACAACTAATCAACAATATCACGTGAACTTTGATTGCAATAAATGGACCTTCTCTTAAAATAATTAGATCACATGGGCCACCAACATTCAAAACAAATCACATGGTGTCAGACATTTTCTTGGGCCGATATATGTATGCAAACAAATAAACAAATAACGAGTTTGATCACCATTAGTTATTATTTACACAATTGCAACAAACCCTATTTCCCCACCTACTTGCGACGGCAGTGAGACACCCCCTCTCGAGGTTTTCTACTTGGATCAAATCATTCAGTCAGTGTAACCACTTTCATATTGTTCCTTATGTGATGCTCTTGTTTATGTGATCATGTCGTGCTAGTTTATAATAGAAATCGTGATGAGTAATGATGGGAAACAAACTGTTAGGAGTGATTAACCACATATAGTTGTGGATGCATGGAACTAGAGTTTAATGAGTTAGTGATTGGTTGAGGATTATGTGATACATGTGGCTGCAATGCTAATTAGTTGAAATTTATTAGAATAGTGGGTCATAACTTGTAATTGTTGTTTGAATAAATGGTGGGGGAATAACTAATCTTTGTTAAACATAAACAAATCGTACACTAATTAGATTGCATACAATCGCACACATGATTTGTGGGACAGGTACTGATTTGGGCCGCATATGGTTGTTAGGATCAGATTTACTTGACTTGGTACCATGAATTCTTGACAATGATAACTTGGTCCATTAAATGGATGTTTGGATAGTGAGTCGAGATCCAATGAAAGGAATTAGTAATCATGATAATGTGAGTCCAATAAGCTATGGGGTACAACCGGATTTAAGAGTGAACATGGGCTGGGAACAGTGGGCCGATTAGATGGGAACGGGCTGCACTGTTAATGTTGTTCAGAATGGGCCGCACCAGGTGGATCTGGTGTGCGTTGGGCTGCGAAGTCCGTTTCAGCAGCCCGAAATCGGACTAGGTGATGGTTGAACCATGTGTGCGTTGGGCCGCAGGCCAACTAATGGTTCTCGGATGGGATTCGAATGTTGTCTGGTTTGGGTTGATACTAGTGGGCCATACACAGAATGTTACTACAATATTAGGCCACACACATGCAATGTTAATATGTATATACTGGATCGCATACAACTTAAGTAAACATTGGACCGCATGAACTAAAGCTGGATCACTGATTCGTGCATTACATATTATCGAGTGTCAACGAATGTACTGTGCATGATTTGTGTATATATGTGTTTATGTGGCAAATTGGCTTGTGAACTAAGTATACACTAGAGACTATTGATTTACTATTATGGCTTGAACTTCACGAGTGTGCTACATGCATCTTTTTTTGGGTAAAGGGTTACCCCGGTGAAATTTTATATCTACCATCAAAATAAAACAGGGTGTGTCAAGACATGAACACACACTACTAGGCTTGGCATACCAAGACTAGGACAACAAGCAAAAGAAAAACCCGACAAACGTCACAACCAAGACAAACTATACAAGGGAACACGACCCAACACACAAACACTAGGCTAAACTAACTAATCCCTCTTTAGCCCGGATCCAAATCCATATTCTTCGAGATCAGCCATCTTTCTAAAATCTTCTTATGCTTCGAGTCCCCACCAATCTTGAATCCCATAATTCTAAGCCGAACCGTATCAATGATAACATTTGAGAGAGCACCAGCATTTCATTGAAGCGGAGAAAATAAACGATTGTTTCTTTCTTGCCATATAAAATACGTGGTAGCCGCTACCAGAATATTGCAAACAATATGTTCCAGAGTTCTAGAATTAGTATTGAGCTCCATCCACTGCATAATCGAAGACCAAGTATTCGAAACACCCCCTATGTCCACCATTTTCCTTACCAATCCCCATACCTCGGATGCATAAGGACATTGGAAGAAAAGATTATCTCTAGAGTCACGATCATATTTGCATAAAGGACAGCACATGAGCTGCAAATTAGTAGCACTGCCCGCTTCCCAAACATCCACCCTGTCTTGCGTTTTAAGTTTATTCTTGATAACTAACCACAAGTGGAAAGAATGTCGAGGAATGCATTGACTGAACCACACCAAATTGACCCAGTAAACCTTATCATCTCTGTGCCGCAAGCTATTCCAAACCTCCCAAGATCCAAAATGCTGAAGTTTACCGTCCAAATCTTTCCAACAGAACCGATCATCTGCACCAGCCATGATCTGAGGAATATCGATATTTATAAGGACCGGATAAGTATTATACCATGCCTCGGGCCGCAACAATTGACCATTTTCAGCAAGAAGATCAGCGACCATAGTACTTAGAGAGAAACCAGCATTAGCGATAGCTCTTGGAGAAATAAAGGACCGGAGAGGACTGCATGAACACCAATTGTCACTCCAAGCATTAGTTTGACGCCCACTCCGAATAGTCACCCAGAAAAAGGACCGAACTCTAGTATGTATAGACAAGAGCTTCCTCCATCCCCAACTAATGTTACCTCTACTCTGAACCTCCCAGAAGCTTTTACCTTTCAACTTATAAGAATGAATCCATTGAACCCAAAGAGACTTACGGTTAGTAATTATGCTCCAAATATGTGACGTCAAAAGAGCTGTATTCACATCCATAATACTCCTAATGCCTAAGCCACCCTCATCTTTAGGAATACAAACGTCCTTCCAGGAAACTTTAGCACGAGCCGATCCCTGAGAACCACCATTCCATAAGAAAGTACGCAATCTTTTCTCCAAGTTCTTTATAACACCATGGGGAAGCATAAAGACCGAAGCCCAATAAGAATACATGGCTGCCAGGACCGAGTTGATAAGCTGGAGTCTCCCTGCGAAAGACAAGGACTTAGACATCCAGTTATCTATACGTCTTTCTATACGCTCCAAAAGGGTTTTACAGTCACGAGCAGCCAGTCTAGTAGATATCAACGGAACCCCAAGATAAAGCACCGGCAAGGAACCCTCTTGAAAGGGCATAACGTCCATAATTTGATCTTTAACATACCGAGGAACATTACTGAAGAAAACGGTGCTTTTAGACGAGCTAGGGACCAGACCCGAGATGTTTGTGAACTTTTCAAGTGCATCTCTCAAATGTTTAACCGAGGCACAATCACCATGAGAAAATAAGAAAAAGTCGTCAGCAAACGAAACATTTATGATCTTTTGTTTAGGACAACGAGCATGGAACTTAAAGGACGTGTGCAAAGCTGCTTGCTGCAATAGAAGGGTCAAAACTTCCATAACTAACGTAAATAAATACGGAAACAATGGATCCCCTTGTCTAAGGCCCCGTTTCCCTGCAAAATAACCATGAAGCTCACCATTAATGCTTAACGAATATGACACCGTTGTAACACAGGTCATAATCCAATTCACCATTTTACGATGAAACCCAAAACGATGAAGAATTGTCTCCAGGAAAGACCAGCTGACTGTATCATACGCCTTCTGTATATCTATCTTAAAAGCACATCTTGCTGGGCCTCTATTAAGATGATAATTGTGCATCAATTCCTGAGTCAGGAGATTATTATCCGAAATTTTCCTACCCGGAATAAAAGCCGACTGATTTATGCTGACCAATTTATCCAAACTCCCTTTGATCCTATCCGTGATAATCTTGCTGATGCATTTAAAGAGAACATTACAGCAAGAGATAGGACGGTAGTCAATAACCGAGTTAGTAGTATCCTTTTTAGGAACCAGAGCAAGAATAGTGTGGTTGACCTGTTTCAGAAGTTTACCATTATGAAAAAAATCAAGCACAGCATTCGTCACCTCATCTCCCACAATATCCCATGAATGTTTAAAGAACGCAGACGTGAATCCATCTGGACCAGGGGCCTTATTTTCACCAATGCTAAACATGGCTGCTTTCACCTCCTCTCGAGTCACTTGTCTAACCATGTGGTCAGCCGTGACTTGGTTAAGAGTATTGATAAAGAGATCTTCATCATGAAAATTCTTAACTCTCTGCTCAGTACCCAAGAAATTCGAGTAATGATCCACAAGGGCAATAGTGACATCCTTACCCTCAAACCGATTCCCATGCACATCATGAATAAAGCAAATTTTGTTTCTAGAGTTCCTGCTTTTCACCGCATTGTGAAAGCAAGAAGTATTCGAATCACCAGCACAAAGCCATTCAATCTTCGATTTTTGCTTTAAGAAACATTCCTCATCATAAGCCGCCACCTGAAAATCATGAAGAAATTTGGCTGCCAAGTCACGAGCTTCTACATCTAAGGGGTTGGCATCCATAATCTGCTGAATCGAGTCCAGCTCACTACGCAGCCGAGTAACCTTGTCATGAAGATTTCCTTGTTGATGTAAAAGCTTACGGAAACACGGTTTTAAGTTTCTCAACTTCTTCATAACCGAAAACATAGCTTAGCCTTGCACACCCTTAGCCCATTCATTAACAACATACTGTCTGAATTCCGGTTTAGAAGTCAGAAAGTTCGGGAATTTAAATGGCTTCTGCTTATTACGAGTAGTAGACGATAACTTTAGAACACAAGGGGTATGGTCAGAAACCCGAGCAGGCTGAAACAACGCATACACATCCGGAAACAAATCCATAAATTTAATATTACTCATAATGCGATCTATTTTCTTGAGGACTCCAATCCCTCTTTAGGTTTCTGGTTCCAGGTGTAGTGTAACCCGTGACTCCTAACATCCATAAGCTCAGCAACTTGGAGGCAATCAAAAAATTCTCTCATACGAATGGTGTGACTTGAGGGGCCATATAAACAATCTTCCATATTAAGAGCTGTGTTAAAATCCCCTAGCACTACCCACGGCTGATCATGAGCTGTGTTATGCTTACATAATTCCTCCCAAAGATGTCACACCCCGACCACATAGAACATACAAAACGTGGCGGAAACATCGGGGAGTGTTGTAACAGAATTAATTGTTTCAAATCCATGGCAATTGAAGTTTCGTTTTATTGATTAAAAGTGTTACAATGTCTTAACAAACAAAGAAATACAACATAATTAACTAGTCTTGCATCTTTTATTGTGTCACACCCCGACCACGTAAAACAACAAAACGTGGCGGAAACATCGAGGCGTGTTGTAACAGAATTAATGTTTCATAACCATGGATACCAAAGAGTGTTTCGTTTTATTAAACATTTAATAATTACATCGTCTTGAAATCTAAATACACTATTTAAACATAGTCTATCATTGTTATTGAGTCACTAAGGCCTTGTCCAGTCCTATGTGAGCATGCATCTTATCAATCGATATCATCCAACAATACCTGAAACATATGTGAAAACGAGGTCAGCAAAGGAATGCTGGCGAGTACATAGGTTTTGTGAAAATAAGATTCATGACTTCTTGTTTAAGAAAATGTTTAGTCATGAACCTTGTAATTTGCTTTGTCTTTGTAAATCATTTGAAAAATAATAAGTTCAGGTGATATGTATAAATAAGAGAATAATGCATGATTAAATGAATAACCATGTAAAATGAGTTTGTATAATATAAGTTGTTTGTAAATAAATGTCTTGTGAAAAGTATGTTACTTGTATAAAATGTTCTATGTCTCAAACTGAAATGATTCAAATAACACTACAATATGTAATACCATACAAACACTTATATATAGGAAGTACCAGCGGCGTATCCACCATGCTTGTATCATATTCCACACGCATTGTTACTTAATCACTTAATACAAACCAAACCACCAAAGTAATGTTCATGCCCAATGTAAATCATGTAATATGTAACCAAAACCCAATCGTATATCGCTTTGAAACCAATCGTTTACCCAATCGTTAAAACATCGTGTGAAAACCAATCGTTTACCCAATCGTTAAAACATCGTGTGAAAACCAATTGTTTATCCAATCGTCTAATTCGTTTTAGGTCGTGAAACTACTTAAATGGTCGTCTCGCTAATAACATTCAAACCTTTTTGACTCGCATTAATAAACCCTTACCAAAGGATAGATTAATAATTCGCATTAATAAACCCTTACCAAAGGATAGATTAACATCTCGCATTAATAAACCCTTACCAAAGGATAGATTAACATCTCGCATTAATAAACCCTTACCAAAGAGTAAATTAACATTTACAGATTCAGTCGCTACCCACAACACCCACACATAACTACGGGTGTAGTAACTAACGGGATTTGTCAGATCCTATGGTACCATAACCTAATACTGGTCGGCTTGATCATTGCTAATGAATGTCATTTGTTATGTAACTACAACCAACAAGTTTTTTCACTTTATGAAATCGTTATTAGTTTTGTATAAATCGTCTTAATTGTTTTTGAAACCATCGTTATAACATCGAAAACATTTAGCACATATGAGTCACCCCAAAACAATTGAAAACAGTAAAAGAGGGGAATAATGTACTCGCCTGAGAATGCTTGGAGGTCTTGAACAACAACCAAACAAAGCTAGAGAGAGCACGGAATCAGTCGACAATCTAGAACTATATAAATAAACCGGACTTAAATCGGGAGATCGGATAGGATGAGGCTTGGTAAACCAAATGAGTATTGGAACTCATATGATATGGTTTAACAAGGCCTACATACTACAATGAAACCAAACCTAAGTGTTTACGACCCATTACGACCCGTTTAGGTAGCTTATGCTACTTTAACACGTCGTTCGCGTGAAACGCGTTTAGACCGCCTAACTAGCCCTATGACAAGTGTTATATGCCTAAACATGTTACATAATCAGTTATGTGACAAAGGTTTAGGTTACATATGCTTAATTACCAATTATACATGAAAAGGGTATTCTGGTAATTTACCTAAGGCATATAAACTACCTATCATACAACTACTTAAACGATGTGACCATAGGGTATAACCTCGGAAGGTTATTCCCTACCTACTATGGTCACCTAATGTATTTGGTCGGATCCTAATGATCGACCAAATGGGTCGGGTTCGAGATATAAGCGATTTATTAGATCGCTTACCCTACGACCCTAGACAACGTGGTAATCAGTAGGCATAGTCCCAAGGGACTATAACCAACGTGATTACAATCACGTTGCGAAGTTCAAACGAACTTCGCATTGACCATAAGCTGGTCAACGCTGAAAGTCAAACAAAGTTTGACTTTCTGACTCGAAAAGCAGTAAAATAAGGAAAAGAATGAAAGAATACTTACGAAGGGTCCCCGAATGCTAATCTAGATCACAATAACTCAGGTATGAAACAATGGTTCCAACTTAGAGTCACTTAGATCAGATTCTTGTGGGTTTAGAAGCAATGGGGGTGGGGTATTTATAGTTTTCGGGTAACCGTTAAGATCGTTTGTCGAATATCGTGCCTTAATCGTAACCGTACAAGTGTCGGAAAGTTGTGGTGGCTAAAAACCATCCTTATCAGCTGAATATGCAAGTTGTAAGCTTGTGGTTGTGGTTAAAACAGCTGGATCGTGCTGACTGTTCGTTGTTATCTGATCAGACAGGCGGACGCGGCCCACGTGGGAATTAACAGAAACTGAGGCGGGCCGCCTGGCCATGACAGATCAGAAATTACATTTTTGGTCCCTGTTGTGTATTCAGCCCATTTCCGGCACTTCTAAGGCCCGTAAAGCCAACTTTAAGGCCCTAAAATGTTGCCTAAACATTGTGGACATGAAACATGCTCAAAAATATGCTGGGTGATGGTTCGTTTGGTCGTACGAACGCGATGTTCGCTTAATTACGACGGAATGCGCACAAGCGCGAAAAACGATCCAAAAGACGCGACGAATGGATTTTTCTTATGGCGAACACTAAAATATAATATAGTCATGCTCACATAAATTTTTGGATGTCCGGATGTATTCAGAACGTAAGTTATGCGCGAAAATGCAAACTTGTGCACTTTTTGACACTTTTAGTCCCTGAATGACCCAAAAGTTTATTTTAGCACACCGAACCCCTCAAAGCCTATTTCTAAGCTATGTAAAGGATATTTATGGTATGTTTAACTTATGGTCATGTTCCGGAATGTCTGTTACAGTTCAAATTGGCATACTTTCACAGTTTGTCAAGTTTAGTCCCTGTAAGCGAATTGGCTTGTTTTTGCCATACCAAAGCCTTCAAAACTTATTTCTAAGTTATGTAAAGGTTATTTAAGGTATGTTAAGCCTATGTCACTATTCCGGAGTGTTTGTTGCATTAAACTGGTTATATTTACGCATCGGTGCGCGTATAACCTTCCAGAAAGCGAGTTAGAGTTTGAAATTAAACAGAAATTGATATGTGCAAATGATACACATATTTTTTACAAATCCCAAGTATGAAATACAATATTTCATTGGTTCGGTATTTGTTTGATGGCCGTGGAGGCACAGGTGTTACAGTCTCCCCTACTTTAGGAAATTTCGTCCCGAAATTTATTTAGAGGAAACTTGTGAGAGTTTAAAACATGAAGTTGAAAAGATCGAACAACATTGGTTAGGGTTCTTGAACTTCTAGTAACCTTAATAACATTATGTTTGCAATGTAAGAGGGACACTTATATACAAGTATATGAAGCGTCATTGGTGCGTCCACCATGCCTCCATTACATCGTTCTCATTTTGTTATTGTTGTCACTATCGGTTCTTACACATAATAAACCTTACTAGGTTTCTGTGCACTAAATTTCATAATTATGTACGCGTCCATAATTAGACAATTCCTTGCACAGTTCACACAGTCTATTTTATAATGTGTAGGGGAAAACCAAATGAACAATCCTGTGATGAGTGTGACTAGACCGCCATAGAGTCCTTTTGACTAAATCAATAAATGATCTAAATAGACTATCAAGGAGTCTGTCCAGCTACATCACTAGATGTCGTCTTTTAACCAAATTGTGAATCAATCTTTTTTATTAGACCACTAAAGGGTCTCCTATGAATCATGGAGCGGTACTTATATAATCCAAGGGTCTTAACTATTACATAGAAGCCCATTGAGGATTGAAGGTAGTACCTTTTGAATATCCTGCTACGAATCCCTCATATGAAGATATGAAAGATTCTGCGAGGATTTGGATAACGAATATCCAGAGTATTAAAAACACAAAAATGCATAAAAGAAAACATAAGATGAATAAACACATAGTCACATAACCACAAAATTGTTTAACTAGAAGTTTGTTCTTCTAACAGAGCACATGTATTTAAAGTACAATAGGAATCCATCTCGTGGATTTCATTTGGCACTTTAAACATTAACAAGAATCTAACTATAAAGATAGAAAGATTCAAAAAGAAAATTCGATTTCGATTATTATAACCCGAAATGTTCGAATTAAGGTACATAAAGAATCCAATTAAGGACTCTGATTTGAATGATGATTATCCACAAGGATCTAATTGTAAAGATAAAAAGATCCCATATGAATTTTAGAAGTTGAAGATGTTTTGAAACCTTGCACTGGATGTGTTTAGGTCAAAACATGATGTAAAATGCTTATGAAGTTGAGATGCTTGATATGTCAAGGCGACATATGAAGCAGAATTTTGAAGGTTAGGTCAATGTATGAGGAAAATATTTTTGAAACTATGCATGGGGTTCTTTTAAGAAAAATGTATTTAACGTTTTTGAAACCTTATATATAATACTTTTGAAATCATAAAGTAGGTGTATTAGATAGATATATTTACAAAAAAATATTTTAAAATCATGCGAGATGAATTTTGAAATTATGTATAAGGTTTTTGAAAGACATAAATGATGCTTTTCGAAATCATGCACTTGATAAGAAAATGTATTGTGTTAATATTGTCTTCAGACTATATGAAATATTTTGAAATTAGGAAGGTTGGTTTTGATAACATGGCCAATGTTTTGAAATAACATAGACAATGTATCTAGAAAAATTGTTTTCAAACTATATGAAATGTTTTGAGATCATGAAGATTGTTTTGAAATACTGGTACTGTGTATGTTGAGGAATCAAAACGTAATGGGTATGAGATTTGAAAATACCCTTAGTTATCTAACCAAGGATTTAAAGGCACAGATGTGCGAAAAGCACGATTACTCATAATGTCACTTAATTTTCTGTACTTTGTTTCTTAGAGTGAAACGAGTACTTAAAATTTTCGAGGGAATCATGAACAATCATTTGAAAGAGAGAAATCACAAGAGTAGTTTGTAAGGTACATAGTTCCTTGATGTAGGTATCATAGGAAAAGCCATACACACCTAGCAGGGGGTTGAGCTGGTTGGTTGAGGACTACTTTACCATTGTGAGCGACCATGGCGAAGTTCTGAGAAGCCTTTCGCTTCTTTGACTTCTTAGGGGATCGTTCATCCATGGTCTTTGATTCCTCGATTGGTTTATTGGCTGATGGTGTTGTCGCCTGACTAGGTCCTGCCTGTCTTGGTGACTCTTGAGTGGCTTCATCCTGGAGATGATACATGGCAGTAGCTAATTCAACAGTCTTCAGGACTACTTCGCCTATTCGCTGAGCGAATTTTGGCTGCTTGCTCAGATATCTGGGCGTCATCGTGATGAAGAGACATTCTTGAAGAAAAAGAAAGGCATAGGGAGAAACAGGTGAAAGATTATTGGACAATCAAAACAGAATGATAACGCATGAAGATTGCGATCATTTGTTTGTTACCTAAGGCAAACAAATAAGACGGTGACTGATCAAAGTAAATGGGTCAAAAATAATGTATCGCGAAGACATGCTCGCCTATAAGTGAACACTCACCCCAAGAATTCCCAGGTAAGCACAACTGGTCTCGCGTCTGATGAGATGTATACGAAGTGCTTGCCTAGACAGAAAACCCAGAATACAGGCATTCACCCTTCCAGTTTGCATGTGTTCTCATTATTTAAAACCCAAAACCTTGATGAAGTTTTGAAAACTCAAAGGGTTTCAAAACCATATAATAGAGAGTTCAAAACCTTACAATAGAGGGTTCAAAACCTAGTAATCAATCATCCTAGAACAGATGATTAGTTTTCAAAGCGGTTTTGAAATTTATGTTCTTGTTGTGGTCGTCGCCTAAGGATAGGCGACGGTATTGTTTTATGACTAAACGTAAGTAAACTCGCGTTAGGGTCCTAAGAAGGTTATAGACTAGGTCAAAGCATTACTAATAACCTAATTCCCTATAACCATTGGCTCTGATACCATCTTTTCTGTCACACCCCGACCACGTAAAACAACAAAACGTGGCGGAAACATCGAGGCGTGTTGTAACAGAATTAATGTTTCATAACCATGGATACCAAAGAGTGTTTCGTTTTATTAAACATTTAATAATTACATCGTCTTGAAATCTAAATACACTATTTAAACATAGTCTATCATTGTTATTGAGTCACTAAGGCCTTGTCCAGTCCTATGTGAGCATGCATCTTATCAATCGATATCATCCAACAATACCTGAAACATATGTGAAAACGAGGTCAGCAAAGAAATGCTGGCGAGTACATAGGTTTTGTGAAAATAAGATTCATGACTTCTTGTTTAAGAAAATGTTTAGTCATGAACCTTGTAATTTGCTTTGTCTTTGTAAATCATTTGAAAAATAATACGTTCAGGTGATATGTATAAATAAGAGAATAATGCATGATTAAATGAATAACCATGTAAAATGAGTTTGTATAATATAAGTTGTTTGTAAATAAATGTCTTGTGAAAAGTATGTTACTTGTATAAAATGTTCTATGTCTCAAACTGAAATGATTCAAATAACACTACAATATGTAATACCATACAAACACTTATATATAGGAAGTACCAGCGGCGTATCCACCATGCTTGTATCATATTCCACACGCATTGTTACTTAATCACTTAATACAAACCAAACCACCAAAGTAATGTTCATGCCCAATGTAAATCATGTAATATGTAACCAAAACCCAATCGTATATCGCTTTGAAACCAATCGTTTACCCAATCGTTAAAACATCGTGTGAAAACCAATCGTTTACCCAATCGTTAAAACATCGTGTGAAAACCAATCGTTTATCCAATCGTCTAATTCGTTTTAGGTCGTGAAACTACTTAAATGGTCGTCTCGCTAATAACATTCAAACCTTTTTGACTCGCATTAATAAACCCTTACCAAAGGATAGATTAATAATTCGCATTAATAAACCCTTACCAAAGGATAGATTAACATCTCGCATTAATAAACCCTTACCAAAGGATAGATTAACATCTCGCATTAATAAACCCTTACCAAAGAGTAAATTAACATTTACAGATTCAGTCGCTACCCACAACACCCACACATAACTACGGGTGTAGTAACTAACGGGATTTGTCAGATCCTATGGTACCATAACCTAATACTGGTCGGCTTGATCATTGCTAATGAATGTCATTTGTTATGTAACTACAACCAACAAGTTTGTTCACTTTATGAAATCGTTATTAGTTTTGTATAAATCGTCTTAATTGTTTTTGAAACCATCGTTATAACATCGAAAACATTTAGCACATATGAGTCACCCCAAAACAATTGAAAACAGTAAAAGAGGGGAATAATGTACTCGCCTGAGAATGATTGGAGGTCTTGAACAACAACCAAACAAAGCTAGAGAGAGCACGGAATCAGTCGACAATCTAGAACTATATAAATAAACCGGACTTAAATCGGGAGATCGGATAGGATGAGGCTTGGTAAACCAAATGAGTATTGGAACTCATATGATTTGGTTTAACAAGGCCTACATACTACAATGAAACCAAACCTAAGTGTTTACGACCCATTACGACCCGTTTAGGTAGCTTATGCTACTTTAACGCGTCGTTCGCGTGAAACGCGTTCAGACCGCCTAACTAGCCCTATGACAAGTGTTATATGCCTAAACATGTTACATAATCAGTTATGTGACAAAGGTTTAGGTTACATATGCTTAATTACCAATTATACATGAAAAGGGTATTCTGGTAATTTACCTAAGGCATATAAACTACCTATCATACAACTACTTAAACGATGTGACCATAGGGTATAACCTCGGAAGGTTATTCCCTACCTACTATGGTCACCTAATGTATTTGGTCGGATCCTAATGATCGACCAAATGGGTCGGGTTCGAGGTATAAGCGATTTATTAGATCGCTTACCCTACGACCCTAGACAACGTGGTAATCAGTAGGCATAGTCCCAAGGGACTATAACCAACGTGATTACAATCACGTTGCGAAGTTCAAACGAACTTCGCATTGACCATAAGCTGGTCAACGCTGAAAGTCAAACAAAGTTTGACTTTCTGACTCGAAAAGCAGTAAAATAAGGAAAAGAACGAAAGAATACTTACGAAGGGTCCCCGAATGCTAATCTAGATCACAATAACTCAGGTATGAAACAATGGTTCCAACTTAGAGTCACTTAGATCAGATTCTTGTGGGTTTAGAAGCAATGGGGGTGGGGTATTTATAGTTTTCGGGTAACCGTTAAGATCGTTTGTCGAATATCGTGCCTTAATCGTAACCGTACAAGTGTCGGAAAGTTGTGGTGGCTAAAAACCATCCTTATCAGCTGAATATGCAAGTTGTAAGCTTGTGGTTGTGGTTAAAACAGCTGGATCGTGCTGACTGTTCGTTGTTATCTGATCAGACAGGCGGACGCGGCCCGCGTGGGAATTAACAGAAACTGAGGCGGGCCGCCTGGCCATGACAGATCAGAAATTACATTTTTGGTCCCTGTTGTGTATTCAGCCCATTTCCGGCACTTCTAAGGCCCGTAAAGCCAACTTTAAGGCCCTAAAATGTTGCCTAAACATTGTGGACATGAAACATGCTCAAAAATATGCCGGGTGATGGTTCGTTTGGTCGTACGAACGCGATGTTCGCTTAATTACGACGGAATGCGCACAAGCGCGAAAAACGATCCAAAAGACGCGACGAATGGATTTTTCTTATGGCGAACACTAAAATATAATATAGTCATGCTCACATAAATTTTTGGATGTTCGGATGTATTCAGAACGTAAGTTATGCGCGAAAATGCAAACTTGTGCACTTTTTGACACTTTTAGTCCCTGAATGACCCAAAAGTTTATTTTAGCACACCGAACCCCTCAAAGCCTATTTCTAAGCTATGTAAAGGATATTTATGGTATGTTTAACTTATGGTCATGTTCAGGAATGTCTGTTACAGTTCAAATTGGCATACTTTCGCAGTTTGTCAAGTTTAGTCCCTGTAAGCGAATTAGCTTGTTTTTGCCATACCAAAGCCTTCAAAACTTATTTCTAAGTTATGTAAAGGTTATTTAAGGTATGTTAAGCCTATGTCACTATTCCGGAGTGTTTGTTGCATTAAACTGGTTATATTTACGCATCGGTGCGCGTATAACCTTCCAGAAAGCGAGTTAGAGTTTGAAATTAAACAGAAATTGATATGTGCAAATGATACACATATTTTTTACAAATCCCAAGTATGAAATACAATATTTCATTGGTTCGGTATTTGTTTGATGGCCGTGGAGGCACAGGTGTTACATATTGTCACTAAAGCCCAAGTCTGCCTATGTGTATCTTGATCATCTTATGCAACAGCTCCTGAAAAACACATGTGAAAATAGGTACGTCAGCATAAAAATGCCTGTGAGATACATAGGTTTTGTGAAAATAGGTTTTTTTGGGTAAAGGGTTACCCCGGTGATTCCATTAAAACAATCCGCAATTAAGTACAAGTAGTGAGAATGTGTTTCCCACTAGTTCATATACAGGACATGCCCCATATATGTAAACCAAAATAAACCAAACAACCTATGACACCCCATAACCTAGCCTACTATACATCATTAAAAGATATAAAGTAGACACAAGAAACCAAACAAAATAAACCCTCATCCTCCATCATCAAAGATGAAGTTGCCACAAACTATCAGCCCCTTCACACGAACCAAAAAGAGCCTATCCATTGGAGACCTTTGTAGTAGAGGTGCTTGCCCCTTGTTTTTCCGGCACCCGAACGCCCAAAGTTTCATCATGCACTACCTCAACATCATCATCATCCGGATCTTCACTACTATTATGCCCCATTGTTCCGTTTGTTCCAGAGTTAAGCGCACTAAAAGTGTTGTGAGTCTGAATTGAACCTTTTCCACCCTTCATATTAGTAGAAGAAGATGTATTCCCAACCATTTTCCTATAATTCAACGGTTTATATTCAAATTTTTGTTTTTGAGTATTAACCGGAACCCCACTTTTCCTACCCGCTTTCCTATTCGTAACCTCAATGTAACCATCCCCATCTACCATAGGTGCTTTAGGATGGGGTTTAGGAGTAGGGCCAACCTGTTTAGGACAATCACCACTATCATGACCAAAGACACAACAATGAGCACATCTCGGAGGCGTCCACTCATACTCCACCTTAACCTTTTCCGTAACATAATTCTCACCATCCAAATCAGGAATAGCCATAGATATCACCTCCTTGAATCCATGTTCAGCTGAAACTTCAATAAGAGTCCTTGCATAAGAACTCCTGCCCCAATTTTCAGAACACATAGAAGCTGTATAAGAATCAAGCAACAAAGGAGAACCAATTTTTGAAGCCAACATGCTCAAACCATCATCGGTGTAAGCTGCAAGAGGAACATCATGCAATTTGACCCAAACTGCAACTTTCTTGATATCTTCCTTTCTAAGGGTAGTAGTAGGGGACCAAGTGTTGAGAAAAAGAGGTTTGTTCCGAATCAGCCAAGGACCCCCTTCAAGAACATTATTCATACCCTGTCTATCTTCAAACTTGAAGAAGAAAAACCCATTCGAATTCATCATAATTTTCTGCAAACCATGTTTTTTCCAATTTGTTTTCACAAAATATTCAACAACCGGATAAGCAATTCTATCCCCTAGGAAGTAACCATAAAGAGTATTAGATAACCTGTCATTTACCTGGCGAACAGAATCAATTGGTAGCACTACATCCACCCCCTCCAATGAGACATCTGATTTTAGTGTACGAAAGTTTATTTTAGGAACTTTAGCATCCGACCTATTGGCATTGCTAGCTGAGTTCTCACCATTCGGATTCTGATTTGAACCAACCCCCATCTTAACACCTCCTTGGTCGGCCTGATTGTTTAGGATCACATCCGCATAGGATTGATGTTGAGGTTTAGCATTATCTCCTTGTTTCAGATTTTGAACTCGGGAAACAGGACTCACATCATTAAGTGGTAGCACAAAAGCTACCTTTCGTTTATCAAAGACCTTCGCATAATTCTGATTAGGAGAATCAGAATAGCCAATAGCGTGATCAGTATCATTTAGCGGTAGCATAAAACATACCTTCTTATGCGGTAATTCAGAAACCCTATCAGCCATATGTGACGTTTGTCTTGGCTCAAATGGTTTTCCATCAATTCTCGCAAACACATTTGAGTTTTCTGCATATTGATCATCCATACCGTAGAAACACAGACCAAACTACGCAGCCGCAACCCTCGAGCAAAAGAATCTCAGAAAAAAAATTGATTTGCTGAAAGAAAACAGACCTGCCGAACCAATTTTAGCAAAAGCAGTAATCAAAGCAAGGGAATCGGACCTGCTACCGCCGACCAAAACCCTAAAACTGAATGATTATGCAAATCGGTCTACACTTGGTATCCACAATCACCAGAACTAACACGTTAATCTGATCGACGAGAACAAATCAGATTGAAACCAAACCCTAAACACGGTAAGGTCAGATTCGAATGTAAAAAACCCTAATCTGCTGACCGATCCTCGAAACCTTAATCTGAGATGTACAGATTCGGGACAAAAGAACCCTAATCAGTAAACAATCATCATCATAGAGCCCGGAATCAGAAAACAGAAGAAAACAGAAACCCTAAAAACGAAACCCTAATCTGACTTCAATCGAATAGATACTAAGGAGCGAATCAGGATTCCTTACTAGTGAGAAATCAAGGCTCCCTAGATGCTAAACAATATCGATCAAGACCAGGATTGGATTGAAGGATGTAGGGTTTCACGAAGTCGCCCAAATCGCCCAGAGCACAGCCATCTTTCTTATTCTCCTTTGTGAAAATAGGTTTCAAATGATTACAACGGTTCACATAGTCAAATAGTTATAAACGGTTCAAAATGTAATATAATGTGTTCATATCCTGGATGAGTATATGCAAGAAATTGTAATGTAAAACAACGTACTAAGCATGCACACAATGGACATACATAGCATAAGTGTAATGTAAAACAATGTACTAAGTATGAACTAAATGGACATACATAGCATGAAATGTAATGAAATCATGTACTATAATGTACTAACGAATATAGCAGGTATATGATGTGAAAATATGGAAAGCATGAAAGTAACAAGTAGGCACATGTGTTCCACCCCAAAACAGTTTGGAAAACAGTAAAAGAGGGGTCTATGTACTCACTTGAGAATGCTCAGTAGTCCTTGAGTGACAACCAAACAATGCTAGAGATCACGGATATCAAACGGCACCTAATATAGGTAACTCTGTTAATAAACCGGACCTAAATCGGAAGATCGGGTAGCATGAGGGTTTGTAAACCAAACGAGTATGGAGACTCGTGTAATATGGTTCAACAAAGCCTACATACTAAATGAAACCTAACCTAAGCGTTTTCGACCCATTACGACCCGTTTAGGTAGCTTATGCTACTTTAACGCGTCGTTCGCGTGAAACGCGTTCGGACCGTCTAACTAGTCCTATGACAAGTGCTATATGCCTAAACATGTTACATAATCAGTTATGTGACAAAAGTTTAGGTTACATATGCTTAATTACCAATTATACATGAAAAGAGTATTCTGGTAATTTACCTAAGGCATATAAACTACCTATCATACAACTACTCAAACGATGTGACCATAGGGTATAACCTCGGAAGGTTATTCCCTATCTACTATGGTCACCTAAAGTATTTGGTCGGATCCTAATGATCGACCAAATGGGTCGGGTTCGAAGGTATAAGCGATTTATTAGATCGCTTACCCTACGACCCTAGACAACGTGGTAATCAGTAGGCATAGTCCCAAGGGACTATAACCAACGTGATTACACTCACGTTGCGAAGTTCAAACGAACTTCGCATCGACCATAAACTGGTCAACGTAGAAAGTCAAACAAAGTTTGACTTTCAGACTCGAAAAGACTCGAAAAGCAATAAAAGAACGAAAGAATACTTACGAAGGGTCCCTGAATGCTAATCCCGATCCAAGTAGCTCAGGTATGAAACAAAGGTTTCAACTTAGAGCTTCTCGAATCAGAATTCTTGTGGGTTTTGCAATGGGGGTGGATGGGTATTTATAGTTTTTGGTTCACCGTTAGGATCGTTTCTTGGAAAAGGGGGCACGATCTAAGCCGTACACTTGCACCCATGGTATTGTAATACCATGGGCACATCAAACCAGCCCATAGATTCAAGGAATTCCATGTGCAAGTGTGGAAATGACCAGATCCAATGTTTCTGCAATTCTGCTGATCTACAGACTGCTTGCGCACCGTAACAATTAATTGTTGCGGTGCGCAAGGACCTAATTTGGCAGAATGTCAGATTTGGTCCCTGCAGCCCGTTTAAGCTATTTTCGATGCGTTTGAACCCCGTTAACCTCATTTCAAATCTCTAAAATGAAGTTAAAGTATAGGGAACTCAAAACATGCTCAAAAATATCTCGGATGTCGGTTCGTTTGGTTGTACAATCGCGATGTTCGGTTAATTACGACGGAATGCGCATAAGCGCGAAAAACGATCCAAATGACGCGACGAATGGATTTTTCTTATGCCAAACACTAAAACAAAATGTTTTAGTGCTTACATAAATTTTTGGATGTCCGGATGTATTCAGAACGTAAGTTATGCGCAAAAGTGCAAACTTGTGCACTTTTTGACACTTTTAGTCCCTGAATGACCCAAAAGTTTATTTTAGCACACCGAACACCTCAAAGCCTATTTCTAAGCTATGTAAAGGTTATTTATGGTATGTTTAACTTATGGTCATGTTCCGAAATGTCTGTTACAGTTCAAATTGGCATACTTTCGCAGTTTGTCAACTTTAGTCCCTGTAAGCGATATAACTTGATTTCGGCATACCAAACCTTCCAAAACTTATTTCTAAGTTATGTAGAGGTTATTTATGGTATATTAAGACTATTTCACTATTCTGGAGTGTTTGTTGCATTAAACTGGTTATATTTACGCCTTAGTGCGCGTATAACCTTCCAGAAAGCGATTTAGAGCTTGAAATCGAACAAGAGTTGATATGTGCAAACGATACACATATTTTTACAAATCCCAAGTATGAAAGACTATATTTCATTGGTTTGGCATTTGTTTGATGGTTGAAGTGACACAGGTGTCACAGTCTCCCTACTTTAGGAAATTTCGTCCCGAAATTTATTCGTAGGAGTCTATTTGTGACTTTGTGTCAAATAACCACCAGAGATATGTAAGGCAAAATCCTGTCATTTCCTTAACGGACATTCTTCAGAACGAAAATGAACAGACAGAGTCATTTTCCTCAACGAGTATTCTTCAGAAGCGGAAATGAAGGAATAAACAACGGGGATTCATTTCCTCAACGGGCAATCTTCAGAAACGTAAAATGAACTTACGGAGTCATTTTCAACGGGTGTGTCATCAGAAATGGAAATGAAAAGGAGAAACAAACGGATATTCATTTCCTCAACGGACAAATCTTCAGAAACGAAAATGAACAAACGGAGTCATTTTCAACGGGTGTGTCATCAGAAATGGAAATGAAAAGGAGAAACAAACGGATATTCATTTCCTCAACGGACAAATCTTCAGAAACAAAAATGAACAAACGGAGTCATTTTCAATGGGTGCTTCCTCAGAAATGGAAATGAATAGAGTTAACTTCTAGGCACATGACAAGGCTCGCTGTGGTTTCTGTGCACTAAATTCCATAATTATGTATGCATCCATAATTACGTAATTCCTTGCACAGTCCGCACAGTTTGTCTTGTAATGTTCATAAGCACATAATCACATAGTTGTTCATCTTGGTTATTAATTTGTTATTAATTTGTTATCGATTGAGAACGGATATGGAAACCAGTCGACGGACTTCAATGTCCTCTGGGATCTATTTGAAGAGATAGGAAGATCTCCCAAAAAATCGATTTTGTTTTCAAAGAAACGTAATAGTCGAATTAAGGAACACAACAATTTTAGGATTTACGGAAATACCCTTAGGTACCCTATTAAGGATTTATAGTGGTACTTTGGGTATTCGTCCAGTGTTGTAACTTGCGCCTTGTACTTCGTTTCCTTAGAATAAACGGGTACTTAGGAATTTCGTGGAAACGCAAGAGATTATAGAATGGGAAAAATTTTGGGGGTAGTTTGTTCTTCAAGGAATACGGTTCCTTGAATGTCGGTATTGTAAGAGATATGTTGTTTATACATGCAACCACATAAATACATTGCAATGTATATAAAAGATTTATTTATAAACAACGATAATAACTGTTTCTTGGACCTTGACAACTAAAGAAAATAATACATAAGGATTGATTATTTCTAAACAGCGTTGTCTTCCATTCGGTCAGATGCTCATCCCTGTGCTGGATTTGCATTAGCAAGTTTTGGGCAATTTCTTCGGAAATGACCCATCTCGCCACAGTTGAAGCAAGAACCTGGTAGAAAATGACCTTGAGCGGTATTGTTGCCAGCTTGGTTTGGTGCAGCTGCAGCTGGGCAGACTCTTGCTGTATGGCCTATAAGCCCACAAGTTTGGCATTTGCGGCACTTTACATTGGCATGATGATGGAGGCTACATTGGTTGCACAAGGGTGCAGTTCCATTATATGGCTTCCTAGCAGGGGGTTGAGCTGGTTGGTTGGGGACGGCTTGATCATTGTGAGTAACCATGGCGAAGTTCTGAGAAGCCTTTCGCTTCTTTGACTTTTTAGGGGATCCAATCTGTTCATCCATGGTCTTTGATTCCTCGATTGGGTTCGATTCCTCGACCGGTTTCTTGTCACCTTTTCGGAAAAGTTTACCTTTCCTGATCTTTGATTCAGTCAAGGTTGCAGATAGCTCAATGGCCTGTCTAACTGTAGTAGGGTTGCTGCCAGTCACAATGTCTTGTATTGAGTCAGGGAGGCCATCAATGTACTTTTCTATTGCCTTATCCAAAGGCGTGACCATGCTTGGGCATAACAGACTCAACTCCTCATAACGTTCCGTGTAGGCTCGATGCTCACCGCTGTCTTGCTCAAGATTGTCGAATTCCCTTTCCAAGGCCCTGATCTCATGACGAGGACAGAATTCCTTCATCATAAGGGTCCTAAGTTCAGCCCATGTCTGTGCTAGAGCAACTTCTGCACCACGATCTCTCATAACCTCGTTCCACCACGTAAGGGCTCTCTTCTGGAACACACTCGAAGCAAACTCGACCTTGCGATTGTCAGGACACTGTACGTGGCGGAAAGTATTCTCAATGCTCTCGAACCATTGAAGAAGCCCAGTCGCTCCCTCAGAACCACTAAACTTGAGTGGTTTCGCCGAGTTAAAACTCTTGAAATTGCATGGACCATTGTTGTTGTTGTTGGCTTGATTCCATTGAGCAAAGAGGTTTGGGAATTGAGCAGCCATTTGCTGCGCAATGATTTCTGCCAATTCGGCAGTCTCTATCTGGCTTTCGCGTCGAGGAGGCATTCTAAAAGAGGAAACATGAAAGGAAACGAGTGAGAGAATTAGACGAAAAGAATGAGATGAAACAAATTTGATGAAAGCAAGGATAGTGGTCATTTGTTTGTTACTACAAAGCAACAAACGACCCTGGTGACTAATCAAAGTAAATGGATCAAAAATAATGTATCGCGAAGACGTGCTCGCCTATAAGTGAACACTCATCCCAAGAATTCCTAGGTAAGCACAACTGGTCTCGCGTCTGATGAGATATATACGAAGTGCTTGCCTAGACCGAAAACCCAGAATACAGGCATTCACCCTTCCAGTTTGCACGTGTTCACATTATTTAAAACCCAAAACCTTGACGAGATTTTGAAAACTCAAAGGGGTTCAAAACCATATAATAGAGAGTTCAAAACCTTACAATAGAGGGTTCAAAACCTAGTAATCAATCATCCTAGAACAGATGATTAGTTTTCAAAGCGGTTTTGAATTTTATGTTCTTGTTGTGGTAGTCGCCTAAGGATAGGTGACGGTATTGTTTTATGACTAAACGCAAGTAAACTCGCGTTAGGGTCCTAGAAAGGTTATAGACTAGGTCAAAGCATTACTAATAACCTAATTCCCTATAACCATTGGCTCTGATACCAACTTTTCTGTCACACCCCGACCACGTAGAACATACAAAACATGGCGGAAACATCGGGGAGTGTTGTAACAGAATTAATTGTTTCAAATCCATGGCAATTGAAGTTTCGTTTTATTGATTAAAAGTGTTACAATGTCTTAACAAACAAAGAAATACAACATAATTAACTAGTCTTGCATCTTTTATTGTCACTAAAGCCCAAGTCTGCCTATGTGTATCTTGATCATCTTATGCAACAGCTCCTGAAAAACACATGTGAAAATAGGTACGTCAGCATAAAAATGCCTGTGAGATACATAGGTTTTGTGAAAATAGGTTTCATGACTTATGTTTGAGAAAATGTTTAGTCATGAACCTTGTAATTTGCTTTGTTTTGTAAATCATTTGAAAAAAAAAACGATAAGATCAGATGATATGTATAAATAAGAGAATAATGTATGGTTAAATGAATAACCATTGTAAAATGAGTTTGTATAAGATAAGTTGCTTGTAAAAAACAATGTATTGTGAAAAGTATGTTATTTGTATAAAATGTTATATGTCTCAAACTGAAATGATTCAAATAACGCTACGATATGTAATACCATACAAACACTTATATATAGGAAGTACCAGCGGCGTATCCACCATGCTTGTATCATATTACACACGCCTCGTTACTTTAATCACTTACTCAAACCAAACCATCAAGATGTAATGTTTAACAATTGTAGAAATGTTTATGTATGGTCAAATACGGTTCACACGGTTCATAGATACAAACGGTTCACAGATACAAACGGTTCACAGATACAAATGGTTCACAGATACAAACGGTTCACAGATACAAACGGTTCACAGATACAAACGGTTCACAGATACAAACGGTTCACATAGTCAAATAGTTATAAACGGTTCAAAATGTAATATAATGTGTTCATATCCTGGATGAGTATATGCAACAAATTGTAATGTAAAACAATGTACTAAGCATGCACACAATGGACATACATAGCATAAGTGTAATGTAAAACAATGTACTAAGTATGAACTAAATGGACATACATAGCATGAAATGTAATGAAATCATGTACTATAATGTACTAACGAATATAGCAGGTATATGATGTGAAAATATGGAAAGCATGAAAGTAACAAGTAGGCATATGTGTTCCACCCCAAAACAGTTTGGAAAACAGTAAAAGAGGGGTCTATGTACTCACTTGAGAATGCTCAGTAGTCCTTGAGTGACAACCAAACAATGCTAGAGATCACGGATGTCAAACGGCACCTAATATAGGTAACTCTGTTAATAAACCGGACCTAAATCGGAAGATCGGGTAGCATGAGGGTTTGTAAACCAAACGAGTATGGAGACTCGTGTAATATGGTTCAACAAAGCCTACATACTAAATGAAACCTAACCTAAGCGTTTTCGACCCATTACGACCCGTTTAGGTAGCTTATGCTACTTTAACGCGTCGTTCGCGTGAAACGCGTTCGGACCGTCTAACTAGTCCTATGACAAGTGTTATATGCCTAAACATGTTACATAATCAGTTATGTGACAAAAGTTTAGGTTACATATGCTTAATTACCAATTATACATGAAAAGGGTATTCTGGTAATTTACCTAAGGCATATAAACTACCTATCTACAACTACTCAAACGATGTGACCATAGGGTATAACCTCGGAAGGTTATTCCCTATCTACTATGGTCACCTAAAGTATTTGGTCGGATCCTAATGATCGACCAAATGGGTCGGGTTCGAAGGTATAAGCGATTTATTAGATCGCTTACCCTACGACCCTAGACAACGTGGTAATCAGTAGGCATAGTCCCAAGGGACTATAACCAACGTGATTTCACTCACGTTGCGAAGTTCAAACGAACTTCGCATCGACCATAAACTGGTCAACGCAGAAAGTCAAA
This sequence comes from Helianthus tuberosus, assembly GCA_030545235.1. Classification (NCBI taxonomy): domain Eukaryota; kingdom Viridiplantae; phylum Streptophyta; class Magnoliopsida; order Asterales; family Asteraceae; genus Helianthus; species Helianthus tuberosus. The sequence goes on along the minus strand of CM060415.1, from coordinate 113,090,169 downwards.
CAAAGTTTGACTTTCAGACTCGAAAAGACTCGAAAAGCAAAAAAAGAACGAAAGAATACTTACGAAGGGTCCCCGAATGCTAATCCCGATCCAAGTAGCTCAAGTATGAAACAAAGGTTTCAACTTAGAGCTTCTCAAATCAGAATTCTTGTGGGTTTTGCAATGGGGGTGGATGGGTATTTATAGTTTTCGGTTCACCGTTAGGATCGTTTCTTGGAAAAGGGGGCACGATCTAAGCCGTACACTTGCACCCATGGTATTGTAATACCATGGGCACATCAAACCAGCCCATAGATTCAAGGAATACCATGTGCAAGTGTGGAAATGACCAGATCCAATGTTTCTGCAATTCTGCTGATCTGCAGACTGCTTGCGCACCGTAACAATTAATTGTTGCGGTGCGCAAGGACCTAATTTGGCAGAATGTCAGATTTGGTCCCTGCAGCCCGTTTAAGCTATTTTCGATGCGTTTGAACCCCGTTAACCTCATTTCAAAGCTCTAAAATGAAGTTAAAGTATAGGGAACTCAAAACATGCTCAAAAATATCTCGGATGTCGGTTCGTTTGGTCGTACAATCGCGATGTTCGGTTAATTACGACGGAATGCGCATAAGCGCGAAAAACGATCCAAATGACGCGACGAATGGATTTTTCTTATGCCAAACACTAAAACAAAATGTTTTAGTGCTTACATAAATTTTTGGATGTCCGGATGTATTCAGAACGTAAGTTATGCGCAAAAGTGCAAACTTGTGCACTTTTTGACACTTTTAGTCCCTGAATGACCCAAAAGTTTATTTTAGCACACCGAACACCTCAAAGCCTATTTCTAAGCTATGTAAAGGATATTTATGGTATGTTTAACTTATGGTCATGTTCCGGAATGTCTGTTACAGTTCAAATTGGCATACTTTCGCAGTTTGTCAACTTTAGTCCCTGTAAGCGATATAACTTGATTTCGGCATACCAAACCTTCCAAAACTTATTTCTAAGTTATGTAGAGGTTATTTAAGGTATGTTAAGACTATTTCACTATTCCGGAGTGTTTGTTGCATTAAACTGGTTATATTTAAGGTATGTTAAGACTATTTCACTATTCCGGCTCGGGTTATTCGCGACTTGGAGGCTAGAATGAGGAATTTTCTATGGTCTCAAGATGCCTCGTTTCGTAGAGGTAAGGCGAAAGTTTCTTGGAGATCTGTTTGTCTTCCAAAATTTGGAGGGGGTTTGGGGATTAGGCGTATTGGTGATGTAAACAAAGCTCTTATGGCAAATCATATCTGGAGTATTATCACTAAACGTGATTCTCTTTGGGTGGATTGGGTGCATGATTACAGACTAAAGGGTAAAAGTTTTTGGGTTAGTAAGACGCCGTCTAACTGTTGCTGGAGTTGGCGTAAACTCCTTCAACTGCGGCCGATTATGAGAGACCACTTTTGCTCTCGGATTGGGGATGGTAGAAGGACATCGGCTTGGTACGACTCTTGGTCCGATTTGGGGCCGTTGGGTAACTTTTTATCTCCAAGGATTATAACAAATGCAGGTTTTAGATTGGAGGCTTCGGTTGCTGATGTTAACATGAATGGATCGTGGTTATGGCCTATGGCTTGGCGTGATTTATTTCCGGTGCTTATACAGTTAGATCAAGTCCAAGTAGTAGCTGACAAACGAGATACTTTACAATGGAAAAGTGGGGATGTTGTGTCAGAAGTTTCGGCTGCAAATATTTGGAATACGATCCGATATAGCGACTTAGAGGTTGGGTGGAGCAAGATTGTTTGGTGTTCACACTGTATTCCGAGACACGCATTTCTTTTGTGGCTGATTATGAGGAAGAAACTGTTAACTCAAGATATTATCCTTAAATGGGATTTATCGAGAAGAAAGAATATGAATATGATGTGTTGCTTGCTATGCTATGAAAACCATGATTCTCATGAGCATCTATTTTTCGAGTGTAAGTATTCAGCAAAGATTTGGAATAGTGTTCGTGATAAAGCTGGTATGTATGATGTTGCCCCTAAATGGGAGGATATTGTGGAATGGCTTTTGGATCGTGCAAATTCAAAATCGGCCTCTAACTATGTGAGTAGAATTTTGGTGGAGGCTACGGCTTACTTTATTTGGCAAGAACGGAATGCTAGATTGTTCAAGAATCAAGTGAGGCCTCCGGATCAATTATGTCAAATTATCTTTGATACTATTCGGTATAAGCTTATGGGAGTTCGGCTGAAGCGGACTCACAATGTGTTGGAGTTGTTGCGTAACTGGGATATTCAAGATGGTGATCGATCAGATGATGGTGGCTAAATAGCTGTTTTGTTTTTTCGAGTGGTTCTAGTTTTTAGACTAGTTGTTTTGTTTTTTCGTATGTTTTGGTTTTGTGGTGCTACATTCATGAGGCATGTCTCATGTTTGAACTAGTGTAGATTCACTACACTACTTGTTTCAGTTTGTTTTGTGAATATATAGAATCACCGGGGTAACCCTTTACCCAAAAAATAACCTTCCAGAAAGCGATTTAGAGCTTGAAATCGAACAAGAGTTGATATGTGCAAACGATACACATATTTTTACAAATCCCAAGTATGAAAGACTATATTTCATTGGTTTGGCATTTGTTTGATGGTTGAAGTGACACAGGTGTCACAAAAGAGTTCTACGATCTTGATATTTATTCTCATAGACAAAGGAACAAAGAAAAATTTTTGATTCAGCTTTTAAATGAATCTGAGTGTGAATAACCTGATCTGATTGAGAGAGCACCATGAGATCAACATCATCCGTGTTCCACCCCAAGATAATTCTAGTTCCTCTTTGACATAAGCCCCCATTCAAAGTCCAATTCCACCTATGGAAGACACCCTTGCAAACTTTTCCTAGATTATTAACATTAACATGTGTCTCTAAAACAGCACAGACACTCAACTGATTTTTAGCAATAAGAACACGAATCTCGATTTGTTTCAGAGGACGATTCAAACCCCTTACGTTCCATGCAGCAACACTACCCATTTAAACCCTTCGAACCAGGAGTGCTTGCCCCCTCAGACTGACTATCCTTTACATTGCTACCCATGAATTTAGACATTTCCGTTGGGATCGTCTCTAGAACCTCCTCATTCATCTTAGTGTCCTTTTCCATAGTTGTTTTTTGTTGAATATGACCATTATCAGCCTTTGGCCCGTCACCATCATCATCCGGAGTTAAAACCTGGAACGAGTTTGCCACTTTCACCATAGGCTGCCCTCTATTCGTTCCGGATGTACTAGCTCCAGATTTATTCTTCTTTGGTTTATACATAAACTTCGCCTTTTGTTTCTTTTGAGGAAAAGCTTGTCTAGCTACTCGTCTCCTATCAGTTACGAAACCTTCCTCATCCACGATAACCTGTTTTGCCTTACCCTTGTCAACCTTACTACATGTATTTTCATCATGGCCGAACAAACAGCATGCAACACAACGAAGAGGCTTCCATTCATATTCAACTTTTACACGTTCCATAATGTATCCCTCCTCATCCATCTTAGGGATAGCTAGAGAAATATGGTCTTTAAGTTCATTCTCCGCATTTACCTCTATCATAGCACGAGCATAACTGCTCCTACCCCAATTCTCCGCACACATATCCGCTGTGTATGAATCCAATCTTTTAGGAACTCCTAACTTAGAAGCCAACAAACTTAAGCCATCATCCGTGTAAACTGCAATCGGAACATTATGCAATTTAACCCAAAGAGGAACTGTTTTAATACCATCTTTTTTTAAACTAACTTTCGGTGACCATTTATTTAGAAATAAAGGAACTTTTCTTATCAACCACGGCCCCCCTTCCAGCACTTTCATCATACCATCGTTCGACTCAAACTTGAAGAAAAAGAAACCAGTTGAATTCATCATGAGCTTTGAGAATCCAAACTTCGCCCAAACGTTTTTGGCATAGTAATCTACTACCGGAAATGGTAGTCTATTCCCTAAAAAATAACCATACAGAACGTTTTCAAACTTATCCTGAACCTGTTGAACAACCTCTTTTGGTATAACAATGTCAGCATCATCCCTTGTCTCAACTGGTTGCATAAATCTGAAGTTTATCTCCCTTTTGTTTCGATTCTTGGACAGAAGCTTCTCAGCATATGAAACCGTGTTATCCTTCTTACTAATATCCCAGAAACCCTCATCATCTAGATCTGTATGCTTGTTCACTTCTGGACTATCTTCAGCCGATTCCACAGGCACAGTAATCTTAGTAAGCTCATCAATAATGTTAACAACCCTCGGACCTTGCTGTTGACTCGACAATAATCCACGGCGAGGACAGAAGGTTTTTCCATCAATGTTCAGCAACCTATTAGCAAAACCCTTGTTAGGGTTTTGAGAATTACCCACATTATCTGACGTGTTGAACATATTAGATGTCATATCACACACATAAGAGAACCATGCAACGTAAAAGAACAATCAGACGAATGAAAACCAAAGCAGAACGACGATAAACCCTAGACAGAAACAAACGAAAAAGAAAACCCTAATCCTGACTTCAAAAGATTAGAAACCAGGGTAGAGTCAAGAAAACCTTACTCAGAAGGATCGACAAAACCCCAATACCTAACCCAGATCGATCAAGATGAGGATTAGAAATCAAGAAATCTAGGGTTTCTTAGAATCGCCAAAATCGCCCAGGAAGCCAGAGAGAAGCCATTTTTTTTACTTTCTCAATCAATACTACATGCATCTTGACTGTATGATAAGTGAAATAAAGGATACATGACTTGTTATACGTGAAATGTGTGGTTTATGTGTACGAAGTATTGATTGTTGTCGGTAAACCTTTTAGGGCATGTTTGTTCAACTGGTAATCAAGATATTTAATCTTACCGAGCAAACCAAAGGTGAGTTCACTACTTTGAGCATGCGTCCCGGTGGTTGGGACAGTCAGTGGGTATCCCGGGGAGGGATAAGTCTTTTGGGTAAAACTGGTATATTGAATAATATTCTCATTCTATCACTTTTAAGTCCCATCTTTTGTTACCGGGGAGGTAACGGGGTATTAGTTGGTAGCGCTACTTAGGTTTGGCACCCTCACACCGTACCGGGGAGGACGGTTGTGAACTAATGACCCAGTCGGGCCCAGTGCTTTGATAGGAGCACTGGGGAACGGGCAAAACATACATCAGGAGCCGTCTTGTTCAGTATCGAGATATTATCAATATTACTTTTACATTTGTTAACGAACTGGAATAAACACTTGGTAACAAACATTTTCTTAAACTATGAACTCGCCAGCTTTGTCTGATACACTTGTTGCATGCTCGTAGGTCGTTAGGTTTCATGGATTTGGATACTTGCTGTCTGGAGTAGCAGAAGTGATCATGGGTCGATTGGAGAGATTGATGTGATTGAATTCTTGATACTATACTTTGGTTTTAAACAGTTTAACTTGGGTTTTCTTTTGCTTCCGCTGAACATGTTGTTTAAACTCGTGACTGGTGTTTTTATTAATACTTGAGGATTTTATTTTGAAACTCGTATTAGTTCAATGTGATTAGTGGCTCGTTGTCGGTACGTCACACGTCTAACGGGGACACTCCCTAGGTGGTATTTTTGGGGTGTGACAGTTTGGTATCAGAGCCACTGGTTATAGTGAACTTCGTTTTAAGACGTTTTATAAAACCAGACTATAACCTAACAAGTTCTGAATACGACCATGACACTCAGCTCCAGACTGCAAGGTTCGTCTCTCGTATACTCATTGTACTGCATAACTATTTTTTTTTGGGTAAAGGGTTACCCCGGTGATTCTATATATTCACAAAAAATAAAACAAGTAGTAAGGTAACATCCTTACTAGTTCAGACATGGGACATACCCCCATGAAAGTAAAAACCAACTGAACCACAAAAACTGTAAAATCAAAACAACTACTAGACACACTATCTAGAACAAAAGACTCATTACTTATCCGAAATCAGCCATTTTCCATGAGTAAATCAGCTCCATGAATATCCCACTTCTCCAGTAATGCCCGAACTCGCGCAGTGTTCTTGAACTTGAGCCCCATTAGCTTATATCTAACACTTTCTATAACAAGCTGACAAAGAACATCCGGAGGTCTTGCATGGTTCCTAAATAATCGGTTATTTCTCTCCTGCCATATGGTATAAGCTAGCGCTGCAATCAACAACCGAGCCACCATATTTGATGCTGATTTTGACCGAGAACGAGTACCTAGCCATTCGAAAACATCACTCCACTTTGATTCGACACTCTCCATACCAGCCTTTGCACGAATCATTTCCCAAAGTCGCGTGGATAGTTTGCACTCAAAAAATAAGTGGTCATGAGAATCAATATTCTCATAACACAACAGGCAACACATCATGTTCATGTTGTTATATCGAGTATAATTCCAAAGCACAATTTTGTCTTGAGTAAGTAACTTACGTCGCACAATAAGCCACATCAGAAAAGCATGACGAGGAATACAATGAGAGAACCAAATGAAATCAGCCCAACCCACCTCCGGCTCCCTTGCTCGAACAGAATTCCAAACCACACTAGAAGAGAAAACGGCCTCACTATCTCCATCTTTCTAAAGGAGACGATCTCGTGCATTTAAATTCCGTTGCATGTTATCTAGCTGAATAAGAACTGGGAATAAATCCCTCCAAGCTAACGGCCAAATCCAAGAACCATTAGGAGACACATCCGCAACTGTAGCACTTAGAGAAAAACCTTCTCGGGTAATAACTCTTGGAGACAAAAAATTGCATAACGGACCAATGCTGCTCCATGTATCAAACCAAGCTGAGGTACTACTACCATCACCAATCATAGACCAAACATGTTGACGAATCAAAGGGCGAAGTTGAGCCATCTTTTTCCAGCTCCAACAACAAGTAGCCGAAACCTTATGGTCCCAAAAATTCCGACCTTTTAACCGATAAGAGTGAATCCAAGCAACCCATAACGAATGACGATTACTTAGAATACTCCAAATATGCGAAACCATAAGAGCTTTATTAAAATCAGCTATACGTCGAATCCCCAAGCCCCCTTCAGTTTTCGGCACACACACAGAAGTCCAAGAAACTTTCGCCCTACCACGCTTAGAAGAAGATTGAGCCCAAAGAAAATTCCGCATTTTAGTTTCCAACTCCTTAACTACTCTAGCTGGTAATATAAAAACCGATGACCAGTAGACATGCATCGATGAAAGAACCGAAATAATAAGTTGAAGTCTACCTGCGAAAGACAACATTTTATTCTTCCAATTATCAATCCGGCATTCAAGCCGCTCCACAAGAATGCTACAATCTTTGTATAAAAGCCTCAAAGAAATAAGAGGGACCCCCAAGTATCTGACTGGCAATGTACCCTCAACAAAGGGCAAAATATTCAAAATCTCACCTTTGACATGATTTGGAACATTACAGAAAAACCCTGTACTCTTCTGAATACTAGGGACTAATCCCGACATTTGAGTGAACTTTGTGAGGGAGAGCATAACACATTTAGCCGAAGCCACATCCCCCCTCGCGAAAAGGAACAAATCATCCGCGAAACACAGGTTAACAATTTTCTGCTTCTCACATTTATTATGGAACCGAAAAGAAGTATCAATTCTTGTCACTTGATTCAGAATACACGTCAAGACTTCCATCACTAGGGTAAAAAGATAAGGGGACAGTGGGTCACCCTGCCTTAGACCCCTTTTACCTTTGAAGTAACCATGAACATTCCCATTAACACACACTGAATAAGATGCTGTAGACACACATAACATTATCCAGTGAACCATAATGCTATTAAACCCAAACCCAAGTAAAACCGTTTTTAGAAAACTCCACTCCACCGTATCATAAGCCTTTTGACTATCAACCTTAAAAGCACATCTTGGAGGCCCAAAATCACGATGATAATTATGCATTAATTCCTGTGTAAGAAGAATATTATCGGAGATTTTCCGACCCGGAACAAAAGCTGATTGATTAATGCTGACAATCTCATTCAAATAACCCTTTAAACGATCCGCCAACACCTTACTAATACATTTAAATATAACATTACAGCACGAAATAGGACGATAATCAGTAATGTAGGTAGGAGATGACACCTTTGGAACCAAAGCAACTAACGTGTGGTTAAGTTGCTGAAGAAGATTCCCCGTGTTAAAGAAATCCATAATAGCATTCGAAACATCACTCCCCACTATTTGCCAAGTACTCCTGAAAAAAGCAGATGTATAACCATCCGGCCCCGGAGCTTTATCATTCCCAATCGAAAACATAGCGGCCTTAATTTCCTCCAACGTAACCGGTCTAACCATGTGATTAGCACTCTCCAGATTCAACTTATTACAAAAAAGATCAGGAGAAGGATCCAAAGTAACTTGACCTTCACATCCTAGAAATTTCTCATAATGACTAACAAAAGCTTCCGCCACCTTATCACCCTCAAACAGGTTTCCACTAGAATCAGAAATAGCCTCAATCCGATTAATGTGATTTCTACACTTAAGCGATGTGTGAAAATAAGCCGTATTAGCATCACCAGCCCGAAGCCATTCAACTTTGGACTTCTGCTTAAGAAATCTTTCCTCATCAAGCGACGCCTCCTGAAAATCACGAAGAATAACTGCTTCCTGAGTACGCAAAGATTCATTCATCGGATCCCTATCAATGTCACGCTGGATAGCCTCCAGATTTCCTCTTAAATTCACAACCTTTTCATGAAGATTCCCTTGTTTAAATAAGAGAGCTCGAAGATGGGACTTCATTAGAGAAAGCTTTTTAGCAAGGCGAAATTGGTGAACCCCATCAACATTTACATTCCACTTAGAGCTTACAAGATCCAGAAAACCAGGCTTATGCACTAAGAAATTTGCGAACTTAAATGGTTTCGGTTTAGTCTTTTCAGCCGAGAACATCTTCAACACACACAAACAATGATCCGAAATACCATAAGGAGAAAACACTGCAACCGACTAAGGAAACGAACCAGCAAAATCAGCATTACCCAGAATTCTATCAATCTTTTTCAGTAAACCGACACCCCTCTTGGGTTTTTGGGACCAAGTGTAGTGAAAACCTGTTCGTTTGATATCAAACACTTCAATATCCTCAACACATTCTTTAAATTCACGCATACCTGGGGAAACAGAAGAACAACCAAGAGATCTATCTTCAAGATTAAGAGCACAGTTAAAATCTCCCAAAATAATCCAAGGCTTGTCATGAACTAGGCCCTTATGAACACGAAGATTATGCCAAAGAGCCCTACGATCAACATAATAATTTGCAGCATAGACAAACGAGCAAAAAACCATTCTCTTGTTAGTTTTACATAAAACCTGGGCATGTAAAACTTGATCCGTTTGAGCAATAACCATAACATCCACCTCCGTAGGATCCCACCCTAAAATTATACGAGCACCTTTCTTACAACAACCCCCGTTTGACGTCCAATCCCATCTCCTAAACACCACGTTACAAACTTTTCGAAGATTGTCCATATCCACATGAGACTCTAAGATTGCACACAAACTTAGCTTATTATTCTTAACCACATGACGAACCTCATTCTGTTTTAGCGGCCGGTTCAAGCCCCTAATATTCCAAATAGCGAAACTAATCTTTTAATCACCTTGGACGAAGGAGTGCTTGCCCCTTTTTTATTAACATCATGAGCTGAATCTTCCTTAAGAAATTCGTTAGTTTCATTATATCCATCCATCACCTCCTCATCATCAGAGCTCTCGAAACCATCCCCCATGTCACGACCAGATTTACTCGACTCCCCCACATCCTCCCTTAAAGCATCAAAAGGATTATTAGATACAAACGTAGGCGGTTTATCAACCTTCTTTGTACCTCCATCCGATTTATTTCCAATCGGTCTATATTCAAACTTTTGTTTCTGTTTATTAACTGGAAAACCCGATCTCTTTGCTGCCTTTTTATCCTCCACTGTTGTAAAGCCATCATCATCAACCATGTTCTTCCCCGGTCCACGATTTTTAAGTACCTCCTTATGTTTGTTTCCGTAATTACCCATGTTCCCATGTTTCAAATTAGTCCTAATTTGTTTCGGACAACCTTTATCAGAATGACCAAAGACACAACAGTGACTACATCGATATGGACTCCACTCATATTCAACATACAACTTTTGTTTAACGAAACCATCTCCATCCAGATCTGGAACAGCAATAACTAACTCCTCTTTAAAATCATTTTCAGCAGAAATCTCAATAAGAGCACGAGCATAGCTACTCCTCCCCCAAGCATCCACGCACATATTCGTAGTATACGAATCTAACATTTTCGGTTCACCTATCGCCGTAGCTATAAGACTTAACCCATCTTCCGTGTAAGCAGCAATGGGAACATCATGGATCTTAACCCATAATTGTAACTGTTTAACTTCCGTTTTCTCAAGCTTTGTAGAAGCTGACCAGACATTTAAAAATAATGGTTGTGATCGAATAATCCACGGGCCAGCTTTTAAAGCACTCATCATTCCTGATTGATCCGCAAATTTGAAAAAGAAAAAGCCATTCGCGTTCATCATTGATTTCTGTAATCCAAACTTTTTCCAATTGTTACGAACGAAATACTCTACAACCGGGTAGGCAACTCGATCACCCAAGAAGTATCCATATAACGTATTAGCAAGCTTCTCCTGAACAGCCCTAACCGAATCCCGGGGAAGAACTACATCACATCCATCTTGTTTCTCAACACTAGGAAGATTTCGAAAGTTTACCTTTTTAGAGTTATTATTCAGAACTGAGTCAGCATAGGACAAAGGTTTCGAAGGTATCCCATCATTCTGATTACCATTTAACACATCACCTCCTGCATTCACATTCTCTACTGCCGTAGTTACCGGTTGCACAGCCTCTGGCGGAACTGGAACTGGAACTTTCAGCAGCTCATCAATCACATTAATGCTTTTTCCCTCCACCTTTTCATTTACAACCGTTCCTCTGGAAACAAAGGTCTGAGTATTCAGGTCGTTCAATTTATCCAAGTCCGGTGAAGATTCCTTGGCAACATCGGCCTGAGGAACCGGAACAGAGATTTTTTGAAGCTCATCATTTATCGATTTAAGTTCAGCATTTGACTTGTAACTTCCCCTACGTGCAGATTTCAGAATTCCATCATTCAAACCATGACTACCGCCGCCTTTAGAAAACAAAGGAGGCTTTCCACGATCAGGCTGCTGATCAGATTTCTTACGAACATCCATTATGGAGAATACACCTCTCTCAAAACCTACGTAAACAGAAGACCATGCAAAGAAAAATCCAAGGAACCCAGACAACCAGAAGACGCAACGAACCAGAACGAAAATAAAAACAAAACCCTAATCTAGCGCTTTACCCCATGCCTCTATCAAATCAGAATAGGGATTAAGGTAAATCAAGGTCTATAACCGATAAACCCTAAACACTATACCAATGGATACGAAACACAGATTAAAGGTAGGCGACAAATAAAACAAAAAACCCTAGACAAACCTCAATCCTTTGGCTAACAAGTTCGAATCAGATGTGTTGAGAGAATCACAAACCGATGATCAGACTGTTATACCAAAATCAAGAAGAAAACCGAAAGTTACAGGAAGAAAGGGTCGCCATGCTAGAGAGAGAGTTTAGGGTAATAAAATATTTAAGTTACACATTGTACTGCATAACTAGTGAACACTTACATATGATATTGCATGTGATTGCACGCTTAGCACAACAGTATGAATTCCTGTATTACTTGCATGTGTTATGTGACTGATAGGGTGGTATTTCCCTAAACATTCATGACTTACGTTTCGTGATGCTCTTTGTTTGCTACTCGAGTTTGAGGAACCATTTGACATGAGTTAGGAAGAGCTAAGATGAGCATGCAAATCACAATATTATTGTGGGTGCACACATAATAATAATGTGGGGTGCATACGAGTCCCAGTGAGGCTTAACAAGTGAAAAAGGGGTTCTGCTCCGTTATTTGATCGACGTGAAATACAACAGTCTATAGGAGTCGTAGCAGTGATTGTCTCCTACTTGAACGTGATCTTTTCACTCCTCTTTGAATCCTTTCGAATCTCGATGTTATCGAGTATTACCTGAACACCCATCTGAACGCCTAGCGAACTGTGTGGAATGTTAGGTGCTTGTACGAACGTCCCTGAGTTGGATGTTGCAACATCAATGATTGGTCTATACCTCTCACACTCCTCTTTGTTTGCTGGAGCTCAACGTCCTGACGCCTTAGATCCCGAAGTGCGATCACCTCTGCAACACTCTAGCAGCGTACCGTGCATTACTCAATTGACTTGCTAGATCGATGGACAAGCGGACGAGCGTAGTACTTTACCGACTTCAGTATTTGGACGAGCCTGAATACCAGCAACGAACATCAGCAATTTGACCCCAACCGAATCTTTAAGCCTAGTCAGCGACTTATGGGAGTCAACTCTAACGAGTTAATCGGGACATAAACGACGACGACTGACTGTGGGGTGGAATGTGTAACTGCCAGCACATTGAGGACGCGACTTGGACTGTGAAAAGATAGACCCTATTGGTGAAAGATCGTAGCGCTCCGTCTCAGGCAACGACATTAGAGGAAACAGTCATGGCAACAACAAGATACTCGTATTCGTAACCAACAGTATGGAAATGGTGGTGCCAACAACATGGATTGGCCGTTGTTAAGCCAAGACGACAACAACCAAGGAAACGACGGCAGTACTGGAAATTCTCGCAACAGTAACAACACTGGTAGTGATGCTCGTGGGGGAGCATTTAGGATTGGCGTAGGCGACGCCAGGCATAATAGCAACATGGTAGCTTGTAAGGGTAATTAATCGCTTCGCCTCTGTCCTGTTTAACCCTGTTACCCATTGAAACGAAACCTGTTGTGAAAACGGCTGATGGCAAGGCAATGGAAACCTCATATGTTCGTTGGGATGCAAACTCAACCTTGTGGGACAAGTGTTCGACATCGACTTTCCTTCTGCTATCCTTGATGGTCTCGATGCAGTAGTTGGGTAAGCTGGCCGTCGAGATATCGCGTAGATATACCCTGTGGGAAGAAAATTTTGCGTCGTTTTATACTCTAAAGTGTCAGAGTGGTGTAAACATCATATCAGCAATGAAGACCTAGGAGTATCTACGGAAGGATTACCCTGCTATGTTAGCAGTTGTTAATGATGTGACGGTTAAGGAAAAGAGGATCGAGGATCCACCAACTGCCCGTGATTTCTCTCCATGTTCCACCCGTAGAATTTACCGGTCAACTTCCACAATTGTAGAGGAGAATCTCAGTTGATCTCGCGCCAGATGCAGCCTGATTACTTGTACTCTTACCGTCTTGCACCAAGAGGGTTGCAAGGATTGTCTACTCAACTACAGGAACTATTGGACATGAGTTTGTAGGACCTAGTTTTCGCTTTGGGGAACCCCAGTTATATCCGTAAATATAAGCCTTTTCGTATGTGTACTGATTATCGAGAACTTAACAAAGTGACAGTTAAGAACCGCTTGTCTCGACCATGTATTGACTACCTGTCGACCAGTTGCGAGGGACAAGCTTCCATTCGAGGATTGACTAACGAACGAACCATCATCAGATGGAAGTCCAAGGGGAGAATACTCTTAGAACGGCATATCGAACGCAATGCGGCCATTTCGACTTTGTACACCATGATCATTGAAGTTGATCAACACATCAGCAGCTTTATGGACCACAAGAATCGACCGTGTTTGTTGATGATGTTTTAAATCATTACCGGGAGAAAGGAGCAACATGGGAGGCATATGTATCCTATTCTAGAGCTCCTGGGGGAGGAGTCACTCCGCGCGAAGTCTTGTTAAATGTGACTTCTGGATTCAAGGGGTACATTTTTGGTCATGTAATCAACGAAGTGGGATTGCACGTGGATCTCGCTAAAGATCCATTTTATTAGATATTGATCGGCACCAAAGAATCCGTCGGGGATACAATAACTTCTTGGTCTAGTTAGATACTATCGCAGATACATCGTGGAATTTTCGAAGATCGTGCAGCTTAAATCTCTTTAGCACAGCAGGGTGTTGTGTTCGTAGAAGACAAAACAGGAGGACGACTATTCCGCTTTCGAATCCTAACTCTGCAATGCTCTGAGCATCGTCTTTACCTGAGGGTACGGGTGATTTAGTGGCATACCATGATGGTTCGAATCGGAGTCCCAGTTACACGCCGATGCAACACGAGAAAGTGATGGCTTACGTAGTGGAATTACAAGAGGAGTTGCACGAATCACAACCTACGATGGAAACCATGTCTTTGGATTTACGTTGGAGGCATTACTTGGACGGTACCAGATGCACTGCTTAGACCGATCACAAGGGCCTCCCGTGTACTTTTGTTTCGGAAAACTAAATCAGTTAATGGCATCATTGGATGGAATTTTTGGACGATTATGACTGTGAAACTTGGATGTACACGAGCTTTGCAGCTCACTATCGACTCTACCTTACCTGATCAGACTCGCTCTGTTCAAACTGGAGAACTGAAGGAAGAGAATTTTCAAGATAAACCCATGCGGGGCATGGAGAAGCAACCCTTGGCAGGTCGAACCATATTCGCTACCTCTTGGAATGAATGTGGGCCTCATTATACGGCAACTGAAGGAACTTGTGTTGAGCGAACCAACCTCGACATTTTAGTCATCTGGATTTTGATGGAATATATTAGGATCTAAGGATCTTGTACGGGCGACTGGGCTTGAAGGCCTACACAGCGAAGCATGTGAACGACGTTTGACTTGTGCAAAAGCCAAGGTGGAACATCAGAAACCTTCTGGTTTGTGTCAGTAATCAGAAACACCCATTTGGAGGATTGGAATAGACTGCCACGAATTTTGTCTCTGGTCTACCTAAAACTCAGAACGGAAACAGTATCACCTAGGTGATCGTTGATTGTCTCACGTTACCAGCACACTTTCTTGCAATCAAGGAAACTGACGAGTCTTCACCGCTGTGAATGTTCCTCTGAGAGAGGCGGCTTTAAGGAACGAGGTGCCAACCCCTGTTACCTCTGATTTTGATCTATGCCTGATTTATGACAGGAAACACACAACACCCTTGGCTCAAGCCTAGACATGAGCATTGGACAAACGAGCGGGGTAAACGAACCATCCTGACACTCGAAGGCAGCTTATCTTTGGTTGAGTTCTACTGTGGCAGTTACCATCCTAGTATTTAGACAGCTCCGTTTGAGGCATTGCTTGGGCTACAATGTCGATTCCCTTGTTGGACTAAGGTGGGTGACAACCTAATCACAGACCCAGAGCTTGTGCTCGAAACTCTTGAAGGTTGCTTAGATAGGAAATTGTTTGACGGCAACGCGTGACCATCAGGAAAGCTGATAAGCTTAAGAAACACTGGGAGTTCGCTGGAGGCGAACGTATCATAATCGAAAGTCTCACCCTGGGAGGGTGCGGTACGCTTTTGGGAAGCGTGGCAAGCTTCATCTACGATATGTCGGGACAGTTAGAATTCTGAATTGAATCGGTGACGTGGCTCACAACCTCGAGTTACCTAGAGAATTGGATAACGTTGGCGATAACATTCATGCCTCGAATCCAAGGAAGTGCTTGGCTGATAAAACACTCGTGGTACTCTTGCAAGAACCATAGATTGATAATAAGTTGCAGATTGTTGAGGAACCAATTGGGATCATGGACTAGGAGGATAAGGTCCATAGGCACAGTCGAATTCTATTCACAAAAGTTGTTGGAACTCATGACGTGGACTGGAGTTCATGTAGGAACACAAAGAACAGGCAAAGCTTTAGTATCCTCAATTGTTCAGGTGGTTGAACCAACTTTTACTATCATTGGCGAATTTCGGGATGAAATTCCCTTTCAAGTTGGGGATGATGTGATACCCGCGGAAAATCCACAGTCATTAGGATTACTCGTCAAATTTCGGGACGAAATTTCTTTCAAGTTGGGGATGATGTGACAACTCGAGATTTCAAGGCTTTTCTTGTACGCATTACTTGTTCTATGATTCAGTTGTTCATTGTGTAACGTGTACGTGTTATTAGTATGGTTAATGTTAATGCATTGTTATGTCTTAATGATTAATATTTAAACATGAAATCACATGATACTTGACAATATCAAACATGTATTGAACCGATTAATTCTAAAAATTGATTGGACCGAATCTAATTAGTGCTTATCTAAATGGGCTGCTTGAATTGTCTTTTGTACTTACATGGGCCGTCGAAACAATCAAATGACTATATGATCTAACAACAGCAGATGTGATGATAACTAATCAACAATATCATGTGAACTTTGATTGCAATAAATGGACCTTCTCTTAAAATAATTAGATCACATGGGCCACCAACATTCAAAACAAATCACATGGTGTCAGACATTTTCTTGGGCCGATATATGTATGCTAACAAATAAACAAATAATGAGTTTGATCACCATTAGTTATTATTTACACAATTGCAACAAACCCTATTTCCCCACCTACTTGCGACGGCAGTGAGACACCCCCTCTCGAGGTTTTCTACTTGGATCAAATCATTCGGTCAGTGTAACCACTTACATATTGTTCCTTATGTGATACTCTTGTTTATGTGATCATGTCGTGCTAGTTTATAATAGAAATCATGATGAGTAATGATGGGAAACAAACTGTTAGGAGTGATTAACCACATATAGTTGTGCATGCATGGAACTCGAGTTTAATGAGTTAGTGATTGGTTGAGGATTATGTGATACATGTGGCTGCAATGCTAATTAGTTGAAATTTATTAGAATAGTGGGTCATAACTTGTAATTGTTGTTTGAATAAATGGTGGGGAAATAACTAATCTTTGTTAAACATAAACAAATCGTACACTAATTAGATTGCATACAATCGCACACATGATTTGTGGGACAGGTACTGATTTGGGCCGCATATGGTTGTTAGGATCAGATTTACTTGACTTGGTACCATGAATTCTTGACAATGATAACTTGATCGAAATCAGTAATATCATGACTAGTTTAAAAGGGGTTAGTCCATTAAATGGATGTTTGGATAGTGAGTCGAGATCCAATGAAAGGAATTAGTAATCATGATAATGTGAGTCCAATAAGCTATGGGGTACAACCGGATTTAAGAGTGAACATGGGCTGGGAATAGTGGGCCGATTAGATGGGAACGGGCTGTACTGTTAATGTTGTTCAGAATGGGCCGCACCGGGTGGATCAGGTGTGCGTTGGGCTGCGAAGTCCGTTTCAGCATCCCGACATCGGACTAGGTGATGGTTGAACCATGTGTGAGTTGGGCCGCAGGCCAACTAATGGTTCTCGGATGGGATTCGAATGTTGTCTGGTTTGGGTTGATACTAGTGGGCCATACACAGAATGTTGATATGTATATACTGGATCGCATACAACTTAAGTAAACATTGGACCGCATGAACTAAAGCTGGATCACTGATTCGTGCATTACATATTATCGAGTATCAACGAATGTACTGTGCATGATTTGTATATATATGTGTTTATGTGACAAATTGGCTTGTGAACTAAGTATACACTAGAGACTATTGATTTACTATTATGGCTTGAACTTCACGCGTGTGCTACATGCATCTTGACTGTGTGATAAGTGAAATAAAGGATACATGACTTGTTATACGTGAAATGTGTGGTTTATGTGTACGAAGTATTGATTGTTGTCGGTAAACCTTTTAGGGCGTGTTTGTTCAACTGGTAATCAAGATATTTAATCTTACCGAGCAAACCAAAGGTGAGTTCACTACTTTGAGCATGCGTCCCGGTGGTTGGGACGACAGTCAGTGGGTATCCTGGGGTGGGATAAGTCTTTTGGGTAAAACTGGTATATTGAATAATATTCTCATTCTATCGCTTTTAAGTCCCATCTTTTGTTACCGGGGAGGTAACGGGGTATTAGTTGGTAGCGCTTCTAATATGGTTTGGCACCCTCTGTAACACCTGGGTCACTTCAACCATCAAACAAATGCCAAACCAATGAAATATAGTATTTCATACTTGGGATTTGTAAAAATATGTGTATCGTGTGGCAGGCTATGCACAGGTTGTTTGGCTCGCGTCTCGATATGAGTACTGCGTATCACCCACAGACCGACGGTCAGAGTGAGCGCACTATTCAGACACTTGAAGACATGTTGCGGGCGTGTGTTATTGATTTTGGGAAGGGTTGGGAGAGACATTTGCCATTAGTAGAATTCTCCTACAACAACAGCTATCACACTAGCATCAAGGCAGCTCCGTTTGAAGCATTGTATGGGAGGAAGTGTCGTTCACCTCTCTGTTGGGCTGAAGTAGGTGATAGTCAGATTTCAGGTCCTGAGTTGGTTTTAGAGACTTCAGAGATGATTGTGAAGATCAGGGAACGTATGGCAGCAGCTCGTGATCGTCAGAAAGCCTATGCCGACAAACGTGCTAAGGAGGTAGAGTTCGAAGTGAATGATCGTGTCATGCTGAAAGTTTCACCGTGGAAAGGCGTTGTACGTTTTGGAAAGCGTGGCAAGCTTAATCCACGCTACATTGGACCGTTTAGAGTTCTTGAACGCATTGGTAAGGTGGCTTACAGATTGGAATTACCTACTGAATTGGGTAATGTCCACGATGTTTTTCATGTATCGCAACTGAAGAAGTGCTATGCTGAAGACCCACTAGTTGTACCTTTCCAAGAGCTGAAAATCGACGACAAGCTACAGTTTATTGAAGAGCCCGTTGAGATTATGGATCGAGAGGTCAAAATACGCAAGCACAGTCGCATTCCGATCGTTAGAGTTCGTTGGAACTCAAGACGTGGACCGGAGTTCACTTGGGAACGCGAGGATCAAATGAAACTCAAATATCCACACTTGTTTCCTAAGGATCAACCCGAATCAAGTAAATCTGGTGAATTTCGGGGCGAAATTCCTTTTCAAGTTGGGGATGATGTCACACCCGAGCAAAATCCGCAACAACCTTGACTTCTCACTTCACCCCGTGTGGACACTCGCCAAATTTCGGGACGAAATTTTTTTTCAAGTTGGGGATGATGTGACAACCCGAACTGTTAAGGTCAGCAACGTTCTATTTTTGCGATATTTACTTTCCGTCTTTTCATTTTAGTAAACTTAATAAACTGTTTTGTGTAACTCCGCTTAGTTATCATAGAATATTGCATCGATTAATGGCTCGGTTAAGTGAATTAAGACGGTCCCCTAGTCTTAGGCCATAGTCAGGATGGATCAAGTCCACTCGAACCAAGGAGCCTTTTTGGCCAATTAGTTAGAAGCCCAACTTTGGGTACATAAGTGATACTTGCGGCCCAAGGGTTGTCCAAGTTGTTAGGGGCATAACCGATCCCCAATTCATGCCCAATGATTTAGGAAATAAATTATATATACGTAACTCCTCTATTAATCCTTAATCATCTCATCACGTATCAAACCCTAAATACCTACTTCTTATTTTGAGTGACGACGGCATAGCAGACCCCCCCCTGTCGTGATCATCATCATCATATTCTCATCAGTCGTTCGGTTAGTGTTTCATACGATTATTGAAATTAGTTGGTTATTTGACGATTGTGCATCTAAGTGAAACCTTTGTGTGATATTCTCTGCATGTTGTACGATCAGGAACTAGTGACATCAATATTATTGTATTAACAAGTGTATACCTGAATCGAGTTGTATGCTGTGGTAGCCATGTGATTTGAGTAGCATGATAATTGGATAGTAAATTATATTTTGTGGTTTGCATGTAAATGTAGGGTTGTGTAGAGTGTCATGTGCAGTCATGATATGTGTTAATTGAATATGATCATTACTATCCTCAAAGTTTGAGTAAATGGATAAGTGACATGGGCTGCACACGTTATTCTTTTGATTATCGGTTGACTAAATGGCTGCAAGTTATGATTAAATGTATAATTTATGACTAAATGGATGAGTGACATAGGCTGCACATGTTACCCTCTTGATTGACAAAATATATATATTGGTGGTAGCCTAGTAGGATGTGCAAGTTATGAATCATTTAATAGTTAGATGAAGATGTTGGCTGCTTATTGTAATTCAGCCGAACTAAACAGAAAATATATGATAACTGTGGAACTTGTTTGATTGATAAGGAAAATAGTGCACATGAAGTTGTTATGATTAGATGTACTTGACTACATGATTGCTTGATGATAATAAATACGATCAGAAATAGTTTGATAACATACTGCATCAATAGAAGGTTAATCCAATGAATAAGTTAGTTGTTATGTTAATATGATTCTGATACATGATAACTGGGTAACTAAAGGTTTAGATGGAATTATAATTGGCCGGGCCGGTTGTAATGTTTGGGCCGCATCATACACGAGCCACACCCAACAAACAAGTTAGTGGGTTGGTACAAATGGTTATTCATGCAATTGTGATAGGAACTGTTGGGTTGTAAAACTATTACTCGAGCTAGGGGGCTTGAGTAGGGAATGTGTTTTGATGTGAATAATTGCGATGTGTTGAGCGATGTTCAAGTCTAATGCCGGTGTACTATTTGTGAAACACGTGACGTATATTAATGTGGAACTGATTGTTATGCGTAATATGATAGGGCTTGATTGATCATTGTGAGAAACGTGAAATAAAACTTTACCGAGCAAAACCAAGGTGAGTTCACTACATTCGAGCATGCGTCCCAGTGGTTGGGGACAGTCAGTGGTTTGGATAAAAACGGGTATATTGGTTAATATTCTCACCTATCATTTTTGTAAGTCCCTTATTCGGGTATTAGTTGGTAGCGCTACTTAGGTTTGGCACCCTCACACCGCTCCTGGATAGGACGGATGTGAACTAATGACCCAGTCGGGCCGAGTACTAGATAGGAGTACGTGGGATAGGGCAGTCATGTACATCAGGAGCCGTCTTGTTCGAAATTGAGATATTAACAATATTACTTGCATTGGTTATTGAACTGTTTTACATTCAACTGGTAATAAACGTTTTCTAAAACTGTGAACTCGCCAGCTTTGTCTGATACACTTGTTACATGCTCGCAGGTCGTTAGGTGATTGAAACAGGAGCTTGTTGGCTGGAGAGCAAGAGTGGTCGTGGTCATGCTGATGAACTTGTTTATCACACACTTATTTATTACGTTCGTTTAGTATTTACTTTATGGCATCTTTACGCTTCCGCTGAACTTATGGTTTTGGATAACTTATGATTGGGATTTCAGTATTATTAAACAATGGAACTTTATTCTAAACTTGTGATTCAATGTAATTGGTGGCTCATTGCTAGTCGTCACACGCTTATCAGGGACACTCCCTAGGTGGTAATTTGAGGGTGTGACACGTTACCTTGGCGTTCCGTTGATTTCAACGAGATTAGCTGCTAGAGATTGTAAAATTCTGCTCGAACGTATGGAGAGGAGAATAGATAATTGGATGACTAAATCTTTGTCATTTGCAGGGAGACTCCAGTTAATTAATTCGGTTCTTGCAGCCATGTATTCTTACTGGACTTCTGTTTTTATGCTCCCTATGAGTGTTATAAAGGATCTGGAGAAAAGATTACGAAGATTCTTATGGAATGGAGGAAAACAGGGATCGGTTCGTGCTAAAGTTGCATGGAAGGAGGTGTGTATGCCGAAAGAGGAGGGTGGTTTGGGTATTCGTAGTATCATGGATGTTAATAGAGCTCTATTGACGTCTCATATCTGGAGTATAATTACTAAACGTCCTTCTCTTTGGGTTCAGTGGATTCACACGTACAGGTTAAAAGGTAACAATTTTTGGGAGGTGCAGTGTCGGGGCAACATTACTTGGGGATGGCGAAAGCTTTTGTATATCCGTCCTATGGTTCATCCTTTTATTTGGCAGTCTATTCAAAGTGGTTGACAAACCAACGCTTGGAGTGACAACTGGTGCTCTTTCAGCCCACTTTGGTCTTTTATTACTCCGAGAGTCATAGCTAACGCTGGTTTTTCTTTAAATTCTTCGGTGGCGGATCTTATTGATGAAACTGGTCATTGGCAATGGCCTCAGGCGTGGTATGATCTTTTCCCGGTTCTTATAAATATTGATAATTTACATCTTATGCCTGATTTGGAGGATAGAGTTCGTTGGTAAGATCTGGAAGGTAACTTGCAAGTCTTTGGTTCCTGGGAGGTTTGGAATAGTTTGCGGAATAGAGCTTTTAAAGTTCCTTGGGTTAATTCAGTTTGGTTTACTCAATGTATTCCCAGACATTCGTTCCATTTGTGGTTGGTTATCAAGAATAAGCTGAAAACGCAAGATAGGATGGCGGTTTGGGAGGCGGGTAGTGCTACAAATTTACGGCTCATGTGTTGTCCCTTATGTAGTCATGATCGTGATACTAGGGATCACCTATTTTTTCAATGTCCCTATGCTTCTGAAGTTTGGGGTTTGGTTAGGAATATGGTTGATATGGAGAGTGTTAATGATACATGGTCCTCGATAATGCAGTGGATGGAGCTAAATGCAAATTCTAGATCTCTTGAAGTCATAGTGACTAATATTCTAGTGGCTGCCTCCACATATTTCATCTGGCAAGAACGGAACAATAGGTTATTCTCTCAAGTAACGAGGAGTACTAGTGTGCTATCGAAGGTCATCTTAGATACGGTTCGGCTCAAGATTATGGGATTCGGAATTCGTAGAGACCCGAAGCAAAACAAGAAGTTGGATAGGTGGCTGATCTCGAAGGAAAACCTGGTTATTGATCCTGGCTAGCGTGGATATAGTTGTCTGGTCTAGTTTGGTTTTGTGTTTGGGCTGTAATTTGGTCTTGTTTTTTTGGTTTGGTTGTGATTTTTGTCGGGTCTAGTTTCTTTTGGTTTTTGGTTTCTAGTCTTGGTATGCCAAGTCTAGTAGTGTGTATCGTTGTCTTGATACACCCTGTTTTATTATTGGTTGATATATAATATTCACCGGGGTAACCCTTTACCCAAAAACAACATTGTTTGGTTTTCGCAGTGTATCCCTCGGCATGCGTTTATGATGTGGTTGGTCATCAAAGGTAAACTTTTGACTCAAGACAAAATTCTAAAATGGGAGTTGTCGCGGAGGAAGAACATGAATATGATGTGTTGCCTGTTATGTTATCAGAACTTTGACTCACACCCGCACCTATTTTTTGAATGCAAATATTCTTCTCAAGTATGGCATATAGTTCAGAAAAAGGTGGGTATGGATTCTGTTAGCCCGAAATGGAGTGATATCGTCGATTGGTTGCTGGTTCGAGCTCGTTCTAAATCGGCTGTGATTTATGTTGCTAAGCTTCTTGTTGCGGCTGCTTCGTACTTCATTTGGCAAGAAAGAAATGCTAGGTTATTCAAAAATCAGCTGAGACCACCAGAGAAGGTCAGTGAAATTATATTAAACACGGTAAGATACAAGCTGATGGGAGCTAAGCTAAAGAATACTGCAAGTGTGCGGAGGCTTCTTGGAGAATGGGAGATTCGTGGGGGAGACGTTGATGACGATGGCGGCTGATTAGTTTACTTCATGTCGCATTTTGTCTAGAGCTTAGTCTAGTTGTCTCCTAGTTCTATTTGGTTTTTATGGTTGTAGTTGTGTCTACTTTCATGGGGCATGTCTCATGATTGAACTAATGTAGATTCTCTACACTACTTTTATTTTGGTAAAGGGTTACCCCGGTGATTCTATATATCAACAAAACAAAACAATACAAAACAAGTAGTAAGGAGCATCCATACTAGTTCAAACATGGGACAACCCCCATGAAAGTACATCAAACCAAAAACCAATAGAAACCACTAGACTAACATCTAGAAAAAACGACAACCACACTAAGCCGAGTCACTCATCAGTCAGGAGTGTTCCATGAATCCCCCAAGCACTTAGAAACTCTCGCACCTTCACAGTGTTTTTGAACTTCACAACCATTAGCTTATACCGAACCGTTTGCAGAATTACGTTACTTAGCACATCTGGAGGTCTTGTTTGGTTCTTGAAAAGTCTCGAATTTCGCTCTTGCCAAATGAAATATGAAGCCGCAGCCAGCACCAGTTTACTAACATAAATAGCGGCTGATTTTGAATAAACCCGGGCCGCCATCCAATCGATAATATCATCCCAAAACGGGCCTACATTCTCCATACCTCCTTTGGACCGAACCATGTTCCATACTTGTAATGAATAGCTGCATTCAAAAAATAAATGATAGTGTGAATCAACATCCGCATAACACAGAAGACAACACATCATGTTCATGTTTTTCCTTCTCGAGATATCCCATTGTAGGATTTTATCTTGAGTCAATAACTTCTGTCGGATAACCAGTCACATAAAGAACGCATGTTTAGGAATGCAATACGGGAACCAAACAAACTTAACCCAATCCACCTCTTGATTCCGATGCCTAAGCGAATGCCAAACTTGAGATGAAGAATGCTCAAAAAATTCATTGCCATCCGTCCACAGCAGCCGATCACACTCATTAGGGACCGTATGAACATGCTCAATTTGATTTAAAACTGGAAATAGATCTCTCCAAGCAGCCGGCCAACGCCAAACTCCATTTAACTGAACCTCTTGAACCGTAGACGTAGTAGTGAAACCTGCCGAAGCAATACTTATTCAGCTTGGTATGATCTACACTACTTGGTTTATTTGTTTGTGAATATATAGAATCACCGGGGTAACCCTTTACCCAAAAATCAAATGTTAGGTACGGTGAATAAAAGAATTTACTCAACCCCGTATGTAAAATGTACAAAACAAAGCTTTTGAGTAAATCTAAGTTTAAATCAAAATGTTATGTTTTGCAAAAACAAATCAATGCTTTATTGATACAAACATCCATGCGGTAATGTTTATCGCATACATTCAAGCCTTGCGACTGACGGACAAACCCTTAACAAGTTAAAGGTTTATCTATTATGTATATCGGATTCTGTCATTCCTTACGTCCAAACAAACCTAGGATTCCAGGAATGGGAGTTGTCAATTCCTATGGTACCACTACATACTACCGAGCGGCGTGATCAGTGTTAATGAATGTATTTTTGACCCGTTAAACAAACCAAATGTCATACCAAATGTAAGCATGTTATGTGAAAACAATGTACTAAGTAGGCTAAATAAACATACATAGCAAAAATGTGATGTAAATCAATGTGTACATATGCTGAGATAAACATATGAAACAAATGTGTTGATGAAATCAATGTGCTAGCATGCTAAATCAACATACATAGCAAAGCATAAATGAAATCATGTACTATATGCGTACTAATGAACATAGCAAGTTTATGTCATGAAAGCACGGAAACACAAAAATAACAAGTAGGCACATGTGTATCACCCCAAAATATTTGAAAACAGTAAAAGAGGGGACTATGTACTCACTTGATATAGCTTAATGATCTTGAAATAACAACCAAAAAATGCTTGAGGGATCACAGAATCAATCGGCACCTAATATAGGTAACTATGTTAATAAACCGGACCTAAATCGGAAGATCGGATAGAATGAGGGTTCGTAAACTAAATGAGTATTGGAACTCATATGATATGGATTAACAAAGCCTACATTCTAAATCGGAACCTATCCTAAGTGCTTACGACCCGTTACGACGCGTCTACGCTACTTTAACGCGTCGTTCACGTAAAACGCGTTCGGACCGCCTAACTAGCCCTATGCCAAGTATTATATGCCTTAACATGTCTAATAATGTTGTATAATCAGTTTAGATGTCAAAATTTAAGTTTTTTTTTTGGGTAAAGGGTTACCCCGGTGAAATTTTATATCAACCAAATAAAAACAGGGTGTATCAAGACACCGATACACACTACTAGACTTGGCATACCAAGACTAGGAAAGCAGAAAAACAATAAACCCAACAAGCAACACAACCAAAACAAACGGAAATACAAGAAAAAAACAACACGGCCCTAAACAAACAAGCCAAAAACCCCACGAGCTTCTCTAGCCTGGATCAACCTCTATGTTGTTCTTCGAGATCTTCCACCTCTCCATAATCTTCTTTTGTTGCGAGTCTCTACCAAACCGGAACCCCATAATTCTGAGACGAACCGTCTCAATGACAACCTTTGCAAGCACACTCGCACTCCGCTGAAGATGAGAAAATAACCTGTTATTTCTTTCCTGCCACACAAAGTACGTTGCAGCCGCTACCAGGACCTTACTAATGATTTTATCCATGGTTTTAGAATTAGCATTAAGCTCCATCCATTGCATGATAGAATCCCAAGAATCCGTAACATTCTCCATGTCGGCCAACTGCCTGACCAATCGCCAAACGTCTGAAGCATAAACACATTGGAAGAACAGGTGGTCTCTTGAATCTCGGTCAGACCTGCATAGAGGACAACACATGAGACGCAGATTAGTAGCACTACCCGCTTCCCAAATGGCCATCCTGTCTTGCGTCTTCAACTTGTTCTTGATAACCAACCACAAGTGGAAAGAATGTCGGGGAATACATTGGCTAAACCAAACCGCACTTGCCCATGCAACCTTATGACACCTATTCCGTAAACAGTTCCAGACCTCCCAAGAACTAAAACCTTGAAGGTTACCTTCCAAATCTTTCCAGCAACATCGATCATTCATATTAGGAGTGATCTGGATAGAATCAATATTTATAAGGACAGGAAAAAGAGTATACCATGCCTGAGGCCAAAGCCATTGGCCATCATCCGTCACAATGTCAGCCACTTTAGAATTTAAAGAAAAACC
Source organism: Helianthus tuberosus (assembly GCA_030545235.1). NCBI lineage: Eukaryota > Viridiplantae > Streptophyta > Magnoliopsida > Asterales > Asteraceae > Helianthus > Helianthus tuberosus. The sequence continues at coordinate 113,063,385 of CM060415.1, read as the reverse complement.
AGCATTAGCAATAGCTCTAGGGGATATGAATGACCGAATCGGACTACAAGAGCACCAATTATCACTCCATACGTTTGTTTGAAGGCCACTACGAATCGACATCCAAAAAAATGAGCGAACACTCGAACGGATAGATAATAGTTTCCTCCAACCCCAGCTAACATTAGCTCGACATTGAACCTCCCAAAAACTTTTACCTTTCAGCTTGTACGAATGTATCCATTGAACCCAAAGAGAAGGCCGATTGGTGACTAAACTCCAAATATGAGAAGTTAAAAGAGCCTTATTAACATCTATTATGCTTCGAATACCTAAGCCACCCTCATCTTTAGGCATGCAGACATCCTTCCAGGCAACTTTAGCACGAACCGAGCCTGACTTACCACCGTTCCAAAGAAATCTACGCAACCGTTTTTCCAAATCCTTTAATATACTAGAAGGGAGCATCATAACCGATGCCCAATATGAGTATAAAGCCGTTAGGACAGAATTAATAAGCTGAAGTCTCCCTGCAAACGAAAGAGATTTTGTCATCCAGTTATCAATACGTCTATCCATGCGCTCCAAAAGAGTCTTGCAATCTTTGGCCGTAAGTCTAGTAGAGATCAAAGGGACCCCAAGATACCGAACTGGAAATGAACCCTTCTGAAATGGCATAATGTTCAAAATTTGATCTTTAATGAGACTAGGAACATTACTTAAGTAAACCGTACTCTTATCCAGATTAGGATACAAGCCCGATGCCAGAGAAAACTTATTAAGGGCCTCACGAAGATGTTTAACCGAGCCACTGTCACCATGAGCAAAGAGAAACAAGTCATCAGCAAACGAGATACTAATGATCTTCTGCTTGGAGCACCTAGCATGAAATTTAAACACCGTATGGGACGAGGTTTGGTGTAAAAGAAAAGTTAATACTTCCATGACTAGGGTAAATAAATAAGGGGACATAGGATCCCCTTGCCTAAGCCCACGCTTCCCCGCAAAATAACCATGAAGCTCTCCATTAATGCTAACCGAATATGACACCGTAGAAACACATGTCATTATCCAATGAACCATTTTATGATGAAACCCAAAACTATGCAGGATAGATTCAAGGAACTGCCAACTGACTGTATCATAAGCCTTTTGAATATCAATCTTGAACGCACATCTAGGAGGCCCTCTTTTAAGATGGTAATTATGCATTAACTCCTGGGTAAGGAGAATATTGTCAGAAATTTTCCTACCCGGTATGAAAGCCGACTGATTAATACTGACCAAGTGATTCAAACTCCCCTTAATCCTATCCGTTAAAATCTTGCTGATACATTTAAACAAAACGTTACAGCATGATATTGGCCGATAGTCTAAAACAGTGTTAGGCGTATCCTTTTTAGGCACCAGAGCAAGAATGGTATGATTAACTTCTTTTAGAAGCTTACCATTATCAAAGAAATCAAGAACCGCATCTGTCACCTCTTCACCCACTATATCCCAGGCAGACTTAAAGAACGCAGATGAGAAACCATCCGGCCCGGGGGCCTTGTTCTCACCAATGCTAAACATGGCTTTTTTTACTTCTTCTCTAGTCACCTCTCTAACCATTTGGGCCGCCACATCTTGGCTCAGAGTGTTAATAAACAAATCATCCTCAATAAGATTTTGAACCGGCTGGACAGTACCCAAAAAATTCGAGTAATGTTCCAAAATAGCGGCTGGAGCATCATTACCCTCAAAACAATTACCATGCACATCTTTAATACAATGGATCTTATTCCTAGCATTCCTACTCTTCACAGAGTTGTGAAAGTAAGAGGTATTCGAGTCACCCGCACAAAGCCACTCAACCTTAGATTTTTGCTTAAGAAAACATTCTTCGTCATAGGCTGCCACTTGGAACTCATGGAGGCACTTGGCAACTAAATCACGAGACACAGTATCAAGGGGGTTAGCATCCACCTGTTTCTGGAGCTCATCTAGGTCACTACGAAGCCTAGAAACCTTATCATGAAGATTACCTTGCTGATGTAAAAGTTTACGAAAGCAAGGTTTTAGGTTTCTCATTTTCTTGACTACCGAGAACATAGCATAACCCTGCACCTCCTTAGCCCATTCAGTAGAAGTAAACTGCTTGAATTCTGGTTTAGAAGTTAGGAAGTTTGCAAACTTAAATGGCTTAGGTTTAGCATGATTGACAACTGGCAGCTTTATAACACACGGAGAGTGGTCCGAGATACGAGCCGGTTGGAATATCGCATAAGCATTAGGAAAAAGATCCAAGAACTTAAGGTTACCCATGACACGGTCAATTTTCTTTAACACTCCAATACCCTCTTTAGGCTTCTGGTTCCAAGTGTAAAGGCAACCATGTTGTTTAATATCTATAATCTCCGCCATTTGAACACAATCAAAGAACTCTCTCATTCCTATAGTATGGCAAGACGGCCCATAAAGGCAATCTTCCACGTTAAGAGCTGTGTTAAAATCTCCAAGCACCACCCAAGGCCAATTTTTCGCAACAATGCTATGCCTACACAAATCCTCCCAAAGCATCCGACGATCTTGATATTTATTTTCAGCGTAAACGAAAGAGCAAAAGCAAACCTTGGACTCCGCTTTAAACCGGATTTGCGTGTGAACAACCTGATCAGATTGGGAGAGGACCATAAGATCCACATCATCCGTATTCCACCCGATAATAATTCTTGTGCCTCGCTGACATAAACTCCTATTAGAAGACCAGCTCCACCTACGAAACACACTCTTGCAGACTTTATGAAGATTATTAACATTTACATGCGTCTCTAAAATAGCACAAACACTCAATTGATTTTCAGCAATAAGTACACGGACTTCGTTTTGTTTCAGAGGACGATTCAAACCCCTTATGTTCCATGCTGCAACACTACCCATTAAAACCCATGGAACCGGGAGTGCTTGCCCCCTCAGATTTGCTGGCATTATGATTGCTACTCATGTAAGCCGACATTTCTGTCGGAACAGTCTCTATAACCTCATCATGCACTGCATTTACATTATTTATTTTACCATCCAGCTCAGCTGAACTATTACCCGGAGTATTACCCGCTGCTGATTGGTCATCAGCATCATCATTAGTAGCCAGTGCCTGAAAGGAATTAGCCACATTAACAGTTGGGGTACCATGATTAGATAAAACCTCCGGCTTTGTTCCAGATGTACCAGGAGCATCTTTATTAGCCTTTGGTTTATAAATAAACTTAGTCTTTTGTTTCTTTTGTGGGAACCCATGTTTAGCCATTCTCTTACGATCCATAACAAACCCTTCCTCATCTACCACCACCTGCTTTGCCTTATCCTTGATAATTTTGCTACAAGAAGAGTGATCATGACCAAATAAGCAACATGTGGGACAGCGTAACGGTTTCCACTCATATTCAACTTTTACTCTTTCCATAATATACCCCTCCTCATCCATTTTAGGAATAGCTATCGTAATGTAATCTTTAAGTTCACTATCCGCGTTCACCTCAATCATTGCACGAGCATAACTGCTTCTGCCCCAGTTATCCACACACATATCAGCAGTGTAAGAGTCAAGCCTTTTCGGAGTACCCAATTTCGAAGCCAACAAGCTTAATCCATCATCCGTGTACACCGAAATTGGGACGTTATGTAGTTTTACCCATAAGGGAATTGCTTTCACACCCTCCTTCTTCAAGCTAACCTTTGGAGACCATATATTCAGAAATAGAGGAACTTTTCTTATCAACCAAGGCCCACCTTCCAAAACCTTTGTTAATCCCTGCTGAGAATCAAACTTGAAGAAAAAGAAACCAGCCGAGTTCAACATAAGCTTTTGAAATCCAAACTTTGCCCACACATTCTTTGCATAGTATTCTACTACAGGGAATGGTAATCGACTTCCTAGAAAATAACCATAAAGCATATTCTCAAATTTATCTTGAACCTGTTTAACGACCTCTTTCGGAATAACTAGATCAGCATCTTCCCTGGATTCTAACGGCTTCATAAATCTGAAGTTGACTTCCCTCTTATTAGGAACCGATGACTGAAGTTTATCCGCATAAGACACTGGATCGGACGCCAACCCATGTTGATTAACCTGACTTTCCGGACTGCTTGTTAACGGCGGAATTTGTACCGTAACTTTCTGCAATTCATCAATAATATTAATAACCTTAGGATCTTTCTGCACTACACCTCTACGCGGCAGCAACGGGTTCCCATCAATCTTCAAAGGTTTGTTAAACAAGCTAGGTTTATCACGCATATCATTGACACTCATGGAACCCTTAGACGTAATAAAAATATCCTCATGCATTCTATCTGAAAACGACTGAAACCCTAAATCCTCCAAACCCATATCACGATTTCTTTCCATGCAAGAATAATGAAAAAACTCTAGACGACAGAAACATGCAACGTGAAACAAGAAACGTGAAAGATTACCACAAACAAAAACTCACGGCAACAAGGCAGAAGAAACCCTAGATTTAAAGATGAAACGAAAACCCTAACTTTGACTGCAAAAGATTAGAAACCAGGATTGATGTCTAGAAACCTTACTCAGAAGGATCGACAACACCCCAATACCTAACCCAGATTAATCAAAATCAAGGTTGAAGAACAAGAACTAGGGTTTCAAAGGAAATCGCCAAAATCGCCCCCCTCATCCATAACGTAAATGCCTGTCAAAATTTAAGTTACATATGCTTAAAATAAAATTATGCCCAAAAAGGGCATTTTGGTCATTTTCCTAAGGCATATCAACTACCTATCATACAACTAACTAAACGTAGTGACCATAAGGTATAACCTCGGAAGGTTATTCCCTATGCAACTATGGTCACAAAATGTGTTTGGTCGGATCCTAATGATCGACCAAACGGGTCGGGTTCGAAAGTCTAAGCGGTTGTTTAGACCGCTTATCTTACGACCCTATATAAGCACTAAACTAAAAGTGACGAGCTTTGGAAGTTAACCCTCTCTCTCTAATGGAGAAAACGGCGTCCATACCATTGTTTGACCTAAAATTCGTGATTACTTGCTGATTATGAGGATTGTTTGTGTGATTAGAGTCTTATGATTTCTAGTTTATCCTTGCAATTCACTATAATCATCATTGATCCGTTTTTTAGTCATTAGGGTTACGTTTTCTTCTCTTATTGGGTTCTTTGCACTTGGCTGCCGTTGTTATTTGGATTCATTGATAATCTGGGTTGGGTTTACAAAGAGAGAGTGTGTTTGCATATGTTATGATACAAGGGTTACTACATAGTTGTTATGCTGATTCGACCTCTCTTGAATGAATTAGGGTTGACGGCTACAAGGGTTTTCAGGTTTCTTTTCTGCGTATTAAGGTTGACGGCTACTAGGGTTTCTACAATCTGAATAGCCTCTTAATCTGATTCGGCAAGCTGGGATTATCAAGACGGTTGTCTGATTGATGCAAGAAGTCTTATTGGTGGCCTCAAGTTCGTTCTAGGGTTGCCGCTAATCTAATTCATTCTGTTGGCTGGTAATGGGTGATCAAAGCGCAGATGTTCCAGACAATTCAGGAGTATTTGTAAAGAAGATCAAGAATATTGATGGCAAACCATTTGAGCCAAGGCAATCGATACGTATGGCGGCTAGGGGAGTGCACAAGAAGGTAACCTTTATGTTACCATTAAATGATGTAGAACACAATTTTGGGCATTCTGATTCTCCTAACCAGCAATATGCTAAGGTTGTTGACAAACGAAAAGTTGCTTTTGTGCTTCCGTTTAATGACGTTAGCCCTCTCCCCCGTGTTCATTCTCAGCACCAATCATACGCTAAGGCGGTTTCAAATGAACAAGCTGAACAGAGTGGTGCTAAAATGGATTTCGGTGAGACAAAAGTTGATAATTCAGGTATGAACGCTACTGAATCGGCTGATCAAACTCCCAAGATTAATTTTCGGACACTAAAGTCTGATATCTCATTGGAGGGAGTGGATGTTGTCTTACCAATCGCCTCTGTACATCAGGTCAATAACAGGTTAGCTAACACTCTCTATGGGTATTTCCTGGGGGATAGAATTGCATATCCGGTTGTTGAATACTTTGTGAGAACAAATTGGAAGAAATATGGTCTGCAGAAGACTATGATGAATTCAAATGGGTTTTTCTTCTTCAAGTTTGAAGATAGGAAGGGTATGAATAATGTTCTTGAAGGGGGCCATGGCTGATTCGTAATAAACCATTGTTTCTCAACACTTGGTCCCCTACAAACACCCTTAAAAAGGAAGATATTAAAAAGGTTGCGGTTTGGGTTAAATTGCATGAGGTTCTGTTAGTGGCGTATACAGATGATGGGTTAAGCATGCTGGCTTCTAAAATTGGGTCACCTATGCGGTTGGATTCGTATACAAGTGATATGTGTAATGAGGCTTGGGGAAGGAGCAGCTATGCTAGGGCTCTCATTGAAATTTCGGCTGAACATGACTTTAAAGAGGTTCTAACCATGGCTATTCCCAAGTTGGATGAACGCAAGTATGTTACTGAGACTATTCGAGTGGAATATGAATGGATTCCTCCAAGATGTGCCCACTGTCATGTGTTGGACATGACTCTGCGGACTGTCCTAAATACATCGGTTCGACGTTGCAACCTCCTACAAACAAGCCGAAAGTAGATGAGGATGGTTACACTGAAGTTAGGTCAAAAAAGAGTGCAAAGAAGAGTGGTTTTCAAGTTAATAACCTGAAACCCAAGTTCGAATATCGACCTGTGGATAGAAAGAAAAAGATAGGGAGTTCTCCCTATGTAAATGAGCAGGGTACTAATTCGTCTAAGATTCAAACTCATAACCTGTGACAACTGGCCCAAACCGGTAATTTCCGTACACTTTAATTAGTGCTTAATGACTGCAATTATGTGCTTAATTGTCAGCAATACCTGATTACATACTAAACAAGTGAATTCATGCACGTTGCATACTACAAAATATTGCTTTATGCATAAACGAGAGCGTTGCGTCAAAAATACTAAGTAAACTCACCGGTAAGACACTATGTGTCAACGGAACTGCAGAAAGCAGCCAGACAATAAAAATTGGAGCCTAGGTGTAGGTCCGACAGCAAGAATGCATTAAAACCCAAGAGTACATACAAGGGTTTAATATATATGCAATGCGAAAGCAAAAATAAGCACTAAAAAGCACCCGAAACGCACTTTAAGTGCAGAATTTATACAAATCAGCAATAATTCAGCATTTAGACATATAAATATTATGCAGAAATGTCGTTTTATTATCCAGAATATTTCCCTAAGTGTTGGGAATCGATAGTGTTATAAAAAGATACTTATTAAACACTAAAAGGTGCAATTTAGCACTTTAACGAATCGGTATGCAACCGAACAACCGGACTATACCCGGAACATGAAAATATTGTTAATAACATTATTTATCTTTTTCTGAGCCAGTTAGGATCCCTGAATACCCTAACACCCACTGTAGAGCACAACACACTAGTAACCGGGTTAATCCCTAAACTAACTAAACTAACCAAACTACATGCTAACTAAATGGTTGATTTGGAACCGGATACCCCCCCCCCCCTCTAACCGAATTCGGTCCCCAAGGGGACACCCTTGTCTTTTATTTGATTTCTATAATCTTGTTTGTCTAGTTGATATTGGACATAAGAACCTTTGGTTAATAATTTTGAGTCTTGCCTATAAGATCCAAGTATAACACAACATAACATTCATCACAATTTACAACACTTGATCACTCTCTCTCCCTCTACCAAGCTCACGGCCAAACATCTCTAGATCCATCCATCATTTTCGAGTTTGATCATCTTATTCCAACCATCTACAAGTGTTAAGGGTCGCATATAAGGAACCTTGGAGCAAACGGAAGGCGAAGGACCTCTCTACTTTGCTTTTATCCACTCGATTTGTGCTTAGATTCTTCCCTAGCCTCGAGCTAGTGGTATGTTGCTTAAATCACCTTCTCGAACTATTTTAAAGTGGTTAATACGATTTGTAACGGTTAAAACTCGTAAACATACAAGTTGAAGCATAAAAGTCTACTAAAAACACTAAAAGTGATGGTTAAAAGCTCATATGTTGTGTAAATCATGTAGTATTTGATTTGTGTGATTATTTGGACCCGATCTATGTTGTGGTAGCTCGGATCGTCATTTAACCCGGGTTGGTCATGACCTTGGAACATGACATAAGGTTGCTTTAGTAGTAACAAGGGTTAAAGGATGAAACTCTACCACACACGAATCATGAACTTTTGTAAAAGCGATTTAGCTTGTGAAATAGTGTTTAAAACTAGTAGATCTACGTATCTACAAGTGGTATTTTCGAAAGACCAACTGTAAGACAAAACCATGTTTTAAAACCGGATCTTTCATAAAGTAGAGGAGTTTTTACGAACAAACAAGTGTGTGGACACTTGTGTAACAAAAGTTTTAACAAAGAAATAATTTTCGTAAAAACCGACTAGAAATTGTGAAACTTCATATTCTTTAAAAATAAAGTTTTTAAGAAATTAAACTTATTTTTAAAGATAACAAGACTTACTAAATGTACTAGTAAGTTACTACACATTTTTATAAAGGTTCAAGTTCATGAGATGGAGAAATTAGTGATTATTGTTGATGATTATTGTTGATAATTGTTGTTGATGATTGTTGACGATTTAAAAGAAAATAAACACATGTTTTGAAAACATGGGAAATCTCCATTTTTAGGGGAAACTCTGTCAAAATTTTTATAAATTTTGACACTTAGAAAAAAATATAAGTTTTTGAGAAACTTATTCCCTAAAAATGTGTTTAAAAGTAGTACCAAGGTTTCCCTAATTTTTGGTGATAAGAAATGAGGATTTCTTCAAGAATAAAAATGGATATAAGTATGTATATTTTTGAGAGAAAAATATATATTATTTTATCACCAACTTTTGTGCTAAGTGTGTATAGTATGTGTTCTACGTGCTAGTGTATTAAGACTTAAAAATACACTAAATACTCATGAGGTGTATAAACATAGAAATACACATACAAAATACAAGATACATAATTCGGGTGCAAAGTGCAAAATACAAAATACTTATATTAAACCTAGAGAAAATAATATAAGTAAGATACATAGTTAAAAATATAAAATATTTTTAACACAACAATACAAATACAAAAGAGAGTGACTGTACTTGTGCGACACAAGTCTAGTGACTAACGTTAAGAAAACGCGTATAGGTTCCGACGTTAAGTAAGCAAATCCAGTGAAGTTTACGACGCACAGGAACGCAAAGTTGTGAGTTCATGCTCCCCCTTTTCTCTTAACTGTTTTCAGTTTTATAACTTCGGGGGTGAAATACATGTTACAAATATTACAATGTTTACAAATGGTATGATGGATACAAGAATGATACGAGAAATCGTGTCACGAATAGGGTACCATAAGCACCATTAATCGTGTACATACTTAGACCGCAGAACAAAAGGTTAGATCTAATGGGTTCCGGGCAGCCCCACTGTTGGCCACTCTTTTACCAAGCAGTGTTTTTGTGTCTCAGTCGTAAATCGACTACAGAAAAATGCCTATGGTTTGGTGACTTCCTATGTCGTGTCACATGTTAATGGCTTTGCAACCCATTAACACTTGATACATACAGAAATATTTGACTTATACATGAGTACGTGGTGTACACAAAAGACTTGATTTATACAAAAGACAAATTATGTTTTCATACAAAGTATACAAACGTGAAATACAAAAATTGCATGAATTCACACCAACTTTATGTTGACGTTTTTCCAAAACTCACATGTATTTCAGGTAACTAGGATGGATGTGCGCGTGGTCTTACTCATGCTCGTGGATGTCGCTTTGTCTATCTTTAAATAAAGTTGTGACTTTTAAGACAATATGTTATCTCGTGTTGTAAACACTTGACATATGTTTTCAGTAATGTAATATTTGAAGATATTTTTGAGCATGTAGTATGTTTACTCTTCGTATGCAATGAGAACCTTTCATGATCACACCTCGTGCTTCCGCCGCAGAAAGGGGTGTGACAGATTGGTATCAGAGCAGCGATTGTAGTGAACCAGGATTCCTTCTCGAGTCTAGTCTACAATCTCTAGGATCCTTTCACGAAAACAATTTTCAAAGAGTTTTCATTGCATAAAACGTCCCGCGACATCCACTGCCTGAAACTGTCTACATGAGTCTAGAAAAGACACTACGAGACTTAGAGTGCACTTGAGTAGCACTTGTCGTTGACTAGAAATTACTTGCAATTATGTGTGATAATTAGCATGTACTAGAATTAGAATGTCACGAGTATACGTGATTTTACCTAAAAGCGATGGCCCATCTGAAGGAAGAAATACGAGGATGAAACGAACTGTGCGGACTGTGCAAGGAGTTACGTAATTATGGATGCATACATAATTATGGAATTCAGTGCACAAAAATCACAGCAAGTCTTGTCGCGTATAGATTCCCTCAGTGCAAGCCTACTAAGTACTCTGCCAGAGTAATGATTTAGGGCATAAAGACAAGAACCGTCAATAAGGTGTTTACCTAACTCTACATGCTTGCTGCAGTATGAATTGATTTATACAATTGGCGGATTGTTTGATGTTACTATGTGGTATATGCTTGTGTATATATAAATACTACCACTGTCTCGTATGACGATATCAAACAAATGTCTAACCCTATTGGGTTGTGTTCTTCAGAACATGGCACCCAAAAGAGCTGTGAACGCTCGTGACCAACCTCCTCCTCCCCCACTGCCAAGAATTGCCGAAGAGCTGGAGGCTCTACTGGAAGAAAGGATCTCCGCTGCTATCGCCCAGTACGAGGCAAACCGTACTCAAGACAGTGGAGGACCAAGCAACGCTAGACATAATGGGAATGGAGATTCATCTGGAGACAGCGCAGTTCGAAGCTGCACATTTAAGCAGTTCCTCGACTGCAAGCCGATGAACTATGATGGCACAGGAGGTGCAGTAGCATTTGTGCGCTGGACGGAGAAGACTGAAGCTACTTTCCGCATGAGCAAGTGTACCGCGGATCAACAAGTCACCTTTGCTACCGGGTTGTTTGTCGATGAAGCTCTGACTTGGTGGAATTTGCAAGCCCAAACCTTGCTCAATAATGCCGCGTATGGTCTAACCTGGGAGGAACTGAAGGAAAGGATGAGAGAGAAGTATTGCTCTCGTGCTGAACTCCAAAGACTGGAAACGGAGTTCTGGCACTTGACTATGGAAGGTGCTGATATTGATAGTTATACTCGAAGATTCCACGATCTGTCCAGAGTGCTTCCCTACATGGTGACTCCCGAATTCAAGCGTGTCGAACGCTACATTTGGGGACTGGCCTCAGAGTTTCGTGGCATGGTGACGTCAGCCAAACCACAAACAATCACTGAGGCTGTAACTCTGGCTGTCAGCCTGACCAAAGATTGTGTTCGTAAGAAGAAGTTATCGTTGAACCCAACAGAGAAGACCGAGACACATGCTGAGTCGTCCGGTGACAAGAAGAGAAAGCATTCGAATCTGAATCAAACGACTCGCAACAACAAAGGTTTCAACAAAAAGCGTGACGCTAACCTGTCTTAGGAGGCAAAGACCCTTTCAACCAAGGCATACCAAGGCTCCATGCCTAAATGCCAAAAATGTAAGTTTCATCATAAAGGAGCTTGTCGCATTCCAAGGTGCGACAAATGTGGTAGATTGGGTCACCAAGCAGAAAACTGTTGGGGAAACGGAAGAAATGGGAATGGCAACGGCATTGGTAACCGGAATAGCCGTGGAGCTGGGCAAAGCCAAGGATGCTTTGGTTGTGGCGGCATGGATCATTTCAAGAAAAATTGCCCAAGGGGAAACAATGCTCGGACCCGAGCATTTGTAATTAGAGCAAGGGACGCACGCAAGGACCCTAATGTGGTCAACGGTACGTTCCTCATTAACAATCACTTTGCATCCATATTATTCGACACTGGCACCGATTATAGTTTCATGTCTGTGGAATTTAAACGTATACTTGGAATAGAATCTAGTAGATTAGAAATTCCTTATTCCATAGAACTAGCCAATGGTAAACTTGTTGAATCGAGCGAAGTTGTCAGAGGCTGCACACTAGAACTTGGCGAACGAAACTTTAGCATCGACCTCTTACCTATTCAATTGGGTAGCTTCGATGTAGTAGTCGGAATGGACTAGTTGTCCAAGAACAAAGCTGAAGTTATTTGTCATGAGAAAATCATTCGCATCCCTTTAGCGAATGGTGAAACTCTCATCGTGTATGGAGAAAGACGAAACACGCCTCTACGAATCATCAGTTGTATGAAGGCACAGAAGTGCTTAAGGAAAGGATGTGTTGCTTTCCTAGCACACGTTGTAGATAAGAAGGCTGTGGAGCCAAAACTCGAAGACATTCCTGTGGTGAAGGAATTTCCTGATGTGTTTCCTGAAGATCTGCCAGGACTACCTCCGCAACGACAAGTCGAATTCCACATAGACTTGGTTCCAGGAGCCGCTCCTGTAGCCAAGGCACCCTATCGACTTGCGCCATCCGAAATGCAAGAATTATCTACACAACTTCAGGAGTTGTTGGATAAAGGATTCATAAGGCCAAGCTTCTCACCCTGGGGAGCTCCAGCATTGTTCATGAAGAAGAAGGATGGATCATTACGGATGTGTATCGATTACAGGGAACTGAACAAGCTCACAATCAAGAATCGGTATCCACTACCGAGGATTGATGACTTGTTTGATCAACTGCAAGGATCAAGCTACTATTCCAAGATCGACCTTCGATCTGAATACCATCAGCTGAGAATCCAAGATGAAAGCGTGCCAAAGACTGCATTCAGAACGCGCTATGGGCACTACGAATTTCTTGTGATGCCATTGACGAACGCGCCAGCGGTCTTTATGGACCTAATGAACCGCGTATGCAAACCACATCTCGATAAATTCGTGATTGTATTTATCGATGATATCCTGATTTACTCGCGAACGAAAGAAGAGCACGAACAACATCTCAGAACCATCTTGGAGCTACTGAAGAAAGAGAAACTTTATGCAAAGTTCTCGAAATGCGAATTCTGGATTCGCGAAGTATAATTTCTTGGCCACGTGGTGAATGAGAAGGGCATTCATGTAGACCCGTCCAAGATAGAAGCAATAAAGAATTGGGAAGCTCCCAAAACCCCAACTGAGGTTCGGCAATTTTTGGGCTTAGCGGGCTATTATCGGCGATTCATCGAGAATTTCTCAAAGATAGCTCAACCGCTAACGACCCTTACTCAGAAAGACAAGAAGTACGACTGGGGTGTTAAACAAGAAGAAGCCTTCCAGTTACTTAAGAACAAGCTCTGCGATGCACCAATACTATCATTACCCGAAGGCACGGAAGACTTCTTGGTATACTGCGACGCCTCACGACAAGGCTTGGGTTGCGTGCTCATGCAACGCCAAAAAGTCATCGCTTATGCTTCAAGACAACTGAAGGTTCACGAGAGAAATTATACCACTCACGACCTGGAGCTGGGTGCAGTGGTATTCACCTTGAAGATTTGGCGACATTACTTATATGGTACTCGATGTACAATCTTCACAGATCACAAAAGCTTACAACACATATTTGATCAGGAGGAATTGAATATGCGCCAGCAACGTTGGGTTGAGCTGCTAAATGATTATGACTGTGAGATTAAGTACCATCCTGGAAAGGCGAACGTTGTAGCAGACGCGTTGAGCCGAAAAGAAAGGGTTAAGACCCTAAGGGTTCGAGCATTGGAATCGACGATTCGAACGAACCTCACTGCACGCATTCGAGATGCACAACAAGAAGCTCTTAAAGGAGAGAACCGTAAAGCTGAATACCTACGGGGTATGCTTAAATACATGGCGCCAAATGAAGAGGGAGCCTTATACTTTAAAAAGCGCATTTGGGTTCCGCTCTATGGTGGCCTACGAGAAGTCATCCTTGATGAAGCGCACAAGTCAAGATAAGACTTGAAAGAATATTATTGGTGGCCGGGACTCAAGAGCGACGTTGCTGTCTATGTTGGAAAATGCCTAACCTGTGCTAAGGTTAAGGCAGAATATCAGAAACCGTCCGGCCTACTACAACAACCAGAGATTCCCGTGTGGAAGTGGGAACAAATCTCGATGGACTTCATAACGAAATTACCCAGAACCCCGAGAGGGCACGATGTGATATGGGTAATAGTTGATCGATTGACGAAGTCTGCGCATTTCCTACCAATCCGAGAGAAGGATAGCACTGGAAAGCTTGCAGAGATATACTTAAGGGAAATTGTGGCACGTCATGGAGTGCCTATCTCAATCATTTCAGACAGAGATGGACGCTTTGTCTCGAGAATCTGGCAATCGTTTCAGGAAGCCTTTGGATCTCAGTTAGATCTAAGCACGGCATTCCATCCGCAAACAGACGGCCAGAGCGAACGGACTATACAAACGTTAGAAGATATGCTTCGCGCATGCGTCATGGACCTAGGCGGCAGCTGGGATACTCATCTACCTTTAGTTGAGTTTTCCTACAATAACAACTATCATACGAGCATAAAGGCCGCACCGTTCGAAGCTCTGTATGGCCGCAAATGCCGATCGCCCTTATGTTGGGCAGATGCCGGAGATAAGCGTATGGTTGGTCCTGAACTAGTACAAGAGACAACCGACAAGATTGCGCAGATCCGAGAGCGCATTAAGGCGGCTCGAGAGCGACAAAAGAGCTACGCTGATCCGAACAGAAAATCGGTAGACTTCAAGGTGGGAGACAAAGTGTTGTTAAAAGTCTCACCATGGAAGGGCGTAGTCAGGTTTGGAAAGCGTGGAAAGCTGAATCCACGATACATCGGACCATTCAGAATTTTGAAGAGAATTGGTACCGTGGCATACAAGTTGGAGTTACCGGAAGAACTTAATGGAGTACATGATACGTTTCATGTATCCAACCTGAAGAAGAGTCCAACTCAAGAAAACGTGATCATCCCGATGGATGAAGTGCATATTGATGAAGCCCTCCGATTTACAGAGCAACCCGTTGAGGTTACTGACTGGAAAGTCAACAAGACCAGGAGGAGCAGTGTGAAGCTTGTCAAAGTACGTTGGAGCTCTAAGCACGGACCCGAGTACACATGGGAACGTGAAGACCAGTTCAAGAAAAAGTATCCCCACCTATTCAAGAAGACTCCTGCGAGAGTGAGTTCAGCCTGAATTTCGGGACGAAATTCTTTTAACGGGGGGAGACTGTGACAACTGGCCCAAACCGGTAATTTCCGTACACTTTAATTAGTGCTTAATGACTGCAATTATGTGCTTAATTGTCAGCAATACCTGATTACATACTAAACAAGTGAATTCATGCACGTTGCATACTACAAAATATTGCTTTATGCATAAACGAGAGCGTTGCGTCAAAAATACTAAGTAAACTCACCGGTAAGACACTATGTGTCAACGGAACTGCAGAAAGCAGCCAGACAATAAAAATTGGAGCCTAGGTGTAGGTCCGACAGCAAGAATGCATTAAAACCCAAGAGTACATACAAGGGTTTAATATATATGCAATGCGAAAGCAAAAATAAGCACTAAAAAGCACCCGAAACGCACTTTAAGTGCAGAATTTATACAAATCAGCAATAATTCAGCATTTAGACATATAAATATTATGCAGAAATGTCGTTTTATTATCCAGAATATTTCCCTAAGTGTTGGGAATCGATAGTGTTATAAAAAGATACTTATTAAACACTAAAAGGTGCAATTTAGCACTTTAACGAATCGGTATGCAACCGAACAACCGGACTATACCCGGAACATGAAAATATTGTTAATAACATTATTTATCTTTTTCTGAGCCAGTTAGGATCCCTGAATACCCTAACACCCACTGTAGAGCACAACACACTAGTAACCGGGTTAATCCCTAAACTAACTAAACTAACTAAACTAACCAAACTACATGCTAACTAAATGGTTGATTTGGAACCGGATACCCCCCCCCCCTCTAACCGAATTCGGTCCCCAAGGGGACACCCTTGTCCTTTATTTGATTTCTATAATCTTGTTTGTCTAGTTGATATTGGACATAAGAACCTTTGGTTAATAATTTTGAGTCTTGCCTATAAGATCCAAGTATAACACAACATAACATTCATCACAATTTACAACACTTGATCACTCTCTCTCCCTCTACCAAGCTCACGGCCAAACATCCCTAGATCCATCCATCATTTTCGAGTTTGATCATCCTATTCCAACCATCTACAAGTGTTAAGGGTCGCATATAAGGAACCTTGGAGCAAACGGAAGGCGAAGGACCTCTCTACTTTGCTTTTATCCACTCGATTTGTGCTTAGATTCTTCCCTAGCCTCGAGCTAGTGGTATGTTGCTTAAATCACCTTCTCGAACTATTTTAAAGTGGTTAATACGATTTGTAACGGTTAAAACTCGTAAACATACAAGTTGAAGCATAAAAGTCTACTAAAAACACTAAAAGTGATGGTTAAAAGCTCATATGTTGTGTAAATCATGTAGTATTTGATTTGTGTGATTATTTGGACCCGATCTATGTTGTGGTAGCTCGGATCGTCATTTAACCCGGGTTGGTCATGACCTTGGAACATGACATAAGGTTGCTTTAGTAGTAACAAGGGTTAAAGGATGAAACTCTACCACACACGAATCATGAACTTGTGTAAAAGCGATTTAGCTTGTGAAATAGTGTTTAAAACTAGTAGATCTACGTATCTACAAGTGGTATTTTCGAAAGACCAACTGTAAGACAAAACCATGTTTTAAAACCGGATCTTTCATAAAGTAGAGGTGTTTTTACGAACAAACAAGTGTGTGGACACTTGTGTAACAAAATTTTTAACAAAGAAATAATTTTCGTAAAAACCGACTAGAAATTGTGAAACTTCATATTCTTTAAAAATAAAGTTTTTAAGAAATTAAACTTATTTTTAAAGATAACAAGACTTACTAAATGTACTAGTAAGTTACTACACATTTTTATAAAGGTTCAAGTTCATGAGATGGAGAAATTAGTGATTATTGTTGATGATTATTGTTGATAATTGTTGTTGATGATTGTTGACGATTTAAAAGAAAATAAACATATGTTTTGAAAACATGGGAAATCTCCATTTTTAGGGGAAACTCTGTCAAAATTTTTATAAATTTTGACACTTAGAAAAAAATATAAGTTTTTGAGAAACTTATTCCCTAAAAATGTGTTTAAAAGTAGTACCAAGGTTTCCCTAATTTTTGGTGATAAGAAATAAGGATTTCTTCAAGAATAAAAATGGATATAAGTATGTATATTTTTGAGAGAAAAATATATATTATTTTATCACCAACTTTTGTGCTAAGTGTGTATAGTATGTGTTCTACGTGCTAGTGTATTAAGACTTAAAAATACACTAAATACTCATGAGGTGTATAAACATAGAAATACACATACAAAATACAAGATACATAATTCGGGTGCAAAGTGCAAAATACAAAATACTTATATTAAACCTAGAGAAAATAATATAAGTAAGATACGTAGTTAAAAATATAAAATATTTTTAACACAACAATACAAATACAAAAGAGAGTGACTGTACTTGTGCGACACAAGTCTAGTGACTAACGTTAAGAAAACGCGTATAGGTTACGACGTTAAGTAAGCAAATCCAGTGAAGTTTACGACGCACAGGAACACAAAGTTGTGAGTTCATGCTCCCCCTTTTCTCTTAACTGTTTTCAGTTTTATAACTTCGGGGGTGAAATACATGTTACAAATATTACAATGTTTACAAATGGTATGATGGATACAAGAATGATACGAGAAATCGTGTCACGAATAGGGTACCATAAGCACCATTAATCGTGTACATACTTAGACCGCAGAACAAAAGGTTAGATCTAATGGGTTCAGGGCAGCCCCACTGTTGGCCACTCTTTTACCAAGCAGTGTTTTTGTGTCTCAGTCGTAAATCGACTACAGAAAAATGCCTATGGTTTGGTGACTTCCTATGTCGTGTCACATGTTAATGGCTTTGCAACCCATTAACACTTGATACATACAGAAATATTTGACTTATACATGAGTACGTGGTGTACACAAAAGACTTGATTTATACAAAAGACAAATTATGTTTTCATACAAAGTATACAAACGTGAAATACAAAAATTGCATGAATTCACACCAACTTTATGTTGACGTTTTTCCAAAACTCACATGTATTTCAGGTAACTAGGATGGATGTGCGCGTGGTCTTACTCATGCTCGTGGATGTCGCTTTGTCTATCTTTAAATAAAGTTGTGACTTTTAAGACAATATGTTATCTCGTGTTGTAAACACTTGACATATGTTTTCAGTAATGTAATATTTGAAGATATTTTTGAGCATGTAGTATGTTTACTCTTCGTATGCAATGAGAACCTTTCATGATCACACCTCGTGCTTCCGCCGCAGAAAGGGGTGTGACATAACCCGTTTAGTGCTCTTGAAGTTGTTGGGGGGATTGGAGGTTCCATACAGGGAAACATAAAAGGGGGACGTGGTCCAAATGAGGAGTCTGATGAGGATGAGGTAGAGGTGGTTTATGATGAAAGCAACGAGTTTATGACATCGGGCACGCATTCCACATCTTCTAGGGTAGGGGCAAGCACCTCTCATACAAAGTTCTCCAATGGATAGAGTTTTTTTGGATCGGGCTAGGGGGTTGCTTCTGGGGGGCAACTTCATTTTTGATGATGGCGGATGAAGATTTTGTTTATTAGTTTTGTCTTGTCTACTAGTTAGTCATTTTTATGATTGTAGTAGGCTAGGTTGATGTGGTAGTTTAGTTATTTGACATTTTTGCTTACATATATGGGGCCTGTCCTGTATATGAACTAGTGGGGAACTCATCCTCACTACTTGTACTTATTTGGCGGTTGTCTATAATAGAATCACCGGGGTAACCCTTTACCCAAAAAAAAAGTGACGAGTTTTTTTTTTAGGTAAAGGGTTACCCCGGTTAAATTTTATTACCAACCAAACAATAAAACCAAGTGAAGGCTAATCGCCTCCAGTTCTCATGTATGACATGCCATACAAGAATAAACAAGCGTAAAACAAACAGAAGACGCTAAACAAACACACCATTAACTCGAACACTAACAAACTCAAAACAAGACACTAAACTTAGCCACAATTATCATCCGCCACTAAAAGTCCTCTCGGAAGACTCCACTCCTGCATCACTCTTATCGTGTGGATGGAATTCTTGAACCTCATCGTGTGAAGTCTCATTCTAACCGTGGATAACACAATCTCTACCAGCTGGTCTTTATTTCTTCTCTTGTCGGTGAAAAGCCTTCGATTACGCTCCTCCCAAACAAAGTAAGCTGTTGCACTAACTAAAAGTTTCGCAATAATGTGTTCGGCCATGTTAGACTTTGCTATGCCCACCAAATATTCAAATATATCGGTCCATGTATGCTGAATCCTATCCATACCCGCTTTCCCACGAACTTCATACCAAACTTGCTTAGCGACGTCACATTCAAAAAACAGATGCTCGTGCGAGTCAGGACCCCTTGTACATAGAGAGCAACATAACAAGTTCAAGTTAGCATTGCCCGAATTCCATCTACTCATCACATCTTGAGTCTTCAACTTTTTAAGCACAAGAAGCCATACAAGAAAGGCATGCTGAGGAATAGCCTGAGGGAACCAAACCACACCCGACCATTGCACCCCTTGTTGAGAATTCCGCAACTCCTCCCAAATCGTCGATGTACAAAACTCCATGTCTCGACCACTAGAAGTAAACCATACCAGCTTATCTTGTTTAAACGGCTCTAAAACCAGGTTTTGTAAATTAATCAGCATCGGAAAACGAGTAACCCAAGACCCTGGCCAAATCCATTCTCCATTTATAAACACATCAGCAACCCGAGCTTCATGCTAAAACCTGCATTCGCTATGCTTCTGGGCGTAATGATACTACTAATTGGGCATACCGGATCCCATTTATCATACCAAACACTTGTGTTCATACCATCGCCCAACTTAACCCACATATGATCCCGAATACTAGGTCTCAGATGTAACATCTTTCTCCAACACCAAGGTATATTGTTCTTAATCGGCACATCCCAAAAATTCCTACCTCGAATACGATAAGAATGTATCCACTTCACCCATAGCGACTCTCGGTTAGTAAGCAGACTCCATATGTGTGTTACCATAAGGGCCTTATTCATATCACGAATACCCAACCCACCTTCAGCTTTTGGTAAACAAACAGCTTTCCAATTTACCTTCGCCTTACCTTTGATTCTATTCCCTTGAGTCCATAAAAACATATGCATTCTTTTCCTCCAATTCGTGTATAATACGTTGTGGAAGATTAAAACCGATGCCCAATAAACATGCAAAGAAGACAAAACCGACCTGATCAACTGCAATCTGCCAGCGAAAGATAAACACTTAGCTTTCCAGTCAATAATTCGAGCTTCCATTTTCTCCACCAGACATTTACAATCTTTGTAATTAAGCCGAGTAGATATAAGCGGAACCCCTAACTACTTAACAGGCAAAACCCCTTCCTCAAACGGCATAATCTCTAGAATCCGAGCTTTAGCTGAGTCCACCACATTGCCAAAAAAGACAGTACTCTTCAACAGACTAGGCACGAGCCCTGACATGTTTTTAAAACTGTTAAGAGAATCCATAATAACCTTTTCCGGTTTCGGATCCCCCCTAGCAAACAGAAACAGGTCATCTGCAAAGCATAGATTGATAATTCTTTGGTTTGAACATTTATAATGAAATCAAAACTCCGATGAGATCGACACCTGCTTCTGTAAAATCAAAGTCAAAATCTCCATCACCAAGGTAAAGAGATAAGGGGACATTGGGTCCCCCTATCTGAGCCCACGCTTACCTTTAAAGTAGCCATAGAGGTTCCCATTCATCGCAATCGAAAACGTTGTAGAAGTGACACAAGCCATGATCCACATAACCATTTTCGGGTGAAAACCAAAGCCCACTAAGACAGTCTCTAGGAATTTCCATTCAACCGTATCATAGGCTTTCTGAATATCCACCTTAAACGCGCATCTAGGAGGACCAATATTCCGGTGATAATTGTGCATAAGTTCCTGAGTTAACAGGATATTATCTAAAATTCTTCTACCCGGAACAAAAGCAGACTGATTAATGCTCACAATATCTCCTAATCCTTCTTTAATACGGTTAGAGATGATCTTACTTATGCATTTATAGAGCGTATTGCAACAAGAAATCGGTCTATAATCTGTAATTAAAGTAGGCGTAGATACCTTAGGGATTAAAGAAATCACAGTATGGTTCAGTTGCTGAAGTAATTTCCCATTTTGAAAGAAATCCCGAATCGCTTTGCAAACCTCCTGACCTACAATATCCCATGATTTTTTAAAGAAAATAGTCGTGTACCCATCGGGCCCCGGGCTTTGTTCCCCGAAATCGAGAACATCGCCTCTTTAATCTCCTCATCCGAAACCTGACGAGCCATATTTTGAGCTTTAGCAACCGACAACCTCTGAACAAATAAATCATGAGTAGGCTGCGCCAAAGTCTCCACATCAGTACCGAAGAACCTCGAATAATGATCCACCAAAATCAGAGGTACATCATTACCTTCAAACATCTGACCGGTCGAATCCCGAATGGAAAAAATACGACTCCTATGATTCTTTGCTTTCACCACATTATGAAAGTACCTAGTATTCGAATCTCCCCCACTTTCACCTTTTCAGTAAGGAGAATGAAGCAGCCCCCAAAAACCCTTTCTCTCTTCCCTTAGGCGATTTTGGTTCCTTCTTGTAACCCTAGTTTTTTCTTGTGATCATTTGTATAACAGTCTGTGATTAGAGATTTGATCTCTTGAATCTCTATAACGAACTTGGTAGCAGTTGTGACCGATTTGAATCTAGGGTTTTGTTCTTGTTTCTTGTTTTTTTAAATCGCCGCCTTAGTCATTAATTCGAAATCCTGATTGATTAACTTGGTTGTTATTGATCGTGGTTAACTGAGATTAATTTAGCAAGATCGATACACTGTTTTAATTGATTAAGGGTTGAAGATTGATACTAGGGTTTTAAGGATTAGGGTTTTCTTGTGGGTTGTATGCGTATGTCAGTTGGTTGAGTTTTACGTAATATTGATGTATGGAGAGAAATAGAGATCAGGGTTTGGAGGACAGGGTTTCAGTCGTTTACCGAAAAATTGCATGGTGATATTTTTATTAGCAAGAGCAATACGAAGCCGTCGAACACACAGGAGGTGCGAGGTAACATGCATGTGTTTGAGAACAGTAATGATTTCAGGTCTTTAAAGATTGATGGGAACCCGCTTTTGCCGAGACGTGGTATTGTCCAGAAGGAGCCAACACGGATAAATGTTATTGATGAACTGGAGAAGATCACTGTTCCGGTTCAGTTGGGAAACAAAAAATGTAGAGCATGACCGGGATAATGAACCTGAGAAAAACACAATGAACTTGTCGTATGCGGATAAGGTGAAGATGAGTAAATCGCTGAAAAGAGAAGTCAATTTCAGGAGATTGGATTCGGTAGAGATTGTTCAGGATGCTGATGTGGTTATTCCTAGAGAGGTCGTCCGAAAGGTCCAGGAAAAGTTTGAGAATGTTTTGTATGGCTATTTTTTAGGTAATCGTTTACCCTTCCCTGTGGTGGAGTATTGCGCTAAAAATGTGTGGTCTAAGTATGGTTTCTCTAAACTCATGATGAATTCGGATGGTTTCTTTTTCTTTAAATTTGATTCGAAAGAGGGCATGGCTAAAGTGTTGGAAGGGGGACCATGGTTAATCAGGAAAGTACCATTGTTCTTAAATGTGTGGTCACCGTCTGTTAGCCTGAAAAAGGAAGGTATTAAATCTGTTCTGGTGTGGGTGAAGATGTTTAATGTTCCTATCTCCGTTTACACGGATGATGGCTTGAGCTTGTTAGCATCCAAGATAGGGACTCCAAAAAGACTTGATGGTTATACGGCTGACATGTGTGCGGATAGCTGGGGAAGGAGCAGTTTTGCTCGGGCATTAATTGAGATAGATGCGGATAACGAATTGAAAGATCACATCATTGTTGCTATACCGAAACTAGATGATGATGGGTACATTACTGAAAAGGTGAAAGTGGAATACGAATAGCAGCCGCAACGTTGCTCTTTATGTTGTATCTTTAGCCATAATGACCAGACTTGTGCCAAGAATGTTCAAAATAAAGCGAAACAAGTGGTTGTTGATGAGGATGGTTTTACTATGGATAAGAGGAAGGTGGCACGGGTGGGTATGATGCATAAAAAGCAAAAGCCGAAATTCGTCTACAAGCCTAAAGTGAACAAAGCTGGGCCGAGCACATCAGGTACCAAACAGGATACTATGGATGACACTAGGAAGGAAAAGGTGAAAACACAAAACTCTTTTGATGTTTTATCTATGGATGATGGGGATATGGATGTCCGTAACATACGGAAGGTTAGTGCGGGAAAATTGGTGGGATAGAAGGTAATGGAGAAAATTCTCGAGTGGATGATGAGGTTGTGGAAATGGTACCTACTGAAATGTCTGCATTTATGCGATGTGATCAGCAAAAAGATTCTGAGGGGGCAAGCACTCCCGGTCACAAGGGTGTTAATGGATAGTATCGCCTCTTGGAACATAAGGGGTTTGAACCAACCCATGAAACAAAGTGAGGATCGTCTTCTGGTTTTTGAAAATAAATTACCTGTTTGTGCTATTCTCGAATCTCATGTGGATATCACGAAGCTTGCTAAGGTTTGTGAGGGTGTTTTCCGGTCTTGGAGTTGGACGTCGAATGGAGGTTTATGTGATCGAGGTACAAGGATCATCTTGGGTTGGAATATTGATGTGGTTGACATTATGATCTTGGCTCAAACGGATCAAGTCATTCATGCTCAGGTTTTCTCCAAATCTGATAATAAATTTTTTTTGTTTCGTTTGTTTATGCAAAAAATAAATACCAGGAGAGAAGAAGTCTTTGGGATAATTTGTATATGCATAAGGGTTTTTGCCATGACAACCCATGGGTTGTTATGGGTGATTTCAACTCTGCTTTACATACTGAGGACTCTCTGCATGGTCCTTCCACTCAATCGATTGGTATGAGAGAATTTAATGATTGTGTTCAATATTCGGAGTTGATAGATATTAAGGGCCATGGGCTGCACTACACATGGAATCAGAAACCAAAGAATGGTATTGGGTTGCTTAAAAAGATTGATCGTGTGATGGGTAATATGAAGTTTTAAGAGATGTTCAAGGATGCGTTTGTCTTGTATCATCCTTTTCGGATTTCTGACCATACCCCGTGCATTCTTAAGATGGCTGCTTCGGTCAAGAATTGTCCTAAACCGTTTAAGTTTGCTAATTTTATTACATCTAAGCCGGAATTCAGGGTGTGTGTAGAACAGGAATGGATAAAGCGAATCGATGGGGTTACAATGTTTGCGGTCACCAAGAAGCTTAGAAATCTGAAGCCGTACATGCGTAAACTCTTGTTTAATCAGGGAAATTTGCATGAGAAAGTTGCTGATTTGAGAAAGAAGCTTGATGATATTCAGACTCTTATTGATAGTAGCCCGTTAGATGTTGATCTTCGTAACATGGAGGCACAGTGTCTTAAAGATTTTCAGATTGCAGCATATGATGAAGAATGTTTTCTTAAGCAAAAAGCTAAGGTGGAGTGGTTATGTGCTGGAGACTCCAACACTAAATTTTTCCATAATAGTGTGAAATGCAGGAATGCCAGAAGTAAAATTCACTCTATTAGGGATGTTAATGGGGACTGTTATGAGGGAGAAGGTGTATTAGATGAATTGGTTTCTCATTATGCTAATTTCTTCGGTACGGAGGATCGGGTTGCAAGTATTAATCTGGACGATATATGTGTCAATACTATTAGTGTTGATGTTGCGGTCAATATGGTTCGCCAAGTAAACCGAGAGGAGGTTAAAAATGCTATTTTTAATATTGGAGAGAACAAAGCCCCAGGCCCTGATGGGTATACATCTGTCACACCCCCAAAATCCACATGCGGAGATTGTTGACTACAGGCCGATATCTTGTTGCAATGTGATTTATAAATGCATAAGTAAAATTATCACGGATCACCTAAAAGGAAGTTTGGGAAATCTTGTTAGTATCAACCAATCAGCGTTTGTGCCGGGGCGGAGAATTTCTGACAATATTCTTCTCACACAAGAATTAATGCATAATTACCATCTTAACAGGGGTCCGGCTAGATGTGCTTTCAAAATTGATATACAGAAAGCATATGATACGGTTAATTGGGCTTTCTTGAAAAATATTTTGATTCGATTTGGGTTTCATCATAAAATGGTTGAATGGATTATGACATGTGTGTCGACAGTTTCATATTCGTTGAGCATCAATGGAAACCTTCATGGTTATTTTAGAGGTAAACGAGGGTTACGTCAGGGTGATCCTATGTCTCCTTATTTATTCACGTTAATCATGGAGATTCTCTCTCGTTTGCTTCAACAGGCTGCTTCCTCTCCGTTTAGATATCATGCTCATTGTGCTAAACAAAAAATAATTAATGTCTCCTTTGCTGATGACTTATTTATTTTTGTTCATGGAGATGTTGTCTCGGTTAAAAGGGTCAAGGAGGCGCTTCAGACGTTTACTAACATTTCTGGTTTGGCTCCTAGCCCAGCGAAAAGTACAGTTTTCTTCTATAATGTTCCTCACTCGATTAGACAGGAAATTCTGGATATTATGCCATTTCAAGAGGGTGTTATGCCGGTTTGCTATCTGGGGGTTCCTCTCATCTCTTCTAGGCTTCTCTTTAAAGATTGCAAGGTTCTTATTGATCGAATGGAAAAGAAGATTAATAACTGGATGACAAAGTCGCTATCCTTTGCTGATCGGTTGCAACTTATAAATTCAGTTTTATCTTCTATGCATATCTTTTGGGCTTCTGTTTTCATTATTCCCACTCGGGTTATCAAGGAGCTTGAAAAAAGAATCCGTAGATTTTTGTGGAATGCAGGATCGGAGGGCAAAATCCGCGCGAAAGTTGCTTGGAAAGATGTGTGCTTGCCGAAACAAGAAGGTGGTTTGGGCATTCGAAGTATATCGGATGTTAATAACTCGCTTATGGCTACGCATGTTTGGAGCATTTTAACTAAACGTGAGTCCATTTGGGTGAGATGGATTCATGAATATAAGTTAAAAGGGAGAAATTTTTGGGAGGTTCCTTGTCGTGGAAGCATGAGTTGGGGATGGCGGAAAATTTTGGCTATTAGGAGCATTGTGCGGCCTCACATATGGTTTTTACTAAAAAGTGGGCTGCAAACAAATGTTTGGAGTGATAACTGGTGCCATATGAGTCCTCTTATTTCCTTTATTACTCCTCGATCTATAGCTAATGCAGGTTTTAATTTGAAATCATCGGTTGCGGATGTCATTGATGAGAATGGGCAGTGGAGGTGGCCTCAAGCATGGCTAGACTTATTTCCGGTTTTAATAAATCTTCAAATACCCCATCTGATTGATAATGCTATGGATCGGCTAGTTTGGAAAGTTGTGGATGGGAAGTTTGGCGACTTTAAGTCCTCTCAAGTTTGGGATATGGTTCGAAATAGGGATAATAATGCGACCTGGGCTAATATGGTTTGGTTTTCTCAATGTGTTTCGCGCCACTCATTCCATATGTGGTTGGTGTTCAGGAATAAATTGAAGACGCAGGATAGGTTGGCAGTTTGGGAAGCAGGAAGTGCAACGAATCTAAATCTCATGTGTTGCCCTTTGTGCCATTATGATCGTGATAGCCGAGATCATCTATTCTTTCAATGCGTGTTTGCGGATCAAGTATTGGCAAATGTGAAGGGTATGGTGAACATGGATAGCGTAGATAATACATGGCAGTCCTTAATGGGTTGGGTTGAACACCATTCTAACTCGAAGACAGCAGATGATATTGTGTGTAAATTAGTAGTTGCGGCGACCTCGTATTACATATGGCAAGAGAGGAACAGTCGGCTTTGTACTTCTAATCATTTAACTGCGGTTCAAGTGGCTGAGAAGATTAAAAGTTCAGTTCGTCTAAGACTTATGGGCTTCAAGTTTCGATTGGAGTCTACTAGGAAGAGGATATTTGAATCATGGAAGATTAGTGACACTAACGATGGTGATCCGGATCCGGGCTAGATATTTAATGTTGGTTGTTTAGGCCGGCCTTGTGTTCTTTTTGTTTCGGCCATGGTTGTTTATTTTGTTGTCTTGACGTTTGTGTCTGG
This sequence comes from Helianthus tuberosus, assembly GCA_030545235.1. Classification (NCBI taxonomy): domain Eukaryota; kingdom Viridiplantae; phylum Streptophyta; class Magnoliopsida; order Asterales; family Asteraceae; genus Helianthus; species Helianthus tuberosus. Next base: position 113,036,041 of record CM060415.1, on the reverse strand, counting down.
ATGTTTGTTGCTTGGTTTTGATGTCTTGGTGTCCTAGGCTTGGTTTTGTCAAGTCTAGTTGATGTGTTGCTTTGACACATCTTTGTTTTATTGGTTTATATATAAAATTCACCGGGGTAACCCTTTACCCAAAAAAAAAAATCCACACGCGGAGTATCACCGCTTGGAGGCGTGACATGACCAGGATCAAGCCACCAATTATATTGAACAACGTAATTAAGTAAATAAAACCAACCACAATATAATTGGTGTTCAAACAACTAGTTAACCAAGTTCAAATTAAACAGCGGAAGCATAAGACGTGAAACCAAAACATAAGTTTAATAAGTTCATAAGTTTAAATGTTTAACATGGGACTCGACAGTCCATATCCCACAACGACCTCCTCCTCGTGCAAGCTCCATAAGCATCTAACGACCTGCAAGGCATGTAACAACAAGTCAACAACAAAGTTGAGCGAGTTCACAGTAGGTGTTCGTTACAAAGTAGTTTTTCAAGAACTATGAGTTTGTTTGCAACTACAAGTTAAGTCAGCTTTCCTTGTTTTCCAAAACATGAACGGTGGGGGCTACCCCATGTTGTAAAACCACTAGACTAGATGTATATATAGGTGTCCTTCCCAATCCGAGGACAGAGGTACGTATTGAATACGTAGGTTTAGCGTAGGTGCCCTTCCCAATCCGAGGACAGAGGTACGTATAAGAATACGTAGGTTTAGTGCTGGTGCCCTTCCCAATCCGAGGACAGTGGTACGTAGTGAATACGTAGGTTTAGCGCTGGCGTCCTTCCCAATCCGAGGACGGAGGTACGTAGTGAATACGTAGGTTTAGCGCTGGCGTCCTTCCCAATCTGAGGACGGAGGTAAGTAGTCTAGTAGTGGTGAAAGTACAAGTTCCGTCTTAGCTATTTAATCCCATTCCCAACCCACCGGGAATCCCATGCCTTAAGAGTGTGAACTCACCTTTGGTTGCTCGGTTTGACTCTCAAAAATAGCTAACAGTCAAGGTCGGTCAATCACGTCCTAGTATGATTACCACTTAGTTTATTAGTGACTTCAAAAAAGCACGAAGTTCCTACACGCATCTACCACATAACATGCACTCACTTTAACGGTTCATGCCCATATAAACTTCCCATATATTCCCATTCATAAGCAAACATACGACATTGCACATAACACTTTCATTGACATATAACATGTTAGATCATTCTCAGATAACCTACCCGACATTTAGACACGCAAATTACTACTTATGTTGTTTCAGCTTTAATATTCAAAACTGGGCTGTTTTCGGGAATTTTAATAAAATAGTTAACTTGCTCCAAAAATTCCCAAACTTTTACAAAATGTTTTAAACAATCCAGATATTACTGTGTAAAAATATCGGGATCCAATTCATTACCAATATTTTATAAAAAAAATCATTTACCGGACTGCAATCAGATTCATCAACTTCTGACTGCAGTCCACGGAATAATTTATTTAAAATTCATCATAAGTCCGATTGATGAAATTCTAGTTAGAGCATTACAATGACATTAGTGGTCATCTACAGTACAAATTTCATGAGCTAATTCTACACAGATTTCAAGATATGACGAAAAACATAACACACATTTTCTGCAGTAAAAACGCAGCTTTTGCTGCTGTGAAAAACGACCCTTTAAAAATAGCAAACAAAGTCCAAAAATTATGATTCCAGTGCCATTAGAACCGTATTTCGAAATAACATGTTATAGACTCAAGAAAATCAGTTTTTTGATAAATATCGACCTGTTTACAGCCAACTGAAGTTGGCTGTAAATGTTTGGACAGAAGCTGTTTTCAGCTTATAGCGCTCTAACGCAAGTTCTATTTGTTCCGTTAACATGTTTAGTGATCATCAACGACATTTAACATCACTTGCAGCAGGTTATCGTTTATTTAACTCAGATTCATCATGTCAAGTACCATCGTTCATATCAGATTTCCAAAGTACAAGTTTTCATCAAATAACCAACATAAACAAGACAACATCATACTAGCATTATTTCTTCATAATACATCCTTTAACTACTAAAAATAGGAAGTAACCAATAGTTAACAAGAAGCTTACTGTGACAACCCTCAAAATTTCAGGTACTGTACAAATTAATTAATCTTAATTACGTGCTTAATGACTGGGCTTGATTACAACTGATAATTTAAACTGCTCTGTGATTCTATATCATATGTACATGCATCATATTTTATACAGTCACTCCATTCATTACACACCTACATGAGTGACATACCTGATGCACTCAGCACAGTTGACACACTGAGCGGTTGATTCAGAAATAATGCTGACAATGCCAGCACTTAGACAGACAATATTATTATGGCCAGTATGAGCCAGGGATAGAGTACTACACTGGTTTGTAGTGTAGGGAAGTGAGGACCATAAGACTGCGTCATTAGGTGATAGACATAGTGCCGGGAAGTGCCTAAAACATGCGTTAATTACAAAATTCTGCTTTCTTTTATTTAATTCAGCATTTTATTATTCCAGTAGAATACACTACAATAGCAGAGTGGTCCTGTATACTTTCCTAAGTGCCAGGAATGTTTTCATTACAAAAAGATGCACAAAAGACACTATACGGTACGATTAAAGGCTTTAACGGAACGATACGTAACCGAACAACCAGACAACACCCGAGACACGAAAATATTTTCACAAATATTATTTTTATCATTTTAAATTATTTATGGTCACAAAAATCCTTATACACCATGTAAACAAGTCATACACCCACTACACTTGGAAATACCCTTAACCTCCTAATTATTTACCTACTAATTAACAAATTTTACAAAATTACCCCCCCCCCCCCCCAACCGAATTCAGCCCCCTTGGACCCACCATATCTACCAAATCATTTCTAAATATTTTGTTTAGATTTAATGGTGATGCTCTTGATTTTTGATTGGGCCAAGATCTAAACAAATGATGACCAAGGGATTAGGCTATTTAGGGTTCCAAGATTTACCATCATTACATCAAAATCTCCACTCCAACTCACCTCTCTCTCCCTCATTCGGTTCTACATAACCGAACCCACCTCCCCACTCTCCAAAAACTTCATCTTCTCAAACTACAAGTTCCATTCAAGGCATTAGAGGATCCATGAAGGTTGCAAGGTTGAAGGCACATCAAGAGAGCTTGTTCTAGTCACTTCACCCTACTTTCCTCACCATCATCCTTACACTAAGAAGTCCATCCTAGCCTTGTGCTAGTGGTATGCCCCTTCACACTCTTGTTTCACCTTGATTCTTGTTATGATTGTTTGAATGTTCATGTCACCTAGAAGCTTAAACACAAAAGGTGAACTTAAAATTCTGCATAAAAACCTTTCATAAAAAGTTTGTTTGAAGTTGAAATCTGGTTGGTTTGAGCTTGGTAAATGCATGCATAGTGTATGAACATTAAATCATTGATAAAACTTGGTTAGGGTCCTTGTTTATGCATTGTTAGTCACTTCTACACATAAACAGCTTGCTGATTGAGATTTTCCAGCCCCTTCAACAGGCTGTAACGAGTTCATTTTTAATCGAAAAATTTAAGTTCTGGAGTCTAAATTGTGTAATTTTGAATATCTGAACTAATGGAACTGGAATTGTAATTTTTCGAGACCGTTTACTATTTTTAAAGTATTATTTTTAGACAGCAGCTCAAAGCTGAAATTTTCCTGCTGAAAAAGTGTGTCGTAGTCGGAGTCAAAACTTAAAACCTGAGCGGAATCGGCTCGTGGGATTTTTACTGTAGATGGTGACTGTTGTTCCCGTGACCCTCCAACTGGAATTTCGACGATCCGACTTACGATTGATTTTTAGTGAATTTTTCCGTAAAACTGCAATCAGAAAGTATCAAATCTGATTGCAGTCAAGTAAAAGAATTTTTATATAAAATTGGTAATGAACTCATATCCGAAATTTTTACACAATAAATCGTGGATTATATATGACCTTCTGTAAAAATTTGAGAATTTTTGGAAAAGGATAACTATTTTATTTAAATACTCGAAAACAGTCCTGTTTTGTGTAATAAATCTGAAAAGACGTAGTTAGGGTATTGCATGCATGATTGTCAGGTTAGTTATGTGGGAACACTATACGAGATATTTGTGCAAGAAAATGATATGTTTTTATGCATGGACACCTCTTTTTACAGAGGAGGCTATGGTGAAATTTTCCGAAAATTATAACACTTAGTAAATATTTGCCTTCTAAGACTATTAAGTACTAGAACATTAAACGAACAAATATTTATCACGCGAATCAATGTAAGTAACATAACTCTAAACATTAAACTCTAAGCCAAGGCACGGCCCGTTCGTCTAATAGACAGTAGACCATTGTAGGTAGTCGTGTTTGCTGAGGAGATTTGGGTTACGAGTACCGAAGACGCAATACTGTGAGTTCATGTCCCCCTTTTCTCTTAACTATTTTCAGTTTTACACCTCGGGGGTGAAATACATGTTACAGACATTTACAGACATTTACAGACATTTACAGACATTTATTTACATGGTATGGTTAGCTTAAGGAGGGTTTTTATTACGCGAACATGTGAGTGGTGGGCACAACACTTAAGGCCATCAATCCTCGTTGTAGGACCGAGACACATTAGTGATAGATCTATTTGGGTGTAGCGAGCCCCACTCCTGAGTCCGCCGAGTGGACCATGAAGTGACTAAGTGCCCGACACACAAATCCGCTAGGTTTGAGTCTTCCTGCATCACTTCACACTTACCATTGGCTTTGCAACCCAATGGTGGTCTCTTTTTCCTTAATTGCTACATACCAGGGATTTTCATACATACAGACATATTACAAAGGTTTATACATACTCACTTACACATGAACTCGCTCAACTTTATGTTGATTTTTCAAACTACATGTATTTCAGGGAACTAATGGATCTGGCACGGTATGCACGCATTTTCAAGCTGCGTTTGAATAAAGAAGTCATCCAGGGTTTAGAAGTTGTAACCTCTTCCTGGACGGGTTATATACACCTAAACCTGGTTTTATTTAAAGTCTTTTGTTGAGTCTATGGGAATTCATTTGAACGTATTATGGTTTGTAACTAATTGGCGTCTATATTTTCAAGACAATGGTATTGTGGTATTGTTCTAAACTTTATTATTGAATGAAAATCTTTCGGTTTTATCATATAGCATTGTTATGATTGATTGCTATGGTATTAAGAAGTCACACCAAATAACCCACGCTTCCGCAAAAGTCAGGGTGTGACAGCTTGGTATCAGAGCCTCGATCATAGCGAACTAGGATTCTTTCTCGAGTCTAGACTATGATCATCAGGGCTCTCACGAAAACGTTTTCAAACATTTTTACACTGCATACACAAAACGTCCAGATCCAGGAAACAAACATTTTTTTTTTACAAACAAAAGGCACAAATACACGTTTCCAAATTTAAATTTATAATTCAGTCTTAGAGATTGAGGGAGGATCAGTCTTAGAGACTGAGGGAGGATCAGCCTTAGAGGCTGGGGATAATTAGTCTTAGAGACTGGGAGGAATGGTCTTAAAGGCCAGGGAATTGGTCTTAGAGACCAGGGATTTAGTCTTAGAGACTGGGAGGTTGGTCTTAGAGACCAGGGGTTTAGTCTTAGAGACTGGGAGGTCGGTCTTAGAGACCAGGGATTTAGTCTTAGAGGCTGGGAAAGTTGGTCTTAGAGACCAAGGAGTTGGTCTTAGAGACCAGGGAGTTAGTCGGAGAGACCAGGGAGTTTAGTCTGAGAGACTGGGTGGGATCGTCTGGGGAAGACTAGGATGATTACATGCTCACATTGTCATTACCTACATGCTCAATTGCTGATTATTGATATACGTGCATATGCGGTGAGTATTTGCATACACTAATTGTTAATAATTACTATGGATATACATGCTACCGGCACACACATCACACTATTTAGAGAACGAGTTATCAGACATTGATAACCCTACGACCACCGCCACAGTTAATGAAGACTACAGCTGCGCCAGAGACATTTACGCCGGACGCTGAGAGTGATCCTGATATGCTGACTAAGGACGAGGGCGACTTCTAACAGTCCGCGCTACCAGATTTTGGTGACACTTTATTTTGCCGATGGTTTCCCTTGACAAGAAACTTTCTGTCACTCTTGTTTCAATCCATGACCACTCTATCGCTGGTCATCCCGATGGTGGGCACCCCATGGCTCCAATCCCCGATGATGTGCCTCCTGTGGACATTTCTACTAAAGGTTGGCTACTCGACAAACAATTCATAATTGACGATGACATTGGCGTATTATCGATGGTCCCCTTGTTGACGCCCATGATGATAGACAATTTGACGAGAACCTTGTTACTAATTTCACTTCTTAAGACCCTTGTTATCAGGCTATCCTATGCTCCTAGTATACACTCGACTTCAGACTCCTTTGAGTCTGTGACATTTACAGCCTTATAGACGGCCGGATTACATCTTTCTACTACTAATACAGACGACGACGCCGTTATGACCGCTGCACTAACACCTGCTCGAGGCACCACACCGTTACACGACCCAGGGTCTGCTCCCGAGCCAGCTCCTTTCCTATTGAGACAACTTGATGAGGCACCTGTTGATCCTACTTAAACATGACCTTAATCCTTTTGGACTACCATACATTGCACTCCTTGCACCAGGTCAAGTGCCTGCACCTATTGACCCTCCTTGCATTAAGACATTTACTGTTGCACCTGCAACCACTGATATTGCTCCTATGAAGACCGACGTCCATTGCGCCAACATGCCTATCGCTTTCTTTCAAGACTTACCCGCACTCCGGAAAGGTACTCCAGGTAGGCACCCGCGTAACGATCCCTTTTGCTACAACAGCATTTTCTACGACCTCACAGACCGCACCGTTTGCTACTTTCACCTCTACGGCACTGGATGGTCCTTACCATACACTGCGCTAATGTTATATCCTCACACAATGGAGGCTACACGCGAGATGAGTTGCTCCGGTAACACGAGCTACAGTTTGAGGATATGAGTCACAGAGTGTTGGAGCTTGAGCTAACACCCCATTCAGTAACTTCAAATGCCAAACATTACATAACTAAAAGCATGATTTAAATATTTACATCACAAGACAGCATATTGTTTGAAAAGTTTATATAAGACACCACGTCCTCCACCCTGTTTATTGCCAGCATACTTTGATCCTCCACATTTATCAAGGTTCCTTTTGCGCTCTCAACCGTTACTACTACACCGTTTCCAAGATCCTGATGCTCATTTCGTTACTATCGAGCGGCAGAGCAGATAATTACTTCGACGTGTACACAAGCCCAAGGAGGAAGTCCACACACGTTAAACAGTTTACTTTTCTTTCCTCCTCCTCAGACACTAGTATGGTGAGTTCTGGATTATGCAGATTACATTGCTTGTAAGTAAAGACACTAATGATAAGCCGGGTTTGTGGAGACTTTTAAAGACCACTTCAGACTATGTGAATTTGATACACTAATACATTTAATGGACAAGGGTAGGGTGACCCTGTGTCCCTATTGATGTGATACATTTTGGAAGGCAATACAATTGTGGTCAGGGAATAATTAGGGTCCAATCATTATAAAACATGCGACAATACTTTATGGCCAATGACCAACGAAACTCCGTCGCTATGTTTCCGTTAAGCACGTTATTAATCTATATGTGTGTACAATAATTATAACGCTACGTGCTTGCTTACTATGCTCTCATTAAACATAATCACCAAATTTCTTGGCTATACTATGATTATACTATTGCTTGATTGGTTGGTATGATAACCTAATATGTGTGTGTACATACGATCTCTAAACAACTATATGCACTCCCCGAACGAATGAGACCTGACCTAACCAATCTTCTTCTCAGAAGATGTCGATATAAGGGAACGTCGATACCAACAACCCTCTGCCGACGACAGCAGAGTCAGAACTGCAAGGGCGCATCTCGCAAGCCATCGCACAACTCGAGGCCCTTCGCTCCGAACACGGCGGAGGTACCTCGGGAAATAACCCACCCAGCGGCTGCACCTACGAGCAGTTCTTGAACCACAAACCTCGAGAATTCGACGGCACTGGGGGTGCCTTAGCATTTGTGCGTTGGGTGGAAAAGACGAGTTCTGTCTTACGATTGAGCAAATGCGCCCCAGAACATCAGGTTACGTACATAGCGGGGCTATTTGTAGATGGGGCTCTGTCATGGTGGAACCTTCAAATTCAAGCAATGGGCGAGGCCGCTGCGTATGCTATGACGTGGGACGAAGTGAAGGAACTAATGCGCAAAAGATATTGCTCTAGGGCGGAAGTCCAGAAGTTGGAAACTGAATTGTGGAACTTGAGAATGGAAGGTCCAAAGATAGCTGAATATGTGCAGAGATTTGGCGAGTTATCACAAGTTGCATCGCGTTTGGTGGAACCAGAATCTAGGAAGATCGAACTTTTCATCAGGGGACTAGCGCCGCAGATTCTAAGCCTGGTAACAACATCTAAGCCTTCAACAATTATCGAAGCAATCGACATGAGCGTGGCGCTCACTGAAGAAGCGATTAGACAAGGAAAATTTTCCACTCCGGAAGAGAACAACGAGGCTCCTGTAGAGTCATCTGGGGATAACAAGAGAAAACTCGTGAATTTCAAGAAGGTTACTCGGGTAAGTAACAAGAAGAAGGCCAAAAAGGGAAAGGATTACAAGGGTATCCTACCTAAGTGCGACAATTGTTTGCGTTATCATGTAGGGCGATGTAAATACGGAAAATGTGATAACTGTGGCAAGAGAGGGCATCCCAAAGAAACTTGTAGGCAAGGTACTGAAAGTAGAAATGGAGGTCAAGATGGTAGTGAGAATCACGGTGAAAACAACGACAATGACAAATACCAGGGCAGAACGAGTGACAAACAGAAACGTGCTCAAGGTTGTCTTAACTGTGGGAGCAAGAAGCATTTCAGAAAGTACTGCCCCAAGAAGAATCAAGCACAAGGACAAAAGCTCAGTAGCAGAGCTATGGGAGCACGCCGGGATTCAAGTTTTGGTACGTTCTTTATTACTCAACGTTATGCATCTGTGTTGCAAGATACTATTGCAAAATCTAATCTTCGCGTCTCTAGAGTTTGAGAGTGTACTTGGGTTAGTAGCAAGTAAGTTAGATAACTCGCACTCGATGGGACTAGCTAGGAGAAGCTAGTGGAAGCCAACACAGTAACTAGGAACGGCAAGATAGAACCTGGAGAGCGTAAGTTTACGCTTGATCTGCTGCCGTTGAGTTGGGAACTTCAACGTGGAAATTGAGATGGATTAATTTCCATGTGATCGAGCAGAGTTTGATGTCCGCACCCCAATGGCGAATAAAAGAACGATCGTGACTCATGAAACAGGATACGCCCCTACAAATTACAAATTGCTGGAGGGCACGAAAGCTGTTGCGCAAAGGATGAGTTGTTTTCTTGGCTCATGTCGGGGACAAGGGAGCCGAAGAACCAAAACTCGAAGATATACCGGTGATAAAGAATATCCTAAAAGTTCTCTCCGAAGACTTACCAGAAATTATCTCCTCAACGATTAGTCGAATCTCGCATCGATTTAATTCCAGGCACCGCACCTGTAGTCAATGCGTCGTAGCAACTCACATTTTCGGAGATGCAAGGATTGACAGTGAAGTTTTAGCAGTGAATAGAGAAGGAAGATAACAGACTAAAAATTCCCCTTTTGGGGTAACCTCAGTTCCGCTCATCAAGAAAAAGGACGATGACTTTCAAATGATCGGAAGCCGGACGAGCTAGCCAACCAGGGTCGGTGGCTCTTGCTAAGGATTGACGAATTTCGTATTTAACTAACTGTGAAGACCCAACTACTATTTCACGACGAATCAACGATCGAGTGTCTTGCTGCGAATTCAGGAAGGAAGCATACCAAGGAAATTGTGGGACAATGACATGCTGTGAACGGACACATGAATGGTGTGTCACACACGATGCACTAGACAGTGTTACACCGAATACGAAACCTTAAGGATCTAGAAAGCATATATTTAGGACTTTTGTGAACCCAGATCCAAACTTGTAGAGGTCGCTGCTTAGAAACCATACTTGTTAAACTCGATCGAACACCATTAACCTGACATACATGCCATTTCAGTTAACAAAATAAAAAGTACTTAAGTTTCTTTCGTTGAAACCTTCACTTTTGCTTCTAGCGAGTAGATGTTTGCATCTCTACTCCCCTTAATGGTAGTTGCATCACGTTGATTTTCTTCGCTGAGAGCGAACACTCTTTTGCTTCGAATATTTGGTCGTTTCTCCATTTTAGCCAACACTCATTGACTCATTACTTGAAAACTCACATATTACGCATGCACCTTCTGCTATGCGTGCGGTTTCATTTCAAGCGCTTCATTGAAGTTCGAATATTATGTTGCTAAACCTAATCACTGGGTTGTGATTCAAACGCCTTACATTATTGTTATTGTTGACTCTTTTGTTATCAAGTCAACACACTCTCTTGAAACTTCTTTGATCTCAAATTACATTCATGGTTTATTTTTGGTTACTATGCCGAGATTTCCCTTGTTGATACATACGTTTATTATCGGGTTACGCTGAAACTAAGTTCAATTGCTTGAACTTATCCATTTCACATGTTTGATTTGAGACGCTATATGATGTATTGGGAGCATCATATTCAAATATTTTTGCAAAAACTCTTTCATTACGAGTCGTAGTAGATTCGGTTGGTCTACGACTCCACTAAATCGTTTGATTGATTTCAATACCTTGCGGTGATATTTTCACAGAATTGAGCTTGTGCTAAGTTGGTTACTCATTTCATACACGGATTTGAATTATTTAATTGCTCTAAATCCGTCTCGTTTATCACAATTAAAGCGGTCTCAACACAGTTGTGTGTTACGGAAATGGTACATAGATTCATTCCATAGCACAATGTACCTCTTAACAATTCTTTCATTGTCTATCGAATACCTTGCGGTATTTAATACTTTTCACCTTCGATCAAAAACAGTGGCTCTTGGATATTCTTTATTCAACTAGAAACTTTACGACATTGTATAAATCAAACCTTCGGGTTGTCTTTGTACACTTTCATTTGATTTCAGGCACGGTGAACTTGTTCAGTCACCATTATTATTGAATCTCGTCATTTCGGCACCTTGTGGTGTTACTAGCTTGTGCTAATTATGGTCAACTGTTTCACAAAGCTACATATACTTTTGTTTGACTTGTCACGTAAACATTTCTGATGCAACTACAAATTTAGACAATGATACACCAGATTCGCTTGTACTTCATTTGGTGTATTTTCGCAATTCGAGAATGTCAACACACAAATCCTTATCATTCACTTATTCGCCAGTTGGCAGGTCATTTTCATCTCCAAGTTGTTGATTTTGAGTTCATATAGCGGATGCTATGGTTTGTGAAAATTTGCATACTATGACCAATCATTTGAAAACTCTATAGAACAAAACTCCACTTTTGTGGAACACTGCAAGCTGGATTACACTAGACTATACGTCAAATGCGTACCGTACCTTTGACATTAAATGCTATAAGCACATACCTGTTAACTATTGGAATTGTGATGTTATATATATATTCTTGGACTCACTTAATGTGAATAAGGCTTGATTCGATTTGGTGATTATCTACCTCGGTACCATCCATATACATACATACATAACGAAACCCTAAGGAATTAAGGTAGTACAAATTTCGAGGACGAAATTTTCTTAACGGGGGGAGAATGTGACAACCCTCAAAATTTCAGGTACTGTACAAATTAATTAATCTTAATTACGTGCTTAATGACTGGGCTTGATTACAACTGATAATTTAAACTGCATTGTGATTCTATATCATATGTACATGCATCATATTTTATACAGTCACTCCATTCATTACACACCTACATGAGTGACATACCTGATGCACTCAGCACAGTTGACACACTGAGCGGTTGATTCAGAAATAATGCTGACAATGGCAGCACTTAGACAGACAATATTATTATGGCCAGTATGAGCCAGGGATAGAGTACTACACTGGTTTGTAGTGTAGGGAAGTGAGGACCATAAGACTGCGTCATTAGGTGATAGACATAGTGCCGGGAAGTGCCTAAAACATGCGTTAATTACAAAATTCTGCTTTCTTTTATTTAATTCAGCATTTTATTATTCCAGTAGAATACACTACAATAGCAGAGTGGTCCTATATACTTTCCTAAGTGCCAGGAATGTTTTCATTACAAAAAGATGCACAAAAGACACTATACGGTACGATTAAACGCTTTAACGGAACGATACGTAACCGAACAACCAGACAACACCCGAGACACGAAAATATTTTCACAAATATTATTTTTATCATTTTAAATTATTTATGGTCACAAAAATCCTTATACACCATGTAAACAAGTCATACACCCACTACACTTGGAAATACCCTTAACCTCCTAATTATTTACCTACTAATTAACAAATTTTACAAAATTACCCCCCCCCCCCAACCGAATTCAGCCCCCTTGGACCCACCATATCTACCAAATCATTTCTAAATATTTTGTTTAGATTTAATGGTGATGCTCTTGATTTTTGATTGGGCCAAGATCTAAACAAATGATGACCAAGGGATTAGGCTATTTAGGGTTCCAAGATTTACCATCATTACATCAAAATCTCCACTCCAACTCACCTCTCTCTCCCTCATTCGGTTCTACATAACCGAACCCACCTCCCCACTCTCCAAAAACTTCATCTTCTCAAACTACAAGTTCCATTCAAGGCATTAGAGGATCCATGAAGGTTGCAAGGTTGAAGGCACATCAAGAGAGCTTGTTCTAGTCACTTCACCCTACTTTCCTCACCATCATCCTTACACTAAGAAGTCCATCCTAGCCTTGTGCTAGTGGTATGCCCCTTCACACTCTTGTTTCACCTTGATTCTTGTTATGATTGTTTGAATGTTCATGTCACCTAGAAGCTTAAACACAAAAGGTGAACTTAAAATTCTGCATAAAAACCTTTCATAAAAAGTTTGTTTGAAGTTGAAATCTGGTTGGTTTGAGCTTGGTAAATGCATGCATAGTGTATGAACATTAAATCATTGATAAAACTTGGTTAGGGTCCTTGTTTATGCATTGTTAGTCACTTCTACACATAAACAGCTTGCTGATTGAGATTTTCCAGCCCCTTCAACAGGCTGTAACGAGTTCATTTTTAATCGAAAAATTTAAGTTCTGGAGTCTAAATTGTGTAATTTTGAATATCTGAACTAATGGAACTGGAATTGTAATTTTTCGAGACCGTTTACTATTTTTAAAGTATTATTTTTAGACAGCAGCTAAAAGCTGAAATTTTCCTGCTGAAAAAGTGTGTCGTAGTCGGAGTCAAGACTTAAAACCTGAGCGGAATCGGCTCATGGGATTTTTACTGTAGATGGTGACTGTTGTTCCCGTGACCCTCCAACTGGAATTTCGACGATCCGACTTACGATTGATTTTTAGTGAATTTTTCCGTAAAACTACAATCAGAAAGTATCAAATCTGATTGCAGTCAAGTAAAAGAATTTTTATGTAAAATTAGTAATGAACTGATATCCGAAATTTTTACACAATAAATCGTGGATTATATATGACCTTTTGTAAAAATTTAAGAATTTTTGGAAAAGGATAACTATTTTATTTAAATACTCGAAAACAGTCCTGTTTTGTGTAATAAATCTGAAAAGACGTAGTTAGGGTATTGCATGTATGATTGTCAGGTTAGTTATGTGGGAACACTATACGAGATATTTGTGCAAGAAAATGATATGTTTTTATGCATGGACACCTCTTTTTACAGAGGAGGCTATGGCGAAATTTTCCGAAAATTATAACACTTAGTAAATATTTGCCTTCTAAGACTATTAAGTACTAGAACATTAAACGAACAAATATTTATCACACGAATCAATGTAAGTAACACAACTCTAAACATTAAACTCTAAGCCAAGGCACGGCCCGTTCGTCTAATAGACAGTAGACCATTGTAGGTAGTCGTGTTTGCTGAGGAGATTTGGGTTACGAGTACCGAAGACGCAATACTGTGAGTTCATGTCCCCCTTTTCTCTTAACTATTTTCAGTTTTACACCTCGGGGGTGAAATACATGTTACAGACATTTACAGACATTTATTTACATGGTATGGTTAGCTTAAGGAGGGTTTTTATTACGCGAACATGTGAGTGGTGGGCACAACACTTAAGGCCATCAATCCTCGTTGTAGGACCGAGACACATTAGTAATAGATCTATTTGGGTGTAGCGAGCCCCACTCCTGAGTCCGCCGAGTGGACCATGAAGTGACTAAGTGCCCGACGCACAAATCCGCTAGGTTTGAGTCTTCCTGCATCACTCCACACTTACCATTGGCTTTGCAACCCAATGGTGGTCTCTTTTTCCTTAATTGCTACATACCAGGGATTTTCATACATACAGACATATTACAAAGGTTTATACATACTCACTTACACATGAACTCGCTCAACTTTATGTTGATTTTTCAAACTACATGTATTTCAGGGAACTAATGGATCTGGCACGGTATGCACGCATTTTCAAGCTGCGTTTGAATAAAGAAGTCATCCAGGGTTTAGAAGTTGTAACCTCTTCCTGGACGGGTTATATACACCTAAACCTGGTTTTATTTAAAGTCTTTTGTTGAGTCTATGGGAATTCATTTGAACGTATTATGGTTTGTAACTAATTGGCGTCTATATTTTCAAGACAATGGTATTGTGGTATTGTTCTAAACTTTATTATTGAATGAAAATCTTTCGGTTTTATCATATAGCATTGTTATGATTGATTGCTATGGTATTAAGAAGGCACACCAAATAACCCACGCTTCCGCAAAAGTCAGGGTGTGACACTTACAACTAGCTTTAAGCTAGGGAAGATCTCAAGAGAAAAGATGGTGAAAATGGATGATGAAAGCAAGCAAGAGAACTCCTTGATGATCCACAAGCTTTGAGCTCCAAGGAATCACCTTCTAGTACTTGAATAAGGCATGAAAATGGATTGATGAGGGTTGTAAGGTGGTGGTGGTTCTTGATGGAGCCGAGAGGGGAGAGGGAGAGATGAGGGAGTTGGGTGATCTTGAGTGAGAATGGAAATGAAATGATGTTGTAATCTTTCATACCATACTTATAATCCTTTCTTTCAAATATTATGTCTATCATATCAAGCAACAATCAAGTAATATATAATAAAATATGAGAAGAGATCTAGGAAGTATGTTGGTGAATTTTGTGGGTCCCATGGACCGTAAGTTCATATGGGGGGGGGGGGGGGGCGTAAAATGAAACTTTGAATGGTAAGTTGGAAATTATTAGTTCATGTTCAAGTATAAGATTACATGTATTAGTTAGTAGATTTCTAGTGGGTGTTATGGTGTTCGGGGATCATGTCTAGCTTAGAAAAATAAAAACAATGCTTCTTGCAATATTTTAGTGTTCCGGGAAAT
The DNA here is from genome assembly GCA_030545235.1 of Helianthus tuberosus. NCBI lineage: Eukaryota > Viridiplantae > Streptophyta > Magnoliopsida > Asterales > Asteraceae > Helianthus > Helianthus tuberosus. The sequence continues at coordinate 113,020,472 of CM060415.1, read as the reverse complement.
GTCCGGTTGTTCGGTTAGATATCGTTCCGTTAAAGTGCTAGGTTATATCGTAAAGTGTCCTTTATGTTACTATTTGTAACACTTTTAATTCCCAACACTTAGGAAAACATTCAGGACCATTTTGTCAATTTTTCTGTACAAGACTAGTATGTTAACAAGCACATGTAAGTATAACGCAGTAATCAGAAAGCAGTTAAGTAATTCAACACAGTCATCAAGCACTTTAATTAATATTAATAAATCGTACGAATACATGTAATTATGAGGGTTGTCACATTCTCCCCCTGTTAAGAAAATTTCGACCCGAAATTTAGCGCGTGGTTACTGAGGAAGCTAGTTAAGTTGCGTGGTTTACTGGTTTTTCCTGGGGTGTCACATCATCCCCCCGTTGGTTTGGAATTTCGTCCCGAAATTCCGCAGTAGCTTCAGCCTTAGTAGTGGTTGCACTTTTCTCAAATAACTGGGGATACTTGTGTTTCATTTGGTCTTCTCGTTCCCAGGTATACTCTGGGCCACGACGGGAGTTCCAACGAACTCGAACAAGAGGTATTCTGGTACGCTTGAGAATCTTAACGTCTCGGTCTGTGATTTCAACTGGTTCCTCGACGAATCGCAACTGGTCGTCGATTGTGAGCTCCTTTAAGGGAACTATGAGGGTCTCATCTGACAGACACTTTTTCAGATTTGACACGTGGAATACGTTGTGAACTCCGCTGAGTTCTTCAGGTAGATTCAACTTGTAAGCGACTTTGCCAATTTTCTCAATGATTTCGAACGGTCCGACATAACGCGGATTGAGTTTGCCTCGTTTGCCAAAATGAACTACACCTTTCCAAGGTGAGACTTTGAGTAGCACTCGATCCCCAACCTGGAACTCGAGTGGTTTCCTGCGCTTATCAGCGTAGCTTTTCTGATGGTCACGAGCTGCCGCCATTCGTTGTCATATCTGAGCAATCTTCTCAGTCGTGTCTACCACAAGTTCTGGGCCTGTGATTTGGCTGTCACCAACTTCTGCCCAACAGAGAGGTGATCGGCATTTACGTCCGTATAATGCCTCGAATGGAGCGGCCTGGATAATGGTGTGGTAACTGTTGTTATACGAAAACTCCACTAATGGGAGGTTTTTTCCCAGCCATTACCAAAGTCGATTACACATGCTTTAAGCATGTCTTCAAGGGTTTGGATGGTGCGTTCAGATTGCCCATCCGTTTGTGGATGATATGCCGTGCTCATGTCTAATCAAGAGCCAAAGGACTTATGCATAGCTTGCCATAATTCAGATGTAAAACGTGAGTCACGATCAGAAATGATGGAGGTTGGCACTCCGTGCCTTGATACTACTTCCTTTAGGTAGATGTCTGCTAGAGTAGAAAGCTTGTCGGTTTCCTTGATAGCCAAGAAGTGTGTAGACTTAGTCAATCGATCCACTATTACCCAAATAGTGTCATTTCTGCGTTAAGATCTAGGCAGGCCAGTAACGAAATCCATGGAAATTTGCTCACATTTCCATGTCGGGATCTCTGGTTGTTGGAGTAGGCCTGATGGTTTCTGATATTCAATCTTGACTCTCGCACAAGTCAAACATTTGCTGATGTAGGTTGCTATGTTGGCTTTCATGCTAGGCCACCAGTATGTAGTCTTTAAATCATGGTACATCTTATCCGAACCAGGATGTACTGAATAGCGAGACTTGTGTACCTCATCCATCACAAGCTCACGTAGATTACCATAGAGTGGAACCCAGATGCGCCCGTTTACATAGTAGGCGCCGTCTTCCTTTTGTTCTAACTGTTTTCTTGATCCTCGTAGGGACTCCGCCCTGATGTTTTCTGCTTTCAATGCTTCAACCTGAGCATCTCGTGTCTGAGTAGGAAGACTAGATTAGATGGTAAGTTGTAACGCTCGCACACGTTTAGGTGTAGTATCCTTTCGACTGAGGCCGTCAGCCACAACATTGGCTTTGCCCGGGTGGTATTTGATAGCGCATTCATAATCATTCAAGAGCTCGACCCATCGACGTTGTCGCATGTTTAACTCCTTTTGCTTGAAGATATGCTCGAGACTCCTGTGATCGGTGTAAATGGTGCACTTGGTACCGTACAGGTAATGTCTCCATATCTTAAGTGCGAAAACAACTGCTCCCAGCTCCAAGTCGTGCGTAGTGTAGTTCCTTTCGTGAACTTTAAGTTGGCGCGATGCGTAGGCAATGACCTTGTCACGTTGCATCAACACGCAACCAAGTCCTTGGATGGAAGCGTCGCAATAAACCACAAAATCATCTGTGCCTTCAGGTAACGAAAGAATAGGCGCGCTACAAAGTCTCTCCTTTAAATACTGAAATGCGGACTCCTGTACATCACCCCAATGATAGGTGACACCCTTCTGAGTCAGTGAAGTGAGAGGTTGCGCAATCTTTGAGAAATCCTAGATAAACCTTCTGTAATATCCTGGGCCAAACCCAAGAATTAGCGGATTTCTGTTGGTGTATGGGGTGCAGGCCAGTTCTTGATCGAGTCAACCTTGGATGGATCAACATGAATCCCATCCTTGTTTACCACGTGGCCCAGAAAGTGGACTTCGCGAAGCCAGAAGTCACATTTTGAAAATTTGGCATACAACTGCTCTGTTCGAAGAAGTTCCAAAATAAGCCTCAGGTGTTTGTTCTTCCTGACTCTTCGAATAGATCAGGATATCGTCGATGAAAACTATGACAAACTTATCCAGGTAAGGCTTGCACACCCGGTTCATGAGATCCATGAAGACCGCAGGTGCGTTTGTCAACCCGAAAGGCATGACCAGAAACTCGTAATGGCCGTAACGAGTTCTGAATGCTGTTTTGGAGACGTCCTCGTCTCGGACTCTCAGTTGATGGTAACCTGATCTCAAATCAATCTTAGAGTAATAGCTCGACCCTTGCAACTGGTCGAATAAGTCATCAATGCGTGGAAGAGGGTAACGATTCTTCACGGTCACCTTGTTGAGTTCGCGGTAGTCGATACACATTCTGAAGGTACCGTCTTTCTTCTTTACATATAACACTGGAGCTCCCCAAGGCGAAGAGCTAGGGAGAATAAAACCCTTGTCCAAGAGCTCTTGTAGTTGCGAGGACAATTCTTCAAGTTCTGATGGAGCTAGACGATAAGGTGCACGAGCTATTGGTGTTGCTCCAGGAGCTAGCTCGATTTGAAACTCGACTTGTCGATGAGGCGGAAGACCAGGTAATTCCTCGGGGAATACCTCAGGAAAATCGCGTACAACAGGAATGTCTTCAATTCTCTTCTCTTCCATTGATGCGTCAGTAACGAGAGCTAGAATGGCAGTGTGGCCCTTTCGCAAACACTTCTGGGCCTTAAGGAAAGAGATGATGCCCACAACGGCACCACTCTTATCTCCACGAATCACGAGGGGTTCTTCACCAGTACGAGGGATGCGGACGATCTTCTCGTTCCGCTTGCTGATGAGATAACCAATCCATCCCAATAACAACGTCGAAACTACCCAGAACGATAGGAATGAGGTCGATAGAAAAGGTCTGATCAGCAAGAACAAGATTACAACCCTTAACTATGTGTGTGGCCAAAAGTGTTTGGTGGTCAAAAGTGTTGGGGTGCGCTTAAGCATTTGACTAACTTTTAAGGACACATAACTAGTATCAGCACCCGAATCGAATAAAACAGTAACAAAGAAATCATCCAGAAGAAACTTACCCATCACAACATTGGGATCATTCCTAGCATCACCCTGACCAATCACGAAGGCACGACCTCGGGCGCCATTGCCATTATTGTTACCCCCGTTGTTGCCTCCATTGTTGCCTCCATTGTTGTTCCCGTTTCCTTGGTTGTTGTTCTGATCCTGATTCTGATTCACCTGTGGACAGTGCCTCTTGAAGTGACCTCAGCACCGCACTGGTAACATCCCTTATTACCCTGCTGGTGTTGCCGTTGGTTCTGTGGAGCTTGTGGCTGCTGTTGTCGATTCTGATTCGCAGGACGTGAGCTCCTGCAATCTTTGGCTTCATGTCCAGGCTTGTTACATCTCTGACAATGACCCTTGCTGCACGCCCCACTATGGTGCAAATTACATCGATTGCACTTAGGGTGATTTCCCCTGTATCCACCCTGACCTTGATTCCCAGAAGAATGCTGACTGGGGCTCCTGTACTCATCTGTCTTTCGTTGCTGGGACTGAGACTGAACTGAAGTAGAACCCTTGCTCGAATTTCCATCCCACTTGCGCTTGTTATCACTGGGAGCATCAGAAGTAGTAGTAGCGCTAATACGCTTGGGCAGCTTGTTCTGCTCAACTGCCTGATCAGTGAGACGATGAGCCAACCGGATGATTTGCTGAATGGTACCCAGGTTAGCTGAAGTCACGTGACTCTGAATCTCTGGTACAAGACCCTTGAGGTACAGCTCATTACGTTTGATGGGAGGGTCTACCATAGTAGGACACAAGATGGCCAGCTCGTTTGACCTCTTCGTATACGCCTCAATTTCAGACCCTGTCATTTTCAGATTGAAAAATTCCACCTCTAGCTTGTGGATGTCGTCACGACTACAGTACTCTTCCTTGATCAAATCTTTGAAGTCATTCCATGGGGTGGCATTAGCAACCGCCAGCCCTAGCAGTTGAACCTGTGCTTTCCACCAGGTTAACGTAGCACCTTCGAGTGTTCCAGTAGCAAATTTCACCCTTCGATCTTCACAGCATTCACACATCTCAAAAACAGACTCAATCTTCTCGAACCAGTGAAGAAGACCTACAGCTCCTTCTGTGCCGCTGAAAGTACTAGGTCGGCAATCCATGAATGTTTTGAATGTACATACGGGAGGTTGAGCATGTTGACCTGTCGCGCGAGAACGAAAAGACAAGATTAAACACGAGAGTTGGTTCGCGAGAGTAGGATCTAAACATCGTAGGATAGGTCGAAATAGCAGGTTATACCTCCTGCAGGGACAGCTACGAGTGCCTCAGCCACTCGTTCATTGATTAGAGCCGTCAGCTGGGCTTGATTCAAGTTCAAACGTCCACTCATGATCTTCATAACGAAGCAACGTAAGTGAGAAAAGTGTCGCGAAAGTGCGTAAGCGTGGGATGACAGGAGAGAGTAAGCACACATGGTTCAAATAGTAGTTATCACGCTAACTAATGAACTATGTGATCTATCAAATAGACAACATAAACATAAATCATACCACCTATTGTGTCGAGTCTTGCACGTGGAGCGAAGCGTCGTTATGGATCGTTAAGCACTGTACAGGTTATAGTCTGGTTTTGTCAAAAAGCTTTTCCCTTTTTAAAACCAAGTTCACTATAACCAATGGCTCTGATACCAATCTGTCACACCCCCAAAATCCACACGCGGAGTATCACCGCTTGGAGGCGTGACATGACCAGGATCAAGCCACCAATTATATTGAACAACGTAATTAAGTAAATAAAACCAACCACAATATAATTGGTGTTCAAACAACTAGTTAACCAAGTTCAAATTAAACAGCGGAAGCATAAGACATGAAACCAAAACATAAGTTTAATAAGTTCATAAGTTTAAATGTTTAACATGGGACTCGACAGTCCATATCCCACAACGACCTCCTCCTCGTGCAAGCTCCATAAGCATCTAACGACCTGCAAGGCATGTAACAACAAGTCAACAACAAAGTTGAGCGAGTTCACAGTAGGTGTTCGTTACAAAGTAGTTTTTCAAGAACTATGAGTTTGTTTGCAACTACAAGTTAAGTCAGCTTTCCTTGTTTTCCAAAACATGAATGGTGGGGGCTACCCCATGTTGTAAAACCACTAGACTAGATGTATATATAGGTGTCCTTCCCAATCCGAGGACAGAGGTACGTATTGAATACGTAGGTTTAGCGTAGGTGCCCTTCCCAATCCGAGGACAGAGGTACGTATAAGAATACGTAGGTTTTGCGCTGGTGCCCTTCCCAATCCGAGGACAGTGGTACGTAGTGAATACGTAGGTTTAGCGCTGGCGTCCATCCCAATCCGAGGACGGAGGTACGTAGTGAATACGTAGGTTTAGCGCTGGCGTCCTTCCCAATCCAAGGACGGAGATAAGTAGTCTAGTAGTGGTGAAAGTACAAGTTCCGCCTTAGCTATTTAATCCCATTCCCAACCCACCGGGAATCCCATGCCTTAAGAGTGTGAACTCACCTTTGGTTGCTCGGTTTGACTCTCAAAAATAGCTAACAGTCAAGGTCGGTCAATCACGTCCAAGTATGATTACCACTTAGTTTATTAGTGACTTCAAATAAGCACAAAGTTCCTACACGCATCTACCACATAACATGCACTCACTTTAACGGTTCATGCCCATATAAACTTCCCATCTATTCCCATTCATAAGCAAACATACGACATTGCACATAACACTTTCATTGACATATAACATGTTAGATCATTCTCAGATAACCTACCCGACATTTAGACACGCTAATTACTACTTATGTTGTTTCAGCTTTAATATTCAAAACTGGGCTGTTTTCGGGAATTTTAATAAAATAGTTAACTTGCTCCAAAAATTCCCAAACTTTTACAGAATGTTTAAAACAATAAAATATTACTGTGTAAAAATATCGGGATCCTATTCATTAACAATATTTTATAAAATGCTCTCTCTCCTATAGGCGATTCTTTGTTCATCATGAATCCTATGTTTTTCTTCGTGATCTTGTGCATAACAGTCTGTGATTAGAGGGTTTGTTCTTGCGAATCTCTATAACGAACTCGTTAGCACCTGGGATCGATATTGAACTAGGGTTTTATTTCGTTGTTTCTTTAATCGCCGCTCTAGTTTTGATTCAAGAACCCTGATTTATTAAACTGGTAGTCGTTGATTACGGTTAACTGAGATTAATTTAGCTAGATTGATGCTCAGGTTTAATCGATTAAGGGTTTAGGTTTCAATCTAGGGTTTATAGGATTAGGGTTTTGTCTCGCTGGTGTCTTTTTTTTGGTTGCGGCATTAGGGTTTTGGATTGACGGGTGCATGGTTGATTAATATTCTGTTTTCACGTGAGAGTTGTTTGATTAGTTATGGATGATCGTTCTAAGCCTGGTGACACTGCTGCTAGTGTCCTGCATGATCGCGGCAAGCCACCTAACTCGCTCAAGGGTTTTACTAATAAACCAATAAACGTAGATGGAGCTGATAACATGAGCGAACCTGTGGTTGAGGAGCTGTCTACACCTGGAACGCACCAGTTCGTGGGATCGGTTTACGTGTAACTAATATTGAAGGTAACCCTTTGCTTCCGAGAAGAGGTATGTATTCTACGACGAATGCATCGGTTTTGGATGGGTTGATGAGTATTTCCAAACCTGTGGAAAACTTGTTCACTGCTGGAGAATTTTCTTCGATGGCTATTAAGGGTGCTACGGCTGGTACGGTATTAACACGTGATGCCAATTCTCAAGGTTGTCCTCAGGTTAATGGGTCTGATGCTAAGCCCATGTCATACGCAGATTCGGTAAGTGCCAATAATTTGAAGAAGGTTAATTTTCGGTCACTTGCTAGTTCCGTTAATCATGATGGTTGTGATGTTGTGTTGCCGAGAGAATCAGTACGTGTCACACCCCCAAAATCCACCATGCGGAGTATCACCGCTTGGAGGCGTGACATGACCAGGATCGAGCCACCAATCATATTGAACAACACAATTAAGTAAATAAAACCAAACATAATTCGATTGGTGACCAAAGCTAGTTAACCTTGTTTGGTTTAATCAGCGGAAGCATAAACGTGAGTTCAAAAGCATAAGTCCATAGCTCATAAGTTAAAGTTTCAAAACGCAAGTTTAGTAAGTTCATAAGGATTTAAATATTAAGCACGGAACATAACAGTCCGTACACCACAACGACTCCTTCCCCGTGCAAGCTCCAAGCATTTAGCGACCTGTAAGGCATGTAACAACGAGTCAACAACAAAGTTGAGTGAGTTCACGTTTGGTTGTTTAGTTTTAAGTTGTTTCTGAAAACGTGGTTTGACTTTCGTTGGCTTATTTGCCGTGGGGGTTACCCCGTAGTTGAAAGTATGTTTAACCATTTCTCTTTTTCTTTACCCAATCCATAACCATGATCAGTGGGGGTTTTCCCCGTTTGAACTACTAGACGGAATGATATCGACTGCTACGCAAATAAGTTGTGCCCTATATCAGTGTCTATCATCACTGACAATCTGCCATAGTCCATTAGTACACGCCCGTCCGACTGGCACGGTGTGAGGTTTGTTAAACCTAATAGCGTTATTAACTAATGACCCGCTCGCCATTGGCCTCGGCGATTAAGTCGATATGAAGAGGGACTTATTGATAGAGTTTTGTCTAGCTAGTTTTAAGGTTGTTGTCCTGCACCAGGAGGACGAACGTACGTATTCTGCACCAGGAGAATTCGTAGGTTTAATAATGGCATCCACTCTCTGGAGGATGGCCGTACATATCCTACCCAAGGAGGATATGTAGATTCAGTTTTAATTCTTTAACCCATTCCCAAACCACCGGGAATCCCATGCCTTAGAAAGTGTGTGAACTCACCTCGGTTTGCTCGGTTAGATTCTCAATATAGTTAACAGTCAAGGTCGGTCAATCGCGTCCTAATAAGGTACGGATAACAATCAGTTTCTCATGCATAACACGTATCCTACGTACGGTTTATTTGCACATTACTTCTACCACATAACAGGCACACACTTTAACGATTTACGCCCATATATACTTCCCATCCATTCCCCACTCATAAGCAAACATACAATAATGCATATAACACATATAACATGTTAGATCATTCACAGATAGCATACTCGACATTTAGACGCGCAAATCACAACTTATGTTATTTCAGCATTAATATTCAAAACCGGCTGTTTTCGGGCATTTAAATAAAATAGTTAGATTATTCCAAAAATTCCCAAATTTTTATAGAACGTCATAAACATTCCATATTTTATTGTGTAAAAATATCGGGGTCCGGTTCATTACCCACATTTTATAAAAATTCATATTCGGGGCTGAACTCAGATTTATGTATTTCTGACCACAGTCCACGAAACAATTTATTAAAAATTCATCGTAAGTCCGATTTGCGAAATTCCAGTGGGGTAATTACAAATACTTCAGTTATCATCTACAGTAAAATTTTCATGGTCCGATTCATCACAAAACTCAGGTTATGACTGAAAGTACGACACCCATTTATTGCTGTCAAAATTCAGCTTAAGTAGCTGTTACAAATTAACACTTTAAAAATAGTAAACGGAGTCCAAAAATTACGATTCCGGTGCCATTAGAACCGTATTTCATAATAACATATTTTAGATTCAAAATATCAATTTTTCGTTGAAGTTAAGACCTGTTTACAGCCAACAGAAGTGGGCTGTAAAAGTTAGACAGATTCTGATTTCAAGTGTTTAACCATCTAAATCATGTTCGATCGATTCCGTTAACAAGTTTAGTGACCACAACAATATCACATACTAATATTATTCAGCACAACATCAGATAATCAGCCAATCATCATAATGACACAAGATCTACATGTTTTACACACATATTCATCCATTAACCAACATGTTCAAGACTTTAGTGCAAGTTCTTTAGTGTTTCATAACTTTAATCATCAAATCACTTATTAACCACTTAAATAACATGAAGAATGAATGGATCTAAGTTCTTACCACTAGCACACGGCTAGGAGGGTTCGAGTGTAGAAAAGTGATGGATAAAAGCAAACGAAGGTGGTCCTTCAAGTTCCGTGAGCACCGAGCTTCCTAACTTAGTTCCTTGCACCTCTAGATCACCTTGGTTTGTAAGAGAAGTAGTTGATAATGGAGGTGTTGTGGTGTGGTGCTTGGGCCGTAGGTTAGAGGAGGGAGGAGAGTGGTGTTTTGTGTTGAAGGTGATGATGAGAATGTTACTTATAATCTCCAAGTGTTATTACCCAAAGGTTCAAGTGTCCACCAAAGTACAAGCACAATCTCCCTAAGTCCAAGAAAGGTTTTCATGGGGATTTTAAGAAGATTACAAAAATCTTTGAAGTGGGGCCTATGTGAACCGATTTCTTGCAAGGGGGTGGGGTTAAGTGCAAATTTGGGGACAAGTAGGTGATTTAATGGAAGGTTAGGGTGTAGGACTTGTGTTTAGTGTGTTTCATGTATTATGCATTGTGTTAGTGTGTTCGGGACCATAACTAGCTCAGGAAAAGTGAAACAATGTCTCTGATAATATTCTAGTGTTACGGGTAAAGTCCGGTTGTTCGGTTTGACACTGTTCCGTTAAAGCGTTTAATTAATCCGAAAAGTGTCCTATTTATATATTTTGTAACGTTTTTAATTTCTAACACTTAGGAAATCATAACGGACTTATTTAATGACTTTTCTGTACTTTATTAGTGTGTTAACAAGTACATGCAAGCATAACACATAAATCAGAGAGCAGTTAAATAATTCCACACAGTCGTCAAGCACTTTAATTGTCATTAATAATTTGTACGGAATACATGGAGTTTGAGGGTTGTCACATTCTCCCCCTGTTAAGAGAATTTCGTCCCGAAATTTAGCGCGTGGTTACTGAGGAAGCTAGTTAAGTTGCGTTGTTTTCCAGATTTTCCTGGGGTGTCACAGTATGTATGGTACAAAATAAATTGGCTAACACCCTTTACGGGTATTTTTTGGGGGATCGTGTTGCCTTTCCAGTGGTTGATTATTTTGTGCGGATGAATTGGAAAAAATATGGATTACAAAAGACTATGATGAACGCCAACGGCTTTTTCTTTTTCAAGTTTAAAGATGATGTTGGAATGTCTAATGTTCTTCAGGATGGGCCGTGGATTATTCGATCTCAGCCTTTGTTTCTCAATTGTTGGACCCCGACTACTAAACTTGAAAAGAAAGAGGTAAAGAAGGTGCAAGTATGGGTTAAAATTCATGAAGTTCCTATTGCGGCCTACACGGAGGATGGTCTTAGCTTGATTGCAACAACTATTGGGGAACCAATGATGCTGGATTCTTTTACCACGTCAATGTGCATGGACTCATGGGGTCGTAGTAGTTACGCTAGAGCGTTGATTGAAGTTTCAGCCGATAAAGACTTACGAGAGGAAATTACAATGGCGATTCCTGAATCTGAAGGAAAGGGCTTTATTAAAGAGACTATGTATGTGGAGTATGAATGGAGTCCACATCGTTGTGCTTCGTGTTGTGTTTTTGGCCATACTACCGATACTTGCCCGAAGCAACCTATGAAACCAAGTAAGAGTATGCACCAGGAGCACAATCGGAATGTTCAAAAGAATCAGCCAGTAAAAAAGGTACCTGCTTCGATGTACCTTTTTATAATTGGGGAAGATTCCCGATTATAAAAAGGTACTTGCCCGAAGCAATTGGACTCGTACACTGCTTCGATGTGTATTGATAATTGGGGAAGAAGCAGTTATGCTAGAGCTTTAATTGAGATTTCAGCTGATAAAGAATTAAAAGAGGAGCTGACTTTGGCTATTCCGGAATTGGAAGGGGAGGGATTTATCAAGGAGACAATGTATGTTGAGTATGAATGGTGCCCGCTCAGATGCTCGGGATGTTGTGTGTTTGGTCATTCGGATGAATCATGTCCAAAGAAGCCACGTAAACCAACGGTGTATGAGAATCATAATCAGGAAAGGAAATTTGTTAGGCAAGGGAATGGTAAAGGTAAGGAGGTGCCTAGAGTTGATGCCGATGGTTTTACGGGGGTCCAATCTAGGAAAGTAGCAAGGAAAGGTGGAATTCAGCTCAAGAAACCAACGACAAAATTCGAATATAGACCTATTAGTGGTAAACAATCTGCTGAGACAAAGGCAAAGCCATCAGGAGATATTTTTACGTCTCGGAATCCTTTTGAGGTGCTGAATAATGTTAATACGGATGGAGGTCAAAGTAGTAAGGCTGGTAGTGGAAACATGGATGATTCTGATGAAGAGGAGGTAGTTGAAGTTTTTAATGAAACGGATGGGTATCTCATGGAGGAAACGGATAAAAATAAAAACTCTAAAGGGGCAAGCACTCCTTCAATGCAAGTTTCCGATGGTTAGTATCGCAGCTTGGAATGTTAGGGGGTTGAACCGCCCTCTTAAACAAAAGGAGGTTCGCCAGGTAGTTCGAAGTAATAAATTGAGTCTTTGTGCAATCCTGGAGTCTCATGTTGATATGGATAATTTAGGAAAGGTGTGTAACTCTGTGTTTCGGGGTTGGGAGTGGACGTCGAACGGGAACAGATGTAATAAGGGTACAAGGATAATTATTGGTTGGGATTCAGGTGTATTTGATGTTATGGTTATTGCTCAAACGGACCAAGTTATGCATCTTCAAGTTATGTTTAAGATTGATAAAAAGGTTCTCTTCTGTTCGGTTGTTTATGCTGCCAACTATTATGTTACTAGGAGGGATCTAGGGCAACAACTTAACTTACATAAACTGTTTGTCGGAGATAGGCCGTGGGTAATACTAGGGGACTTTAATTCAGCGCTCAATCTGGAAGATAAATCCATGGGAGTTTCTCAAGTCTCTATTGGTATGAGGGAGTTTCAAGAGTGTGTAGCGAACATAGAGGTGCTTGATATTAATCGATCGGGATTCCAGTTTACATGGAATCAGAAGCCGAAAAAGGGTGTTGGCCTTCTTAAGAAGATAGATCGTGTTATGGGAAATACATCGTTTGTTGCTGAATTTCCGAACTCGGGAGCTTTTTTTCATCCATATAGAATGTCGGATCATTGTCCAGCTTTGCTAAAATCCCCTCTACTTGTAAGTCTAATCGTAAACCTTTTAAGTTTGCGAATTTTTTAATTCATAAAACAGGATTTTCTGATATAGTGAAGAATATATGGGATACGCACATAGATGGGGTTGACCAGTTTCGGGTTGTTAAGAAACTTAAGTTGTTAAAGGGCCCGTTGAGGAAGTTTATGTTTCAACAAGGGAATTTGCATAAGAGAGTTGATGATTTGCGTGAAAAAATGGATCTTATTCAACGAGAGATTGACAATGAGCCTATGAATGTTGATCTGCGATCACAAGAAACAAAGATTAATGCTGAGTTTCTCGAAGCTTGCTTGGATGAGGAACGTTTCTTGAGACAAAAATCCAAAGTTGACTGGTTGCAGGCTGGGGATGCTAATACTAAATTTTTCCATGCTACGCTAAAGAGTAGGAATCATTTAAGTAGGATAGATGTTATAATGGACTCGAATGGTGAGTTAATGGAGGGTGACGATGTCCATAAAACTCTAGTACATCACTATGAGCAATTTCTTGGTTGTGAAGGTGATGTTACTTTATCCCCTACGGCTGATCTATTTGTTAATAGATTGAACCCGAATGATGCTATTCAGATGGTGAGACCTGTCATGGATGATGAGATTCGAAAGGCCATGTTCTCGATTGGTAATGATAAGGCCCCTGGGCCTGATGGGTTCTCGGCGGCTTTTTTTAAGAGTGTGTGGCACATTATTGGGCATGAAGTTACATGGGCTGTTAGGGACTTCTTTGATTCTGGTAAACTGCTTCGTGAAATTAACAATACTTTAATCGTGCTTATCCCGAAGAAGTCTACTCCATTGAAAGTTACGGATTATCGTCCTATTGCGTGTTGTAATGTGATTTACAAATGCATTAGTAAATTGGTGGCGGACCGTATTAAAGGTGATCTTGACAGGATTGTTAGTATCAATCAATCTGCATTTGTCTCGGGCAGGAAAATCTCAGATAATATTTTGTTGACTCAAGAGCTTATGCACAACTATCACAGAGATTATGGGCCCCCTAGATGTGCGTTCAAAGTGGATATTCAGAAAGCGTATGATACTGTAGATTGGAATTTTCTCAAGAAGGTGCTTGTTGGTTTCGGTTTCGATATCAGGATGGTGGATTGGATTATGCTTTGTGTGACGACTACTTCCTATTCTATTTGTGTTAACGGTAATGTGCATGGGTATTTTAGGGGTAGACGTGGTTTAAGGCAGGGCGATCCGTTATCACCGTATTTATTCACTCTTGTCATGGAGGTTCTTACGTGTATTTTGGAGTAGAATGCTAGACTTGATTCGACTTTCAGGTTTCACAATAGATGCGAGAAGCAACAGATTATAAATCTATGTTTTGCTGACGACCTTTTTCTTTTTGCAAGGGGTGATGTTGCTTCAGCTTCGTGTATTATGAGATCGTTGACAAATTTCACTAATATGTCTGGTTTGGTCCCTAGCATCCAAAAGAGTACGGCGTTCTTTTGTAACGTGGCCTTACAGGTTAAAAATAACATTTTGGATATTTTGCCTTTTGAAGAGGGAGTTCTTCCGGTTAGATATTTGGGGGTGCCTTTAATCTCTTCTCGTCTTCTGTTCAAAGATTGTAGTGTTCTTATAGAGAAACTTGATAATCGTATTATGAATTGGCGAAACAGATTTCTCTCTTTTGCTGGTAGGTTGCAGCTGATTTCTTCAGTTCTTTCGGCTATGCATGTGTATTGGTCTTCTGTTTTTATATTACCGGCTCGTATTATTAAGGAGTTAGAAGCCAAAATGCGAAATTTCCTTTGGTCGCAGGAGAGCTCGTTTCATAAAGGTAAGGCGAAAGTTTCTTGGAATTCCATTTGTGTCCCTAAGTTTGAGGGTGGGTTGGGGATAAGACGGCTCGGAGACTTCAACAAAGCGCTTATGGTGTCTCATATATGGAGTATTCTTAATAAACGGAATTCTTTGTGGGTTAGTTGGATTTACTCGTATAGATTAAAAGGTCGAAGCTTTTGGGTTTGCAAAGAGGTCGCAAACTGTACTTGGAGCTGGAAGAAATTACTTCAACTTAGGCCTATTGTTAGGAATTATATATGGTCGAAGTTGGGTGATGGGAGTCGCACTTCAGCATGGCATGATACATGGAGTTCTTTGGGTCCATTATCTAATATTTTTTCTCCCAGAGTCATTTCCAATGCAGGGTTTGAGCTGAATGCTAAGGTCAAGGATGTTCATGTTAACGGGTCTTGGGCTTGGCCGACGGCGTGGAGGGATTTGTATCCAGTCCTGATTCAACTGGATCAAATCTCCTTAAATCCGGATACGAGTGATCAGTTTTGCTGGAAGGAAGGGGATAAGCTTCTTGATTTTTCTACATCAATTGTGTGGCACTCGGTTCGTAAGAGAGAGCAGGAGGTTAACTGGGTTAAGCTTGTTTGGTTTCCTCAGAGTATCCCTAAACATGCATTTCTTATGTGGTTGATTGTGCGTCAGAAGCTGTTAACTCAGGATAAAATTCTACAGTGGGATTTTTCGAGACGGAAGAACATGAACATGATGTGTTGCGTTTTGTGTTATGCGAATGTAGATTCTCATGATCATCTTTTCTTTGAATGCAAGTTCTCTATGCATATTTGGAATAACGTTAGACATAAGGTGTCTATGGATAGTGTTGAGTCCAAATGGAGCGCTATTATGAATTGGATGTTGGTTCGTGCTCGGTCAAAATCTGCAGCCAATTATGTTAGTAAATTGCTCGTTGCTATGGTCACTTATTTCATTTGGCAGGAGCGGAATGCTAGATTGTTTAAGAATCAAACGAGACCCCCCGATGTCATTTGTGACTTAATTGTCAAGACAATTCGGTACAAGCTTATGGGGGTTAAGTTCAAGGAGTGTGCGAACGTTAAGAGGTTGCTTGGAAATTGGGATATTGGAGCCGATGAAGTAATTGATAATGGGAGTTAATTGAAGTTAAAGTTTTTTTTTTTTTCTAGATGTTAGTCTAGTGGTGTCTTTATTTGGTTTGTGTTTGGTTTTTGGTGTACATTCATGGGGCATGTCTCATGTTTGAACTAGTGGAGGTGTTTCTCCACTACTTGTATTTCTTTGTGAATATATAAATCACCGGGGTAACCCTTTACCCAAAAAAAAAAAGGTACCTGTTGTGGATCAGGAGGGTTACACCGGAGTCTATGGGAAGAAAGCTGCTAAGAAAACTGGGATTCCCGTGAATAAACAAAAGTCGAAGTTCGAATATCGTCCTGTGGGGCCAAAGCCAAAGGGAGATACTAACAGGGCTTCGACTTCTAAATTGAACAGATCGAATAATCCATTTGATGTTCTCAATGAGGTGGATGCTGAATCCGGAGCTAGTGTTAAAAAACCGGATATGAACAATGCGGATTCGGAGGATGAAGAGGTTCAAGAGGTGTATAATGAAACGAATGATTTTATAATGGATGGTACTGTAAAAACAAATAGTAAAGGGGCAAGCACTCCTTCGTCGATGGTTATTAATGGTTAGTATCGCGTCATGGAATATATGGGGGTTGAACCGTCCTCTTAAACAGAAGGAGGTTCGGCAGGCAGTCAATGATTTTAATTTAAGCTTGTGTGCGATCTTGGAGTCTCATGTGGATGTTGGTAAACTTGGTAAAGTGTGCAAGTCCGTTTTTCGTTCTTGGGATTGGACTTCGAATGGAGGTTGTTGTGACAAAGGTACGAGAATTATTATCGGATGGAATCCAAATATTTTTGATGTCATGGTTTTGGCGCAATCCCCTCAGGTTATGCATATTCAGCTCGTTTTCAAATTGGATAATAAGACGGTTTTCTGTTCTTTCGTTTATGCTGCTAATTATTATGTTTCCTGTAAGGAATTATGGCACAGTTTATCCATGCATAAAGCCCTAGTTGGTAACAAACCATGGTGTATTCTGGGAGACTTTAACACAGCTCTTAACATTGAAGATAGTTCTATGGGTACGTCATCAGTCTCTACAGGCATGAGGGATTTTCAGGATTGTGTGGATGATATTGAGGTTGTTGATATTAACCGCATGGGAATCCATTTTACATGGAGCCAAAAGCCAAAGAATGGGATAGGGCTTCTAAAGAAAATTGACCGAGTAATGGGCAACACACCCTTTGTTACCGAGTTTCAGAATGCGGTTGCCATTTTCAAGCCGTATAGGCTTTCTGACCACTGCCCCTGTATTCTTTCGTTCCCGGAAGCTACTAAGGTGAAACCGCGGTCATTCAAGTTTGCAAATTTTCTGGTTTTCAAACCTGAGTTTTCGGACATTGTTAAAAAAACGTGGGAATCTAATGTTAATGGTGTTCATCAATTCTGGTTGGTCAAGAAGCTTCGGTTGCTTAAAAATCCCCTTCGTTCGATGTTATTCAAACAAGGAAATCTTCACAAAAAAGTGGAAGCTCTTCGTGTGAAACTTGATGATATTCAGCTAAGCATTGATCGTGATCCGTCTAATGTTGAGCTCCGGGCAGCTGAGACGCTGATTAACCGTGAATTCCAAGAGGCGTCGTTGGACGAGGAGCGATTTCTGAAACAAAAGTCCAAGGTTGATTGGCTAAGAGCGGGGGATTCGAACTCTGCTTTTTTCCACTCATCTCTAAAGATTAGAAATCATTGTAGTCGAATCGTCATGATAAAGGATTCGGATGGCAATCTTTATGAAGGTGATACGGTTTTTCAAGCTTTTGTTCATCACTATGAGAAATTTTTCGGTGCTCAAGGGGATATTTCTCTCAATCCGGCTCCTGATTTATTCTCTAAGGTTCTATCTCCTCAGACAGCTTCTCATATGATCCGACAAGTCACTGCGGAGGAAGTCAAGAAGGCGATGTTTTCTATTGGTATTGACAAAGCTCCGGGTCCTGATGGATATACAGCGGCGTTTTTCAAAAGTGCTTGGCCTATTGTCGGTAATGATGTTACTTGTGCCATTATTGATTTTTTTGAAACAGGAAAGCTTCTTCGGGAATTGAATCACACGACTATAGTGCTTATTCCGAAATGTCCTACTCCTTCGGTTGTCACTGATTACCGACCGATTGCTTGCTGTAATGTCTTATATAAATGTATTAGTAAGATTGTTGCTAATAGAATCAAAGGCGTGTTGAATGATATTGTTTGCGTTAATCAATCGGCGTTTGTTCCAGGCAGGAGAATCTCTGATAATATTATGCTCACTCAAGAATTAATGCATAATTACCATCGACATGTTGGTCCTCCACGGTGTGCTTTTAAAGTAGATATCCAAAAAGCTTATGATACTGTTGATTGGGGATTTCTAAAGAGTGTTTTGCTTGGGTTTGGTTTTAATAGGAAGATGGTAGATTGGATCATGATTTGTGTCTCGACGGCTTCTTTTTCGATTTGTGTTAATGGTTCGGTGCACAGGTTCTTCAAGGGTAACCGAGGCTTAAGACCCGATCTCTCCTTACCTTTTTACATTAGTCATGGAAGTTCTAACGTCCATTCTTCAACACGCGGTTCGTATTGACTCTTCGTTCAGATTTCATAACAAATGTGAAAGGCAACAGATTATCAACCTTTGTTTTGCGGATGACCTGTTCATTTTTGCTAGAGGAGATGTCAGTTCGGCAAGGTGTATTATGACATCTCTATCTAAGTTTACGAAGATGTCGGGGTTAGTGCCTAGTAACCAGAAAAGCATGATTTTCTTTTGCAATGTTAATGGCCATGTTAAAGATGCTATTCTGGATCTTATGCCTTTTGTGGAAGGGAATCTGCCTGTCAGATATCTTGGTGTGCCTCTAATCTCTTCCAGAATTGGGTATAATGATTGTCGAGTGCTTGTGGAGAGACTAGAGAAACGGATCACGAACTGGAAAAACAAGTTGCTATCATTTGCTGGTAGGCTACAACTTATTATTTCAGTCCTCTCTTCTATGCATATTTATTGGGCGTCCGTTTTTATTTTGCCGGTTCGGATTATTAAAGAGCTAGAAGCTAAGTTGCGAAACTTTCTTTGGTCTCAAGGAACATCGTTTTCTAAGGGTAAATCAAAAGTTTCTTGGAAGACTGTTTGTACTCCGAAATATGAAGGGGGATTGGGTATTAGGCGAATTGGAGATATGAACAAGGCTCTCATGGCGTTTCACATTTGGAGCATCGTCTCTAAGAGAGATTCTTTATGGGTAGACTGGGTGCAGAGTTATCGGCTGAAAGGCAAGAGTTTTTGGGTTTGTAAAACTCCTGCGAATTGTTGTTCGTCTTGGAGAAATCTGATTCATATGCGTCCTCTTATAAGGAAACATGTTTGGTCGGATCTAGGCGATGGTGCTTCGACCTCAGCCTGGTTCGATTTCTGGTGTGACCTGGGACCGCTCGGTGAGTTTCTAAGACCTAGAACCATTACCGATGCGGACTTTAGGCTGGATGATTCGGTGGCTAATGTCTACTCTCATGGTTCTTGGAATTGGCCTATGGCTTGGAGAGATACTTATCCGGTGTTAATTCAATTAGATGAAGTTCAATTAAATCCGACAAAGCACGATAAATTATTATGGAAGGATGATAGTGATCTAGATGAATTCTCTTCCTCGCGTGTGTGGCATTCGATACGGTATAAAGAACCGGAAGTTAATTGGTGTAATATCGTGTGGTTTTCGCAATGTATTCCTCGGCATGCTTTTATGATGTGGTTGGTCATTAAAGGTAAACTCCTAACTCAAGACAAAATTATAAATTGGGATCTAGCGAGACGGAAGAACATGAACATGATGTGTTGCCTTTTGTGTTTCGAGAATTTTGATTCGCATCCACACCTGTTTTTTGAATGTAAGTATTCGGCTCAAGTTTGGTTTATAGTGAGGCAAAGGGTGGCCATGATGCCTATTTCGCCGAAATGGAGGGATGTTGTCGACTGGTTACTTGTCCGTGCTAGATCAAAGTCGGCTCTGATTTATGTTGCTAAACTCATAGTTGTGGCATCTACTTACTTCATTTGGCAAGAAAGGAATGCTCGGTTATTCAAAAATCAGTTGAGGCCTCCGGAGCAGCTTAGTGAGATTATAATAAACACGGTAAGATACAAGTTGATGGGAGCTAAACTGAAAAACACGGCTAGTGTGCGGAAACTTCTTCGAGAGTGGGAGATTCATGGGGATATCGTCGATGATGATGGCGGTTGATTAGCTGTTTTGTGTTTATTTTTCTAGAGTTTAGTCTAGTTTGTTTTCAGTGTTTTCCGCTTTTGGGTGTGTTTTTGGATTGATTCGTGTTATACTTTCATGGGGCCTGTCCCATGATTGAACTAGTGTAGACTATCTACACTACTTGTTTTATTTGGTTGTGAATATACAGAATCACCGGGGTAACTCTTTACCCAAAAAAAACAATATTTTATAAAAAAATCATTTACCGGACTGCAATCAGATTCATCAACTTCTGACTGCAGTCCACGGAAAAATTTATTTAAAATTCATCATAAGTCCGATTGATGAAATTCTAGTTGGAGCATTACAATGACATCAGTGGTCATCTACAGTACAAATTTCATGAGCTAGTTCTACACAGATTTCAAGTTATGACGAAAAACATAACACACATTTTCTGCAGTAAAAACGCAGCTTTTGCTGCTGTGAAAAACGACCCTTTAAAAATAGCAAACGAAGTCCAAAAATTATGATTCTAGTTCCATTAGAACCGTATTTCAAAATAACACGTTATAGACTCAAGAAAAACAGTTTTTCGATAAATATCGACCTGTTTACAGCCAACTGAAGTTGCCTGTAAATGTTTGGACAGAAGCTGTTTTCAGCTTATAGCGCTCTAACGCAAGTTCTATTTGTTCCGTTAACATGTTTATTGATCATCAACGACATTTAACATCATTTGCAGCAGGTTATCGTTTATTTAACTCAGATTCATCATGTCAAGTACCATCGTTCATATCAGATTTCCAAAGTACAAGTTTTCATCAAATAACCAACATAAACAAGACAACATCATACTAGCATTATTTCTTCATAATACATCCTTTAACTACTAAAAATAGGAAGTAACCAAGAGTTAACAAGAAGCTTACAACTAGCTTTAAGCTAGGGAAGATCTCAAGAGAAAAGATGGTGAAAATGGATGATGAAAGCAAGCAAGAGAACTCCTTGATGATCCACAAGCTTCGAGCTCCAAGGAATCACCTTCTAGTAATTGAATAAGGCAAGAAAATGGATTGATGAGGGTTGTAAGGTGGTGGTGGTGGCGGTTCTTGATGGAGCCGAGAGGGGAGAGGGAGAGATGAGGGAGTTGGGTGATCTTGAGTGAGAATGGAAATGAAATGATGTTGTAATCTTTCATACCATACTTATAATCCTTTCTTTCAAATATTATGTCTAACATATCAAGCAACAATCAAGTAATATCTAATAAAATATGAGAAGAGAAATAGGAAGTATGTTGGTGAATTTTGTGGGGCCCATGGACCGTAAGTTCATATGGGGGGGGGGGGTAAAATGAAACTTTGAATGGTAAGTTGGAAATTATTAGTTCATGTTCAAGTATAAGATTACATGTATTAGTTAGTAGATTTCTAGTGGGTGTTATGGTGTTCGGGGATCATGTCTAGCTTAGAAAAATAAAAACAATGCTTCTTGCAATATTTTAGTGTTCCGGGAAATGTCCGGTTGGTCGGTTAGATAACGTTCCGTTAAAGTGCTAGGTTATATCGTAAAGTGTCCTTTATGTTACTATTTGTAACACTTTTAATTCCCAACACTTAGGAAAACATTCAGGACCATTTTGTCAATTTTTATGTACAAGACTAGTATGTTAACAAGCACATGTAAGTATGACGCAGTAATCAGAAAGCAGTTAAGTAATTCAACACAGTCATCAAGCACTTTAATTAATATTAATAAATCGTACGGATACATGTAATTATGAGGGTTGTCACATTCTCCCCCTGTTAAGAAAATTTCGTCCCGAAATTTAGCGCGTGGTTACTGAGGAAGCTAGTTAAGTTGCGTGGTTTACTGGTTTTTCCTGGGGTGTCACAACATCGGCTTTCTTTAAGTCTTCTTGGGATATTGTGGGTGAAGATGTGTCTTCTGCTGTCTTAGAGTTTTTTGATAATGGAAAACTGTTAAAACAATTAAATCACACCATTCTGGCTCTTGTTCCTAAGGTTGACACTCCGGATTCGGTGCTTGACTATCGTCCGATATCTTGCTGTAATATATTGTATAAGTGCATAAGCAAGATCATTACGGATAGAATCAAGGGTAGTTTGGAGAAGTTGGTTAGTATTAACTAGTCCGCTTTTGTGCCGGGTAGGAAAATATCGGACAATATCTTGTTAACTCAGGAGCTGATGCATAACTACCATTTGAGTAAGGGCCCCGCTAGATGTGCTTTCAAGATTGATATTCAGAAAGCCTATGATACGATTAACTGGGTGTTCTTAGAGAATGTGCTCAAGGCTTTTGGGTTTCACCATAAAATGGTTGCATGGATTATGGCTTGTGTTACTACGACGTCGTTTTCGATTAGCATTAACGGTAATCTGCATGGATATTTTAGAGGGAAACGGGGGTTGAGACAAGGTGATCCTATGTCGCCATATCTTTTCACGTTGGTTATGGAAGTTTTATCGTTATTGCTTCAGCATGCGGCTGTGTCTAGCAATGGGTTCAAGTATCATGCTCAGTGTGCTAAACAGAAGATAATTAATGTCTCCTTTGCTGATGATCTTTTTATTTTCGTGCATGGGGATGTTTGGTCCGTGGGGAAGGTTAAGCAAGCTCTTGAGAGGTTCACTAGTATATCTGGTTTGGTTCCGAGTCCAGCTAAAAGTACGGTTTATTTTTGTAATGTTCCGCTTAATGTTAGACATGATATTCTCCGTTTGATGCCTTTTCAGGAGGGCTCTTTTCCGGTTAGATATTTGGGGGTGCCGCTAATTACCACTAAGCTGATTTTTAAGGATTGTAAACCCCTTGTTGATCGTATGGAAAAGAAGATTGATAGTTTGCTGAATAAATCTTTATCCTTTGCGGGTAGGTTACAGCTTGTTAATTCCGTTCAATCCTCCATGCATATTTATTGGGCGTCGGTCTTTATTATTCCTACTCGGGTTATACATGAGCTGGAGAAGTATATGAGGAGGTTCTTGTGGAATGTTGGGTCACAGGGAAGGGTGAAAGCTAAAGTGGCTTGGTCAGATATTTGTTTGCCTAAGGCGGAAGGTGGGCTCGGTATTCGGAGCATATCGGACGTCAACAAGGCTCTCATGACCAGCCATATCTGGAGCATTCTTACTAAAAGGAAGTCATTGTGGGTCGAATGGATTTACTCTCATAAGTTGAAAGATCGTAGTTTTTGGGACGTCCAGTCCCGTGGGAGTATTAGCTGGGGATGGAGGAAACTCCTTTCCATTCGAGACATTGTTCGGCTGTTCATTTGGAAGTTGGTTAGGAGTGGGCTTCAAACAAATGTGTGGAGTGATAACTGGTGCCATCTTAGTCCGCTTAGCTCTTTCATAACTCCAAGACGTATTTCTAATGCGGGGTTTTCTATGTCATCTTCTCTTGCGGACCTGATTGATGTTAATGGGCAATGGAAGTGGCCGCAAGCTTGGTATGATATCTATCCAGTGTTGATTGAGTTGAATGTTCCTCAGTTGATTCACAACATGGAAGACCGTACAAGCTGGAAAGAATTAGAGGGTAACAATTGTCATTTTCTGTCGTTGGAGTTCTGGAATGTGATTAGACATCGTGAGAGCCTGGTGCCTTGGGTTAATGGGGTTTGGTTTTCGCAATGTACCCCAAGACACTCGTTTCACTTATGGTTGGTTATCAAGAACAAGCTTAAGACGCAGGATAGGTTGGCTGTGTGGGAGGTGGGAAGTGCAACTAATCTGAATCTTATGTGTTGCCCCTTATGCAGAAATAATCGAGATTCTAGAGACCATCTTTTCTTTCAATGTTCATTTGCTTCGAATGTATGGAAGGAGGCTGATGGTTGCTTTGGAAAAGGTTGATGATTCGTGGCAGTCTATAATGGATTGGATGACCCAAAATGCTTCGTCCAAGAAGACAGAGCATATTGTTTGCAAGTTAGTCATTTCGGCGGCTACTTATTTTATATGGCTTGAGAGAAATAATTGCCTGTTTTCTAATGATCATGCAAATGTTGCTTCGGTGGTTGGGAGGATCAAGAACACGGTCAGGTTACATCTAATGGGACTCGAGTTTAGAGGAGATTCTAAAGTTGACAAGATGCTAAAGAAGTGGGAGATCGCTAGGAACGAAGAAGAGAACGACCCGGGTTAGAGGCTAGCTCGTGGATTGTATAGTTTAGAGTGTGTGGCTCGGGGCCGTTTTGTTTTTTGGGCTGTTTTTTGTTTGGTTTTGTACTTAACTGGGGTTGTGTGTGTGGTTTTTTGTTTTCCTAGGCTTCGGTTGTGTAGCCTAGTTGGTGTGTCATTCTGGCATGCCCTTGTACTGTTGAGTTATTTATAAAATTCACCTGGGGTAACCCTTTACCCAAAAAATAGTATTCGAATCTCCCAAAGACAGCCAATCCACCTTGGACTTATGTTGAAGAAATAACGCTTCATCCCGAACAGCCTCTTTATACATACAAAGCGCACTATCAAGTTTAGTCATCAACTCGCCATTACCCGGGCTCCTATCCAACTCGAACCGACACTCCTCTAGAAGCTTCCTCGTATCTTTAACCTTGTCATGTAAATTTCCTTGATCAAACAGGAGTTTACGAAGAGGTCCCTTCAAGAGCCTAAGTTTCTTTACCACCTTAAACATAGCATATCCCGAAAAATCTGTTTCCCAAACCCGAGTAACCTCCTCACGAAACCGACTCTTCTTCGCAATTAAATTTACAAACTTAAAAGGCTTAGGTTTATTCCGTTCCACATTCGGAAGAACAAGAATGCAAGGCATATGGTCAGATACCCGATATGGCAAAAAAAGGCCCGCCGCATCTTTCAAGACATCAATAAGATACACATTCCCTAGAATACGATCTATCTTTTTAAAGATTGCATTCCCATTTTTTTGTTTGTTCGTCCAAGTGTAATGAAAACCAGAACTATTGACATCAAACACATCAATAGCATTCACACATTCCTTGAATTCCCTTGTGCTAATACTGCTCGTAGAGGTTCCCGTTAGAGTATCGTCCAATTCCAACGTAGCATTAAAGTCACCCATAATGGCCCACGGTTTATTCCGCATAAACGAGTAGTGTTGACAAAGGTCCTTCCATAAATCCCTTCTATCCTTGTAAACGAAAGAGCAAAATAACGACTTTTTATCAAGCTTGAACACAATCTGCGTATGAACCACTTGATTCGTATGAGCAAGAATCATAACATCCACAATATTTTCATCCCAACCCACCATTATTCGCGTCCCTCTAGAACAACAACTAGCATTAGTGGCCCATTTCCAATTACTACAAACTTTTTTGCAAACATCCGACACATTCGAAGCATCCACATGAGTTTCCATAATAGCACGTACATGTACATGATTATCAGAAATTACTTGACGAACCTCCTTTTTCTTAAGGGAGCGGTTCAACCCCCTAATATTCCAAGCGGCGATGCTACCCATTAGAAACCCCGTTACCGGGTGTGCTTGCACCCTCAGATTTATTACCATCAATCTTCCTATCCATAAACTTCGGAATCTCATCTAACAGGTCATCCACTCCAATATCATCTATAATAATCTGATCCTTAGAACCCTTACTTCCATTATTGATAGACTTCCCTTGTTTCACCGGAATAGCGCTAGACTCATCCATTCTATTGACAGTCTCCTCGTCTTGTAACACATCAAAAGGATTCGACACCTTTACCTGATTGGCGGACGAAGAAGCTTTATCCGATTGAGTATTGGCTTTAATAATCGGCCTATAAACCTTCTTCGGCTTCTTGTTATTCACCTGGAACCCTTGCTGTCCCTCTTTTTTGTTCTTGCCTTTAAATTCCTTAAAATTATCCGCATCACTCTTGGTTCCATCATCCACTACCGTCTTCAGATTTTTCGGGCATTGGTTACTCTCATGCCCAAAAACACAACACGTATCACACCTAAGCCGCTCCCAATCATATTCTACTTTCACCTCAGCCATCGAAAATCCACTCCCACCCAAACCTGGGACCGCCACTTTCACTGTTCTTTTTAGCTCGGATCCAACGTGCACCTCAATGAGAGCTCTAGCAAAACTGCTTCTACCCCAAGATTCAGCACACATCGATGTCATGTACGAATCTAACATTTTCGGTTCCCCTATTTTAGAAGCTAATAAACTTAATCCATCCTCAGTAAACGCCCCCAAAGGCACATCATGCATCTTTACCCACACAGGAATAGCCGTGATATCTTCTTTAACAAGGTTAACCGAAGGTGACCACTCATTCAAAATAATCGGGACATTCCTAATCATCCACGGTCCATCCTCCAGCAATTTTTCCATCCCCGTCTTAGAGTTAAACTTAAAAAAGTATTCTACAACTGGAAACGCCAATCGCTTACCCAAGAAATATCCATATAACGTATTTGCAAATCGATCATTAACTTGTTTCACCGATTCCACAGGAATCACAACGTCCACCCCGTCCATCTTCTCCACCGTTTCCAGCTTCCTGAAGTTTACTTTCACGGGTTCCTTCTGGGTTTGAACAGCCTTTGCATACGAGATAGGTTTGTTAATGGCATTTTCCAAAGTATCCTCATTACTTTTCTCAGCAAACATTTGACTTTTAGTACCCATATTATCAATCGGAACAGAACTTGATACAGTCTCCACATGCAGATCATGTATATGAGAAACATTACCTGAATAACTACCATCCGGACCCTTATGACCAAACTTGTTCAGATTCAAACTAGCAAATGTCGTTGGCTTAACCGGTGGATCTCCAACTGGTTTGGAGATCTTTGACAAACCATCCAGAACCGAAGTACCCGATGTAGCATACAATCCCCTTCTAGGCATCATTGGATTCCCTTCAATATTCGTTACTCGTAGACCAATGCCACGTACAGGAGCTGTACCAGGGGTTATATCCGAATCATCATTCACGTTATCAGCAGTATTAGACAAAATTGGATATCCATCCGCATCAAATACATCAACTCTCTCACTCATCACGTAAATCAGACAACCATGCACCAGAAAATACGAAAACTAGCCATCAAACACGAAAGAAAAAAACACTAGTAGGTGTAAAAATAAAAAAACCCTAATTCTCTCTCTAGCATGGCGATTTCCTTTCATCTTGCAACCTTCGATTTTGCTTTTTGATCTTTGTATAACAGTCTGATTATTGGAATATTGATTTATCAATACATCTAATTCGAACTTGTTACCAAAGGGATAGAGTTTAATCTAGGGTTTCTGTTTTTGTTTGCTTCCAATCGCCGCCCTAGTTCTTGTGTCGATCTGATTGTATAGAGGTGTGGGTTTGTTAGATTTTGACTTACTAATTCCGCTATATGATTTCGAAAGATACATGGGTTAGGGTTAGCTAGTTTAGGGTTTCTTATTTTCGTTTGTTCGTTGTTTTGTTTCTGGATTTCACTGGTTTGTTCGTGCATGGTAGTCTGAAACTTGGTGTTTATAGAGAGTTGTATTTCTTAGTATGGATGATCGTAATAAATCCGGGAATTTTCAGCATGATGGCCGTCAAAACCCTGCTTTGTCTTTTAAGAGTCTTGCGGACAGGGTTGTTGATATTGATGGCAAAACATTTGTGCCACGTAGAGGAACGGTAGTGAACGAGAAGGCGGAGGGTAACCGTATTAATGTGATAGATGAGTTGCTGAAAGTAACAGTTCCAGTCGATCTAGAAGATGTGCAATCGGCGACTATGGCATCTGAGAATATTCATGCAGGAGGAGGTGTGACGGAAGATAATCAGGTTAATGTGGGGATTCATAAACCCTTGTCCTATGCTGAATCAGTCTTGAATAATAACTCTAAAAAGGTAAAATTTCGGAACCTTGCTAGTGTTGAGAAACAAGATGGCTGTGATGTGTTTCTTCCCCGGGATTCGGTTAGGGCTGTTCAGGATAAGCTTGCCAATACTTTATATGGATATTTTTTGGGTGATCGTGTGGCCGACCCGGTAGTAGAGTATTTCGTTCGAAACAATTGGAAGAAATTCGGCTTGCAGAAATCCATGATGAATGCTAATGGATTTTTTCTTTTTCAAATTCGCGGATCAATCTGGCATGATGAATGCTCTTAAAGCTGGCCCGTGGATTATTCGGTCACAACCATTATTTTTAAATATCTGGTCGGCATCTACTAAGCTTGAGAAAAAGGAAGTAAAACACTTACAACTCTGGGTAAAGATCCATGATGTCCCAATTGCTGCTTACACGGAAGATGGGTTAAGTCTTATAGCGACTGCGATTGGAGAACCGAAAATGCTGGATTCGTTTACTACAACTATGTGTATGGATGCTTGGGGGAGGAGTAGTTATGCTCGTGCTCTTATTGAGATCTCTGCCGAAAATGATTTTAAAGAGGAGTTAGTCATTGCTGTCCCAGATCTTGATGGAGATGGTTTTGTTAAAGAAAAGTTGTATGTCAAGTATGAGTGGAGTCCGCATAGATGTAGTCAATGTCATGTGTTTGGTCATTCTGATGAAGGGTGTCCGAAACAAGTAAGGAATAATCTGAAGCAGCAATATGCTAAGGTTTTTGATAAACGAAAAGTAACCTTTATGCTACCATTGAATGATGTTGAAAACGTTATCGGTTGTTCTGATTCTCCTAATCAGCAATATGCTAAGGTTTTTGATAAACGAAAAGTAGCTTTTGTGCTTCCTTTGAATGATGTTAGTCCTAGCTCCCGAGCTAATTCTCAACATCAACCGTACGCTAATGTTGTGTCAAACAAACAAGCTGATCAGGGTGGTGTTAAGGTGGATTTTGGTTCGAAAACTCAATATCAAAATCAGAATGTTGATAATTCAGCTAGGAATGCTAATGAGTCGGCTGATCAAGTCCCTAATATTAATTTTCGATCATTAAAGTCGGATGTCTCATTGGATGGAGTGGATGTTGTCCTACCAATCGAATCTGTTCGTCAGGTTAATAACAGGTTAGCGAATACTCTTTATGGTTACTTCCTGGGGGATAGAATTGCTTACCCGGTTGTTGAATACTTTGTGAGAAAAAATTGGAAGAAACATGGTCTTCAGAAAACCATGACGAACTCGAATGGATTTTTCTTCTTCAAGTTTGAAGACAGAAAGGGTATGAATAACGTGCTTGAAGGGGGTCCGTGGCTGATTCGTAATAAACCACTTTTTCTCAACACTTGGTCCCCTACAAGTACTCTTAAAAAAGAAGATATTAAAAAGGTAGCGGTTTGGGTGATATTGCATGAGGTTCCTCTAGCGGCGTATACTGATGATGGGTTAAGCATGTTGGCGTCTAAAATTGGTTCTCCTTTGCGGTTGGATTCGTATACTAGTGATATGTGTAACGAGGCTTGGGGACGAAGCAGCTATGCTAGGGCCCTCATTGATATCTCTGCTGAACATGATTTTAAAGAGGTCCTAACCATGGCTATTCCTGAGTTGGATGAGAACAAGTATGTCAATGAGACTATTTGTGTGGAATATGAATGGAAACCCCCGAGATGTGCCCACTGTTGTGTATTTGGGCATGATTCTGAGGAGTGTCCAAAATGCATTCGATCGACAGTGATACCTCCTACAAACAGTCCGAAAGTAGATGAGGATGGTTATACGGAAGTCAAGACAAAGAAGAATGTAAAGAAGAGCGGTCTTCAAGTTAACAATCAAAAGCCCAAGTTTGAATATAGACCTGTGGATAAAAAGAAAAAGGCAGTGAGTTCTTCCTACATGAATGCGCGGTGCACTAGTTCGTCAAAGGTTCAAACACACAATTCGTTTAGTGCTCTTGGGTTTGTTGGGGGGAATGGGTTTGTTTGCTTTTTTGTTTACATATATGGGGCATGTCCTGTATATGAACTAGTGGGGAACTCATCCTCACTACTTGTACTTATTTGGCGGTTGTCTATAATAGAATCACCGGGGTAACCCTTTACCAAAAAAAAAAATAATAATCTGAAGCAGGGAAGTATGGGAAAAATTGGGAAGAAACAAAAGGAGGTAGCTAAAAATCATGGACAGGGAAAGAATATGGTTGATGATGATGGGTTTACGATAGTTGATGATAAAAAGACTGCAAAAAGAGCTGGGTTTCCAGTCAATAAACAGAAACCAAAGTTTGAGTACAGGCCAATAGGCAATAAGACGGATGGAGATATCAAGAAAGTTATTAAACCGACTACTCTGGTGTCTAGCAATCCTTTTGATGTCTTAAGAGATGATGTTGGGGAATCTAGTAAGTCTGGACGGGAGATGGAACGTGGGACCGAGAATTCTGATGATGAGGAGGTGGTGGAAGTATATAATGAAACGAACGAATTTCTTAAAGTAGACTCAGGTCATGATGTTCATAAAAAAAGGGCAAGCACTCCTTCTCCCAAGGTGTTTAAATGATTAGTTTGGCTGTTTGGAATATACGGGGTTTGAACCGACCTCTAAAACAAAATGAGGTTCGTCAGGTTGTTAAAAATAATAAGCTCAGTTTGTGTGCAATCCTAGAGTCTCATGTGGATATGGATAATCTTCGTAAAGTTTGTAACGCTGTGTTCAGGAGATGGGATTGGACCTCTAATGGGGGTTGTTGTAATAAAGGCGCTCGTATTATCTTGGGATGGAATCCGGTGGAAGTGGATGTTATGGTTATTGCTCAGACGGCTCAAATTTTACATGTCCAGGTTATTTGTAAAGCTAATAAGAGTATGTTCTTTTGTTCTTTGGTATATGCTGCGAATTATTATGTTGATCGTATGGATTTATGGCAGAATCTACGTATGCATAAGGGCCTAGCTCATGATAAACCTTGAGTTATTATGGGAGATTTCAACTCTGCTCTTAATCTTGAAGATCGATCGATTGGTAGTTCATCTTTTTCTCCTGGTATGCGTGAATTTAAGGATTGTGTGGAGGATATTGAGGTTTTTGATATTAATCGGACGGGTTTTCACTACACTTGGAGCCAAAAACCCAAAAAGGGTGTCGGGTTATTAAAGAAGATTGATAGAGTTATGGGCAATGCTCCTTTTGTTTGTTTGTTTCCTCAGTCGGTTGCTGTGTTTAGACCTTTTGGAGTTTCGGATCATTGTCCGTGTGTTTTGAAATTGTTTTCGGCTGAGAAATCTAAACCGAGGCCTTTCAAGTTTGCTAATTTCTTAGTGCATAAGCCAGGGTTTATGGATATTGTTAGTTCAAAGTGGGAGGTTAATGTTAGCGGGGTTCACCAGTTCCGTGTTGTTAAGAAACTTACTCTAATGAAATCTTCTCTTCGTGCTCTCTTATTTCAGCAAGGGAACTTACATGATAAGGTTATGAATCTGAGAGGAAAACTTGAGGCTATTCAGCGAGACATTGATAGTGACCCGATGAATGATTTTTTACGCTCTCAAGAAGCCTCTGTGCTTCATGATTTTCAGGAGGAGTCGCTTGATGAGGAAAGATTCCTAAAGCAGAAGTCTAAAGTAGAATGGCTTCGTGCTGGTGATGCGAATACAACATATTTTCACACATCGTTAAAATGTAGGAACCACATTAATCGTATTGAGGCCATTTCTGATTCTAGTGGAAACTTGTTTGAGGGGGACAAGGTGGCGGCAGCTTTTGTCAATCATTATGAGCATTTTCTAGGTTGTGAGGGTCAAGTTTCTTTGGTTCCTTCACCTGATCTTTTTTTGTAATAAGTTGAATCCGGATAGTGCTAATCATATGGTTCGGCCGGTTACCTTGGAGGAAATTAAATCAGCTATGTTTTCGATTGGGAATGATAAAGCTCCTAGCCCAGATGGTTATACGGCTGCGTTTTTCAAGAGTACTTGGCAAATAGTGGGGAGTGACGTTTCGAAGGCTATTCTTGATTTCTTTAACACGGGTAACCTTCTTCAGCAACTTAATCACACATTAGTTGCTCTGGTTCCCAAGGTGTCGACTCCTACCTATATTACTGATTATCGTCCTATATCATGCTGTAATGTTATTTTTAAATGTATCAGTAAGGTGTTGGCGGATCGGCTGAAAGGTTTTTTGAATGAGATTGTTAGCATTAACCAATCGGCTTTTGTTCCTGGTCGGAAAATTTCAGATAACATTCTTCTTACACAGGAATTAATGCATAACTACCATCGTGATTTTGGCCCCCCGAGGTGTGCTTTTAAGGTAGATATCCAAAAAGCTTATGATACGGTTGAGTGGAGTTTTCTTAAAACTGTGTTGCTTGGTTTTGGTTTTAATGGTATCATGGTAGACTGGATCATGTTATGTGTGTCTACCGCCTCTTATTCAGTTTGCGTAAATGGGAATATTAATGGTTTCTTTAAAGGAAAAAGGGGTCTAAGGCAGGGTGATCCTCTGTCTCCTTACCTTTTTACTCTAGTGATGGAAGTTTTGACTTGCATTCTGAACCATGCGACAAGAATTGATTCTTCTTTTCGGTTCCATAATAAATGTGAGAAGCAGAAAATTGTTAACCTGTGCTTTGCGGATGATTTATTCCTTTTTGCTAGGGGTGATGTTTCTTCGGCTAGGTGTGTTATGCTTTCCCTCACAAACTTCACGCGAATGTCGGGATTGGTCCCTAGTATTCAGAAGAGTACAGGGTTTTTCTGTAATGTCCCGAATCATATTAAAAGAGAAATTTGACTATTATGCCGTTTGTTGAGGGTACGTTGCCTGTCAGATACTTGGGGGTCCCTCTAATCTCTTCTAGGTTGTTATACAAAGATTGTAGCATACTTGTGGAATGGCTTGATCGTCGGATCGATAATTGGAATAATAAAATGTTGTCGTTCGCTGGTAGACTTCAACTAATTATCTCGGTTCTCTCAGCTCTTCATGTGTACTGGTCTTCGGTTTTTATTTTACCAGCTAGGGTGGTCAAGGAATTGGAAGCTAAAATGCGGAAGTTTCTGTGGGCTCAATCTTATTCTAAGCGAGGTAGGGCAAAAGTTTCTTGGAAATCTGTTTGTGTGCCGAAGTGTGAAGGGGGTTTGGGTATTCGTCGGATAGCTGATTTTAATAAAGCTCTTATGGTTTCGCATATTTGGAGTATTCTAAGTAATCGTCAATCTTTATGGGTTGCTTGGATCCACTCTTATCGATTAAAAGGTCGGAATTTTGGGATCACAAGGTTCCGACTAGTTGTTGTTGGAGCTGGAGGAAGATGGTTCAGCTTCGGCCCTTGATTCGTCAACATGTTTGGTCTATGCTTGGAGATGGCAGAAATACATCAGCTTGGTTTGACACATGGAGTAATATTGGTCCGTTATGTACGTTCTTGTCTCCGAGAGTCATAACTCGAGAGGGATTCTCCCTCAATGCCACAGTTACGGATATGTCTTCTAATGGTTCTTGGCTTTGGCCGGTTGCTTGGAGAGATATGTTTCCAGTTCTTATTCAGCTTGATCACATACAACGGGATTTAAATGCTCAAGATCGTCTTCTCTGGAAAGATGGGGATAATGTGGCCGAGCACTCTTCTACTGGAGTTTGGGATTCCGTTCGAACAAGGGAGCAGGAGGTGGATTGGGCTACAATTATTTGGTTTTCTCAATGTATACCTCGACATGCATTTCTGATGTGGCTTATTGTGCGACGTAAGTTATTAACTCAAGACAAAATCTTGCAATGGAATCATACACGGTGTAACAACATGAACTTGATGTGTTGCCTGTTGTGTTATGAGAATGTTGACTCGCATGACCATTTATTTTTTGAGTGCAAGATTTCCACGCAAGTTTGGGAAATGGTTCGTTCTAAAGCTGGTATGGAGAAAGTGGATTCAAAGTGGAGTGCTATTCTCGACTGGCTTGGTATTCATTCACGTTCAAAATCAGCAAAAAATATGGTTTGTAGATTGTTAGTTGCGGCGCTGGCTTACACTATTTGGCAGGAAAGGAATAATCGGCTGTTCAGGAACCACGCTAGACCACCGGATACCTTATGTCAGGCTGTCTTAGAAAGTGTCAGATATAAATTGATGGGGCTCAGATTCAAGAACACTGCGAGAGTTCAGGAGTTACTGGAGAAGTGGGATATTCATGGAGCTGATTTAGTAATGGATAATGGATGAGTTCGTATAGCTCTAGCGTCCTTTTAGTCTAGATAATTTGTCCAGTGGTTGTTTTGGTTTACTATTAGTTGTTTATTTTGTTTTACTTTCATGGGGGTATGTCCCATGTTTGAACTAGTAAGGATGTTACCTTACTACTTGTTTTGTTAGTTTGTGAATATATAAAATCACCGGGGTAACCCTTTACCAAAAAAAAAAAACACGAAAGAAAAAGATAAACCCTAATTTAGCATAAACCCTATCCCATGAATCAATTAAGATCGAATAGAGTTCTTGTTAAGTCTAGGTTTCTGCCTAACCAGAAGGACCGACAAAACAATAGATCTATCCCACCAAATCAACTACACAGGTTCAAGTTGCGATTACGAAAACGAAACAAAAAACCCTAGATTCAACGCAATCCCTTTGCTAACTAGTTCGAATTAGATGTGTTGATGACAACACTCTAATGATCAGACTGTTATACAAAGATCAAGCAGAAAAATTGAAGGTTGCAAAGGGGGCCAAAATCGCCATGCTAGAGAGAGAAATTAGGGTTCTCACGCTATCTGTTTCAACGTCCCAAAAAAGTGACGAGTTAAACATGTTAAAACATGTTTAACT
The DNA here is from genome assembly GCA_030545235.1 of Helianthus tuberosus. Taxonomy (NCBI): domain Eukaryota; kingdom Viridiplantae; phylum Streptophyta; class Magnoliopsida; order Asterales; family Asteraceae; genus Helianthus; species Helianthus tuberosus. Next base: position 112,985,860 of record CM060415.1, on the reverse strand, counting down.
AAGTCAGAAAACAAGTTTGATATCAAAACAAAGTGTTTTGATACCCAAGAATAGCTTCGTTGCAAAATACGCATAAACACGTATTTTGACCGAGACTATACTCATCACTACGCCTAATCAACGTGGTAATCAGTAGGTATAGTCACAAGGGACTATAACCATCGTGATTACGCTCACGTTGCAAAGTTCAAATGAACTTTGTGTTGACCAAAGACTGGTAAAAGCAGAAAGTCAAACACTGTTTGACTTTCACGCTTGAAAAGCATAAACAAGCATGAAAGAATCTTAGAAAAGGTCCAAGCAAGGAAGAATTGATTCAAAATACTTAGGTATGAAGTGTTAAACTTCAACTTAGAGCAAAATTGAATCAAATGTGAGGAATGAAGTGAAGAACCCACTTCTATTTATAGTAAGTTAGGATCAACAAGATCATTCCAAGTGTTATGAGAATCAATCTTGGCCCTACACTTGTGGAACATGGTTTTTAATACAATGGGATGCTCCAAAACAAGTCCATAGTATTGAAAAATTGCATAAAAGACCCTGAAGTTCAAACTGATTGCATAAAACTGAAGTTTCTGTCAAAACAGGGCCGTCGCGTGCCACGACGCCACCACCCCTTTGGGGTCGCACGACGCCACGGCCTATCTGATCCAGAAAGTTTCGAAACTTGGCAAAAATGGTCCCTGCAGCATGTTTAAGCCATTTTCGACGCGTTTAAACCCCGTTAACCCATTTTCAAGGCCCTACAAGGATGTTAAAGCATAGGGGACTTGAAACTTGCTTGAAATTATCTCGGATGTCGGTTCGTTTGGTCGTAGGATCACGTTATTTGGTTAATTACGACGAAACATGAACGGACGCGAAAAACGATCCAAATTACACGACGAATGGAATTTTAGCATGCCAACCACTAAAATAAAATATTTTAATGATTACACAAATTTTTGGATGTTAGGATATGTTCAGAACGTATGATATGCGCGTAAATGCAAACTTATGCACTTTTTGACGCTTTTAGTCCCTGATTGACCAATAAGTTTATTTTCGCATACCGAACCCCTCAAAGCCTATTTCTAAGCTATGTAAAGGATATTTAGGGTATGTTAAGCTTATGATCAAGTTCCGGAATGTTCGTTACTATACGAATTGGCATACTTTCGCAGTTTGTCGAAAATAGTCCCTGTAAGCGAATAAACTTGTTTTTGTCATACCAAACCCTTCAAAACTTATTTCTAAGTTATGTAAGGGTTATTTAAGTTATGTTAAGCATATATTGAGGTTCCGGAGTGTTTATCGCGTTAAACTAATTACGTTTACGCATCAGTTTGCGTATAACTTTCTAGAAAGTGGTATAGAGTTTGAAATTGAACAAAAATCAAAACGTGCAAAATGTCAAACATAAATAAAAAAAATATTGGGATCAAATCACATTGTTTTATTGATAATTGAACTATTCAGAGTTTGTACAATGATTACAAGCACAGATGTCACAGTCTCCCCTACTTTAGGAAATTTTGTCCCGAAATTTATTTAGAGGAAACTTGTGAGAATAGATGTGGATATTTCGCCTTCATTTGATCTTCACGTTCCCAAGTAAATTCTGGTCCACGTTTAGATTCCCAGCGAACTTTGAAAAGTGGAATGCGCTTGCGTTTGAGCCATTTGACCTCACGGTCCATGATTTCCACAGGCTTCTCAACGAAATGCATTGTGTCATCAACACGAATCTCATCAAGTGGTATGTGGAGGTTCTCGTCAGCTAAACACTTTTTGAGATTGGACACATGGAAGGTTGGATGAACATTTTCGAGTTTAGGAGGTAACTCAAGTCTGTGGGCTACCTTTCCGATTCTTTCGACGATCTTGAATGGTCCAACATATCTAGGTGCAAGTTTTCCTTTCTTTCCAAATCTAATCACACCTTTCCAACGTGAAACCTTGAGTAGAACGCGATCACCGACTTGAAATTCCAAGGGCTTGCGTCGTCGATCCACGTAACTCTTTTGACGGCTTCGAGCTGTCTGAAGGTTATCGCGAACTTTCTTAACCTTATCTGTAGTTTCTAGAATGAGCTCAGGTCCAGTAAGCTGAGCTTCACCGATCTCATTCCAGCAGACCGGTGAACGACATTTTCGACCGTATAAAGCCTCGAAAGGAGCCATCTTGATGCTGGAGTGATAATTATTGTTGTAGGAGAATTCAATCAACAGAAGATACGAATCCCAACTACCACCAAAATCGATCACACAAGCTCTAAGCATATCCTCCAGTGTCTGGATTGTTCTTTCAGATTGACCATCTGATTGCGGATGATAAGTTGTGCTGAAATTAAGTTGGGTTCCCATTGCAGATTGCATGGTTCTCCAAAAGTGAGACGAAAATCGAGCATCTCTGTCAGATATAATGTTCAAAGGAACACCATGTCGGGATACAATCTCATCCACATAGATTTTAGCAAGTTTGTCAGCAGATAGATCCTTACGGATAGGCAAGAAATGTGCTGACTTTGTAAGACGATCAACAACTACCCAAATTGCATCATGACCTTTCTTAGTGCGTGGCAACTTAGTAATAAGATCCATAGCAATGTTTTCCCATTTCCAAACTGGAATCTCTGGTTGCTCCAATAATCCTGAGGGATGTTGATGTTCAGCCTTAACCTTAAGACAAGTAAGGCATTTTGATACGTATAAGGCAATGTCTTTCTTCATACCGAGCCACCAATACTGGGTTCGAAGATCCTTATACATTTTGTCTGCACCAGGATGAATAGAATAACGAGACCTATGAGCTTCATCCATTAACAAAGTGCGGAGATTGTCTTAACTTGGGACCCACAAACGGTCCATGAAATAATACAATCCATTGTCTTTCAGTTCAAGATCAGGCTTGATATGATATGGTAATTCTTTACCCATCAAGTTTTGCGAAACACAAGTATGCTGAGCCTGAGAAATGCGGGTTTGAATATCAGTTCGAACTTGTACACAATGAAGCTTGACACGCTCTTTACGACTCAATGCGTCAGCCACAACATTCCCCTTACCAGGATGGTAGCGAATTTCGCAGTCGTAGTCATCTAAAAGTTCAACCCAACGTCGTTGCCTCATATTAAGCTCTTTCTGATTGAAAATATGCTGAAGACTTTTGTGGTCAGTGAAAACCACACATTTAGTACCATACAGATAGTGTCTCCAAATTTTGAGAGCAAAGACTACAACACCTAACTCAAGATCATGAGTCATGTAGTTCTTCTCGTGTATCTTCAACTGTCTTGATGCATAAGCTATAACTTTGTTCCTTTGCATGAGAACACAGCCAAGTCCCAAATTTGATGCATTACAATACACGACAAAATCATCGTTGCCCTTAGGTAAAGATAGAATAGGTGCATCACAAAGTTTTTGTTTCAAGGTCTGAAATGCTTCTTCTGAGTTAGAGCAGTGAGAGGAACTGCGATCTTGGAGAAGTTTTCGATAAGGCGGCGGTAATAACCCGCGGAACGAACCTCAGTAGGAGTAGTAGGCGTATCCCAATCCTTAATCGCACTGATCTTGGTGGGATCTACACGAATACCTTGTTCGTTAACGATATGTCCCAAAAATTGAACTTCTTTAAGCCAAAATTCGCACTTGGAGAACTTGGCAAAAAGTTGTTCTTTCTTCAGGAGTTCCATAGTAAGACGGAGATGTTGTTCATGATCGGCTCGTGTCTTGGAATAGATTAAAATGTGTCACACCCCGACCACGTAAAACAACTAAACGTGGCGGAAACGTCGGGGAGTGTCGTAACATAATCATTGTTTCTGTGGTTCGTGACAAGCCGTGGGCTCATGTAACCCTAAATCTCATCGTATTCTACCGATTAACAGGTTGGTCATCAGCATCCTTGCTCTAGTACTGATTCTGTTCATTGCAGTGTTCGTGTGATATTAGGGTTTTGTTTAAAGAATAATCGCCGCCTTGTGTCTTTCTGTGGTTCGATCGGATTCGATAGTTTTTCACTATCTGATTTGCAAGATTCATGGGATAGGGCTTTGCTAGATTAGGGTTTTAGTTTTGGTTTTCTTAATTGTTTATTGTTGCTCGGGTTTCTTGCTGCATCGGCTGTGTTCGAGTTTATTAGAGAGAGTTGTATTGTACCGAATGGATGAACATAAGACACATGAGGTCTTTCACCATGATGACGGCGGCAGATCTTCTTTCTCGTTTGAAGGTTTGGCCAGCCGAGTTATGGATGTTGAAGGCCCATACATGGCTTCCTCGATGGGGTACAATTCAGTCTCCAACTGATCCTTGTAAGTTTAATTTAATTGATGAACTGTCAAAGGTTTCTGTTCCAATCTCTGTGGAGAAGATGCGTTCAGGTTCGGATAGTGCAGGGATTGTTCATACTACCATGGGGTATGCGCCAACATCAGATTACAATGGAAATGTTCCAACATCTTGTTCGGCTGATAAAGGGAAACCAACAGGTTCGGGTTCTGCGGAACGATTATCTTTTGCTAATGTAGTGAAGGATAATAAAGAGAATGTGAAGGTGAATTTCAGGGTGATGGAATCGAGTGAGGAAGTCGACGGTGCTGAGGTTGTTATTCCATTGTCTTCAGTTAAACAAGTTACTGATAGGTATGCAAACAATTTGTATGGGTACTTTTTGGGTAAACGACTGGCATTTCCTGTGGTGGATTTCTTTGCAAAGAACAATTGGGTAAAATATGGTCTGTCAAGACTTATGATGAATTCACACGGGTTCTTTTTCTTCAAGTTCAAAACTAAAGAAGGGATGGACCAAATGTTAGAGGATGGACCGTGGATGATAAGAAATGTTCCTATAATTTTGAAACAGTGGTCGGCCTCTATCAAGTTGGAAAAAGAGGATATAAAATCTATTCCAGTTTGGGTCAAGATGCATGATGTGCCTTTAGCGGCATTTACTGAGGATGGGCTTAGTTTACTTGCATCTAAGATTGGGGTGCCTAAGATGTTGGACTCGTATACTGCCACAATGTGTGCGGAATCTAGGGGAAGAAGCAGCTATGCTAGAGCACTTATTGAAGTTCAGGCAGGGGTTGATATAAAGAAGAGTGTAACTGTTGCAATCCCATCTTTGGATGGTAATGGTCATTCAATGGTGGATGTTAAGATTGAGTATGATTGGGAGCCTTTAAGGTGTTCATCTTGTTATGTGTTCGGTCATGAAGAAAGCTCGTGTCCTAAGAACCCTCAGGTAAGTTCGATTGGGGATGCTGAGAAGAAGAATAATGATGAATTTCAGGTCGTGGGTGCCAAAAAGAAGAAAGCTAATAATCAAGGGCTTCATATGAAAAATCAGAAGCCTAAGTTAGTCTATAGACCAGTTGTCAAACCTAAACCGAAATCGTCTTTGAGGAATCCGATAATTAATCAGGTCTCAACGTCGAACCCTTTTGATATCCTTAAAGACGATGACGGTAATCAAGGAGGTACCACTGTGGGTCGAGTGGAGAAGAAGGAGAAACGGTCGAGTGACAGGCAGGAATCGAATGAGGAGGAGGTCGTTGAAGTCTACAATGAAACTAGTGAATTTATGACATCGGGTACTCATTCTTTTTCTTCGAAAGCAGGGGCAAGCACCTCTTCCACCAAATTCTCTAATGGATAGGCTGCTTTCTGGTCGTTTGAAGGGGTTGCTGGTTTGTGGCAACTTTATCTTTGATGATGGCGGTTGAGGATTATGTTTTGTGTTTTGCATTGTTTTGTCTACTAGAAATCTTTTCATGATGTATAGTAGGCTAGGTTATGGGGTGTCATAGGTATTTTGTTTTGTTTTGATATACATATATGGGGCATGTCCTGTATATGAACTAGTGTGGAACACATCCTCACTACTTGTACTTAATTGCGGTTGCATTTTAATAGAATCACCGGGGTAACCCTTTACCCAAAAAAAATTACCAATTATGCATAAAAGGGCATTTTGGTCATTTACCTAAGGCATATAAACTACCTATCATATAACTAATTAAACCTAAGTGACCATAAGGTATAACCTCGGAAGGTTATTCCCTATGCAACTATGGTCACTAAACATGTTTGGTCGGATCCTAGTGATCGACCAAACGGGTCGAGTTCGAAAGTCTAAGCGGGTGTTTAGTCCGCTTGACTTTTTTTTTGGGTAAAGGGTTACCCCGGTGATTCTATTATAGACAACCGCCAAATAAGTACAAGTAGTGAGGATGAGTTCCCCACTAGTTCATATACAGGACAGGCCCCATATATGTAAGCAAAAAACAAAACAACCCAAAATACCACCTCGACCTAGCCTACTACAATCATGATTGTGACTAACTAGTAGACAAAACGAAAATAAATCAAACAACAACGTCAACCACCATCATCAAAAATGAAATTGCCACCAACCGGCAGCCCCCTAGCATGCTAAAAGTGACGAGCTAAACATGCTAAAACATGTTTAGTTAAGTTAGAAAACAAGTTTGGTATCAAAAAAATGGTTTTGATACCTAAAAGTAGTTTGGTTACAAAATACGCGAGAACACGCATTTTGGCCGAAACTACGACTCGTCACTGAGCCTAGATAACGTGGTAATCAGTAGGTATAGTCACTAGGGACTATAACCATCGTGATTACGCTCACGTTATGAAGTTCAAACGAACTTCGCATTGACCATAAACTGGTCAATGCAGAAAGTCAAACACAGTTTGACTTTCACGCTAAAAACGCGTAAAAAGAACGAAGGAATACTTACAAAGGGTCCCCCCAAGTTTGATTTTCCAAGTATTCTCAGGTATGAAGTGGTTAACACTTCAACTTAGAGAAATTTCAGAAAATCAAGTGGGTTTTGAGCTAAAGAGGTGGGGGGTATTTATAGTTTAGAACCGTTAGGATCGTTTATCGGGAAATGAGCTTCGATCATGGCCGTACACCTCATGCCCATTGATTTGCAATACTAGGGGTGCCCCAATACCAGCCAATGGTATTGAAAAAGTTACAAAATAGACCCTGAACTTCAAGAGAAACGCTGAAAATTGCTAAAAAATCAAGTTTCTGTCCAGATCAGGCGCTCGTGTCACGCCACGGGGAAGGCAGAAGCTGGTGGCGCAGCGCCACCAGTCACAAGTTCCAGAAAAGTTTGAAAATTGGCAGAAATGGTCCCTGCACATGTTTAAGGCCTTTTTCGATGCGTTTAAACCCCGTTAACCTCATTTCAAGGCTCTAAAATGAAGTTAAAGTATAGGGAACTCAAAACATGCTCAAAAACATCTCGGATGTCGGCTCGTTTGGTCGTACGGTTGCGTTATTCGGTTAATTACGACGAAAGTCTAACGAACGCAAAAACGATCCAAATTACGCGACGAATGGAATTTTATCAAGCCAATCACTAAAATAAAATATTTTAATGATTACATAAATTTTTGGATGTCCGGATATATTCAGAATGTAAGATATGCGCGAAAATGCAAACTTATGCACTTTTTGACGCTTTTAGTCCCTGAATGACCAATAAAGTTTGTTTTAGCATACCGAACCCCTCAAAGCCTATTTCTAAGCTATGTATAGGATATTTAGGGTATGTTTAACTTATGATCATGTTCCGGAATGTTCGTTACTATAAAAATCGATATAGTTTCACAGTTTGACACAATTAGTCCCTGCGATCGAACAAACTTGATTTCAACACACCAAACCATCCAAAGCTTATTTCTAAGTCATGTGGAGGTTATTTAAGGTATGTTAAGCCTATGTCACTATTCCAGAGTGTTTGTCGCATTATAATGACTGCGTTTACGCACCAGTTTGCGTATAACCTTCCAGAAAACGATTTAAAGCTTGAAATCGGAATCGAATCAAATTGTAAAATCATCAAACACAAATACACACATAATAACACCAAAACACATATAATAACACCAAAGCACATTGTTTTATTAATAATCAACATTGTTTTACATTATACATCGATTACAGAACACAGTTGTCACAATCACCCTCCCTTGAACCTGAACTGGTCGAGAGAGATGAACCTGCACCACATTTTATAACCTTCGAACCGAAAGCACCAACTAGAGATGGAATTCCAGAACCAAAACCACTCCGTTGAGAGCTCCGTGACTCATTCAAGGGAAGGTCCACCAATGATTGCCATTCTCCCCTATCTGTCTCTTGATCCCTCATTCCACTAATCCGTTGTTACTTTACTGATTCATTCAAGGCATAGACTCCCTCTTTGTTTTATTAGCGCAGGAACGATGAAAGCCGCTTAAGACTCAAAGGGCTAGGCCCCCGGGAGGGCTTTCAGGGACTAGGTAGGGTGGATTATAAAGCTAGGGGCTAAGGTTTGTCCATTGGGATTGGGCATGGACGACTGGGCCAGCATTGATGAAAAATGACAAAAGAAAAACTTCTCCCATCGCATCATTAACCGGTGTAGGATTAAAGATCAGGTCTAGGATTCGAGTCAAATCGACCTTCCCTCTCATCTCAGGGTGAGGTAAGGAATTCAAGCAAATGTTCGTTCTTCAACCTCTCGGCTGCTCAAGAAGTTGGACTAGCTGCTCCTCCGACCCGGATGGAGTATAGTAGAAGGGCAGAGCAAAGCCTTGCAGTAGGAAGGTGTTCGTTGCTGGGACGGGTTCAAACTGGACTGGAGGGAGGAGGAATTCAATAGTCCTCTCTTCCTGGGGATTCATCACTGGCTAGGGCTTTCGAATCAAAGCATGGGCATCTGCAACTAAAAGGGAGCTGTAGATCGTCGATAGAAGAGCCATGTCAGTAAACTTCTATTGGGACTTCTATGGTTTATGGATTCGACTAGAGGGACTCCTAGCAGCAAACTAGTATAAAGGGCCCAGACGCAGGAGCCGCCAGCCGGATCGACCAATAAATGATAGGCCAGAGGGATGGCTCATTCAACTAATCAGTGATCCCTGGGCCTACCTAACACAGATGTCCCTGAAATAGGGGATTGGTTTATCAGAAAGCTCAGGCAGGAGGACATTTGTGATACTCTAGGTTTTCCCGAGCAACTCTCTTGTATTAGCATTATGTGTACGTATATTATTAAATGAAAGTTTGTGAAGTATCGTAATGTGTTATGTGATCCTTGTATTATGTCATGTGTATGTAGTATATATATGTATATGTGTGTATTGGTGAACCGAGACCACAAGGTCCCGACCCGAGACCACTCGGTCTCGAGTGACCCAAACCAGTTGGGCCACACATCCGTGAAGCCCACTCGAAATCCATTTAGGGTGCACCACCTGAAATGGGTATAAAACCCCCATGAGGCTAGCCGACTTTCCCCTTTGGTGCTATAGCAATCATCATCTCAAATCCCAAACAATCCATCCTCTCCCTCTCTCTCCCCCACTTTCTCTCACTAGAAAACCCTAAAGTTCCACCATCATCCTCCTCCTTTCTACTCGGAACCAACCGGCAACAATAGGACTCTCGGATCAGCTTGTAATCATCACTCGGAGCCTTCACTCTATCACCTTCTTGCACACCTTTGTGTCACACAACAATCGGTTAGTTTGTTTATTTAGAACAAGATAGTATTCTATGCAAAAAGTGCTCATTTGTGTGAATAGTTAGATGTATGATGATAATGTACGACAAAGGTGTGTGCTTGAAGATTGCTATATCGAACTCGTTAACATTGGATTTCGGATTAATTCTAGGTAGGCGATTCTGGTTCCTCCTTGTAATCCTGGATTTTGGTTCATAATCTGATGTATAACAGTCTGAGATTAGAAATCTGATTATTCAGATTGCTATATCGAACTCGTTAGCATTGGATTTCGGATTAATTCTAGCTAGGCGATTCTGGTTCCTCCTTGTAATCCTGGATTTTGGTTCATAATCTGATGTATAACAGTCTGAGATTAGAAATCTGATTATTCAGATTGCTATATCGAACTCGTTAGCATTGGATTTCGGATTAATTCTAGGTTTTTTCCAGATCTTCAATCGCCGCCTTAATCTGTGCTTCAATCAGGTTGTTTAGATCGATTGTTCTACTTGTTTTAACATGACTTCTATACGATCTTGGTAGTAGTATGGACTAGGGTTTCGCTAGATTAGGGTTTTCTATTTTTCTTGCTGTTTGGTCTTCTGGTTTTCTGTTTCGTCGTGCATGGTGTGAATTTTCTTTGCTGATAGTGAGAGTTGACTTTACTAGTATGGAGGAACGTATGAAACCTGCTGTTAACAATCAGGGGGATCGGGGAAAGCCTCCTTTGCAGTTCAAGGGTTTGTCTAGTCGGGGTTTGAATATTGATGGTTTCACATCGTGCCCTCGCCGAGGTACAGTGGTTTCGGATACAGTGGTTTCGGATCAACCTGATCCTAAGATGTTTAATGTTATTGATGAGCTATCCAAGATTACGGTATCGGTTTCTGTGGAAAATAAGCAATCTGATTCTTTGGGCATGCGTAATAGTCTAGAGGGAGTAGGAAGTCTTCATGGAAGTCAGCAGGAACGTGGAAGCACATCAGCACCAAAATCTTACGCTGAATCTGTTGTCGCAGACAAGACAGTAAGGTTAATTTTCGTTCTCTTGCTAGTACAACTGTTCAAGAGGGGTGTGATGTAGTCTTGCCGAGGGAGTCAGTTCGGGCGGTGCAAGACAAACTGGCTAACACGCTTTATGGCTATTTTTTGGGTGATCGTTTGGCCTTTCCTGTGGTAGAATATTTTGTGAGGGTTAACTGGAAACAATTTGGCCTACAAAAATCTATGATGAATGCAAACGGTTTTTTCTTTTTCAAGTTCAATGATGAAGTAGGTATGCTCAATGTTCTAAAAGGGGGCCCTTGGATTATTAGATCTCAACCTCTCATCTTAAATGAGTGGAAACCTACAATTAAGCTGGAAAAAAAGGAGGTAAAGAAGGTTCAAGTTTGGGTGAAAATCCATGAAGTACCACTAGCGGCTTATACTGAAGATGGACTTAGCTTAGTGGCGACAACTATTGGTGATCCTAAGATGCTAGACACGTATACCACGGCTATGTGTAATGACGTATGGGGTAGAAGTAGTTATGCCCGGGCATTGATTGAAATTTCGGCTGATAATGAACTGAAAGAAGAGATTACTATAGCTATTCCAGAACCAGAGGGGGGGGGGGTTTGTAAAAGAGACTATGTATGTTGAGTATGAATGGAGTCCACATCGATGTGCGTATTGTTGTGTTTTTGGCCACTCGAATGAATCTTGTCCGAAGCAACCTAAGAAGATTGGTAAGCCCATTAATGATAATCTATATCGGAACAACATGAATCAACCTCGTTCAGTTAAGAAGCCGCCTGTTATTGATGAGGATGGATACATTGGGGTATATGGTAAAAAGGCGGCTAAAAAGAATGGGATCCAAGTTAATAAGCAGAAGTCGAAATTTGAATATAGACCTGTCATGCCTAAGCCGAAGGGTGAGATTAAAGATAAGAAAACCGTGAACAGGTTTGAATCTACCAATCCGTTTGATGTGCTGAATAAAGTGAACACAAAAGATAAGGATGGGAGTAAAAAGGTAGGGGAGGATGATGGGTATGAAGACTCAGATGATGATGAAGTAACTGAGGTTTATAATGAAACGAATGATTTTCTTCTTAATGGTACTCAGAAGCCGACTAACAATACGGGGCCAAGCACTCCGAGTCAAGTAGTTCCTGATGATTAGTCTTGCAGCCTGGAATATAAGGGGGTTGAACCGCCCTCTGAAACAAATGGAGGTTCGGCAGATTGTGAAAGAGAGTAATTTGACTTTTTGTGCTATTTTAGAGTCGCATGTTGATGTGGGTAACCTTAATAAAGTTTGTAAGTCTGTTTTTCGTAATTGGGATTGGACTTCGAATGGTGGCATATGTGATAAGGGTACTAGGATTATTATCGGCAGGAATCCGGATGTGCTTGAGGTTATGGTTCTGAATCAATCTTCGCAGGTTATGCATATTCAGATTAGATTTAAAAGTGACAAGAAGATGATGTTTTGCTCGATAGTCTATGCGGCTAACTATTATGTTACAAGAAGAGAATTATGGCAACAACTTTCGATGCATAAGGTGTTGGTTGGTAATCAGCCGTGGATAATCATGGGTGATTTTAATTCAGCTCTTAATAATGAAGACAATTCCATGGGAGCTTCTTCATTCTCGGCTGGTATGAGAGAGTTTCAAAATTGTGTTGATGATATAGAGGTTTTTGATATCAACCGATCAGGTCTTCACTTTACTTGGAATCAAAAACCTAAGGTGGGAGTGGGATTGCTTAAGAAAATTGATAGAGTGTTGGGGAATACTCAGTTTGTGGTTGAGTATCCTAGTTCGGTTGCTTATTTTCACCCGTACAGGTTGTCGGATCACTGCCCTTGCATCCTTAAAATCCCTAAAGCGGAGGTCCGTAAACGTAAATCTTTTAAATTTGCTAATTTTCTGATTCACAAACCTGAATTTTTGGATATTGTGAAACGGTCTTGGGAGTTGAATGTTGATGGAGTGCACCAGTTCCGGGTTGTAAAGAAGCTCAGGTTGCTTAAGGGTCCGCTTAGAGGCCTTCTTTTTAAACAGGGGAATTTACATCGGAAGGTTAATGAGCTTCGAGCTAAGTTGGATGATTTACAAAGTCTTATAGATGCTGACCCGTCTAATGTAGACTTACGTGCTGAAGAATCTTCTATTACGCATGATTATCAGGAAGCTTCTTTGGATGAGGAACGGTTTATCAAGCAAAAATCTAAGGTGGATTGGTTACAAGCTGGTGATATGAACACGGCATTCTTTCATTCGTCTCTCAAAACTAGGAATCATCGGAGTAGAATTGATGTCATAAAGGACTCGAGTGGCGTTTTGTATGAAGGTGAAAACGTGCAACAGCCTCTAGTGCAACACTATGAAAAATTTTTGGGGTGTCAGGTTGATATTTCACTCTTTCCTTCGCCTGAGCTTTTTGGTAATTCATTGGATCCTGTAGTTGCTACTCATATGGTTCGACAGGTCACGGCGGATGAAGTTCGTAAGGCTATGTTTTCGATTGGAATTGACAAAGCTCCAGGACCAGACGGGTACTCTTCAGCTTTTTTCAAGGGTGCTTGGTCGGTTATCGGGGAAGATGTGTCAAATGCTGTTATTGATTTCTTTTCCTCTGGTAAGCTTTTGCGTGAATTAAATCATACTCTTGTTGTCCTTGTGCCGAAAATTGCTACCCCATCTAGTGTTACAGACTACCGTCCTATAGCATGTTGCAATGTTTTATACAAATGTATTAGTAAGATTCTGGCGGATCGTCTTAAAGTGGCGCTGAATATGCTTGTTAATGTTAATCAGTCGGCTTTTGTCCCGGGTCGGAAAATTTCGGATAATATCTTACTCACTCAGGAGCTCATGCACAACTATCATAGAAACGTTGGCCCTCCGAGGTGTGCGTTTAAAGTAGACATTCAGAAAGCTTATGATACTGTTGATTGGAGATTCTTAAGGAGTGTGTTGCTGGGGTTTGGGTTCGATATTAAGATGGTGGATTGGGTTATGAGTTGTGTGTCAACGCCATCTTACTCTATCTGTGTTAATGGCAATGTTCATGGTTATTTCAGAGGTAAACGGGGGTTACGTCAAGGAGATCCAATATCTCCTTATCTGTTTACGTTGGTTATGGAAATTCTAACGGGTATTCTTAATCATGAAACTAGGATGGATGCATCATTCAGATTTCATAACAGATGCGAGAAGCAGCAGATTATTAATCTTTGTTTTGCAGATGATCTTTTTATGTTTGCTAGAGGAGATGTTGGTTCGGCGAAGTGTATTATGGCGGCTCTCTCTAAATTCACTAATATGTCTGGATTGGTCCCTAGCGTTCAAAAGAGCACAGTTTTCTTTTGTAATGTTCCCCAACAGGTGAAGAATGCTATTCTTAATGTTATGCCTTTTGTGGAGGGCTCCCTCCCAGTTAGATATTTGGGAGTTCCTCTTATCTCTACACGACTTTTATATAAAGATTGTGGAGTCCTTGTTGAAAGACTAGAGAAGCGTATTTCGAACTGGAAAAACAAGCTGCTCTCTTTTGCGGGGCGGTTACAGCTTATTTTGGCGGTCCTCTCTTCTATGCACATTTACTGGTCGTCGGTCTTTATTTTACCATCTCGGGTGACTCATGATCTTGAAGCTAGAATGCGCAATTTTTTATGGAGTCAAGATAGCTCGTATCAAAAAGGGAGGGCAAAGGTTTCATGGAATTCTATTTGCACTCCAAAATATGAAGGAGGTTTGGGTATTAGACGTATAGGTGATGTGAACAAAGCGCTTATGGCAAATCATGTTTGGAGTGTTATTACTAAACGGAAGTCGCTTTGGGTCGAATGGGTACATGCCTATAAATTAAAAGGTAAGAGTTTCTGGATTGTTAAAAGTCCCACCAACTGTTGTTGGAGCTGGAGAAAACTTCTCCAACTCCGGCCGATGATTAGAAACTATATGTGGACTTCGCTTGGAGATGGGAGATCAACGTCTGCTTGGTATGATTTTTGGAGTGTATTAGGGCCGCTAGGTAATATATTGTCGCCCAGAACGATTACGAGTGCGGGTTTTAGACTGGAAGATTCTGTTGCGGATATTTATTCAGAGAATGGTTGGCAATGGCCCACGGCTTGGAGGGATTTGTTTCCTGTGCTTATTCAGTTGGATCAGGTCCAACCGGTTTCAGGTAAACGTGATATTATTCAGTGGCGGGTGGGTGATAATGTTAATGAGGTATCGGCTTCAAGTATTTGGGATTCTATTCGGTATAGAGAGCAGGAGGTCGAGTGGAGTAAAGTAGTCTGGTTCGCTCATTGCATCCCGAGACATTCTTTCTTAGTGTGGCTGATTATGAGGAAGAAGCTACTCACTCAAGATGTTATTCTTAGCTGGGATTTCTCGAGGAGAAAAAACATGAATATGATGTGCTGTTTACTTTGTTATGAGAATCATGATTCGCATGCACATCTATTCTTTGAATGCAAATTCTCTACGCAGGTTTGGGAGATGGTTCGGATTAGAGCTGGTATGGATAATGTTAATTCAAAGTGGGATGATATTGTTTCTTGGTTGATGGTCAGAACTCGTTCTAAGTTAGCAGCTGATTATGTTAGTAGACTTTTGGTGGCGGCTAGTGCTTACTTCATATGGCAGGAACGAAATTCTAGACTTTTTAAGAATCAGTTGAGACCTCCGGAGCAAGTTTATGAGGTGATTGTCAAGACTGTTCGATACAAGCTTATGGGAATGAAGTTGAAGCGGACGGATAGAGTTCGAAAGCTTCTTGGTGAATGGGAGATTGAAGTTAGTCACGAAGATGAAGCGGGTGGTTGATTAGTTGTTATTTTCGTGTCTAGAGTTTAGTCTAGTTGTGTTTTATTTGGTAGATTGGGCTTCTGTGGTTTCTTTTTTGTTTACTTTCATGAGGCATGTCTCATGATTGAACTAGTGTAGGCTTTCTACGCTACTTGTTTTATTTGGTTGTGAATATATAGAATCACCGGGGTAACCCCTTTACCCAAAAAAAAAAAGGTGTGTGCTTGATAAATAGTATGCATGCTTGGTTCCAATGTCTAAGATGAACAATATCTCTTTTGGTGAAAAGTGTGAAATGTTGTATGATAATGTCTTGTTAAGATATTTTGAATGGTAAACGAATGATAGTTTAGGATGTTTATGACCATCCGATTTATGTTAGATATTATAGAACAAATGTTTTGTTTGATGATGGCTTACAAGATTGCCTTGATATCTAGATTATGTGTTATGATTCTTGTTCACAGAATGCATGATTATGTGTAGGATGAACATGTTGATTGAATATGAAAACTTGAAGGATGAACTGTTTGAAGATCATGAAAAATATTTGAAAATGCTATGTTTAATCCATTTTGATTAGGGTAGAATAATGGAAACATGTTTGTGCATCGTTGATTGGCCAGTACATAAGAATCATGAATATGAAATTCTATTGGTTAGTACAAAAAGCTGGCAAGGGTTCTAGAAGGATCCTGTCATCAGGTGCGAGTCAAGAACTCCGTTGCGACTCGAGACCATGGAGCTACAACTCGAGACCAAGCAGCAGACAACAAGGGCTCGAAACCAGCAAGATCTCGACTCGAGATCTCCTGATCTCGACTCAAGACTGAACTCGAGACCTCCGAGGTTGCGACTCATGCATGCACCACTCGAGACTACACGTCCGTAACTCGAGACCTTTTGGTTGTGACTCGAGACCCCATGTTCTCGAGTCGAGACCACCTGGTCTCGACTGGGCTGTCCGACTCAGTTATTGGGCCACAATATGTGACAGCGTGTTTTGGGCTTTGTGTCTGTGCTAATGTTGCTATGTGCTGTTATGGTTAACTGTTTAAATGTTAGGACAGGCCCAATAACTTAATGAATGTCTGTATGCATGCAAGCTATGTGTTAGATACGTGTATGATATACGTGACTCGTTTGTACCCAAACCTGACCCATACTGGTAACCATGTTAGGACGTGGTGACCAGCGTGCTTGACCAAGTAAACTAATCTGCCGAGCAACCCAAGGTGAGTTCACAACTTTTAAAGCATGTGTTCCCGGTGGTTGGGAAACGGACTAAAAACAACGCTATCTCCTTGTGAGGGATACAAACCTACTTTTCTCCCCTTATGCGGGACCCTTAGTTAATTACTATTTATATTAGATGCAACAAGCAATACTAAACGAAACTCTATCACTCAAGTCCCTACTTCTTAATACCGATTAGTCGCCGGGGCCTACAGCAAGCTGCCACTGCACCTTTCAAATATCATGCACACTGTGTTAAAAAAAATCATCAACGTGTCGTTTGCTGATGATCTGTTTATATTTGTTCATGGAGACCTTTTATCGGTTAGGAAGATTAAGGAGGCGCTAGAAACGTTTACTGGGTTATCTGGATTCGTTCCGAGTCCAGCGAAAAGCACTGTTTTCTTTTGCAATGTTCCTCTCTCGATCAAGCAAGAAATCCTTAGTATCACGCCGTTTCAAGAGGGATCGCTTCCTGTCCGCTATCTTGGGGTTTCGCTCATATCATCGAGGCTTCTGTTTAAAGACTGTAAGATTCTCATTGAACGTATGGAGAAGAAAATTGTTATCTGGATGACAAAGTCTTTGTCTTTTGCTGGTCGTTTGCATCTTATAAACTCAGTCCTTTCCTCTATGCATAATGATTGGGCGTCAGTATTTATTATGCCAGCCCGTGTGGTTAGTGAGCTTGAAAAAAGAATTCGTAGATTCCTGTGGAATGCGGGAGCGGAAGGTAGAATCAGAGCTAAAGTGGCTTGGAAAGATGTGTGTTTGCCAAAAGATGAAGGTGGTTTGGGCATCCGAAGTATTTCTGATGTCAATAAGTCACTTATAGCAAACTATATTTGGAGTATTATTACTAAAAGGGGGTCTATATGGGTGAAATGGATCCATGACTACAAGCTTAAAGGGAGAAGTATATGGGAGATCCCATGTCGAGGTACCATAAGTTGGGGATGGAGAAAGATCTTGTTAATTCGAAGCATTATTCGTCCTCATATATGGTCTACTATCAAGAGTGGTTTCCAAACAAATGCTTGGAGTGATAATTGGTGCTCGTTGAGCCCTCTCAGCTCCATGATCAATCCTGTGACAACCGGTGATTTACGGCTCCTAATTATGTGATTAACAGGTGATTAACGCGATAATAAATAGTTTTGACAGC
Source organism: Helianthus tuberosus (assembly GCA_030545235.1). Lineage (NCBI taxonomy): Eukaryota > Viridiplantae > Streptophyta > Magnoliopsida > Asterales > Asteraceae > Helianthus > Helianthus tuberosus. Next base: position 112,968,126 of record CM060415.1, on the reverse strand, counting down.
GCAAACTAACTCAATTAGGCCCTTGGAGAGCCCAGGAACGTTTATTTGATTATACAGTGCGTGTGTGGTGATTTACAGGAAATCTGCTGAACATGACGCGACAACGAACTGATACCGTACAAATACAGACAACGTCGATAAATACGGACTCTCCACGAATATTTTACGCTTACGAAATTTATTTTGTGAATTTATTGGGCTTCCGTGCGACACAAATGCAAACGTGGACTAAAACGCGACGGTAGGAAACGCATCGGCAACAAAACGGAAGCGACGGAGACACCTGTCACCTTCGAAACTTATATTTTACGCTATATTTAGCTCCGTAGTAAAATTTTAGTAATTACAGTCGAAACCGGATCGAAAAACGGATTAAAGACGACAACGATACAACTTTTCGCGATTATTACCGTAATTGACGAACGGACGTGCAAACAGCAACTACCGACCGTATTTTTGGGTATTTTATCTTTTGATGTTAAACGGTGTTTGGGTTTTGACAACGTGTCTCGTAGGAATTACGGGCCACCTACACACGAGACGGGCTTGTGGGCCCTGGGCCCAAGCCCAAAACCGGCAAGCCCAAACCTGCACATAATATACTAGATCTATTTCTTAAAGATCTATACATATCTCACTAAATCTATAGTAAATCTTGGCAAAATATTATAAAGATCTATAAAAATCTTTGCAAGATATGGAAATCTACAAATCTCTATATAAGACTTATCACCCCTCACAAATCAACACAACAACCTCACTCTCCCCTCCCTCTCTCTCGATTTATATACTGCATCAAAGATTTGAACATCATCTCTTCTTTCCTATTTTCCCTTCCTTGCAACTTATAAACATCAGACAAACACCTTCACACATAACAACCGCAACCGACTACCCTTCCCCCCTCTCCGATGATCTCCTGCGATGGCAGGCGGAGCCGCCGCCTCTCACGGCGGTGGCGGTGGTGATTTTGTTCAGCGAATCAGCCCCCCCTTTCGTGTGGCAAGACGAGCCACCACCACCGCTGTCGGGTGGTGGTGAGCGGTGCGACGGTGGAGACAGAAACGGAGAGAGAGAGAGAATCGAGACGGAGAGAGAGAGAGAGCGGAGCAAGAATGAAGGTGCCGACCACCACACGCGGCGGCGGCCGGCGGTGTCGGTGGCTGTGGTGGGTGTTTTGCTGCCTTTTCTGTTCGATCTCGGGTCCAACAGGTATGTGAGACGATTTAGGCTTCAAGCTCGGTAATTCAGTTCGAGTTTTGGGTTCACAGGGTTCGTTTTTGGTTCAGATTTAAGCCACGGCTCAATCATGGGTCTCGGGTTCGGGTGCGGTCCAGTCAAAGGCAGTCACAATGGTTCGGGTTAGTTTTGGTTCAGCCTTGGTTCGGTCCAACCCGGTCAAAAACAGCAGCCTCGGGTTTTGCTCGGTTCAGTTGACGCGGTCAAACCGAGTCGACTCAGTGTTCGGGTCCGCAGGTTCAGGTCAACAGTTGGTTCGATGTCAGTCGGTTCGGGTCAGATTTTGAAGCGGTTCGAGTCAACTCGGTCCAACTCGGTCAACTCAGTTGACTCAGTCAACTCAGTGAGTTGACTCGGTCAGCTCGATTTTCGACACGAGAAGATGGTAAAGATTTTACGGCGCAATACATTTCATTATTCTTATAATTTTATTTATTTCGTGAACGAGCTCGACCGATACTTTTAGCGACTATTTACACTTTAATTTGGCATATTTGATGAAAAGCTATATATATTGCGTGAATTGATTGAATTTTGAAAAATAGCGACAACTTGTGTTGTCGGGGCGTCCAAAAACAGAGGAAACTCTGCCCGTTTTTCGAGAAAACCCGTAAAAGCAAAACATGTTTTATTGAAAAGCGACTTTTATGAGAACCAATATAAATGTGTATATCACTTTCGACGACGCTTTATCACATACGGAAACGACAATTCTTTTATAAATAAATATATTTTATATATTTATTTCAAGCGCCAAACAACTCATATTCTTTTATGAAATGAATATAACTATTATATTTATTTTAAACGACTTCAACGCTAAAACTCCATTAAATAAATATGAGTTTTTATATTTATTTCAAGCGCCGAAACGGCATATACATTTTGGCAAATATACACAAGACGTGATATATATAATACAAGTTATTATATATTACTTTCATACGAAACGCGATATATGATACGAGTTTGTTATATGATATTTTCATAGAAATATTCTTTTATACACGTATGACTACTCGAGACGGCTAACACACCTACAACGATATATTTATATATTTTTATATAAATATTTATTCATTTTAAGTCTCTCGGAAACTAAGTCTTTTTCAAGACTTATTAAACTGCTACTGACATTAAACGAGACTTAACACATATAACTTAATCGTTACTATTAAGTTATCAATTTACCATTGAATCGTTCGGTTAACGATTCGGTAGAGCTCAGACACGTAGTTTAGCTACGTTTATATTAGAAACTTATTAGATATTCCGTGTTAGGAATATTGTAGAATGCACGCTAGCGAGTCTCGTCTTGGAAACGACATCACGAAGTCGTATTTAGCTAGCTTTGCACAGGAATATTCAGGTGAGTTCATAACCCCACTTTTTACGGCTTTACATTTTTATAAATGTTTTTGGGGTGGAAAGACATGCACGTTTTGCAAAAACATACAAAGTTTAGAACAAACGCAAAACTCGTATTTCTAAATCATATTACGAAGGGATTTCGAGGAACACAAATGAATTACGAAAGGTTTATACTAAACATACCGGTTTTTACAAAAACAAATGCTTATTTTCGAAATGTGAATGATATTCGGCCAGGGTGACCAGGAATTTGGTCAGGGTGACCAGGGATTTGGTCAGGGTGACCAGGGATTCGGTCAGGGTGACCAGGGATTTATTTTATACATGGTATGTTTAGCGTAAGGAGGGTTACTACTTAGATCATGTGAGTGGGTAGGCGCAACTTGAGGCCATTAATCCTCATTATAGGACCGAGGGACAGGAGCGGTAGATCTATCTGAGTGTAGCGAGCCCAGCCCCAGGCCAAACAGAACGGACCTCGGGGTGACATTGTGCCCGACGCATAAATCCGCTAGGTTTGAGTCTTCCTACTTGCACTTCACACATATCAATGGCCTTGCAAATCATTGGTGATCTCTTTTTCCTTATCTGCTACATACCGGGGATTTTATACTTACGGAAACTTCTTGTTCATACAAATTAACTACCATGTTTTATACAAATTCAAAGCATTATGTGGGTATGGAGTCAAAGTCAGGGTGGGCATTGACAGTTATGCGAACATTACAAATACTAGGCTTTACAAATACATGATTTTATGAACATAACGTGTTAAAAACACAACGTTTCCATATAACTTGGCAAGAAAATGATTTTTAAATTCATTTTCTCAATACTATTTCAAAAACCGGTTATTCCAAAGATTTATTTCAAATCTTTCACAATACCAAAGATTCATTTCAAACCTTTCACAACTCAAAAGATTTATCTCAAATCTTTTACGAACAAACTATGAACTCGCTCAACTTTATGTTGATTTTTCGCATGTTTCTTTCTCAGGTTACGGTTCTAAGACAAGGCACAGTTGGAATAGAACCATTGGAGATACGAGTACTTAGTTGGCGTTCAATTTCCAAAAGACTTAGCTTATTTGCTTCCGCTGTGCAATGAAGATACCAGTCCAGTCACGCCAGCTCTAATAATTTCGGGGTGTGACAAATCCAAGAACAATTGCAAATGCTGGTTTCAATATCCAAACAACGGTGGCGGAGGTGATTGATGAGAATGGTCAATGGGGATGGCCGTAAGCTTGGTATGATCTGTTCCCGGTTCTAATCAACATACAGACGCCTAATCTCGTTCCTAACATGATAGATCGGCATAGTTGGAAAGATATGGATGGTAAAAATGTTGAGTTTGGTTCGGCTAAAGTGTGGAATACTATTTGGAACAGGGACCATCGTGTGTACTGGGCTAATATGGTGTGGTTCTCACAATGTGTACCAAGACACTCCTTCCACATGTGGCTGGTTATTTGGAACAAGCTAAAGACGCAGGATAGACTTGCGGTTTGGGAAGCTGGCAGCGAAACAAACATTAGACTTATGTGCTGCCCGTTGTGTCAGTATGATCGAGACAGTCGAGACCATCTATTTTTCCAATGCGCGTTTTCTACTCAAGTCTGGAACAATGTCAAAGACATGGTCGACTTGAAGAGTGTGGATAATTCATGGCAATCGGTTATGATTTGGGTGTAGCAACACTCGTCTAACAAGAAAGCTGATGATATTGTTTGCAAGTTGTTTTTTTTTTGGTAAAGGGTTACCCCGGTGATTTATATATTCACAACCAAATAAAAACAAGTAGCGAGGAGAATCCTCACTAGTTCAAACATGAGACATGCCTCATGAAAGTAAACCAAACAAACCACATAAAACCAAACAAACCATGCGACTAGACTACCATCTAGAAGAAAATCAAAAAACACGAAAACAACTCAGCCAATTCCATCCGCATCCGCATCATGATGAATTCCCCAATCGTCAAGAAGTCTCTTCACTCTAACCGTGTTCTTGAACTTCACTCCCAACAGCTTGTATCGAACCATATTCAGAATTACTGAAGCTATAATATCTGGGGGCCTCGTTTGGTTCTTGAAAAGCCTCATGTTTCTTTCCTGCCAAATAACATAAATTGAAGCAGCAACAATTAGCCTACTCACATAGTCCTCGGCTAAGTTGGAGTTAGAACGCTCACAGAGCCGACCAACAATATCAGACCATTGATCCTTAACATTACTCATACCAGCTTTATCTCGAACTATGCTCCAAACCTGGGACGACAACTTACATTCGAAGAAAAGATGGTTGTGAGAATCAATATTTTCATAACACAAAAGACATCACATCACATCAATTATGAAGTTGACGATGGGAATTATGAGGCATTGGGGGTTAGGAAGCCGAACAACAGGATGAAGGCTCTCTGGGCGAATTTGGCGACCTGGGTATTCTCGTGAAACCCTAACAGTTTTCTTGCTACTCCTATTCTCGATTAAGCTTGGTTATCATCTTAGGTTTTCCAATCGATTCCTTCTAATATAATCAGTTGAAATCATAGTAGGATTTTGTATTTAGGGTTTCGTTTTTCTTTGATTTCTGATTGTCGAAGAGGTGCGGCTGCTACTTAGGGTTCGGCAAACCTTTTTCAGCGGCAATCCATATTCAGTTTAGGGTTTCGGCAATTCATCGGCGCTACTTCTTCTTTGTTTTCTGATTGGTTTGGGTGTTTCATCTAGGGTGTCGGCATTGTTATCTGTGGCTGTTGTTATGGATGATCAGAATGCAGATAACTCAGACGTTCTTTCAAGGAAGATCAGAAATATCGACGGAAGACTTTTTGAGCCAAGACAAGCATCCCTCATGGCGGCTAGGGTATCTGAAATAAATAAGAAGGTAACCTTTATGCTACCATTGAATGATGCTGAACACGCTAATGGTCGTTCGGATTCTCCTAATCAGCAATATGCTAAGGTTTTTGATAAACGAAAAGTAGCTTTTGTGCTTCCATTGAATGATGTTAGTCCTAGATCCCGAGCTAATTCTCAACATCAATCGTATGCTAATGTTGTGTCAAACAAACAAGCTGATCAGGGAAGTGTTAAGGTGGATTTTGGTTCGACAACCCAAAATCAAAATCAGAATGTTGATAACTCAGCAATGAATGCTAATGAGTCGGCTGATCAAGTCCCTAATATTAATTTTCGATCTTTAAAGTCGGATGTCTCATTGGATGGAGTGGATGTTGTCCTACCAATCGATTTTGTTCGTCAGGTTAGCAACAGGTTAGCGAATACTCTTTATGGTTACTTCTTGGGGGATAGAATTGCTTATCCGGTTGTTGAATATTTTGTGAGAACAAATTGGAAGAAACATGGTCTTCAGAAAACTATGATGAACTCGAATGGGTTTTTCTTCTTCAAGTTTGAAGATAGAAAGGGTATGAATAACGTGCTTGAAGGGGGTCCGTGGCTGATTCGTAATAAACCACTTTTTCTCAACACTTGGTCCCCTACAAGTACTCTTAAAAAAGAAGATATTAAAAAGGTTGCGGTTTGGGTTAAATTGCATGAGGTTCCTATAGTGGCGTATACTGATGATGGATTAAGCATGCTGGCTTCTAAAATTGGTTCACCTTTGCGGTTGGATTCGTATACAATTGATATGTGTAACGAGGCTTGGGGAAGGAGCAGCTATGCTAGGGCTCTCATTGAAATATCTGCTGAACATGACTTTAAAGAGGTTCTAACCATGGCTATTCCTGAGTTGGATGAGAACAAGTATGTCAATGAGACTATTCGTGTGGAATATGAATGGAAACCACCGAGATGTGCCCACTGTTGTGTATTTGGGCATGATTCTGAGGAGTGTCCAAAATGCATTCGATCGATAGTGAAACCTCCTACAAACGGTCCGAAAGTAGATGAGGATGGTTATACGGAAGTCAAGACAAAGAAGAATGTAAAGAAGAGCGGTTTTCAAGTTAACAATCAAAAGCCCAAGTTTGAATATAGACCTGTGGATAAAAAGAAAAAGGCAGTGAGTTCTACCTACGTGAATGCGAGGTGCACTAGTTCGTCCAAGGTTCAAACACACAATTCGTTTAGTGCTCTTGGGTTTGTTGGGGGGAATGGGGGTTCCTCCCAGGGGAGATATAAAGGGGGAAGTGAGCGAAATGAGGAGTCTGACGATGACGAGGTAGAGGTTGTATATGATGAAACGAATGAGTTTATGACATCGGGTACACATCCTACGTCTTCCAGTATAGGGGCAAGCACCTCTCACATAAAGTTAAATGGATAGGTGGCTTCTGTTTCTTGCTAAGGGGCTGCCGGTTGGTAGCAATTTCATTTTTGATGATGGCGGTTGACGTAGTTTGTTTGATTTTTTCGTTTGTCTACTAGTTAGTCATTATCATGATTGTAGTAGGCTAGTTTGAGTTGGTATGTTGGTTTGTTTGCTTTTTGCTTACATATATGGGGCATGTCCTGTATATGAACTAGTGGGGAACTCATCCTCACTACTTGTACTTATTTGGCGGTTGTCTATAATAGAATCACCGGGGTAACCCTTTACCCAAAAAAAAAAAAGACATCACATCATGTTCATGTTTTTTCTTCTAGAAAAATCCCACTGCAAGATCTTATCCTGAGTCAAAAGTTTTCGACGCATAATCAGCCACATAAGAAACGCGTGTCTCGGAATACATTGAGAAAACCACACTATCTTCGCCCAATTTACACTCGGCTCCCTGTAACGAATAGTGTGCCAAACGGTGCTAGAAGAGTACTCATGCAAATCATTTTCAAACTTCCATGAAAGAGAGTCGGACTTAAGAGGATCAATAGACGGCATGTTAGGCTGATGCAAGACCGGGAATGAATCCCTCCACGACTCCGGCCATACCCAACTACCATTCTCCGTAACATCCTTAACCGTATCCCCTAAAGAGAAACCCGCATTGGTTATCATTCTTGGCGTCAAGAAAGAAGCTAACGGACCCCCCTCACACCAATAGTCGAACCAAGCCGACACATTGCTACCATCACCAATTTTCGACCATATATGCATTCTAATAATTGGCCGTAATTGTAACATCTTTCGCCAGCTCCAACAACAACTGGCAATACTCTTGCATTCCCAAAAAGAATGATTTTTTAGCCTATACGAGTGCACCCAAGAAACCCAAAGAGACTCACGTTTCGTTAAGATACTCCAAATATGGGAAACCATAAGAGATTTATTCATATCACCTATCCTTTTAATGCCCAAACCTCCCTCCTCTTTCGGGATGCACACACTTTTCCAAGAAGCTTTAGCTTTACCTTTTTGAAACACCCCTTGAGACCACAAGAAATTCCTCATCTTCGCTTCCAAATCAGACGTAACCCGAGCTGGAAGAATAAAAAACGAAGACCAGTAGATATGCATAGAAGACAGAACCGACATAATCAGTTGCAACCTCCCAGCAAACGACAAAAGCTTGTTTCTCCAATTTGATATACGGCTCTCCAATTTTTCTAAAAGAATCAAACATTCTTTGTATAGAAGTCTAGTCGATATTAGGGGCACCCCCAAATACCTCACAGGCAACGAGCCCTCGACAAACGGCATAATACAAAGAATTGATGTTTTAACATGATTTGGCACATTACAAAAATAACCAGTACTTTTGTGGGCACTTGGAACCAAACCTGACATTTTGGTGAACCTTGAGAGAGAATTCATAATACACCTAGCCGATCCAAGATCCCCTCGAGCAAAAAGAAACAAATCATCCGCGAAACAAAGATTAATAATCTTATGTTTTTCACACTTATTATGGAATCTGAAAGAAGTATCAATCCTGGTCGCATGCTGCAAGATAGACGTGAGAACCTCCATAACCAGAGTAAATAAGTACGGGGACAACGGATCCCCCTATCTTAACCCCCGCCTTCCTTTAAAATAACCAAAAACATCCCCCTTAATACAAATCGAGAAAGAGGTGGTAGACACACAAGTCATAATCCACTCCACCATCCGTTGATGAAACCCGAATCCTAACAGAATATTCCTCAGGAAATTCTAATCGACAGTATCATAGGCCTTTTGAATATCCACCTTGAACGCACATCGCGAAGGACCACAACTACGATGATAATTGTGCATGAGATCTTGTGTAAGCAGAATATTGTCTGAAATTTTCCTACCCGGAACAAAAGCTGACTGGTTAATACTGACAATACCCTTAAGAGCTCCTTTAACACGATCCGAAACAATTTTACTAATACACTTATATAGCACGTTACAACAAGCAATCGGCCGATAATCAGAAACCACCGTTGGCGATGAAACTTTAGGAAGAAGAACAATAAGCGTGTGATTAAGTTCCTGAAGAAGTTTCCCCGTATTGAAAAAATCCAAAATGGCACTAGTAACATCCTCGCTAATATGGATGGATATGAATGGCAAGCTAGTCCCCTTTTCGTCTAAGGAGGTTTGGGAAACGATCAGAGTTCGTGACCAGCGAACGGTTTGGTCGTCAATTATCTGGTCGTCATTCAATATTCCCAAGCATGCATTCGTGTGTTGGCTCATTTTAAAAAAGAAACTCTGGACTCAGGACAGGATTTTAAGATGGAATCATACAGTCACGGGCTCGATGAACCAGATGTGTTGCCTTTTATGTTATGCAGATTTAGAAACTCATGACCACTTGTTTTTTGACTGTTCTTACTCGAAAATAGTGTGGGGCAAAGTGAGGAGTAAAATTGGCATGGATTCGGTTACTGAAGCATGGGAGGATATTATCGCCAGGCTCGTTTCTACAGCTAGTTCGAAATCGGTCTATGCGGTTGCTAGTAGATTGGTTGTGGCAGCAGCAGCTTATGCTATTTGGAGTGAAAGAAACACGAGATTTTTCAGCAACAGGTTGAGACCCCCGGAACAAATTGCCGATGGTATTATCAACACTGTGAGAACAAAATTAATCTCCTTCAAGTATAAGCAAACTTCTAATGTTAAGCGATTTTTGGAGGAGTGGAAGATGGATAAAGAAGATTTCTTAAATGAAGAGTAAAGACCATTTTATGTTTACTTTTTGATGTAATTGGTTGTTTTGAGTTGTATGTGTTGCACTCTTAGTGGTATGCCTCTAAGAGAACTAGGGAGTATTTCAGCTTCCTACTTGTTTTATATTGGTATTTTATAAAATCACCGGGGTAACCCTTTACCCAAAAAAAAAAAAAAAAAAAACATCCTCGCTAATAATTGGCCACGCACTCTTGAAAAAAGCAGCTGTAAAACCATCTGGACCAGGCGCCTTTTCATTGCCAATAGAAAACATAGCCCTCCTAATCTCATCCCCCGTAACTTGACAAATCATACTATTAGCAACATCCGTAGGTATCACTTTCTCGAATAAATCAGGAGCAGGTAGGAGCGAGATATCACCAACACAACCCAAGAACTTCTCATAATGATTAACAAAAGCCATCGAAATATCCTTACCCTCAAAAACATTACCATTAAGATCATTAATAACATCAATTCTATTTCTATGATTACGCGTTTTTAACGACGTATGAAAAAAAGCAGTATTTGCATCCCCTGCCTTCAACCAAGCAACCTTAGATTTCTGTTGTAAAAATCTCTCCTCATCTAAATAAGCCTCTTGAAATTTACATGCAATAATACGCTCCTCAGCTCTTAAGACTTGATTCAAAGGGTCATTATCAATAGCACATTGAATAGTATCCAACTTACCCCGAAGATCTTCAACTTTTTTATGAAGGTTCCCTTGTTGAAACAACAAATTTCTGAGCGAAGACTTGAGTCCTCTGAGCTTTTTAACTACCCGAAACTGATGAACTCCCCCAACATGAATCTCCCACTTTGATTTAACAATATCATGAAATTGTGGTTTGTGAATAAGAAAGTTAGCAAATTTAAATGGCTTATTTTTCCTCTCACTAACCTCCTGCATCTTCAAAATACAAGGACAATGGTCTGAAATGCCATACGGTTTGAAAACAGCAACAACATTCGGGAACATATCAACGAAAGCTGTATTACCGAGAACACGATCTATCTTTTTCAGCAAGCCAGTACCTTTTTTCGGTTTTTGAGTCCAAGTATATTGAAAACCTGTTCTATTAATATCAAAAACCTCTATCTCTGACACACAATCCTGAAACTCCCGCATACTAGCCGTAAAAGTCGATGAACCCGAAGATTTATCCTCTAGATGCAACGCAGAGTTAAAGTCGCCCATGATTACCCAAGGAGCCCTTTTCACAAACACTTTGTGTCTAGAAAGCTGCATCCATAATTCCCTACGAGTAACATGGCAATTTGCAGCATACACAACCGAACAGAAAAAGAGTTTATTCGAAGCTTTAATAATAATTTGCAAATGCATAACCTGATCCGACTGATCAAGCACCATAACGTCAAATAAATCCGGATTCCATCCAATAATGATGCGAGTACCCTTCGTACACTTACACCCATTAGACGTCCAAACCCACCTCCTAAAGACGGCATTACACACGGTATTTAAATTTCGAACCTCAACATGAGACTCCAGAACCGCACACAAACCAAGACTATTATCTTTCACTACTTGACGAACCTCCTTTTGTTTCAGAGGGTGGTTCAACCCCCTAACATTCCAAGACGCTAAACTACCCATTTAAAACCCCCGAAGAAGGAGTGCTTGCCCCGTTTTTATTATTAAGACCTGTAACGCCCTCCATCATAAAGTCATTAGTCTCATTATACACTTCAACCACCTCATTGTCATCCGAGTCGTCAATATAGTCACCATCACCTTTACTATCATGAACCGTACCCCCCTGATCATCCGTAAGAATATCAAAGGGATTCTGAGATATGAAGATAGGATTCGAAGCTGAAGTAGAAGCCGAAGCCTCATTATTAGATTTGTTTCCCACTGGCCTATATTCAAACCTTTGCTTCATTTTATTAATAGGAAAACCCACTTTTTTTGCAGCCTTTTTTCCTTCTACACCCATAAACCCATCATCATCCACCACCCTTGGTTTCGCTGGCCCTCTAGATTGACTGCCAGTGTTATACTTTGGCTTCTTTGGCTCCACTTTAAATGTTTTCCTCGGTTGATTCGGACACATATCATCTGAGTGACCAAAAACCTTACAATGGGCACAACGATGAGGACTCCATTCATATTCCACATAAACATTCTCTTTGACAAAACCATCTCCTTCAAGCTCTGGAACGGCGATAACTAATTCTTCTTTGAAATCGTTTTCAGCTGAAATTTCTACTAAGGCTCTAGTATAGCTGCTCCTCCCCCAAGAGTCCATACACATCGAAGAAGTATACGAGTCCAGCAGTTTCGGAACCCCTATAGCTGTTGCAATCATACTCAACCCATCCTCAGTATAAGCCGCTATAGGCACCTCATGGATCTTGACCCAGACTTGTAGATTCTTAACTTCTTTTTTTTCAAGTTTCATGGAAGGAGTCCATTTACTAAGAAACAAAGGTTGCGATCTAATAATCCAAGACCCTTCCTTCATAACATTCATCAAACCCTCTTCATCAGAAAATTTGAAGAAAAAGAATCCGTTTGCGTTCATCATGGATTTTTGTAGCCCAAACTTCTTCCAATTATTTCTAACAAAGTATTCAACTACCGGGTAGGCTACTCTATCCCCTAAAAAATACCCAAACAATGTATTGGCTAGCTTATCTTGAACAGTCTTAACCGACTCCTTAGGAAGCACAACGTCACACCCTTCATGCATATCCTGACAAGCAAGCAATCTGAAGTTCACCTGTTTACCTTTTTTCGCCATAAGAGAATCAGCATATGTCATCGGTTTACCTACATCCTCACGAATACCCTGATTTGCGTCCTGCACCAATTCATTATTCGCCATTCCTGCTAAAGAACCCAGTCCCTTATTATCGCCTCCTCCATCAGGATTTGGCTAATGTTTACCCAGATCAACAGGCATAGTAATCTTAGAGAGTTCATCTATAACGTTAACTAACCTGGGTTCCTTCTGTTCATTGATCACAACTCCACGCTGAGGCAGTACAGGTTTCCCTTTAGTGTCACCAACCCTATCAGCTTGACTCTTTCCCAACGGCGGCTTACCCCTATCAAACAACTGTGACTTTAAATGGCTAATCGGGATATTACTCCCTTGTTTCTTACGTTCATTCATTCCAAAAAAATCGACTCTCTCTTAAATGACGATCAACACAACACCATGCAACCCGAGAAAAACGAAATCAGGCCAAAACTCGAAGAACAAAAGCAAAAAACGAAAAACCCTAATCCTTATACCTTAGCACCAAAACTCTATCCTTAACAGATTAACTCAATGTATCGATCTAGCTAAAATTAAACTCAGTTAATTCGCAATCAATACAACCAAGCTAATATGTCAGGATATCGAATAAGCAATCTAAGGCGGCGATTGAAACAGAAAGAAAATAAAACCCTAGTTTCAGATTGATCACAATTGCTAACAAGTTCGTTATAGCGTTTTGGAAGATCAAAACACTAATCACAGACTGTTATACAAAAGATCACAAGGAAAAACCTAGGGTTTCATGAGGAACTCGGATTGCGGATGTAAATAAATCGCTTCTTGCAAGTTGTTGATAGCTGCGACCGCATACTTTGTATGGCAGGAGAGAAATAATCGTCTTTTCAGTACAAAGCATAACGTCCCAAGTTGCTGAGAAGATCAAAAGTTCGATGCGTTTAAGACTGATGGGTTTCAAATTTCGTGTGGAATCTGCTAAGAACAGGATTTTTAGAAACTGGAAGATATCAAGCAAGGAGATTGAAGCTGATCCGGGCTAGAAGTCTTATGTATTTTTTATTAAGTTTTGGTTTTTTTGGTTGTTTTGTTTGGTTGTCGCTACTGTTTAGTGTTGGGTTTGGGCTTTGTTTTTTGGTTTCCTAGGCTTGGTATGCCAAGTCTAGTTGGTGTGTTCACTTTGACACACCCTTGTATTATTTGATTCATTTATAAAATTCATCGGGGTAACCCTTTACCCAAAAAAAAAAGATTAGTCGCCGGGGCCTGGCGAACGGGTTATTAGTTGATAGCGCTGTTTAGGTCTCACTAGCCTCACACCGTGCCCGCGTATGGGATCGGGAGTGAACTAATAGACTCTGGCAAACCGTCAATGATGATAGACATTGACAAACGGGGCACTCTACGAAAACGTACGGTCGCATAGTATTCGGTATTGTAAACAGTTTAGTAGCTTACTTAAGGAGTAGCTCCCCTTGGCATGGTATAAATGAGTAAATTAACTATTGAAACAAGTTTTTGGAATTAAAAACTGGACAAACTCGTGAACTTGCCAACATTATGTTGATACCCTACTGCATGCTTTGCAGGTACCCAGTGACTCAGGAGCTTGCAGCTTGGGGATGTCTAGTGGTCGTCTTAACCCGTGTTTTGGGTTCTATAATAAACTTAAACTATGAACTTTGTTTGAACTGTGTTGCCTATGCTTCCGCTACTTACTTAAACTGCTATTTGAACTTAAAACTTTTGAACTTTAATTATGGTATTTACTAACCCTTGTGGTTGGTAAACATAACTACTATTATTAATTGAATGCTCAGTATAATTGGTGGCTGGATCCTGGTCAGTCACACGCCTCGCGGTAGTACTCCGCACGTGGATTTGAGGGTGTGACAACATTCCATACAATTCCGATTCGCTAGCCTCTCAAATCCCATTTTTTCATCGGGGTGAATTCTAAGGTTCCTTATTCCGGTTGTAAAGCGGAAGAAGAGGGAGAAGGGGCACAGCCCCACCAGCAGCCCACGTTTCCGACCCGAAAGGAATTGCAAATGAAAGAAGAATCTGTGTGCACTATCCATGGAGTGGAGTGACTATTCTGAATCTCCTCTTCTCTATCCCCCCTTTCTTGCCTTCGGCTATTACCGGCCCAACATTGGATTTGTTTGAAAACAATACAACCAAGGTGGCGTTCATTCAATCAAAGCTTTTATGCCCTAGCACTAATGACTCTCTTTGGAAAGAAAGGAATGCAGGGAACAAGTCTTTCCTATCCACTGGTTCTTGAAAGCTCTCAATCCTCGCTTCTCCCATATTGATTCTCCCTCTCGCATCGGTTCTGCATCAGATCATGAGCCCATGCGCAAACTTTCTCTTTTATTGTATTGGCGCCCGATAGTTAGGCTATTAGATTGAGTCGAAAGCCTACCATAAAGGTTCCCATTCGAGCGAGAGCCCAAACAGGGGAGGCGAGAACATCTTGATCGAAAGCTCCACTGTTCTGAATAGTGAGAAAGACTTTTTCAAATTTGATCAAATCGATCGATCATTTTTGAATATCTTAGGTGGGCCAACTGACCGAGTTGGGCTAGGCGTCCATGTCACAGAGCCTTTCTCTAGCCAAGAATCCCATTATTGATCGAATCGAGGCGGATCCAATTCATTGGCAAATGAAAAATTTACCGTTTTCACACTCAGAAAAACCTAGAAAAGAGGAAGAGTCACTAAGACAAGAGCTAGGTAAGCAAGCAAGAAGGAGAGGCTAGAAAAGGCAGGGGCTCTCCATCTCTAGGAAGATTGTGTCCAGGATCTGGTAATCTAAAGCCTTGCTTCTTCTGGTCGGCTCCTATTAGCCTGTGCTTTATTACAAGTAGTCATTCCCCCGTTCCTTTAGTCTTTTCAACGGTACTTGAATCTTAAGTCGCGGTCATGTCTTGCCCCCCGGTATAGTGACCGGTTCCATGTTTTCCCCGAATTTCATCAGTTCCAGGCTCAAGTGCCTGTTCATCCATCTTCTTTCCATAGGTGAGCATATCCATTGAGTGACTGTAACTGCTATCGTTTACAGTCAATAGTTCTTAACCCTTTTTAGAGCTTTATAAAGCTTTAAAAGAGAATAGGGAGTAAGGGGGACCTTCGCTTCATTATAAATTGGACCCGTACCTTCTTTCTTCTCCTGCGGAGCCCTAATAAAGTAACCGGCGACGGGTTAGTACAGTAATCCTGCTTGCAGATTTTTCCCTGCGATGATTCAGGAGCCTTCTTCTTTCTAAAAATAAAAAAAGAGAAGAAAGGTTTGGTTACGGGAACCAACGGTGATGAAGGTTACCTACTTTCGATGGACGTGGAGCCAACGAGTTTAGTCGAACATCGTAACGAGTCTAAGGTTACAGAAGCGTTCGCCAACTTTGATAGGCATATCATTGCAAGCAAATAGAGCAGAGAGCTTACCCTTTCTTTCTATTAGAGTCGTGAGCCTGTTGTAGTCGGTGGTCCTAAAGGGAGAACCTTTCTGCTTACCCCGCATCCTTGCGCGACTCGGCTCGTTCTTTGAGCTCTGCTTCCCCCTTCCCCTCTCCCCGTTTACGGTCCAAAACAGGCCGTATGGAGTATAGCCAAGTGGTAAGGCATCGGTTTTTGGTACCGGCATGCAAAGGTTTGAATACTTTTACTCCAGATTATGAACACACGATCGGATCTGTCAAAAATGACCTGATGACTACAGGGGAAGCGGCTGACTGCAGTCCCTGAGCCCAGCTTGTAGCAAGCCAAAAGTTTGACTTGAGCCTACTTTGCTAAGAGAAGAGAGAGAAGGAAAAGACAGACGGCAGAAAGCAATCCTTCCAACCGTGGAGTTGAACACAACACTGACTTCGGCCAGTTTCTTTCATCAATCTCCTAGCCCTTGCTTAACTCCTTGTTCCGTATACCGGTCGCTGGTTGATCTGATCGGACCATGGACAAGCGAGAGCCCAGCCCGAGAGGAATGCATGGTTCCCCAGCGCTTCATGGGGAGGACGTTCGCAGTCCCCCTCCCTTTTCTTGACTTGGCCTGCGTTCATTATACGTACCCTCTTTTAAAAAAAAAAACTTGATTTCAATCTCAACAAAGAAATGAAAGCATAACTCTTTGCTTGTTGTCCTCTTACTTACTCAATTGTGGAGGTCTCTCAGGTGTCTGATCCGATCAGTCTCGTGATGAAGAGAATTCCAATCTTCCACTAAGAAAGGTCTCGTCACGACAACTCAATTTGTCCGGTAAACTACTAGGGGCTCCCCATGGTTTATTAAAAGGGAGGGGAGATTTGCTCCTCATCCGGGGGTTCATTTCATTCATTATGCACTCAAAAGGGAAGGTCTTAAAAACTTCATAGAATTCATGATCGGCCATTCCATTTGTGCTTTCAGCAAGTAGGCGACGCGAATCTATTTCTATGCTTCAATCGGATACCAATTGCTTGGATGCGTTTGAAGCCTCGAGATGACTTGCAGAAAAAAAAACTTTCTAGGTCGTCTTCTGTCTCCGTAACAAATGGTCCATTTATTGATGGGCGAACGACGGGGATTGAACCCGCGCGTGGTGGATTCATAATCCACCTCCTTGGTCCACTTGGCTACATCCGCCCCTGCCCCCGCACAGGTTTCAGTCTCTATCTATGATCAGATCCTTTCTGAACTCCCCTATGACCGCTATCAAAGAGAAGCTTTTTCCTATACTATAGTTGTAAGTCTATAGTTCTCTTTCTGAATGAAGTGAAACAAAGCTTCAAACAAAGAGGTTGGGCTGTTCACTTCATTGATTTGACTTCACTTTATTTAAGATTAAAGAGAGGGGCCGGGCGGGCAGTAAAGGCTCATTTAGTAGACAGCGAGCGAGCAGCAAGCACCTACTCCTATCAAAATGAAAAGAAGCTGAACTTGAATTGAAGAAGCGAGCCTCTATCAGAGAAAGGAAAGCTATTGCGCGTTAGCACATCCGTTTTATTGCTCGTTAGTGCCCTTCCTTCAGCTGGCTTCGCCTTATCTATTCATCTCTTTTTTTAAACGGAGATTTAGGTTATTCCTTATACAACTATGGTCACAAAATATGTTTGGTCGGAACCTAACGATCGACCAAACGGGTCGGGTTTGAAAGTCTAAGTGGTTTTTTAGACCACTTATCTTACGACCCTATATAAGCATTAAACTAAAAGTGACAAGTTAAACATGTTAAAACATGTTTAACTAAGTTAGAAAACAAGTTTTTTTTGGGTAAAGGGTTACCCCGGTGATTCTATTAAAACAACCGCAAATAAGTACAAGTAGTGAGGATGAATTCCACACTAGTTCATATACAGGACATGCCCCATATATGTGATCCAAGAAACAAATAACCTAGCGATTTTCGTTCTTCTTGCAATCCTCGATTCTTCTTCATGATTTTTGTATAACAGTCTGATTATTAGGGTATTGATTCTTCAATACATCTGATTCGAACTCGTTAGCAGAAGGATTGATTTGAATCTAGGTTTTTGCTTCTTTTTTCTTCCTATCGCCGCCGATCCTGTGTTCTTGATTAGGTTATATAGTTTTATTGTTTTTTTGACAAGAAATCTATATGATTCAGATTGAGGCATGGGCTAGGGTTTTGCTAGATTAGGGTTTCTTTTTCGGTTTTCTTAGGTTGTCTTCTTTGTTTTCTGGTGGTTCTTCGTGCATGGTTTGATTACTAGTTGTTTTTTGAGAGAGTTGTTGTTTTCTAGAATGGATGAACGTAAGAAGTCAGAGGGGAACGTGCAGGATGGTCGTTTTAAATCTGCAAACTCTTTCCAGGGTATTGCAAGTAGAGTCGTTGACATTGAGGGTAAAACACTTATGCCGAGACGAGGTGTTATTCAATCAACTCAACCGGATCTTAAAAGATTAATATCATTCATGAGCTATTGAAAGTAACTGTTCCAGCTTCTGCTGATATGGGACAGGAGATCATTCAGGAGACTGTCCAAGGAGTTCAGAGTGGTCGAGTAGAATCAGGTAAGTCTCCGTTATCTTATGCTGAGTCCGTGGGGGTTTCTAACTCTAAGAAGGTCAATTTTCGAGCTCTTGTAAGTCCAGCAGGCCATGAAGGTTGTGTGGTTTTGCCGAAAGAATCTGTTAGAATTGTTAAAGATAAACTAGCCAATACGTTATATGGATACTTTCTAGGTGATCGTGTTGCTTACCCGGTAGTAGAATACTTTGTGAGGAATAATTGGAAGAGATTTGGCCTTCAAAAATCAATGATGAACGCGAATGGTTTCTTCTTTTTTAAGTTTGCTGATGAAACTGGTATGATGAATGTTATGAAGGAGGGTCCTAAGATCATTCGCTCGCAACCGTTGTTTCTTAATGTATGGTCCCCAACTACCAAATTGGAAAAAAAGGAAGTTAAAAATGTGCAACTTTGGGTCAAGATACATGAAGTTCCAATTGCAGCTTATACGGAGGATGGTTTAAGCATGATTGCTACGGCTATTGGAACTCCTTTGGTTTTAGACACGTACACTACCTCAATGTGCTTGGATTCTTGGGGAAGGAGTAGCTTTGCTAGAGCTTTAGTGGAGATTTCGGCTTATCATGAGTTCAAAGAGGAAATTGTAATAGCAGTTCCAGAGTTGGAGGGGGAAGGGTTTGTAAAGGAAAAAGTGTATGTTGAGTATGAATGGAGTCCTCAAAGATGTGCTTTTTGCAAAGTATTTGGTCATGATGATAACACATGTTCGAGACAAGTCAGGCAGGTCACAAAAGGTTTGGCTAAAGTCCAAAAAACTCAACATGGGTCTAAGAACCAAGGGCCTTCGAAACAACCGGTGATAGAAAAAGATGGGTTTATGGATGTTGATACTCGGAAAGTGGCCAGGAGAACGGGATTCCCAGTTAATAAACAGAAACAAAAGTTCGAATACCGTCCTGTTGTCTCCAAAACTAGTGGAGGGGTTATTAAATCAGCTCCTTCTACTAGTTTTGTTCCGTCTAATCCCTTTGATGTGTTAAATGACACCAAAATAGATAACCTAGCTGATGGGAATGGAGCAGGAGATGATCCATATGATTCGGATGATGATGAGGTCCAAGAAATATATAATGAGACGGATGAATTTATTATTAGTGATTCTAACAAACCTGAAACTAAACAAGGGGCAAGCACTCCTTCTTTGAATGTTAACAATGGTTAGTCTTGCATCTTGGAATATTAGGGGGTTGAACCGCCCTCTGAAACAAACAGAGGTTCGTCAGGCAGTTAAGGATTATAATTTGAGCTTATGTGCAATCTTGGAATCGCATGTTGATGTTAGTAGACTTGGTCATGTTTGTAAGTCTGTTTTTCGTTCATGGGAGTGGACGTCTAATGGAGCTCAGTGTAACAAAGGCACGAGGATTATTATTGGTTGGAATCCAGCTGTTTTTGATGTTATGGTGTTGTCTCAGACTGATCAGGTTATTCATTTACAACTCTTTTTCAAGCTGGATAAGAAAATGGTCTTTTGCTCGGTTGTGTATGCGGCCAATTATTATGTGACACGTAGGGATTTATGGCATCATCTGTCTATGCATAAAGTCTTTGTTGACAATAATCCTTGGTTTATTATGGGGGATTTCAACTCTGCTCTAAACTTAGAAGATAAATCGATGGGGACTTCGTCAGTGTCTATTAGTATGAAAGAGTTTCAAGAGTGTGTGGATAATATTGAGATGTTTGATATTAATCGTTCAGGTCTTCATTTTACATGGAACCAAAAGCCCAAGAAAGGGATTGGGTTGCTGAAGAAGATTGATAGAATGCTTGGGAACACCCAATTCGTGACCCAGTTTCCGAGTGCAGTCGCTCTATTCCAGCTGTATCGGCTATCGGACCATTGCCCTTGTGTGTTAAAGATTCCTGATGCTGGTATTCTGAAGCCTCGGTCCTTTAAATTTGCTAATTTTTTGGTGTACAAACCAGAATTTCTAGATATTGTGAAGCGGGGTTGGGAGACTAGAGTTCATGGAGTGCACCAGTTTTGTGTTGTTAAACGTCTTCGTCTTCCTAAAAACCCTCTTCGTACGCTATTGTTTAAGCAGGGTAATTTGCATAAAAAAGTGGAAAGTCTCCGTGAGAAGCTAGACTATCTGCAGAAAGTTCTTGATCAGGAGCTGAATAATGAGGACATCCGGGTTCAAGAAGCTACCCTAAGTGGTGAATACCTAGAAGCTTTGTTGGATGAGGAGAGATTTCTGAAACAAAAATCCAAAGTGGATTGGCTGAGGGCTGGGGATATGAATACGGCTTTCTTTCATTCTTCGGTAAAAAGCAAAAATCATCATAGCCGCATTGATGTCATTCGAGATTCGGGAGGTTTCCTATTCGAGGGTGACAAAGTCCATCAAGCCTTTGTTGATCATTATGATAAGTTTTTGGGTTGCCGGGGTGATACGTCGATTAATCCGGCTCCGGATTTATTCACTAAAGTATTGGATCCGCATGTCGCTACCCATATGATCAGACAAGTGACTGACGATGAAGTTAAGAAGGCTATGTTCTCTATTGGCATTGATAAAGCGCCTGTTCCTGATGGTTTTACGGCTGCTTTTTTCAAGAGTGCATGGCCTATTATCGGTAATGATGTTTCGAAGGCTATCATTGATTTTTTTTATACGGGGAATCTGCTTCGTGAGTTAAACAACACCCTTATTGTGCTTGTGCCAAAGGTCCCATCCCCTTCGGTTGTTACGGATTACAGGCCGATAGCTTGTTGTAATGTCATGTACAAGTGCATTCGCAAGATCGTTGCGGATAGAGTAAAGGCGGTGTTGAATAATATTGTTAGTATCAACCAATCAGCATTTGTTCCTGGTAGGAAGATTTCTGACAATATATTGTTAACTCAAGAATTGATGCACAATTATCATAGGAATGTTGGTCCCCCGCGATGTGCTTTTAAAGTCGATATCCAAAAGGCCTATGATACGGTTGATTGGAAGTTCCTTAAAAATATTTTGCTTGGGTTTGGATTCAGTGTTACGATGGTGAACTGGATCATGGTGTGTGTCTCTACTACATCGTATTCAGTTTGTGTCAATGGAAATGTGCATGGGTACTTCAAAGGTAATCGTGGGCTTCGACAGGGAGATCCTCTTTCCCCGTATTTGTTTACTCTTGTGATGGAGGTTCTTACGGCCATATTGCATCATTCGATAAGGATTGATTCTTCCTTTAAGTTTCATAACAAATGTGAGAAGCAGCAAATTATCAACATTTGTTTTGCAGACGATCTGTTTCTTTTTGCTAGAGGGGAAACTGCTTCGGCTAGGTATATTATGACCTCTCTTTCTAAATTTACTATGATGTCGGGTCTGGTGCCTAGTAATCAGAAAAGCACAGTCTTTTTTTGTAATGTTCCAAGTTATATTAAAAGTGCTATTCTGAACATTATGCCGTTTAAGGAGGGTTCTTTGCCTGTGCGCTATCTTGGTGTTCCTCTAATCTCTTCGGGTCTGTTATATAAAGATTGTAGTGTTCTATTGGAAAAGCTAGACAAACGAATCTTGCACTGGAGGAATAAGTTACTCTCGTTCGCAGGTAGATTGCAACTTATTGTCTCTGTCTTATCCTCTATGCATATTTTCTGGTCTTCTGTTTTTATTCTTCCGACTCGAGTTATTCATGAGTTGGAGGCTAAGATGCAAAACTTTTTGTGGTCTCAAGATACGGTGTTTCAAAAAGGTAGAGCTAAGGTCTCTTGGAAAGCAGTTTATCTCCCTAAATATGAAGGCGGTTTGGGTATTCGGCGGATAGGGGATGTAAACAAAGCTCTTATGACAAATCACATTTGGAGTATTCTTACAAGGAGGAATTCATTATGGGTGGATTGGGTTCATTATTAAAGGTTAAAAAGTAAAAACTTTTGGATTTCTAAAGTTCCCTCAAGTTGTAGCTACTCGTGGAGAAAGCTTCTTCAGCTTCGGCCGCATTTGAGGGAGTATTTTTGGTTTGAAATCGGTAATGGGACAAGGGCTTCAGCTTGGTACGATACTTGGTGTGATCTGGGGCCGCTTGGGGAGTTTATTTCACCTAGAACTATATCTAATGCGGGTTTCAGTTTAGAGGCTTCAGTTTCTGACATACAGTCCAATGGTGAGTGGAAGTGGCCGGTTGCTTGAAGAGACTTATTCCCAGTTCTGATTCACCTAGATCAAGTCCAAGTAATCCCGAATAAACCTGATAGAGTAATGTGGCGTGACGGTCATCATAGGAGTGATTTCTCCTCTTTGGGTGTGTGGAATTCGGTTCGATACAAAGTAACAGATGTAGACTGGAGCACTATTGTGTGGTTTACCCAATGTATCCCGCGGCATGCATTTTTGATGTGGTTGATCATGAGAGGTAAGTTGCTCACGCAAGATAAAATTCTAAAGTGGGACTTCTCTTGAAGAAAGAACATGAACATGATGTGTTGTTTGTTATGCTATGCTAATCATGATTCTCATAGTCACTTGTTCTTTGAATGTGAATTCTCTCCGCAAGTTTGGCATATCGTGAGATAGAAGGTGGGTATGGATACGGTTCAAGCTAAGTGGGTGGATATTGTTAATTGGTTACTTGTTCGTTCCAAGTCTAAGTTAGCTGCTGATTATGTTGCTAGACTAGTAGTTGCGGCTAGTGCTTATGTCGTTTGGCAGGAACGCAATACTAGGATATTCAAGAATCAGATGAGACCTCCAGAGATTGTTAGTGAGCAAATCATTAAATTGGTTCGGTACAAGTTGATGGGAGCGAGACTGAAGAATACTGGAAATGTTCGAAACCTTCTAAGGGAGTGGGAGATTCATGGCAAAGAAATTATTGATGATGGTGGCTGATTAGTTTATTATTTTTTTTCCTCTTGTTTTTGGTCTTTCTAGAGGATAGTCTAGTTGGTTTTTGATGTTTTGTTTTCTGCTTTTGGTTCTATGGTTTACTTTCATGGGGCATGTCCCATGATTGAACTAGTGTAGGGTCTCTACACTACTTGTTTCTTTTGGTTGTGAATATATAGAATCACCGGGGTAACCCTTTACCCAAAAAAAACATAACCAACAAAAGTCATTATCCTCCATCATCAAAAATAAAATTGCCTCGAAACAGCATCCCTTTAACACAAACCAAAAACAGACTATCCATTAGAGAACTTTGTGGAAGAGGTGATTGCCCCTGCTTTTGAAGACACAGGATATGAGCCCGAAATCATAAATTCATTTGTTTCATTAAAGACTTCAACAACCTCGGATAATATCCTCCTCACTCAAGACTTCAACAACCTCCTCATCATCAGAATCAGCTATATTTTTTTTTTGGGTAAAGGGATACCCCGGTAAATTTTATAAAAGAAACCAATCAGTACAAAGGTGTGTCAGTGTAACACACCAACTAGACTTGACATACCAAGCCTAGGAAAACAAGACCACAAACCAACGAAACACTACCAGACAAAACACGCACAAAAACACAACCAGACCCAACCGAAAAAACAAAAACAGAAATTAGACTCTAGCCCGGGTCCGCTCCATTATCTTCAATCTTCCATCTTTTGAAAATCCTTTGTTTAGCCGAAGCAAGCCGAAATCTGAATCCCATGAGCTTCAACCGAACCGAAGACTTAATAACCTCAGCCACTTGTTCAGCCGTTCTATTGTTGTTCTTGAAAAGCCTGTTATTCCGCTCTTGCCATATATAATAAGCCGAAGCAGCAATCAATAATTTGCACACAATATGATCCGCGTTCTTGGATTTTGCATGTTGATCCACCCAAGAAACGACCGACGACCATGAATCATCAACATTACCCAAAGTAACCAGCTTCTTAACTTCATTCCATGTCTTCGCCGCAAAAGGACATTGAAAAAATAGATGATCCCGAGTATCTCTATCATGGTTACACAGCGGACAACACATCAAATTCCAATTGGTATGACTACCCGCTTCCCAAATCGTCAATCTATCCTGCGTTTTGAGCTTGTTTCTAAATGCCAACCATAGATGAAATGAATGCCTAGGAATACATTGCGTGTACCAAACCATATCAGCCCATAGCACCTGCTCTTCCCGATTCCGAATTGTATTCCAAACACAAGCCGATTGAAAGTCTTGTGTCTTACCTTCCACATCTTTCCATACTAGAGTATCCTCACCATTAGAAACAATTGTCGGAACCGCTATAGTTATTAAGACTGGAAAAAGATCAAGCCAAGCTTGAGGCCATCTCCAGTTACCTTCCTGATCAATCATATCCGCAACTGTTGACCTTAGCGAAAAACCCGCATTCGCTATATTTCTGGGCGAGATAAAGGAAATGAGAGGGCTACTCGCACACCACATGTCGCTCCAAATATTCGTTTGAGTACCGCTTTTGATTGACGACCAAACGTGAGGACGAATGATGTTACGGATGGATAATATTTTACGCCATCCCCAACTCATACTCCCTCTACACGGCACTTCCCAGAAATTCCGACCTCTGAGCTTGTAATCGTGAATCCATTTCACCCAAATAGAATCCCTTTTGGTGAGAATACTCCAAATGTGCTTAGCCATTAGCGATTTATTAACATCGGCTATACTTCTAATACCCAATCCTCCTTCCTGTTTAGGCAAACACACATGTTTCCACGCTACTTTAGCACGGATTCTGCCTTCCGAGCCTGCGTTCCAAAGAAATCTTCGAATCTTCTTTTCAAGTTCACTAATAACACGAGCAGGCATTATAAAAACCGAAGCCCAATAGATGTGCATGGATGAAAGGACCGAATTAATGAGCTGAAGCCGGCCGGCAAACGACAAAGCCTTAGAAACCCAATTAACAATCTTTTTTTCCATTCGCTCAATAAGAACCCTGCAATCATTATAAACAAGTCTCGATGATATAAGAGGAACTCCCAAATACCGAACCGGAAGAGTACCTTCTTGAAACGGCATAATATTGAGAATTGCTTGCTTTATCGATTGAGAGACATTGCAAAAAAATACTGTACTCTTAGCTGGACTAGGGACGAGACCAGACATGTTGGTAAAACTCTCCAGCGCCTCCTTAATCTTCTTGACCGAGACCACATCACCATGAACAAAAATAAATAAATCATCCGCAAAAGACAAATTAATTATTTTTTCTTTAGCACAGTGAGCATGAAACTTGAACGGACTGACAACAGCTCGACGAAGCAGCAATGATAAAACCTCCATCACCAAAGTAAACAAATAGGGGGATAACGGATCCCCTTGCCTTAACCCACGTTTACCCTTGAAAAAACCATGTAAATTCCCATTGATACTCAGCGAGTACGACACTGTGGATACACATGTCATGATCCACTTGACCATGCTGGAGTGAAAGCCGAACCTAACCAGAATACCCTCCAAAAACCTCCAGTTGACTGTATCATAAGCTTTCTGAATATCGATTTTAAAAGCACACCTAGGCTGCCCCCTATTAAGATGATAATTGTGCATGAGCTCCTGAGTAAGAAGAATATTATCCGAAATCCTCCGCCCGGGCACAAAGGCCGATTGGTTAATGCTGACAAGATACCCCAAACTGCCTTTCAACCTATCCGAAATAACTTTGCTAATACATTTATATAAAACATTGCAGCAAGAAATCGGTCTATAATCCAAAACCGAGTCAGGAACGTCTTTTTTAGGCAATAAAGCAAGGATAGTGTGGTTAATCTGGTTCAGAATTTTACCATTATCGAAAAATTGAAGAACCGCATCCGTCACTTCTTTTCCGACAATATCCCACGCTTTTTTGAAAAAAACCGAAGTATATCCATCAGGCCCTGGCGCTTTGTCATCTCCAATACTGAACATGGCTGTCTTGACCTCCTCTCGAGAAATCGGACGGATCATATGCTCGGCCACCTCATTACTAAGGATTTTAGGGAATAAGTTATCTAGATTGGCATCTTCCACATGACTCTCGTTGCCCAAAAAGTTTGTATAGTGCAGCACCATAGCATCTATAACCGCTTCGCCTTCATGTCTCGTACCCGTAACATCAACAACACTATGTATTTTTGTTCTAGCATTCTTTGATTTCACAGTGTTATGAAAAAATTTCGTATTCGAGTCACCCGCACACAACCATTCAACCTTCGATTTCTGTTTTAAAAAACATTCTTCATCGTACACGGCTTGTTGAAAGTCTTTCAAGCACTGTGTTTCTAAACTGCGCAACTGACCATCCAAAGGGTTTCGATCCACCTGAGTCTGCAAATCATCCAGCTTTTTACGCAAATCATTGACTTTAATTCATCCCCTTGCTCTTTAGACGGACCGTACCCTGCTCATTCCTAAGAGCATCAAACAGGTTCCGGGACACTACACTAGCCGAAGGATCTGACTTTTTAACCCCTCCATTCGTTTTGAACCCAATCGGCTTGTACTCGAATTTCGGCTTAGCTTTATTAACATGAAAACCAGATTTCCTAGTCGCTTTTTTACCATCCACATCCATAAAGCCATCTTCATCCACTACTGGAGTCTTCACCGGACCACGCGGTTGCTTCCCACCATTATGTTTCTGAGGTTTAGGCACTTCCTTAAGGCACTTCCTAGGCTGTCTCGGGCAAGACTCATCAGCATGTCCGAAGACCTTACAGTGGGCACATCTATAAGGACTCCATTCATATGATGTTTTGGTTATGTTTTATTTTGTCTTGTCTACTAGATATCTTTATGTGATGTATAGTAGGCTAGGTTAAGTGATGGAATAGGTTTTTTGTTTGTTTGGCTTACATATATGGGGCATGTCCTGTATATGAACTAGTGTGGAACTCTTCCTCACTACTTGTACTTAATTTGCGGTTTTTAATAGAATCACCGGGGTAACCCTTTACCCCAAAAAAAAAAAGACTCCATTCATATTCCACAACCATCTTTACTTTAATAAAACCTTCACCTTCTAGCTCAGGCACCGCTATAACTATTTCCTCTTTAAAGTCATTCTCAGCTGAAACTTCTATCAACGCTCTTGCATAACTACTCCTTCCCCAAGCATCCGTACACATAGTGGTGGTATACGAATCCAACAATTTCGGCTCACCAATGGCCGTAGCAATCATACTCAACCCATCTTCCGTATAGGCAGCTATAGGAACATCATAGATTTTAACCCAAATTTGTATCTTTTTGACATCCTTCTTCTTTAGAAAACAAGTTTGATATCAAAACAAAGTGTTTTGATACCCAAAGATAGTTTCGTTGCAAAATACCCATAAACACGTACTTTGACCGAAACTATGACTCGTCACTACACCTATCAACGTGGTAATCAGTAGGCATAGTCACAAGGGACTATAACCATCGTGATTACGCTCACATTGCAAAGCTCAAACAAACTTTGTGTTGACCAATTCATGGTCAAAGCAGAAAGTCAAACAGTGTTTGACTTTCATGCTTGAAATATATGAAAAGCATGAAAGAAGCTTACAAAAGGTCCAAGCAATGAAGATTTGAACTCAAAATTCTCAGGTATGAAGCTTCATAAGTAAGAGCTTCAACTTAGAGAAGAATTGAGATCAAATTGTGAGGAATTCCAAATGAAGCAAGTGGGTATTTATAGAAAGTATGGATCAAGGAGATCATTCCAAGTGTTTAGATGGTGAAATCTTGAACCTACATGTGTGGAACATGGTTTTGTATACAATGGGAGCCCCAAAACTAGTTCATAAGGCCCCAGGTCCTGATGGTTATACTTCGGCGTTTTTTAAAAATTCATGGGAGATTGTCGGGGATGAGGTTACGAAAGCTATTTTGGAATTCTTTAATAATGGGAAGCTGCTGCAACAAATAAATCACACCATCATAGCGTTAGTCCCAAAAGTTACTACCCCTAATTCGGTAAGTGATTATCGGCCTATTTCTTGTTGCAACGTGCTTTATAAGTGTATCAGCAAAATAATTACTGATAGAATCAAAGGTAGCCTGGATTTTCTGGTGAATATTAGCCAATCTGCCTTTGTCCCTGGTAGAAAGATATCAGATAATATCCTTCTTACTCAGGAGTTAATGCATAACTATCACCTGAATGTTGGGCCTCCTAGATGTGCGTTTAAGATTGATATTCAGAAGGCTTATGATACAGTCAGCTAGTCCTTTCTGGAGGATATCCTGATTGCGTTTGGATTCCCTCTCAAAATGGTTAGTTGGATTATGACGTGTGTTAGTACTATTTCATACTCTTTAAGCATTAATGGTAATCTTCATGGGTATTTCAAGGGCAAACGGGGGTTGAGACAGGGGGACCCGATATCTCCTTATCTATTTACTTTGGTTATGGAGGCTCTTTCACTTTTACTACACAATGCAGCTACCTCTAGTAATGCATTTAGATACCATATCCACTGTAAAAAACAGAAGATTATAAATGTCACTTTTGCTGATGACCTGTTCATTTTTGTGAATGCTGATGCCGTTTCGGCTAAGATAGTGAGAGATGCTCTTAATCGGTTTTCTAGGGTATCGGGCCTGATTCCCAATATGATGAAAAGCACGGCCTTCTTTGGTAACGTTCCTCAATCTATTAAAAGAGATATCCTGAGCATTATGCCATTTCAAGAGGGTGTGCTTCATGTTCGCTATTTGGGAGTGCCTCTAGTATCATCTAAGCTCTCGTATAAGGATTGTAAGGTGCTGGTAGAGAAAATGGAAAAGAGGATTGATAACTGGACGACAAAATCTCTATCTTTTGCAGGTAGATTACAGTTGGTTAATTCGGTCCTTTCGGTGATGCATACTTACTGGGCTACGGTATTCTTATTACCAGCTAAAATTATTACTGAGTTGGAAAAATGTATGCGAGATTTTCTATGGTCTGGCAATTACCATAAGACTGTGAAGCCAAAGGTTGCATGGAAGGTTGTTTGTCTTCCGAAGGATGAGGGAGGATTGGGTATTCGTAGCATATCGGATGTTAACAAGGCCCTCTTATCTTCACATGTCTGGAGCATCCTATCCAATCGGAAATCTTTATGGGTCCAATGGATTCATACTTATAAGCTTAAGGGTCGAAGCTTCTGGGAGATCCCTTGTAGAGGCCGTATGACATGGGGATGGAGAAAACTCCTTGCTAGTCGGAGTCTCATTCGTCCTTTCATGTGGAGAACTATAGGGAATGGTGCTGAAACTAATGCTTGGAGTGATACTTGGTGCAATGTGGGTCCTCTTCGTGCTTTTATTACTCCTAGACTTATCGCTAATGCAGGCTTCAGCTTGCAATCATCTCTAGCTGATCTGGTGTCTCAAGATGGGCAATGGAGTTGGCCGACTGCTTGGTTTAACCTGTTTCCAGTCTTAATTGGCCTGGTGGTTCCTACTTTATGTGACAATTCTCGAGATCGGTTGGTTTGGAAAGACTTGGAAGGGAAAATCGTCCACTTTCTTCTTGGGAGGTTTGGAATAATATTCGGCATCATGCAAGTAAAGTGCAATGGGGGAATATGGTTTGGTTTAAACAATGCATTCCTAGGCATGCGTTCCATATTTGGCTAGTTATTCAAAACAAATTGAAGACACAGGATCGGCTTCATGTTTGGGAAGCGGGAAGTGAAACAAATTTGAATCTAATGTGCTGCCCTTTATGTTGTTACAACAGGGATTCGAGAGACCATCTCTTCTTTGAATGCTCTTTTGCTACGCAGGTCTGGAACAATGTTAGGAGTCTCACCAATATGGAAGATGTTAATGGAGGCTGGACCGATATTATGGCTTGGATGATCCACAACTCGTCCTTACAAAAGCCTGACAATGTTGTTAGTCGGTTGGTAGTTGCGGCTGCAACCTACTTTTTTTTTTTGGGTAAAGGGTTACCCCGGTGATTTTATATATTCACAACCATAAAAACACAAGTAGTGTAGAGAGCCTACACTAGTTCAGTCATAGGACATGCCCTAAGACCGTACAACCAGAAAAAACAAAACGAAAACAAAAACAACCACTAAAGAGTAACGCCACTAGACAACCACTATCTAGACAACCTAACACATAAACAATCGATAATCAGCTGCCATCATAATGAAAATCGGACCCCTTTATCTCCCAATCCCCAAGCAACCTTCGAACATTAGCACAATCCTTCAACTTCGCTCCCATTAGTTTATACCGCACTTGTTGAGTAATAAGTTCACTAATAGTTTCCGGAGGCCGCAATTGATTCTTGAATAATCTAGCGTTACGCTCCTGCCAAATGAAATAGGCACTAGCCGCCACTAACAGTCTTGCAACATAGTCATTAACGGATTTCGACTTGGCACGATCACGCAACCACTTGACAATATCATCCCACTTCGGCTGAACCAAATCCATTCCAACCTTATGCCTGACCATAACCCACACTTTAGTTGAAAACTTACATTCAAAGAATAAATGATGATGAGAGTCATGATCCTCATAACATAATAAACAACACATCATGTTCATGTTCTTTCTTCGCGAAAAATCCCAACTCAATATTTTGTCTTGAGTAAGCAGCTTCCGTCTCATGATCAGCCACATTAGAAAAGAATGACGAGGGATACACTGTGAAAACCACACAATACTACACCAATTAACCTGTTCTTCCTGATGTCTTACCGAATCCCAAGCTCGAGACGAGGAAAAGTCATGTTTATCATCACCATGACGCCACAACAGTTTATCAGCCTTGTTCGGATCCAAAGACAACCGATCAAGCTGATTTAGAACCGGGTAAATGTCTCGCCACGCATCTGGCCACCTCCATAAATTATCAGAATAAACATCGGACACTTTAGAGGTCATATCAAACCCCGCATTAGCGATAAGCCGAGGAGATAAAATCTGCACGAGAGGCCCTAAATCGCTCCAAGTATCATACCAAGCAGAGGTGTCTAACCCATTACCAATTTCGGACCATATAAAGTTTCTCATAAACGGACGAAGCTGGAGAATTTTTCTCCAAGACCAACAGCAAGAAGACGGAACCTTGCAAGCCCAAAAGCTTTTGCCTCTTAACCTATACGCGTGAACCCACTGAACCCACATAGAACGACGGTTCGTAAGAATACTCCAAATATGCGTAGCCATAAGAGCAATATTGACGTCTCCTATCCGACGAATACCTAAACCACCCTCATGTTTAGGGACACAAACCGTTTTCCACGAAACTTTAGCACGACCTTTCTGAAAAGCACTATCCTGGGACCATAAAAAATTCCGCATCAAAGCCTCCAAGTTAACGATCACACGGTTCGGCAACATAAAAACTGACGACCAGTAGATATGTAACGAAGACAAAACAGAGACAATAAGTTGCAACCTGCCTGCAAACGAAAGTAACTTATTCCTCCAATGCATAATACGTTTTTCCAGCTTCTCCACCAAGATTTGACAGTCTTTATAAAGAAGCCTCGAGGATATAAGAGGCACCCCCAAATACTTCACCGGCAAACAACCTTCGTTAAAAGGCATAAGATTCAAAATCGCGGTTTTCACATAAGATGGAACATTCGAAAAATAAACCGTACTCTTCTGAACACTTGGAAACAAGCCAGACATTTTAGCAAAAGAATCAAGCGACTTCATAATGCATCTAGCCGAAGCAATCTCACCTTTCGAAAAAATAAACAAATCATCCGCGAAACAAAGATTGATAATTTGTTGGCGCTCACACTTGTTATGAAATTTAAAAGAAGAGTCAATCCTTCCCGCATGATTTAGAATGGCCGTTAGAACTTCCATAACTAGGGTGAATAAGTAAGGAGAAACTGGGTCACCCTGTCTAAGCCCACGTCTACCCTTAAAATAACCATGCACCTCCCCATTAACACAAATCGAGAACGTAGTAGTGGATACACAAAGCATAATCCAGTGAACCATATTATGATGAAACCCAAACCCGAGTAAAATACTTTTGAGAAACTTCCAATCAACAGTGTCATAAGCCTTCTGAATATCAACTTTGAAAGCACATTTAGGAGGGCCGATGTTCCGATGATAATTATGCATCAACTCTTGAGTTAACAGAATATTATCAGAGATTTTTCGACCAGGCACGAAAGCTGATTGGTTTAAACTAACAAGATCATCCAAAACCACTTTAATTCTATCAGCTATAATCTTGCTAATGCATTTATAAAAAACATTGCAACAAGCAATAGGACGATAATCAGTAACCATTGTCGGGGAAGATGACTTAGGAAGCAACACTATTATATGGCAAGAACGCAACAGCAGGTTGTTTTCTCGGAACCATCGGACGGCTATGGTAGTGTCTCAGGAGATTATTAATACTGTTCGATTGCGGCTTATTTCCCTCAAGTTTAAACGGAGATTTGAAAATGGTAGCTTGGTGGAAAAGTGGAAGATTCCTGGAAACAATTTAGAGATTGATCCCGGCTAGTTAGTTGTCTTTGTTTGTAGTTTTGTTTTTGTTTTTGGCCGTGTTTGGTTTGTTAGCTGGTTTGTGGCCTTGTGTGCCTAGTTGTGTTTTTTTGGGATGTTTGTTTCTAGTGTTGGTATGCCAATGCTAGATTGGGTGTGGTAACTCAGCCACACCACTGTTTTTATGGTTTGATTAATAAAATTCACCGGGGTAACCCTTTACCCAAAAAAAAAAAAAACTAGTTCATAGTATTGAAAAAGTTACATAAAAGACCCCCAAGTTCAAACTAGTTGCTAAAATTTGAATTTCTGTCAAAAAAAGGGGGTGGTGTGCCACCACAGCAACTCCCATTTGGGGTCGCACGATGCCACCAAACCCCAGTTCCAGAAAGTTTGAAAAAATGGCAGAAATGGTCCCTGCATCTCGTTTATGCCATTTTCGACGCGTTTAAACCCCGTTAACCCATTTTCAAGGCTCAATAATGAAGTTTAAGTATAGAGGACTTGAAACATGCTTGAAAACATCTCGGATGTCGGTTCGTTTGGTCGTACGATCACGTTATTCGGTTAATTACGACGAAACACGAACGGACGCGAAAAACGATCCAAATTGCGCGACGAATGGAATTTTAG
The DNA here is from genome assembly GCA_030545235.1 of Helianthus tuberosus. Lineage (NCBI taxonomy): Eukaryota > Viridiplantae > Streptophyta > Magnoliopsida > Asterales > Asteraceae > Helianthus > Helianthus tuberosus. Next base: position 112,934,713 of record CM060415.1, on the reverse strand, counting down.
CATTCCAAATACTAAAATAAAATATTTTAATGATTACAAAATTTTTTGGATGTTCGGATATGTTCAGAACGTGAGATATGCGTGAAAATGCAAACTTATGCACTTTTTGATGCTTTTAGTCCATGTTTGATCAAAAAGTTTATTTTCGCATACCGAACCCCTCAAAGCCTATTTCTAAGCTATGTAAAGGTTATTTAGGGTATGTTTAGCTTATGATCAAGTTCCGGAATGTTCGTTACAGTACGAATCAGAAGACTTTCGCAGTTTGACGCAAATAGTCCCTGTGATCGAATAAACTTGTTTTTGACACACCAAAGCCTTCAAAACTTATTTCTAAGTTATATATAAGTTATTTAAGGTATGTTAAGCCTATGTCACTATTCCAGTCTCCAGAGTGTTTTTCGCATTAAACTGATTACGTTTACGTATCAGTTTGCGTATAACTTTCCAGAAAGCGATTTAAAGCTTGAATTTAACTTGAAATCAAAACGTGAAATTGTCAAACATAAAAAGCAAACATTGAGACCAAAATACATTGTTTCTTTGATAAAAGATATTGTCCTACATCGTGTGGTGTTTACGGAGCACAAGTGTCACAGTCTCCCCTACTTTAGGAAATTTCGTCCCGAAATTTATTCGAAGGAGACCGTAGAGTGTAATTGAAACAACGGATGGATAAGCAAATTGCTAGATCCCAAAGATGCGGAGCATCGTTTGGTGTTGGAAATATTTAGGGGATTCAAAATGTGATTTGGGATATTCAAAGTATCTCAAGGTATTCAACCCTTTGAAACTTGTGAATTTAAAGAAAAAGTCGACCAGTGTTCAAAAATCGTTTGAGTATGGCACTATGTTATACTAACTCTTAGTGTAATTCCTAGCAAACAAAGGGGTGCACATTCAAGCCCTACACGTACACGGTTTCTAACGTCCCACGAGGTACATCCCATGTACCATGAGCATCTCATGCATAGGAGACGGGTCAACATTGTGACAACCCGAACTTCCAAGGTTAGTCTTGTAATCTTGACTCCTCGTTACCCCTTTTCTAGGTGTTAGAACGTCCTACTCAGTTATAACTTCGTTAAACTTAAACATTTGTTAACTCGGTTAAATGACTTTTTGGCATTTGTTTGGGCCGCGCATTTTTGGGCTACATAATACTACAATACAATTTCACACCAAATCGGCCCAAATGAATTAACTGAGCCAATTAGCTTTTCTTTTGTTTTGATCAATTCGGCCCAAAAGGAAAGCTGTGGAACCTTATATTAATTTCGGCCCAAATGAATAATAGCCCACTTGTTTTAATAGTTAGCATTGTATATGCATTTGTACGTAAATCCCTAAATCACAAACAACAAACCCTACTTCCTCTCTTCTTTTTTTTTGGGTAAAGGGTTACCCCGGTGATTTTATATATTCACAAAATAAAAACAAGTAGTGAGGAGACTTCCACACTAGTTCAAACATGAGACATGCCCCATGTAAGTAAACCAAAACCCAACAACGAGTAACTAAAAAAATACAACTAGCCTATCATCTAGAACCCGCACAATTATCTAAACAACATGATAATTAGCCTCCATCGTCGTTCGTTGTGTCTTCAGCAATCTCCCAATCTCCCAGTAGATTTCTCACATTAGCACACTGTCTGAACTTCACGCCCATTAGTTTATATCGAATAGTCTTTAGTATTGTGTCGTGTATAATATCCGGGGGTCTCGTTTGATTCCTGAATAATCTCGCATTACGCTCTTGCCAAATAACATAAGCCGTCGCCCCAACCAAAAGCCTGCTAACATAATCAATCGCCCTCTTCGACTTCCCTCGATCCTTAAGCCAACTAACAATGGAGCTCCATTTCTGATCAACATTAGCCATACCCGCCTTCTCTCGGACCATATACCAAATTTGAGTTGAGAACCTACACTCAAAGAAAAGGTGCTCATGGGAATCAACATTTTCGAAACAAAGGAGACAACACATCATGTTCATGTTTTTTCGTCTAGAGATATCCCAATTTAAAATAATGTCTTGCGTGAGGAGCTTCCGACGCATAATGAGCCACATTAAGAAAGCGTGTCTAGGAATACATTGATTAAACCAAACAATATTAACCCAGTCGATCTCTTGCTCCCTAGAACGAAGCGACTGCCATACTCTAGACGATGAAAAGTCATGCAAATCATCACCTTCTTTCCAGCATAACCTGTCCACATTATTCGGGTGCAAGTGGATATTATCCAGCTGATCCAAAACAGTAAATCGAGACCTCCATACCTGCGGCCATGCCCATGCATTATCTGAATAAACATCCGCAACCTTGGCATGTAACATAAAACCTGCATTGGTTATCATTCTAGGCGATAAAAAGTTTGTGAGAGGCCCCAGATTACTCCAAGTGTCATACCAAGCTGAAGTTGTTTTTCCATCCCCCACCTTCGACCAAATATAATTTCTCAAAAGCGGCCTGATTTGCAAAAGCTTCCTCCAGGACCAGCTACAATTCGCTACTTCATTACACATCCAAAAATTACGATGCTTTAACCTATAAGAATAAATCCATGCGACCCATAACGAATTCCTCTTAATCAAAACACTCCAGGCATGTGAAGCCATTAGAGCCTTGTTGACATCTCCAACTCTCCGAATTCCCAGCCCACCTTCATACTTTGGGACGCAAATAGCATTCCAAGAGACTTTGGCTTTCCCTCTATGAAAAGAAGCTTCTTGGGACCAAAGGAAATTCCGCATTTTAGCCTCCAATTCTTTGATAATACTAGCGGGTAAAATGAAAACCGAGGACCAATAAACATGCATAGACGCCAAAACAGAGATAATAAGTTGTAACCTACCAGCGAACGAAAGAAGCTTATTCCTCCAATTAGCGATTCGTTTCTCCAATCTCTCCACCAAAACACTACAATCTTTAGCAAGAAGTCTAGAAGAAATAAGAGGAACACCCAAATATCTAACCGGCAACAAGCCCTCCTCAAACGGCAAAACATCCAAGATAGCATCCTTGACAATGTTAGAAACATTACAGAAAAACGCTGTGCTTTTTTGAATACTAGGGACCAAGCCCGACATGTTTGTGAAATGAGTAAGGGCCTCCATAATAAACCGAGCTAAGTGAACATCTCCACGAGCGAAAAGAAACAAATCATCTGCAAAACAGAGGTTAATAATACGCTGCTTTTCACATTTATTGTGAAACTTGAACGAACTATCCAGCCGAGAAGCATGCTGAAGAATACAAGTTAGAATCTCCATGACAAGCGTGAAAAGATAAGGAGAGAGCGGGTCTCCTTGACGTAATCCCCGACGACCCTTGAAATACCCATGCACTTCCCCATTAACACAAAGAGAGTAGGTTGGAGAAGACACACAAATCATAATCCAATCCACCATCCTCGAATTGAAACCAAACCCAACGAGCACATCCTTGAGAAAACTCCAATGAACCGTATCATAAGCTTTTTGAATATCCACTTTAATAGCACACCGTGGTGGGCCAAAGCTCCTATGATAATTGTGCATCAGTTCCTGAGTAAGCAATATGTTATCGGATATCTTCCTTCCCGGGACAAAGGCCGACTGGTTAATACTTACAATTTGACTCAGAGATCCCTTAATACGATCAGCCACAATCTTGCTAATACATTTATAAATAACATTACAGTAAGCTATAGGCCGATAATCCGTAACCATAGACGGAGTGGGCTTCTTAGGGATAAGAACAATAAGAGTATTATTCAGCTCCCGAAGAAGTTTACCTGTATTAAAAAAGTCTATAATAGCATTCGAAACGTCATGCCCAATAATATTCCAAGCACTCTTAAAAAACGCCGCCGTATACCCATCTGGGCCAGGAGCTTTTTCGTTACCAATAGAAAACATTGCCAGTTTAACCTCTTCACTTGTCACCGGACGTATCATATGGATAGCATCATTAGCATTCAACTTATTCGTAAAAAGATCATACGAGGGACGAAGCGCAATATCATCTTCACTACCAAGGAACTTCTCATAATGAGCAACAAGCGCCTTTGAGACACTATCCCCCTCAAACAGCTCCCCTTCAGAATTCATAATAACATCAATGCGAGTCGAATGATTTCTGCTCTTCAACGAAGCATGAAAGAAAGCCGTATTGGAATCCCCAGCGCGAAGCCATTCCACTTTAGATTTCTGTTTTAAGAAACGCTCTTCATCTAAGCAAGCCTCTTGAAATTCAGCCGTAATCCTTGTTTCTTGGTCACGAAGATTGACATTCAATGGGCTTCTATCTATCTCCCGTTGAATCGTATCCAGATCTCCGCGCAGGGCCTCTACTTTCTTATGTAAGTTACCTTGTTGAAAAAGTAAAGCTCGAAGAGGACCTTTCAACAGACGAAGTTTCTTCACTATCTGAAATTGCTGAACTCCTTCAATATTAGTATCCCACACCTTCTTCACCGCCTCAATAAAACCCGGTTTATAAACTAAAAAATTAGCGAATTTGAACGATCTATGCTTCTTCTTCCCCGTAGCTGGAATCTTTAACAAACAAGGACAATGATCGGATAGCCGATACGGATGGAAAAACGCTATCGAGTTGGGAAAAACATCAACAAAAGGGGTATTGCCCATAACTCTATCAATTTTCTTTAATAAGCCAACACCCTTCTTAGGCTTTTGGTTCCACGTGAAGTGCATGCCCGAACTATTTATATCAAAAACTTCTATATCCAAAACACACTCTTGGAATTCTCTCATACCAGCCGAGATATTCGAAACTCCCATGGACTTATCATCCAAGTTAAGAGCTGAATTGAAGTCGCCTAAGATAACCCATGGATTGTTACCAACAAGCACTTTATGTTTAGATAGATGATGCCATAACTCCCTTCGAGTGATATAATAATTTGCCGCATAAACAACCGAACAAAATAAAACTTTCTTATCTTGCTTAAAAATGATTTGGAAGTGCATAACCTGTGATGATTGAGCTAGCAAAATGACGTCAAAAATACCCGGATCCCAGCCAGCAATGATTCTCGTACCCTTATGACAGCTACTCCCATTCGACGTCCATTCCCAACGACGAAAAACAGAAGAACAAACCTTATTCAGATTATCAACATCCACATGGGATTCTAGAATCGCACAAAAAGACAAACTATTCTCCTTTACAATTTGTCGAACCTCCTGTTGTTTCAGAGGGCGGTTCAACCCCCTAATGTTCCAAGAAGCCAGACTAACCATTAGAACCAACTAGAGAAGGAGTGCTTGCCCCTTGTTTATCATTCGGTTTCTTTGATTCTTGTAAAATAAATTCATCCATTTCATTATATACCTCCATAACCTCCTCATTATCAGAATCCTCGACCCCATCCTCCGGTTGGTTTTTAGCTCCTGGACCATCCTCTTCAGTATCATTCAAAGCAGCAAAAGGGTTTCTAGACACAATACCACTCGATGAGAACGCTTTATTCAACTCCCCTTTCGGTTTGGCAGTCACCAGCCTATATTCAAACTTAGGCTTTTGTTTATTAACTTGGAAACCCTGTTTTCGAGCCACTTTCTTACTCGGAACCCCTTGATAACCATCTTCATCAATGACCGGATACTTTTTAGCATAACGATTCTCATGCACTGGAAACTTATCATTCTGATCCACCCTCTTTAAAGTAGCAGACTTCTTAGGAAGCTTAGGACATGTTTCAACTGAGTGGCCAAAAACACAGCATTTAGAACACCTATACGGGTACCATTCATACTCAACATACATAGTTTCTTTGACAAAACCCTCCCCCTCAGGTTCAGGAATGGCCAAAGTGATTTCCTCACGCAAATCATTTTCAGCAGAAACCTCGATTAAAGCTCTAGCATAACTACTTCGGCCCCACATGTCCATACACATCGAAGTAGTGTACGAATCCAGAAGTTTCGGATCCCCAATTGTTGTAGCAATCATACTCAGCTCGTCTTCTGTGTAAGCAGCAATTGGAATATCATGAATTTTAACCCATACCTGAACCTTTTTAACCTCCTTTTTCTCCAACTTGACAGTCGGATTCCACACACAAAGAAACAACGGTTGAGAGCGAATGATCCACGTGTAACACCTGTGTCATTTCAACCATCAAAAAAAATGCCAAACCAATGAAATAATGTATTTCATACTTTGGACTTGTATAAATATGTGTATCTTTTGCACATATCAACTCATGTTCGATTTCAAGCTCTAAATCGCTTTCTGGAAGGTTATACACGCACTGATGCGTAAATATAACCAGTTTAACGCAACAAACACTCCGGAATAGTGAAATAGGCTTAACATACCTTAAATAACCTTTACATAACTTAGATATAAGTTTTGGAAGGTTTGGTGTGGTGAAATCAAAGTTTAATCGCTTACAGGGACTAAAGTTGACAAACTGCGAAAGTATGCCAATTTGAACTGTAACAGATATTCCGGAACATGACCATAAGTTAAACATACCATAAATATCCTTTACATAGCTTAGAAATAGGCTCTGAGGTGTTCGGTGTGCTAAAATAAACTTTTGGGTCATTCAGGGACTAAAAGTGTCAAAAAGTGCACAAGTTTGCATTTTCGCGCATAACTTACGTTCTGAATACATCCGGACATCCAAAAATTTATGTAAGCACTAAAATATTTTATTTTAGTGTTCGCCATAAGAAAAATCCATTCGTCACGTCATTTGGATCGTTTTTCGCGCTTGTGCGCATTCCGTCGTAATTAAGCGAACATCGCGTTCGTACGACCAAACGAACCAACATCCGGCATATTTTTGAGCATGTTTTGAGTTCCCTATACTTTAACTTCATTTTAGAGCCTTGAAATGAGGTTAACGGGGTTCAAACGCATCGAAAAAGGCCTTAAACACGTGCAGGGACCATTTCTGCCAACTTTGAAACATTTCTGAATCAGAGGGGTGCTAGCGTAGCGCGAGCCCTATAGGCTTTACCAGTCGCGCTACGCGACTGCCTATGCTGGACAGAAAACATGCAGAAATATCAGTTTTGCACTTTCGGGACCAGATTCGATGTATTAGCCGTTGTTTAATTCACAACCACACATTCTAACATGCTTAGTCAGCGGATAAGGATGAAATTTAGGCACCATAACTTTGCAACACATGTATGGATGGAATTTAAGCACCTAAACACCATAACTTTGCAACACATGTATGGATGGAATTTAAGCACCTAAACACCATAACTTTGCAACACATGTACGGATGGGATTAAGGCACGTTTTCCATGAAACGATCTTAACGGTTCGGGTATTCCTATAAATACCCCATACCCCCCATTGCTAAAATCACTAGAATTCTGATTTGAGAACCTCTAAGTTGAAACCATTGTTTCATACCTGAGATTCTTGAATCGGGATTAGCATTCGGGGACCCTTCGTAAGTATTCTTTCGTTCTTTTCCTTATTTTACTGCTTTTCGAGTCAGAAAGTCAAACTTTGTTTGACTTTCAGCGTTGACCAGTAATGGTCAATGCGAAGTTCGTTTGAACTTCGCAACGTGAGTGTAATCACGTTGGTCATAGTCCCTTGGGACTATGCCCACTGATTACCACGTTGTTTAGGGTCGTAGGGTAAGCGATCTGATAAATCGCTTATACCTCGAACCCGACCCAGTTTGGTCGATCATTAGGATCCGACCAAACACATTAGGTGACCATAGTAGGTAGGGAATAACCTTCCGAGGTTATACCCTATGGTCACATCGTTTAAGTAGTTGTATGATAGGTAGTTTATATGCCTTAGGTAAATTACCAGAATACCCTTTTCATGTATAATTGGTAATTAAGCATATGTAACCTAAACCTTTGTCACATAACTGATTATATAATATGTTTAGGCATATAACACTTGTCATAGGGCTAGTTAGGCGGTCCGAACGCGTTTCACGCGAACGACGCGTTAAAGTAGCATAAGCTACCTAAACGGGTCGTAATGGGTCGAAATCACTTAGGTTAAGTTTCATTTAGTATGTAGGCTTTGATTAACCATATCACATGAGTTCCTACACTCATTTGGTTTACAAACCCTCATGCTACCCAGTCTTCCGATTTAGGTCCGGTTTATTAATGTAGTTACCTATATTAGGTGCCGTTTGATATTCCGCGATCTCTAGCATTGCTTGGTGATTATCCTAGGACTTCTGAGCAATCTCAAGTGAGTACATAGACCCCTCTTTTACTGTTTTCCAAACTGTTTTGGGGTGGAACACATGTGCCTACTTGTTACATTCATGCTTTCCCGTTTTCACATCATATACCTGCTATGTTCGTTAGTACATTATAGTACATGATTTCAATACATTTTATGCTATGTATGTCCATTATGTGCATACTTAGTACATTGTTTTACATTGCTTTTCTGTTGCATATGCTTATCCAGCATATGAACACATTATACTACATATTGAACCGTTGTAAACATTTGACTATGTGAACCGTTGTAATCATTTGACTATGTGATCCGTTGATATCTGTGAACCGTTTGTATCAGTGATCCGTTGATATCTGTGAACCGTTTGTATCTGTGAACCGTTTGTATCTGTGAACCGTTTGTATCTGTGAACCGTTTGTATCGGTGAACCGTTTGTATCTGTGAACCGTTTGTATCTGTGAACCGTGTGAACCGTATTTGACTATACATGAACATTTCTATACTTGTTAAACATTTCATCTTGATAGTTTGGTTTGAGTAAGTGATTAAGTAACGAGGCGTGTGTAATATGATACAAGCATGGTGGATACGCCGCTGGTACTTCCTATATATAAGTGTTTGTATGGTATTACATATCGTAGCGTTATTTGAATCATTTCAGTTTGAGACATATAACATTTTATACAAATAACATACTTTTCACAAGACATTGTTTTACAAACAACTTATCTTATACAAATCCATTTTACTATGGTTATTCATTTAACCATACATTATTCACTTATTTATACATATCATCTGAACTCATTGTTTTTCAAATGATTTACAAAACAAAGCAAATAACAAGGTTCATGACTAAACATTTTCTCAAACATAAGTCATGGAACCTATTTTCACAAAACCTATGTATCTCACAGGCATTTTTATGCTGACGTACCTATTTTCACATGTGTTTTTCAGGAGCTGTTGCATAAGATGATCAAGATACACATAGGCAGACTTGGGCTTTAGTGACAATAAAAGATGCAAGACTAGTTAATTATGTTGTATTTCTTTGTTTGTTAAGACATTGTAACACTTTTAATCAATAAAACGAAACTTCAATTGCCATGGATTTGAAACAATTAATTCTGTTACAACACTCCCCGACATTTCCGCCACGTTTTGTATGTTCTACGTGGTCGGGGTGTGACACCACGGGCCTTCTTTCAGCGCATCCAGCATACCAGCTTCATTAGAGAACTTGAAGAAGAAAAAGCCATTTGCATTCATCATGGATTTTTGTAAACCAAATTTCTTCCAGTTATTACGAACGAAATAATCCACAACCGGGAACGCCACACGATCTCCTAAAAAAATATCCATACAAAGTATTAGCTAACTTATATTGCATAGGTCGAACAGACTCCCGCGGAAGAACAACATCACATCCCTTATGCATAACTGGACTTGCAAGATTTCTAAAGTTAACTTTCCTTGACCTGGTAGCCATAACCGATTCTGCATACGACCTTGCTTTCGAGGATTCACCTTGTACAGGATTAAATTCCCTCGAGTTTAAATCAGATATCGAACCCTCAACTCCAACCTCTTCATGAATCACCTGATTATCCTCTACCCCACCATTCAGATCATCCGGCTTCTCCAAAGAGACCGGCACCGTAATCTTAGAGAGTTCATCAATAACATTAATCGGTTTAGGTTCATTGATTACAATACCCCGCCTAGGGAGCGCAGTGTTACCATCGATGTTGACGACTCGGCTGGCAATACCTCGGTACGGTAATGGCGGCTTACCACGATCACCCTGGTTATTTTCCCCAGCTTTCTTACGTTCATCCATACCAGAAAAAACAACTCTCACTTCAAACAAAATCAGAACACACCATGCAGCACAAACACGAAGACCAGAAAACCAGAAAACCAAAAACACAGAAGAACGAAAAACCCTAAACTAGCAAAAAACCCTAGGCCGTGCTTCTAACAAAATCGAATAGAGTTCTTGTTTAATCTAGGTTTCTGCCTAACCAGAAGGACCGATAAAACAATAGATCTATCCAACTTGATCGAGAACACAGATTCAGGCGGCGATTGAGAAGAAACGAAAACAAAATCCTAGTTTTAATCCGATTTCAAGTGCTAACGAGTTCGAAATAGAGTTCTGATTAATCAAAACTCTAATAATCAGACTGTTATACACCAGATCACGAAGAAGAAACTAAGATTGCGAGAAAGACAAAGATCGACATGCTAGGAGAGAGCATTAGGGTTTATATGGACGGAAATTGGTGATCAAAACCCTACTTCCTCTCTCAAACTTGCGAACGACAAGCACCCCCCCCCCCCATCGAGGCGATCTTGTAGTTCGAGACATTAGTTTGTTAGTCGAGCCCCTCTTGATTAGTAGATTTATATTATGTCAATCCTTTAATTATTTGATCTTGTTATGATGGTATGGTTGTTTTATTAGTACATATGAGTGCATGATGATAGGATCTTATATGTATCAACTGTTAATCTAAAAGTATGATTAAAGTTAGTGGTTAATGAGATAGGGTAATGTGTGTCACGATTTTATAGCATGCTAAATGATCACTAAAACAGATTAGTTGTTTCATGCGCAGTGTTCAGACGGATCGATGGTTACATGATGATTACATGATGATTTGTTAGGATATTGATATTGTATAACGAATTCTAAGAACTTGTCATGATATAATGGTTTGTTAAGCATGATTATTACATAATGGATTGCCAGATTATGTTACTGTACGATGATTCATTATTATATGAATAACATGAGGAACAAGTGGGGTTGGATAATAATTGTACATCCAGGACTAAACCAAATATTGGGTAAACAAGTATGGTTATTGCCATATTGAAATAATAACTTAGGACGATAAACTGGAGTCTTGGGCTTGAGGCGTAATTGGGTATATTTCGGGTAGGGTGCTTGGGTAAACATGTCATGTGGGTTTTGTGATTGGGTCGAGTATAAGGTGTGGGCCGGGCACTAATGGGACACACACACACCCACACAAACTAGCTCACATTTTATTTATGACTTGTAATTGGGCTGCACTAGTCAAGGAGGACTAATTAATTGGGCTGTTTTGGAAGTCAGGCCACTCATTTTCTGTTCGGGCTTTAAATGAATTATGGGCTGCACATGTTAAACACTTGGGTTTGGGTAAATATAACAGGCCGTACATGTGGGTTGAGGATCAATTGTTTTGGGCCGAGAAACTTAGATAGATGGGCCGATATATTACTATCAAATGGGTTGGTCAAACTAAGGGGTATGGTTCGGTTAGTTGTTTGTGTATAGATTGAATTGTTTGTGCACTATAAACTATTAATTTACATATATAGTCCAATTTAATAGGTAATATACTAGGTATGGTTCGGGAAGTGGGTATTGTCAGGACATGTGTTAGCATGGGCATCCGAATTTAATAGGTAATATACTAGTCACACATCTCTGATTACAAGTGGATAGCATGATTCCATTATGGGTTAAATAAAAAGTCAGTGGATTGTAAATTGGTGGTTCAAATTTTGTATAGGAATTATAAGTCCTTGTCGATTATATATGTTAATTGTTATGACTGGAACTATATGGGTGTTACTTATACATTGAATTGTGTGGTATGTGATTATGGAATATGTGAATTAATCGTACATGAAATATGTAGTATATGTGCTCATGAAACTGATTGTTATCGGTAACCATGTTAGGATGTGCGTGATCAACTGTTAAACAAAGTAACCTAATTAACCGAGCAAATCCAAGGTGAGTTCATCTCTTTTGAGCATGCGTCCAGGTGGTTGGGACAGTTAGTGGGTATCCCGGGGAGGGATAAGCCTTTTGGGTAAAAACGGGAATGTTGGATAATATACTCTTCCTATCACCTTTAAAGTCCTTCCGTGTTGTTTGGTTACCGGGGAGGTAACATGGTATTAGTTAGTAGCGCTACTTAGGTTTGGCAACCTCACCCCGTACCTGGGAGGACGGGTGTTGAACTAATGACCTAGTCATGACCAATGCTTTGATAGGAGCATTGGAGAAAGGGCAATGTAAATCAGAAGCCGTCTTATATTCGGGGTATTATCAACATTACTTTTGGATTTATATTCAATGAGCTAAACTAAACACTTGGTAATCAACATTTTCGTAAAACTATGAACTCACCAGCGTTGTCTGATACACTTGTTGCATGCTCGCAGGTCCTTAGATGTTTTGGATTTGGAACTTGTTGTCTGAAGTAGCTGGAGTGGTCATGGGTCGACTGGAAGGATTCATGTGATTGATTACTTGATACTATACACTGGTTTTGAAACTGATTAACTTTGGTTTACTATTTGTTTCCGCTGAACGTGTTGGTTTTCATTAAAACTTGTTGATGACATTTTTTCATTAATAATTGGGGATTTTATTTATAAACTTGAATGGGTTCGATGTAATTAGTGGCTCGTTGTCGGTGCGTCACACGCCCAATAGGGACATTCCTTAGGTGGTATTTTGGGGGTGTAACAGTTTGGTATCAGAGCCACTGGTTATTGTGAACTTGGTTTTAAAACGTTTTTGTAAAACCAGACTATAACCAAACAGATCTGAATACGTGAATACGACCATGACACTCAACTCCAGATTGCAAGGTTCGTCTTTTCATCTGTGGTATACATTACCTGAGTAGTGTACATTTGTTTATGATGTAGCGTACAAACACACACTCGTCACTATACTATAATTACATGAGATGCTTGTTTACTCTATGATGCATAGTTGGTGTGTCGTAGTCCTTAGATTTTTGTGGTTTTATCGTTTTGTTAACCTCTGTTTGGCATTCGAGTTTGAGGAACCATTTGACATGAGTTAGGAGGAACTGAGATGAGCATGCAAATCGCAATATTATTGTGGGTGCACACATAATAATAATATGGGGTGCATGCGAGTCCCAGTGAGGCTTAACAAGTGAAAAAGGGGTTCCGTTCCGTTATTTGATCGAGGCGAAACAAAACAGTTTATTGGAGTCATAGCAGTGTATGTCTCCTACTCGAACGTGATCTTTTCACTCCTTTCTGAATCCATACTAATCTCGATGCTATCGAGTATTATCTGAACACACATCTGAACGCCTAGCGAAACGTGTAGAATGTTAGGTGCTTGCACGAACGTCCTTGAGCTGGTCTATACCTTTCTCGCTTCTCTTCGTTTGCTGGAACTCTATGTATTGACGTCTTAGACTCCGACGTGTGATCACTTCTGCAACACTCTCGCAGCATACCGCGTATTACTCAATCGACTTGCCAGATCGATGGACAAAAGGGTGAGCGTAGTATTTTACCGACCTCAGTATTTGGACAACCCTGATTACCGGCAACAAACCCCAGCAAATTGACTTCAATCGAATTCTTAACTCTAGTCAGCGACTCGTGGAAGTCAACTCTTACGAACCAATTGGGACATAAGCAATGACAATGGATTTTAGTGTGGAATATGTGGCTACCAGCACAGTGAGTAGCGCGTGGCACAGAATGTGAAAAGATGGACTTTGATGGTGAAAGATCATAGGGCTTCGTTTCAAGCAACGGCATTGGAGGCACAATCGCGGCAACATCAAGGTACTCGTAATCGTAGTGGAAATGAAGGTGACCTTAACAGGGATTGACTATTGCTAAGTCAAGGCGTCAACAACCAAGGGAATAATTATAGTATTGGGAATCCTTGCAACCGTAACAACAACATTGGAAATGATGCTCGTGGAAGGACATTCAGGATTGGCGTAGGCGACGCCAGGCATAGCAGCAACATGGTAGCTTGTATGGGTAGTTATTCACTTCGTCTTTATTCTGCCTGACCCTGATACTTCTTGAAACCGAACCTGATGTGGAATCGGCTGATGGCAAGTCAGATGAAATCTCATATGTTCGTTGGGGTGCAAACTCGACCTTGTGGGACAAGTGTTCAACATCGGCCTTCCTTCTACTACCCCTGATGGTTACAATGCAGTAATTAGTGCGGATTGGTTATTCAGAAATCGCGCAGACATACCTTGTGAGGAGAAAATTTTGTGTGGAGAATCGTTATTTGTTCTGAAGCAACAGAGTGGTGCAAAGGTTAGCGCCATTTCAATTATGAAGGCCCAGAAGCGTCTATGGAGGGAATCACCCCGCTATGTTAGCGACCGTTACTGATGTTGAGGCTAAGGAAAAGAGGATCGAGGATTCACCAATTGTTCGTAATTCCTCTCAGTGAGCTACCCGAGGAGTTTTCAGATTTACTTCCACCACTGTTAGGCAGAATCTTCGTTTGATCTCACGACAGGGGCATCCCTGATTACCTGTGCTACATACCTTCTTACAACGGGAGGGTTGCAAGGACTATCTACAGGAACTGTTGGACATGAGTTTTATTGGACATAGTTTTTGTTTGCTTTGGGGAGCCCCAGTTATACCCGTAAAGATAAGCCTTTTCGTATGTGTACTGATTATCGAGAACACAGCAAGGTGACAGTCAAGAACCGTTCGCTTTGACCATGTAGTAACACCCTGTTGACCAGTTGCAAGGGACAAGCTTCCATTCGAGGATTGACTAACGAAACTAGCTATTATCAGATGGAAGTCCGAGGGGAGAATGTTCTTGGAGCGCATAGTGAACGCAATACGGCCAGTGTGACTTTGTACACCATGACCATTGAGTTAATCAACACACCAGCAGCTTTATGGATCACATAACCCGGCCGTGTTTATCGATGTCGTTTTGGATCATTTCCAGGAGAAAAGAACATCATGGGTACCTTTGCAACTTATTTGGGAGCTCCTGGGGGAAGGAGCCACACCGCGCGAAGTCTTGATAAATGTGACTACTGGATTCGAAAGGTACATTTTTTTGGCCATGAAATCAACGAGTGGAACGCATGGGGGAGCTCGCTAAGATCCATTCTGTTAGAAACCGATTGGCACCAAAGATCCCTCGAGGATGCAACAATTTCTTGGTCACACTAAACTCTGTCGCAGATTCACCACAGGATTTTTGAAGATCGCGCAGCTTAAATCTCTTTAGCACAGTAGGGTGCTGTGTTCGTGAAAGACAAAACAGGAGGACGTCTCTTCAGCTTTCGAATCCCAACTCTGCAATGTTTACACACCGACGCAACACGAGAAAGTGATGACTTACGTAATGGACTTACAGGGAGAACTGCACGAGTCACGACCTGCGATGGAAGCCGTAGTCTTTGGATTTAAATTAGAGGCATTACTTGGACGGTACCGAATGCACCACTTAGACCGATCACAAGGGCCTCCCGTGTACCCTTGTTTCAAAAGAGCTAAACACGTGATGGCAATGCTGGGTGGAACTTTTGAATGAATACGACCGTGAAACCTGGACGTGCATGAGCTTTGCAGCTCACTATCAACTTTAACATACCTGATCAGACTCGCCTTGTTCAAACTGAAGAACTGAAGGAAGAGAGTTCTCAAGATTAACCCATGCGGGGCATGGGGAAGCAACCTTTGGCAGGTCGGACGCTATTTGCTACTTCATGGGACGAATATGAACCTCACTATACAGCAACCTTAGGGAACTGGTGCAGGCGAAGCACACGAGTCTCGATATCCTATTCATCGGAGTTTTGATAGGATGTATTAAAACCTAAAGACCATGTACGGTGATCGGGCCTGAAGGCCCACATAGCCACGCATGGGAACGAAGTTTGATATGTGGGAAAGTCAAGGTGGGGTATTAGCAACCAGAAACACATGTATGGAAATGAGAACAGACTGCCATGGATTTTGTCACTAGTCTACTTACAACTCGAAACGGAAACATTAACAACTGGGTGATCATTGATGGAATCAAGTTACCAGCACATTTTCTTGTAATCAAGGAAACTGACGAGTCTTCACAGCTGTGAATGTTCCTCTGAGAGAGGCGACTTTTAGGCACGAGGTGCCAACTCCTGTTACTTCTTATTTTGATCTATGTTTGATGTATGACAGGCTATTCAACACCCTTGGCTCACGTCTAGACATGAGCATTACTTATCACCGTAGGATAAACGGTCTGAGTAAACGAACCATCCAGACACTTGAAGACATACTGCGGGTATATGTGTGAATGACCTTCTTAAAGATTGGAAGGACACTTACCTTTGGATGATTCCTACAGCAGCGGATACCATTCTTGTAGTCAGACAGCTCTGTTTGAGGCATTGTATGAACTGTAACGCTAATCTCCTGGTTGGATTAAGGTGGGTGACAACCTAATCACAGGTCCAGGACTTATGCTCGAAATTCTTGGGAAGATTGTTTGGGTCGGAAATCGCTTGGTGGCAACGTGAGACCGTCAGGAAAGCTGATAAGCTTAGGAAACACTGATAGTTCGCTGCAAGCGAACGTATCATGATCGGAAGTCTCACCCTGGGAGGGTGCAGTGCGCTTTGGGAAGCGCGGCAAGATGAATTTACGATATGGCCCACAAACTAGACTTGCCCGATGCATCAGGTAATGTTCACGATGTCATTGATGCCTCGAATCTAAAAGAAGCGCTTGTTCGATGAAACACTTGTGAGACCCCTAGGATTAATAAGAAGTTGCAGTTGGTTGAGGAATCCATTGAAAACATGGACCAGGAAGTCAAGGTTCGTTAACACAGTCGAATTTCAATCGTGAGAGTTCGTTGGACACAAGACGTGGACCGGAGTTCATGTGGGAACACAGTAATCAGAGGAAGTATTGGTATCTTCAGTTGTGCAAACGGTTGAATCAACCTCCGATATCATTGGTGAATTTCGGGACGAAATTCCTTTCAAGTTGGGGATGACATGGTACCCGCGGAAAATTCCACAGTCATCCTGATTCCACACTTTGCCGTTTTGGGTTACTTATTAAATTTCAGGACGAAATTTCTTTCAAGTTGGGGACGATGTGACAACCCGAACTTCCAAGGTTAGTCTTGTAATCTTAGCTCCTCGTTACCCCTTTTCTAGGTGTTAGAACGTCCTACTCAGTTATAACTTCATTTTTTTTTTGGGTAAAGGGTTACCCCGGTGATTCTATATATTCACAACCAACCAAAACAAGAAGTGCAGAGAGTCTACACTTGTTCAATCTTGAGACATGCCCCAAGAAAGTAGAACGATAAAAAAAACTAGAAAACAACTGAAAACATCAGCCAAAAACAACTAGCCTATAATCTAGACGATTAACAAACATCACTAATCACTCGCCATTAGCCTGATCTTCAGCATCCGGTATCTCCCATTCACCTAGCAGTCTTCGGACTCTATCAGTCTGCTTCATCTTCACTCCCATGAGCTTGTAACGAATAGTCTTTATTATCAACTCATAAATCACCTCCGGAGGTCTCATTTGGTTCTTGAACAGCCTCATATTTCGTTCTTGCCAAACAAAATATGCCGTAGCCGCCACCAAAATCCTACTAACATAATCAGCCGCGAGTTTAGATCTACATCTGTGCATTAACCAGGCTACAATATCATCCCACTTCGAATCTACATTATCCATACCCGCCTTCGACCGAACCATAGCCCATATCTGAGCCGAGAATTTGCATTCAAAGAACAGATGGGCATGGGAGTCATGATTCTCATAACATAATAAACAGCACATCATATTCATATTTTTCCGCCTCGAGAAATCCCATTGAAGGATAATGTCTTGTGTAAGCAGTTTCTTTCTCATAATCAGCCATAATAAGAAAGAATGTCTTGGGACACATTGGTTAAACCAGACAATATTACTCCACTCGGTCTCTTGCTCTCTATGCCGAATTGTATCCCAAATATAAGACGACGAGACTTCATTCACATCATCACCCACCCGCCAAAGAACATAATCACATTTATTAGGAATCAGATGAACTTGATCTAGATGTATGAGGACCGGAAATAAATCTCTCCAAGCCGTGGGCCACTGCCAACCCCCCTCTAAATGAATATCAGCTACTGTGTCTTCCAGTCTAAAGCCTGCATTAGTAATAGTTCGGGGAGACAAAAAATTACCTAGTGGCCCTAAGGCACACCACGTATCATACCAAGCGGACGTCGATCTCCCATTTCCAAGAGCCGTCCAAATATGATTCCTGATAGTTGGACGCAATTGAAGTAATTTCCGCCAGCTCCAACAGCAATTTGTAGGAACCTTAACAACCCAAAAACTTTTACCCTTTAATTTGTAAGCATGCACCCACTCCACCCAAAGAGATTTTCGTTTAGTGATGACACTCCAAATATGATTCGCCATGAGCGCTTTATTAACATCACCTATGCGTCTAATACCCAAGCCCTCTTCATACTTCGGGGTACACACAGAAATCCAAGAAACCTTTGCCCTTCCTCTTTGAAACGAACTATCTTGATTCCACAAAAAATTTCTCATTCTAGCTTCTAAATCAAGAGTCACCCGAGACGGTAATATAAAAACGGAGGACCAATAGACATGTAAAGAAGAAAAAACCGCCACAATGAGCTGAAGCCGGCCAGCAAAAGACAACAACTTATTTCGCCAGTTCGAGATACGTTTCTCTAGCTTTTCAACCAAAACACTACAATCCTTATAAAGAAGTCTTGTGGAGATAAGAGGAACCCCCAAATATTTAACCGGGAGGGAGCCCTCCTCAAAAGGCGTCACATTCAGAATAGCATTCTTGACATGTTGACTCACATTACAAAAAAAGACAGTACTCTTCTGAACACTAGGAACCAAACCAGACATATTAGAAAATTTTGATAGAGATAACATAATGCACTTAGCTGAACTAACATCCCCTCGAGCGAATAAGAAAAGGTCATCCGCAAAGCACAAATTAACAATATGCTGTTTCTCACATCTACTGTGAAACCTAAACGAGGAATCCATCTTGGTCTCATACTGTAAGATACCTGTCAGAATCTCCATCACCAGCGTAAAAAGATAGGGGGATATTGGATCCCCTTGTCTTAGGCCTCGTTTCCCTCGAAAATAGCCATGACTATTACCATTAAGACACACAGAATACGTTGGAGTTGTAACACAAATCATAATCCAATCCACCATTCTAATATCAAAACCAAAGCCAATAAGAACACTTCTTAAAAACCGCCAATCCACAGTGTCGTAAGCTTTCTGA
Source organism: Helianthus tuberosus (assembly GCA_030545235.1). Lineage (NCBI taxonomy): Eukaryota > Viridiplantae > Streptophyta > Magnoliopsida > Asterales > Asteraceae > Helianthus > Helianthus tuberosus. Next base: position 112,915,376 of record CM060415.1, on the reverse strand, counting down.
ATGTCGACTTTAAAAGCACATCTAGGGGGGCCAAAATTCCTGTGATAGTTATGCATGAGTTCCTGAGTAAGTAATATGTTATCCGAAATTTTACGACCTGGAACAAACGCCGACTGGTTGACACTAACAATCATATCCAGGGCCACTTTAATACGATCTGCAAGAATCTTGCTGATACATTTGTAAAGAACATTACAGCACGCTATCGGACGGTAATCAGTAACACTAGAGGGGGTCGCAACTTTCAGCACCAGCACAATAAAAGTGTGATTTAATTCCCGTAACAATTTTCCAGTGGTGAAAAAATCGATAATAGCATTCGTGACCTCCTCACCTATGATCGGCCATGCTCCCTTATAAAAAGCCGACGAGTATCCATCAGGACCTGGAGCTCTATCAATGCCAATCGAGAATAAAGCCTTCTTAACTTCATCCGCTGTAACCTGACGAACCATATTACTAGCACACTCGGGATCCAAGACACTTGTAAACAATTCAGCCGAGGGAGTTAAAGCAATACTATCTTGACAACCCAAAAAGTTTTCATAATGTTGAACAAGAGCTATAGGAACAGCATTACCTTCAAACGTCACACCATTCAGATCCTTTATGATATCAATCCGACTTCTATGATTTCTAGTCTTCAATGTTGAGTGAAAGAAAGCCGTATTCATGTCTCCAGCTTGAAGCCAGTCCACTTTAGATTTTTGCTTTAGGAAACGCTCCTCATCTAAGCAAGCAACCTGGTACTCACACGTAATTGAGGCCTCTTCGGCCCGTAAGTCGACATTCAACGGATCAGCATCAAGATGTGTTTGAATACCATCCAACTTAGATCTAAGGTCACTGACCTTCCGATGCAAATTACCCTGATTGAACAGAAGAGCCCTCAGAGGAGTCTTTAACGCTCTGAGCTTTTTCACAATCCTGAATTGAAGCACACCGTCTACATTCAGCTCCCAAGACTGTTTATCAATATCCAGAAATTCTGGCTTATGGATCAGAAAATTAGCAAACTTAAAAGATCTTCGTTTACAAGGCTCAGGTTTCGGAATTTTAAGAATACATGGGCAGTGATCCGACAGCCTATACGGATGAAAAATGGCAATTGCACTAGGAAAATCCACTACAAATTGAGTATTCCCCAAAATCCTGTCAATCTTCTTTAATAAGCCCACACCCTCCTTAGGTTTTTGATTCCATGTATAATGGAGACCTGAGCTATTAATATCAAAGACTTCGATATCATCAATGCACATCTGGAACTCCCTCATACCAGCCGAGATCGTGGACGTTCCCAAGGATTTATCTTCAACATTTAAAGCCGAATTGAAATCACCCATAATTATCCATGGTTGTTTATCAACTAGAACCTTATGCATAGAAAGATGCTGCCACAAATCCCTCCTAGAAACATAGTAATTCGCTGCATAAACAATCGAACAAAACACCACCTTTTTGTCAATCTTGAAACGGAGCTGGACATTCATGACTTGAGATGTTTGATTCAAAACCATAACCTCAAACACATCTGGATTCCAACCAATAATAATTCTAGTACCTTTATCACATTGGCCTCCATTAGACGTCCAATCCCAATTCCGGAAAACAGAATTACACACTTTATGAAGATTACCAACGTTAACATGGGACTCTAAAATAGCACAGAAACTCAAGTTATTCTCTTTGACAATCTGTCGAACCTCCTTTTGTTTCAGGGGGTGGTTCAACCCCCTTATATTCCAGGCTGCTAGACTAATCATCAGTAACTTGTTGATCAGGAGTGCTTGCCCCTGTAATATTAACCGGCTTTTTATTCCCTTTAACCATAAACTCATTTGTTTCATTATACCCCTCCAAAACCTCCTCATCATCCGAGTTTACGAACCCGTCATCTCCTTTTTTGTTATCCCCTTTTTCATTCTCCGTACCCATATCTTTCAGCGCATCAAAAGGGTTAGTGGACACAAAAACATTCCCCGTTTTCACTACTTTGGTCGCATATTTCGGCTTAGACACCACAGGTCTATATTCGAATTTTGATTTTTGCTTGTTAACTTGAATCCCATTCCTTTTCGCAGCTTTTTTGCCATATACCCCAATATAACCATCCTCGTCAACAACAGGTGTTTTCTTATCCGGACGTGTTCCTTGAGCTACATAGTTACGTGCCTGATTGTCATTCTTTTTTATCTTTTTCGGTTGCTTCGGACAGGTCTCATTGGAGTGACCGAACACACAACAAGAAGCACATCTGTGAGGGCTCCATTCATACTCTACATACATGGTCTCCTTGACAAACCCCTCCCCTTCTGATTCTGGTATAGCTATGGTAATCTCCTCTTTAAAATCAGTCTCCGCCGAAATTTCTACCAACGCACGAGCATAACTGCTTCTACCCCATCCATCATTACACATAGACGTTGTAAAAGTATCCAGCATCTTAGGTTCACCTATGGTCGTAGCCACTAGACTTAGCCCATCTTCCGTATAAGCCGCTAGGGGAACATCATGAATTTTTACCCATACTTGAACTTTTTTCACATCTGTCTTTTCCAGCTTGGTTGTCGGAGTCCAAATATTGAGAAACAATGGTTGCGATCTGATTATCCAAGGACCCTCTTTTAGAGCACTTAACATTCCTTCTTCATCCTTAAATTTAAAAAAGAAAAAGCCGTTTGCATTCATCATAGATCTTTGTAATCCATACTTTTTCCAATTTATCCGCACAAAGTACTCCACCACTGGAAATGCAAGTCGATCTCCCAAAAAAAACCCATAGAGGGTGTTCGCCAGCTTATTCTGTACCACTCGAACAGATTCCTTAGGCAATACAACATCACAGCCTTCATGCACACTTGAACTAGCCAAAGAGCGAAAATTAACCTTCTTATCCTTGTTCATACTAACCGATTCTGCATAAGATTTTGACGCTGATGTACTCCCATAATCCTGCTGACTTCCATGAAGACCTTCAACTCCATCAAGAATGTGTTGCATACCCAAAGAATCCGATTGCTTATTTTCCTCAGGAACTGGTACCGTAATCTTGGATAACTCGTCAATGACATTAAACAATTTAGGATCAGAATGATCCGTTATTACTGTACCTCGGCGAGGGCAAGCTGTGAAACCTTCAATATTCAAACCTCGACTAGAAAAACCCTTAAACTGCAAAGGAGGTTTTCCCCGATCACCCTGATTGTTAACTCCAGGCTTATTACGTTCATCCATGCTAGAAAAATCAACTCTCACAATCAGCAAAGAAACAAAACACCATGCACGAAGAACCAGAAAACAAGAAGACCTAACCGCAAGAAGAAAAATGTAAACCCTAATCTAGCATAAACCCTAATCCATACTACTTCCAAAATCGTATAGAAGTGTTGTTAACTATCTATACAACCTGATTGAAGTGCAGATTAAGGCGGCGATTGAAGATCTGGATCAAAAAACCCTAGACTTAATCCGATAATCAATGCTAACGAGTTCGATATAGAAATCTGAACAAGCAGATTCCTAATCTCAGACTGTTATACACCAGATTATGAACCAAAATCAAGGATTGCAGAGGGAGCCAGAATCGCCTAGCTAGGAGAGAGCATTAGAGTTCTCGTCTTCTACAGGATTTTCGTTTTATAACTTCATTAAACTTAAACATTTGTTAACTCGGTTAAATGACTTTTTGGCATTTGTTTGGGCCGCGCATGTTATGGGCTACATAATACTACAATACAATTTCACACCAAATCGGCCCAAATGAATTAACTGAGCCAATTAGCTTTTCTTGTGTTTTGATCAATTCGGCCCAAAAGGAAAGCTGTGGAACCTTATATTAATTTCGGCCCAAATGAATAATAGCCCACTTGTTTTAATAGTTAGCATTGTATATGTATTTGTATAGTTAGCATTGGATATGGTTCAATGGCGAGTAGATGATAATATTTTTGAGGTTTCGGCTGCACAAATATGGGATTCTATTCGGTATAGGGATCAGGAGATTGACTGGTCTAAAGTTGTGTGGTTCGCTCATTGTATACCGAGGCATTCTTTCTTACTATGGCTGATTATGAGGAAGAAGTTACTAACTCAAGATGTTATTCTCGGCTGGGATATTACGAGGAGAAAAAACATGAATATGATGTGCTGCTTGCTTTGTTATGAGAACCATGATTCTCATAATCATTTGTTTTTCGAATGTAAATTCTCATCGGAGGTTTGGGCGTTGGTCCGAGTTCGAGCGAGTATGGTTAGTGTTAATCCGAAGTGGGAGGATATTATTACATGCTTAATGTCCAGGTCTTCTTCTAAGTTAGCAGCTGATTATGTTAGCAGACTCTTGGTGGCGGCAAGTGCTTATTTTATATGGCAGGAGCGTAATTCTAGACTGTTTAAAAATCAGCTGAGACCTCCTGAGCAAGTTTACCAACTTATCATCAAGACCGTACGATATAAGCTTATGGGAGTCAAGATGAAGCGGACGGATAGAGTTCGAAAGCTTTTAGGTGAATGGGAGATTGCTGATGCTGAAAATGATGGTGATGGCGGTTGATTAGTTTTTATTTTTTCTTTGTTTGTTGCTAGATTGTAGTCTGGTGGTCGTGTTAGTTGGATTGGTGTTTTTTTTCTGGGTTTTCTTGGTGTACAGTCATGGGGCATGTCTCATGATTGAACTAGTGTAGACTCTCTACGCTACTTGTTTTATTTGTTTGTGAATATATAGAATCACCGGGGTAACCCTTTACCCAAAAAAAAAAACTTGCGAACGACAGGCGACCCCCCCCCATCGAGGCGATCTTATAGTTCGAGACATCAGTTTGTTAGTCGAGCCCCTCTTGGTTAGTAGATTTATATTATGTCAATCCTTTAATTATTTGATCTTGTTATGATGGTATGGTTGTTTTATTAGTACATATGAGTGCATGATGATAGGATCTTATATGTATCAACGGTTAATCTAAAAGTATGATTAAAGTTAGTGGTTAATGAGATAGTGTGTGTCACGATTTGATAGCATGCTAAATGATCACTAAAACAGATTAGTTGTTTCATGCGTAGTGTTCGGACGGATCGATGATTACATGATGATTACTTGATGATTTGTTAGGATATTGATATTGTATAATGAATTCTAAGAACTTGTCATGATATAATGGTTTGTTAAGCATGATTATTACATAATGGATTGCCAGATTATGTTACTGTACGATGATTCATTATTATATGAATAACATGAGGAACAAGTGGGGGTTGGATAATAATTGTACATCCAGGACTAAACCAAATATTGGGTAAACAAGTATGGTTATTGCCATATTGAAATAATAACTTAGGACCGATAAACTGGAGTCTTGGGCTTGCGGCGTAATTGGGTATATTTCGGGTAGGGTGCTTGGGTAAACATGTCATGTGGGTTATGTGATTGGGTCGAGTATAAGGTGTGGGCCGGGCACTAATGGGATACACACACACCCACACAAACTAGCTCACATTTTATTTATGACTTGTAATTCGGCTGCACTAGTCAAGGAGGACTAATTAATTGGGCTGTTTTGGAAGTCAGGCCACTCATTTTCTGTTCGGGCTTTAAATGAATTATGGGCTGCACATGTTAAACACTTGGGTTTGGGTAAATATAACAGGCCGTACATGTGGGTTGAGGATCAATTGTTTTGGGCCCAGAAACTTAGATAGATGGGCCGATATATTACTATCAAATGGGTTGGTCAAACTAAGGGGTATGGTTCGGTTAGTTGTTTGTGTATAGATTGAATTGTTTGTGCACTATAAACTATTAATTTACATATATAGTCCAATATGGTAAGTGGGTATTGTCAGGACATGTGTTAGCATGGGCATCCGAATTTAATAGGTAATATACTAGTCACACATCTCTGATTACAAGTGGACAGCATGATTCCATTATGGGTTAAATAAAAAGTCAGTGGATTGTAAATTGGTGGTTCAAATTTTGTATAGGAATTATAAGTCCCTGTCGATTATATATGTTAATTGTTATGACTGGAACTATATGGGTGTTACTTATACATTGAATTGCGTGGTATGTGATTATGGAATACGTGAATTAATCGTACGTGAAATATGTAGTATATGTGCTCATGAAACTGATTGTTATTGGTAACCATGTTAGGACGTGCGTGATCAACTGTTAAACAAAGTAACCTAATTAACCGAGCAAATCCAAGGTGAGTTCATCTCTTTTGAGCATGCGTCCCGGTGGTTGGGACAGTCAGTGGGTATCCCGGGGAGGGATAAGCCTTTTGGGTAAAAACGGGAATGTTGGATAATATCCTCTTCCTATCACCTTTAAAGTCACTCCGTGTTGTTTGGTTACCGGGGAGGTAACATGGTATTAGTTAGTAGTGCTACTTAGGTTTGGCAACCTCACCCCGTACCTGGGAGGACGGGTGTTGAACTAATGACCTAGTCATGACCAATGCTTAGATAGGAGCATTGGAGAAAGGGCAATGTAAATCAAAATCCGTCTTGTATTCGAGGTATTATCAACATTACTTTTGGATTTATATTCAATGAACTAAACTAAACACTTGGTAATCAACGTTTTCGTAAAACTATGAACTCACCAGCGTTGTCTGATACACTTGTTGCATGCTCGCAGGTCCTTAGATGTTTTGGATTTGGAACTTGCTGTCTGAAGTAGCTGGAGTGGTCATGGGTCGACTGGAAGGATTCATGTGATTGATTACTTGATACTATACACTGGTTTTGAAACTGATTAACTTTGGTTTACTATTTGCCTCCGCTGAACGTGTTGGTTTTCATTAAAACTTGTTGATGACATTTTTTCATTAATAATTGGGGATTTTATTTATAAACTTGAATGGGTTCGATGTAATTAGTGGCTCGTCGTCGGTGCGTCGCACGCCCAATAGGGACATTCCTTAGGTGGTATTTTGGGGGTGTGACAAACATACCTATGGCATCAAGATCGTCACCTTTAACACCATAATATACTCCCGGTCGGCTCGATTTGAATTAATGAATGTACACGTCGTCGTCCATAGAAAATAACCACACAAATAACAATTAAGCACTTAATCACATAATGGTCCAAGATAACATAAAATCACCAAGTGATCTTAGCAACGTTCTGAAGAATAACACAATAAGAACAGTTATATATAGGAAGTACCATCGGCGTATCCACCGTGTTCTTATCGCATCATACTCCTCCCGTTACCTTAATCGCTATAGATTTTATGCCACCATACTTAACAAGGCTTACTATGATTCTCATGCGTCGAATCTCATAATTAAGTGTGCACCCATAATTACTCGTTTCGTCGCATGGTCCACATAGCTCCTCTTGTTAAGCGAGGGTAAACAAATAATAAGGTCGAACTATCGTCTAAATCAAATAAATATTGTCACAACATAACATCTGTCAATCGAATCGTGTTTTGTACTAGCAATGATAGCACTACTCGTCTTGCATACAACGAATTTAGTAGTAGGTATTTCATTCTAGTACAAATGTTTATATATGTTTCATATTAACCAAACAGGTAGAATGCAACATATACTAATCATGCATTGTCATCATAATGTAAGCATATCAAGAAAATGTTTTCAAATCATGCACTAGGTATGCTAAGTTAACACACTAAGCAAAATGGATTTGAAAATTAGTGTACTAAGTATGTTAAGTCAACATACGAAGTAAATTGTATTTATAATCATGTACTATACATATTAGATAAATAAATCATGTATGTAATGTCATGATCACAAAATAGTATTAACTTGTTCATAGTATTCGTATCGATCGTGTTGCAAGTTCGTATGAATGCACTAGAGTGCAATCATGGTATGCTAATTTACAAGATTTAGTTCCTAAAGAACGGAATCCTCAAAGTCAGCATGTAGTTGTAATTACACATAGTGTAATCCTATTAGAGTTTGTAATTGGAAAATGAATAACAAGGATAAAGATAAACTTCTTGAAATTTATATTGTCATTATAAACATAGTTGAAATATGTACATTGTTTTCGAAAATAAACAGAAAATATAGAGGTTCAAATGATCATAAGTGCTTGATCATTAGCTTGAGCCTCATTGACGTTGAATACTCGTCCAATAGCATTGGCAAGCTTGGGGCAGTTTCGCTTGAAATGATTTAAATCACCACAATTGAAACATGCTCGAGGGCGATTTTGAGTAGGGGCTGCTCGGTTCTGGATACGACAGGTCACAGCTAGATGTCCAAATAAACCACAGATTGTACACTGGCGACAAGGAGAATTTGATGCGTGATGATAGTTGCAATGATTGCACCGAGGTTGCTTTCCACGATAAAATCCCTTAAAGGGTACTGAGTTTAGTGGAACAGGTGCAGGAATTGCAAAATTCTTTGAAGCCTTGCGCTTCTTAGAATTTTTGGAAGATTCGGCCTTGGTTCGTTTTGAGTTCTCATTAGTAGTTTCGGTGTTTTGTTTCTTGTCTCCTTTTCGAAATAGTTTACCTTTTCTAACCTGGGAGTCGGTTAAGATAGCAGCTAATTCCTTAGACACCCTAAGCGTTGCAGGTTGGATGCCAGTGACAATGTCTTAGACAAGATCAGGTAGGCCATCAATATATTTCTCAATGGCCCGATCCAAAGGTGTGACCATAGTGGGGCAAAGTAAGCTTAACTGTTCAAATCGGTCAGTATAGGCACGGCTTTCCCCACTATCTTATTTTAGATAATAGAACTCGTTTTCAAGTTCCCTTATTTCGCTTCAGGGGCAGAATTCTTTCTTCATAAGATCCTTAAATTCTTCCCACGTTAGTGCCATTGCCATATCGGCACCTCGGTCTCTCATAATACCATTCCACCAAGTGAGTGCTCTCCTTTAGAAGACACTCGAGGCGAAATCTACATTGCGCTCATTGGGACATTGAACATGGCGGAATGTGCTTTCTATACTTTCAAACCATTGTAGGAGCGTAGTTGCTCCTTCAGACCCAGAAAATTTTGATGGCTTAGCTGAATTAAACATTTTGAAGTCACACTGAGCATTGTTATTATTGTTATTGTTATTTGCCTGGTTTATCTGAGTAATGAGGTTCTGAATCACAGCAATCATCTGCTGAACGATTGTGGCTGCGAGGGCAGCATTCTCAGTTTGATTGCGTCTAGGAGGCATCTTGAAAGTATAGCTATAGTGAAAATCAAAAAAGTTAGATTAACCAAATTGTTATGAGTTCGTAACATCATTGTATTGTGAAAACTTTGATCTAGTAAAATCTTGTTCATAGGTCTCGTTCTTGTACTTAGAAAACATAGTGTTAACTTTGACTTAGTAAAATCTTGTTTATAAATCTCGTTCTTGTACTCAGAGAATACAGTGTTGTGGATTTTGTTTTGAAACAAGATTTGTTTGAAAAAAAATAAACTTTTGTAATATTTTTGGATAAGAGAATACAAACCAAGTTTTTTTTTTTGGGTAAAGGGTTACCCCGGTGATTCTATATATTCACAACCAATAAAACCAAGTAGTGTAGAGAGCCTACACTAGTTCAATCATAGGACATGCCCCATGAAAGTAAACAAAAGAACCAAAAACAAAAAACAAGAAACCAAATGTCCACTAGACTACTCTCTAGACCACCAAAACACAAAATAAATCAAAACTATTCAGCCACCATCATCAATAATGTCATTGCCATGAATCTCCCACTTCCTACAAAGTCTTCGAACATTTTCAGTATTCTTCAGTCTCGCTCCCATCAGCTTGTACCGAACCAAACTAATGATTTTGTCACTAACAATCTCCGGAGGTCTCATCCGATTCTTGAACAGCATGATGTTACGCTCTTGCCAAACAACATAAGCACTAGCCGCCACCAATAGTCTCGCAACATAATCAGTAGCTAACTTAGAATTAGATCGAGTAAGAAGCCAATTAACAATATCCTCCCACTTAGGTTGAACCGTATCCATACCCACTTTCTGTCTCACAATATGCCAAACTTTCGAAGAGAAATCACATTCAAAGAGCAAGTGACTATGAGAGTCATGATTAGCATAGCATAACAAACAACACATCATATTCATATTCTTTCTTCGAGAAAAATCCCAGTTAAGAATTTTATCTTGAGTGAGCAGCTTACCTTTCATGATCAGCCACATTAAGAACGCATGCCTCGGGATGCATTGGGTAAACCAGACAATAGTGCTCCATTCTATCTCGGTTTCTTTATGACGAACCGAGTTCCAAACCCCTGAAGACGAGAATACACTCGTGTTATAACCATAACGCCACATAATTCTATCAGGTTTATTCGGTATAATTTGGATTTGATCTAGCTGAATCAGAACCGGAAATAAGTCTCTCCAAGCAACCGGCCACTTCCACTCACCATTGTCGTGGATGTCAGAAACCGAAGCCTCTAACCGGAAGCCTGCATTTGAAATAGCTCTAGGCGAAATAAACTCCCCAAGCGGCCCAATTTCACTCCAAATATCATACCAAGCCGAGGCCGATGTCCCATTACCAATATCAAACCAAAAAAACTCCCTCAAATACGGACGAAGCTGAAGTAGCTTTCTCCACGAGTAACTACATGTAGAGGGAATTTTAGCAATCCAGAAATTTTTACCTTTTAACCTGTAAACATGAACCCAATCCACCCACAAAGACTTCCTCCTAATAATAATACTCCAAATGTGATTAGTCATAAGAGCTTTGTTTACATCGCCAATTCGCCGAATACCCAAACCTCCTTCATATTTAGGAAGACAAACTGCTTTCCAAGAAACCTTAGCTTTGCCCTTCTGGAAAACTGTATCTTGAGACCACAAAAAATTTCTCATCTTAGCCTCCAACTCATGAACAACTCTAGTCGGAAGCATAAACACAGAGGACCAGAAAATATGCATAGAAGATAAGACAGAAATAATAAGTTGCAATCTACCAGCAAACGAGAGTAACTTATTCCTCCAATGCATGATACGTTTGTCTAATTTTTCCAGCATAACACTACAATCTTTATACACCAGACCCGACGATATTAAAGGAACACCAAGATAGCGAACAGGCAAAGAACCCTCCTTAAATGGCATGATATTCAGAATAGCACTTTTAATATAACTTGGAACATTGCAAAAGAAAACTGTGCTTTTCTGATTGTTAGGCACCAGACCCGACATCAAAGCAAACTTAGAAAGAGAGCTCATAATATACCTAGCTGAAGCAATTTCTCCTCTAGCAAATAGAAAAAGATTGTCCGCAAAACAAAGATTGATGCAAAATGGCCGTCAGAACTTTGAAAGAAGAATCAATCCTTAACGAATGATGCAAAATGGCCGTCAGAACTTCCATAACAAGAGTAAACAAATACGGGGACAGAGGATCTCCCTGACGAAGCCCACGATTACCTTTGAAATACCCATGCACATTACCATTGACACAAACAGAATACGATGTAGTAGAAACACACACCATAATCCAGTTCACCATCGATGCATTGAATCCGAATCCAAGCAGAATATTTTTCAGAAAGTTCCAATCAACCGTATCATAGGCCTTTTGGATATCAACTTTAAAAGCACATCTTGGGGGACCAACATTCCTATGATAATTGTGCATCAACTCTTGAGTTAACAAAATATTGTCTGAAATCTTCCTGCCTGGGACAAAAGCTGATTGATTTATACTAACAATATTATTTAACACCACCTTAAGTCTCTCGGCAATGATCTTGCTAATGCACTTGTATATAACATTACAACAAGCAATCGGCCTGTAATCCGTAACAACCGACGGAGAAGGGACTTTAGGCACAAGCACAATAAGAGTGTGATTTAACTCTCGAAGCAAAAGACCTGTTTCAAAAAAATCAATGACAGCCTTTGAAACATCCTTCCCGATAATAGGCCAAGCACTCTTGAAAAACGCAGCCGTAAAACCATCCAGTCCTGGCGCTTTATCTATGCCAATAGAGAACATAGCCTTCTTAACTTCATCTGAAAATGAAATAGGATCTCATACCCGTAAAACGCACTCTTGAAAAACGCAGCCGTAATACAAACCAAGTTAATGGTTTGTGTTATAAATTCCTTTATCATTAAAAAATTTATTGTTTTTAAGATAAAATGTTTTAAATTTATTTTTTAAAATAAAGAAACTTTGTATCTGAAATTTTGAAAATTCTCATTCAAATGGTAAAAATTTGAAATTTTTAACGACACAGGTAGTGTTTCGAAAATGAAATAGGATCTCATAGTGTCGTGAAATGAAATGAAATTCATTTCAATCATCTCGAATCAAACATATCACCGAAGGTAATATGATGAAATGACATTGTGAAAGGAAATTTGTTTCGATTGTCGTGAATAGCAAACATATTACCGAGGGTAACATGAATGAATAGTGATACAAAGGTCGTTTAGAAATCGTTCGGCATAGTCAAGATGGATAGGTTTTTATAATGCTTCACGAAGACATAAAAGCCTATAAGTGGACACTCACCCTAAGAGTTCCCAGGTAAGAGTGACTGGTCCGATAATGCGGATTTGTACGAACACTCTAGCCTTAGACAGAAAACTCGGGGTACAGGCACCCATTCTTCCAGATTGCATGTGTTCACATTATTAAAACCCAAGATTTCGATGACAAACGTTTGAGAAAAACATTTGAGAAATCTTTTGATAAAAATTGTTTAAGATAAACATGTTTGCGAAATATTTTGACGAAAATGTTTGAGAAATATTTCAATGAAAATGTTTTGAGAAAACATTCTGAGGAACATCTCAAGGCATGAAGCCTAAGGTTTAGGATAAATCATCTAGGGCTAGATGATTTGTAAACCATAGAGTAGTTATGGCACGAATAAGGATGAGGATTTAGGAAAGAGTTCTGTCACACCCCGACCACGTAGAACATACAAAACGTGGCGGAAATGTCGGGGAGTGTTGTAACAGAATTAATTGTTTCAAATCCATGGCAATTGAAGTTTCGTTTTATTGATTAAAAGTGTTACCATGTCTTAACAAACAAATAAATACAACATAATTAACTAGTCTTGCATCTTTTATTGTCACTAAAGCCCAAGTCTGCCTATGTGTATCTTGATCATCTTATGCAACAGCTCCTGAAAAACACATGTGAAAATAGGTACGTCAGCTTAAAAATGCCTGTGAGATACATAGGTTTTGTGAAAATAGGATTCATGACTTATGTTTGAGAAAATGTTTAGTCATGAACCTTGTAATTTGCTTTGTTTTGTAAATCATTTGAAAAATGATAAGACCAGTTGATATGTATAAATAAATGTAAGGTTAAATGATTAACCATGTAAAATGAGTTTGTATAAGATAAGTTGTTTGTATTTAATGTCTTGTGAAAAGTATGTTATTTGTATAAAATGTTCTATGTCTCAAATTGAAATGATTCAAATAACGCTACAATATGTAATACCATACAAACACTTATATATAGGAAGTACCAGCAGCGTATCCACCATGCTTGTATCATATTACACACGCCTCGTTACTTAATCACTTACTCAAACCAAACTACCAAAGTAAAATGTTTATGTCTAATGTAAATCATGTAATATGTATCCAACATGTAAGCCTGTGATGAATAACAAATGTACTAAGTACGCGACAATAGACATACGTAGCATGTGACCTGTACTAAGTATGCAACAATAGACATACATAACATGTGACCTGTACTAAGTATGCAACAATAGACATACTTAACATGTGACCTGTACTACGTATACAACAATAGACATACGTAGCATGTGACCTGTACTACGTATACAACAATAGACATACGTAGCATGTAATGTAATGTAAAACGATGTACTAAGTAATGCACACAATGGGCACACCTAGCATAAGATGTAATAAAATCATGTACTATAATGTACTAACGAATATAGCAGGTATATGATGTGAAAACAGGAAAGCACGAAAGTAACAAGTAGGCACATGTGTTCCACCCCAAAACAGTTTGGAAAACAGTAAAAGAGGGGTCTATGTACTCACTTGAGAATGCTCAGTACTCCTTGAGTGACAACCAAACAATGCTAGAGATCACGGATATCAAACGGCACCTAATATAGGTAACTATGTTAATAAACCGGACCTAAATCGTAGGATTTAGATAGAATGAGGGTTTGTAAACCAAACGAGTATAGAGACTCGTGTCATATGGTTTAACAAAGCCTACATAGTAAATGAAACCTAACCTAAGTGTTTACGACCCGTTTAGGTAGCTTATGCTACTTTAACGCGTCGTTCGCGTGAAACGCGTTCGGACCGCTTAACTAGTCCTATGACAAGTGTTATATGCCTAAACATGTTACATAATCAGTTATGTGACAAAAGTTTAGGTTACATATGCTTAATTACCAATTATACATGAAAAGGGTATTCTGGTAATTTACCTAAGGCATATAAACTACCTATCATACAACTAATTAACGAAGCGACCATAGGGTATAACCTCGGAAGGTTATTCCCTACCTACTATGGTCACCTAAGGTATTTGGTCGGATCCTAATGATCGACCAAACTGGGTCGGGTTCGAAGGTATAAGCGATTTATCAGATCGCTTACCCTTACGACCCTAGACAACGTGGTAATCAGTAGGCATAGTCCCAAGGGACTATAACCAACGTGATTACACTCACGTTGCGAAGTTCAAACGAACTTCGCATTGACCATAAGCTGGTCAACGCTGAAAGTCAAACAAAGTTTGACTTTCTGACTCGAAAAGCAATAAAAGAAAGAAAAGAACGAAAGAATACTTACGAAGGGTCCCCGAATGCTAATCTCGATCTAAGAACTCAGGTATGAAACAATGGTTTCAACTTAGAGCTCTCAAATCCAGATTCTTGTGAGAAATGAGGTTGGGGTGGATGGGTATTTATAGGAATACCCGAACCGTTAGGATCGTTTCATGGAAAACGTGCCTTAATCCCACCCGTACAAGTGTCGGGACCTTATGGTAGCTCAAATTGATCCTTATCATCTGACTAGACAATTGAGAATGTGTGGGTGAGAATCAAACAGCTGCAACCTGCTGTTAAAAACACTGAATCTGGTCTGTCCCCAGGCTAGCGCACCGTTACTTAATAAGTGTAGCGGTGCGCTAGGCCTTAGTTTGGCAGATTTACAATTTTGGTCCCTGTCATGCATTCAGCCCATTTTCGACACGTTTAAGGCCCGTTAACCCCATTTCAAAGCTCTAAAATGAAGTTAAAGTATAGGGAACTTAAAATGTGTTCAAAAATATCTCGGATGTCGGTTCGTTTAGCCGTACGGTTGCGATGTTCGGTTAATTACGACGGAATGCGCATAAGCGCGAAAAACGATCCAAATGACGCGACGAATGGATTTTTGGCAAGCCAAACACTAAAGCATAATATAGTCATGCTTACATAAATTTTTGGATGTCCAGAGGTATTCAGAACGTAAGTTATGCGCGAAAATGCAAACTTGTGCACTTTTTGACACTTTTAGTCCCTGAATGACACAAAAGTTTATTTTAGCATACCGAACACCTCAAAGCCTATTTCTAAGCTATGTGAAGGATATTTATGGTATGTTTAACTTATGGTCATGCTCCGGAATGTCTGTTACAGTTCAAATTGGCATACTTTCGCAGTTTGTCATATTTAGTCCCTGTAAGCGAATAAACTTTGATTTCACCACACCAAACCTTCCAAAACTTATATCTAAGTTATGTAAAGGTTATTTAAGGTATGTTAAGCCTATTTCACTATTCCGGAGTGTTCGTTGCATTAAACTGGTTATATTTACACATAAGTGCGCGTATAACCTTCCAGAAAGCGATTTAGAGCTTGAAATCGAACAAGAATTGGTATGTGCAAATGATACACATATTTTTACAAATCCCAAGTATGAAATACAATATTTCATTAGTTTGGAATTTGTTTGATGGCCGTGGAGGCACAGGTGTTACAGTCTCCCCTACTTTAGGAAATTTCGTCCCGAAATTTATTTAGAGGAAACTTGTGAAGACAGATATGACGGTTTTGCTTTTTAGACAAATCCATTGAACCCTTAAGTAAAACTCTGGGCCATGTTAGGATTCTTAGCGAAAATGTCAATCCCTCAAAGAGAAGTCCTTGTAATAGCAAAACATGGAGTTTCAAACTATAGACAGGAGAACGTTTCTTATGAAGACTTATCATAGGAAATTGTGTGTGTGATTGAGATCAGAATTGGGTAGTGTGAGAATAAATGACATTGGTCAAAGTCCAAGACTTCTCCCGTATCATTACTCTTGCCACTGTTGGTCTTAACACATGACAAAACTTCCTGTGGTTCCTATGCACTGAATTCCATAATTATGTAGGCCTCCATAATTACGTAGTTCCTTGCACAGTCCGCACAGTTCATTTCATAATGCGTATGGGGGAAAAAATCAAACGAATAATCCTGTGGTGAATTAACTTGACTGCAATTGAGTCTCTTTAACTAGGTCACCAAAGGATTAGATTAACGAACAATCTCTTGATTTAGACCACCCGAGGGCCTATTTAACTACATAAATACATGATATATTTAACTAGATTGTCGAACCAATCTATTTAACTTAGATCGACGTAGGATCTCTTTAACTAAACTACCTACGGGGAAAATTTAACTACATCGACGTAGGATGTATTTAACTAGATTGTCGAACCAATCTATTTAATTTAGATCGACGTAGGATCTCTTTAACTAAACTACCTACGGGAAAAATTTAACTACATCGACGTAGGATGTATTTAACTAGATTGTCGGACCAATCTATTTAATTTAGATCGACGTAGGATCTCTTTAACTAAACTACCTACGGGAAAAATTTAACTACATCGACGTAGGATGTATTTAACTAGATTGTCGGACCAATCTATTTAATTTAGATCGACGTAGGATCTCTTTAACTAAACTACCTACGGGAAAAATTTAACTACATCGACGTAGGATGTATTTAACTTTATCAACACCTGTTGTCTTTAAACTTTGGAATAGTACTTTATAATCCAAGGGATTTAACTACAATGTAGAAGTCCATTAAGGATTTAAGATAGTACCTTTTTGAATATCCTACTACGAATCCCTCATATGAAGATAAGAAAGATTCTACGAGGATTTAGATAGCGAATATCCAGAGTATACAAAAACACAAAACACATAAGAAAACACATAAGCACATAATCACATAATTGTTTAACTTGATCATTAATTTGTTATCTTTGGACACGGATATTTAAAGCACGCCAGGAATCCAATCCGTGGATTCCATGCGACACTTAAATCATTAGAATCTAACTATGAAGATAGGAAGATCTTAATAAGAATTCGGCTTTGTCCTTATTGAATCGTAATGTACGTATTAAGGCATACGAATAATTCAATTAAGGGCTCCGATTTGAGTGATATTCATCCACAAGGATCTGATTATGAGGATAGAAAGATCCTTCATGGATTTTGGGATTTGTGTAACGAGAGATGCTTCGACACCTTGCACTAGGCGTGCTTAAGTCGATACACAAGGTAGAAAGTTCAAGAGGTTGAGGCGCTAGATACGCCAAGGCGACATATGAAGCAGAACTTGAAGGTTAAGCAGCAACAGGGTTTGCAACTGCTTTGCTTTGAACAGCAAAGCGACACATGTTAACCAAATGTCTCCATCGTCCACCGTGGGTACATTTGTAACAGGGTATTTGATTTGGATGATGACGGTTGCATTGATTTCTCCAAGGAGCGGTTCCCTTGCACGGCTTCATCCCTGAGATGAGTCATGGTGATAGCTAAATCAACGGTCTTCTGGAGTACGACGCCTATTTGTTGGGCAATTGTAGCACCTGGTCCGGACACTCGAGTCTTGTTGCGATGAAGAGGCATAATGAAGAAAATGAAAGACATAGAAGGAAACAAGCAAAAGATAGTCAAAAGAGAATATCAACACATGAAGATTGTGACCATTTGTTTGTTACCAAAGGCAAACAAATGAGATGGTGACTAATCAAAGTAAATGGGTCAATATAATGTATCGCGAAGACATGCTCGCCTATAAGTGAACACTCATCCCAAGAATTCCCAGGTAAGCACAACTGGTCTCGCGTCTGATGAGATGTATACGAAGTGCTTGCCTACACAGAAAACCCAGAATACAGGCATTCACCCTTCCAGTTTGCACATGTTCACATTATTTAAAACCCAAAATCTTTGACGAGATTTTGAAAACTCAAAGGGTTCAAAACCTAGTAATCAATCATCCTAGAACAGATGATTAGTTTTCAAAGCGGTTTTGAAATTTATGTTCTTGTTGTGGTCGTCCCCTAAGGATAGGTGACAGTATTGTTTTATGACTAAACGCAAGTAAACTTGCGTTAGGGTCCTAAGAAGGTTATAGACTAGGTCAAAGCATTACTAATAACCTAATTCCCTATAACCATTGGCTCTGATACCATCTTTTCTGTCACACCCCGACCACGTAGAACATACAAAACGTGGCGGAAATGTCGGGGAGTGTTGTAACAGAATTAATTGTTTCAAATCCATGGCAATTGAAGTTTCGTTTTATTGATTAAAAGTGTTACCATGTCTTAACAAACAAAGAAATACAACATAATTAACTAGTCTTGCATCTTTTATTGTCACTAAAGCCCAAGTCTGCCTATGTGTATCTTGATCATCTTATGCAACAGCTCCTGAAAAACACATGTGAAAATAGGTACGTCAGCATAAAAATGCCTGTGAGATACATAGGTTTTGTGAAAATAGGATTCATGACTTATGTTTGAGAAAATGTTTAGTCATGAACCTTGTAATTTGCTTTGTTTTGTAAATCATTTGAAAAATGATAAGACCAGTTGATATGTATAAATAAATGTAAGGTTAAATGATTAACCATGTAAAATGAGTTTGTATAAGATAAGTTGTTTGTAAATCAATGTCTTGTGAAAAGTATGTTATTTGTATAAAATGTTCTATGTCTCAAATTGAAATGATTCAAATAACGCTACAATATGTAATACCATACAAACACTTATATATAGGAAGTACCAGCGGCGTATCCACCATGCTTGTATCATATTACACACGCCTCGTTACTTAATCACTTACTCAAACCAAACTACCAAAGTAAAATGTTTATGTCTAATGTAAATCATGTAATATGTATCCAAAATGTAAGCCTGTGATGAATAACAAATGTACTAAGTACGCGACAATAGACATACGTAGCATGTGACCTGTACTAAGTATGCAACAATAGACATACATAACATGTGACCTGTACTAAGTATGCAACAATAGACATACTTAACATGTGACCTGTACTACGTATACAACAATAGACATACGTAGCATGTGACCTGTACTACGTATACAACAATAGACATACGTAGCATGTAATGTAATGTAAAACGATGTACTAAGTAATGCACACAATGGGCACACCTAGCATAAGATGTAATAAAATCATGTACTATAATGTACTAACGAATATAGCAGGTATATGATGTGAAAACAGGAAAGCACGAAAGTAACAAGTAGGCACATGTGTTCCACCCCAAAACAGTTTGGAAAACAGTAAAAGAGGGGTCTATGTACTCACTTGAGAATGCTCAGTAGTCCTTGAGTGACAACCAAACAATGCTAGAGATTACGGGTATCAAACGGCACCTAATATAGGTAACTATGTTAATAAACCGGACCTAAATCGGAGGATTTAGATAGAATGAGGGTTTGTAAACCAAACGAGTATAGTGACTCGTGTCATATGGTTTAACAAAGCCTACATACTAAATGAAACCTAACCTAAGTGTTTACGACCCGTTTAGGTAGCTTATGCTACTTTAACGCGTCGTTCGCGTGAAACGCGTTCGGACCGCTTAACTAGTCCTATGACAAGTGTTATATGCCTAAACATGTTACATAATCAGTTATGTGACAAAAGTTTAGGTTACATATGCTTAATTACCAATTATACATGAAAAGGGTATTCTGGTAATTTACCTAAGGCATATAAACTACCTATCATACAACTAATTAACGAAGCGACCATAGGGTATAACCTCGGAAGGTTATTCCCTACCTACTATGGTCACCTAAGGTATTTGGTCGGATCCTAATGATCGACCAAACTGGGTCGGGTTCGAAGGTATAAGCGATTTATCAGATCGCTTACCCTTACGACCCTAGACAACGTGGTAATCAGTAGGCATAGTCCCAAGGGACTATAACCAACGTGATTACACTCACGTTGCGAAGTTCAAACGAACTTCGCATTGACCATAAGCTGGTCAACGCTGAAAGTCAAACAAAGTTTGACTTTCTGACTCGAAAAGCAATAAAAGAAAGAAAAGAACGAAAGAATACTTACGAAGGGTCCCCGAATGCTAATCTCGATCTAAGAACTCAGGTATGAAACAATGGTTTCAACTTAGAGCTCTCAAATCCAGATTCTTGTGAGAAATGAGGTTGGGGTGGATGGGTATTTATAGGAATACCCGAACCGTTAGGATCGTTTCATGGAAAACGTGCCTTAATCCCACCCGTACAAGTGTCGGGACCTTATGGTAGCTCAAATTGATCCTTATCATCTGACTAGACAATTGAGAATGTGTGGGTGAGAATCAACCCCATTTCAAAGCTCTAAAATGAAGTTAAAGTATAGGGAACTTAAAATGTGTTCAAAAATATCTCGGATGTCGGTTCGTTTAGCCGTACGGTTGCGATGTTCGGTTAATTACGACGGAATGCGCATAAGCGCGAAAAACGATCCAAATGACGCGACGAATGGATTTTTGGCAAGCCAAACACTAAAGCATAATATAGTCATGCTTACATAAATTTTTGGATGTCCAGAGGTATTCAGAACGTAAGTTATGCGCGAAAATGCAAACTTGTGCACTTTTTGACACTTTAGTCCCTGAATGACACAAAAGTTTATTTTAGCATACCGAACACCTCAAAGCCTATTTCTAAGCTATGTGAAGGATATTTATGGTATGTTTAACTTATGGTCATGCTCCGGAATGTCTGTTACAGTTCAAATTGGCATACTTTCACAGTTTGTCAAATTTAGTCCCTGTAAGCGAATAAACTTTGATTTCACCACACCAAACCTTCCAAAACTTATATCTAAGTTATGTAAAGGTTATTTAAGGTATGTTAAGCCTATTTCACTATTCCGGAGTGTTCGTTGCATTAAACTGGTTATATTTACACATAAGTGCGCGTATAACCTTCCAGAAAGCGATTTAGAGCTTGAAATCGAACAAGAATTGGTATGTGCAAATGATACACATATTTTTACAAATCCCAAGTATGAAATACAATATTTCATTAGTTTGGCATTTGTTTGATGGCCGTGGAGGCACAGGTGTTACAAGTTCCTTAGTCTACTCATGTTTTGGGTCATAGGAAGGTTATAGACTAGGTTTAAGGCATGCTAATAACCTAATTCCCTATAACCAGTGCTCTGATCCCAATCTGTAACACCCCAATCGTGTAATACAACAACACACGACGGAAATATCGGGGAGTCACGTTACAAATTGCTCACAACTACTTGTACTAAATTGTTTTAATATTATTAACATTGTTTTACAAACAAAGAATACATGTTATTGTTCTTTTGATTTAGAAGTCTAAGGCCCGAATGCAATCCTATGCGTTGCACACTTGTAGTTGAAAACCTGAAACATATGTGAAAAATAGTCAGCACAAAAATGCCGGCGAATACATAGGTTTGGTTAGCCAAATAAATGGCAAAACATTTGATATTGCAGTACTTTGACAACTACGAGAGCTGTCAATTGAAAATAAATCTTGAAGCCAAAGAATGGCCAAAAATTTAGTATTGTAATACATAATCTTGATTGTGAAAACTCATGACAAATAGTTTTGTATATGTCAATATGATTATTACTAAGTCATTTTTATGCCATTTGAAATTGTACATCGTAATCTTGTTTAAATCATCGTAAAACTCGTTAATGTGTTATTAGAAATTCTATCAAGGATTAATAATAACTGTTTTGAAATAAATCAAAACTTGTGTGAGTATTATATAAATCAAGTCAATGATTTATAATAATACTTTAGACATCCTTCAAAGAATCTAACATATAAAGATATGGGAGATTCTTCAAAGATTTGGATAATCGAATATTGGATCAATTGTACACAAAAATCCTAAAGTGATTCGGATAACGCTGCAAGAATAATAAAATAAGAACACTTATATATAGGAAGTACCAGCGGCGTATCCACGATGTTCTTATTTTATTATACCCGTTTCGTTATCTAAATCACAACTACCACATAAACACATAAATCGTAAACTTGTACCAACTCGTAAACACGCATTAAAGCACACAATGAATCCAATCAAGGACTCCAATATTAGTACTTTAAACATCCTACAAGAATCAACCTATGAAGATAGATAGATGCTATAAGGATTATTTTTTTGTTACATTGTCTACTCACATACGCATTAAAGCACACAATGAATCCAATCAAGGACTACAATATTAGTACTCTAAACATTCTACAAGAATCAATCTATGAAGATAGATAGATGCTATAAGGATTTTGGGTTCTGTTATATTGAATCATTGAATCAAAACAATCCTAAATACTAATGGTGATTCGGGATAACGCCACGAAGGATAATACAATAAGCACACTTATATATAGGAAGTACCAGCGGCGTATCCACCATGTGCTTATTGTATTATCTAGTTTCGTTATCTAAATCACCAACAATCTACACATAAACCAACCATCGTCTGTAAAGTACTTCTTAAAAATCTCACTATGAAGATAGGAAGATCTAACACTGTACTTCAAATATCCTATAAGAATCTAACTATGAAGATAGATAGTTCTTTTAAGGAATTGGATAAACATTGTATTTGTATAATCGGAATAATACACATAAAAGCACTTAGTAAACACATATATGCCATACATTTGGAAAACAAATCAGTTGCACATATGAATCACCCCAAAGCATTTGAAAACGGTAAAAGAGGGGAACTATGTACTCGCCTGGGATTGCGTGTAGGTCTTGTTCAAATGATATAACAAAGCTCAAAGGATCAAAAGTTCAAGTGTCGAAGTGGTTCCTAGTGTAACGGATATTATGTTAGTGAATCGACACCTAAATCGGAAGATTGGGTAGAATGAGGTCTCGTAAACCAAATGAGTATTGGAACTTATGTGTTATGGTTTAACAAAGCCTACATTCTAAATCGGAAGCTATCCTAAGTGCTTACGACCCATTACGACCCGTTAAGGTAGTCTACGCTACTTTAACGCGTTGTTCGCGCGAATGCACGTTCAAGATGCCTAACTAGTCATATGACAAGTATTATATGCCTTAACATATCTAATTATGTTGTATAATCAGTTTAGATGTCAAAACATGTGTTTTTTTTTTGGGTAAAGGGTTACCCCGGTGATTTTATATATTCACAAAACAATCAAAACAAGTAGTAAGGTAACATCCTTACTAGTTCAAACATGAGACATGCCCTCATGAAAGTAGAACAACCAGAAACAACCAACAAAAGAACCAAATAAAACAAACCACTAGACAACTATCTAGGCTAAACGACACTAGACAAATAAGGACTCAGCCATTATCCATTACTAAATCTGCACCATGAATATCCCACTTCTCCAGCAACTCCCGCACTCTAGTTGTGTTCTTGAATATGAGCCCCATCAATTTATACCTCACACTTTCTAAAACAGCCTTATATATGGTATCCGGGGGTCTCGCATGGTTCCTGAAGAGCCAATTGTTCCTTTCCTGCCAAATAATGTAAGCCAGAGCAGCAACTAGCAGCCTACATACCAGGTTTTTAGCTGATTTTGACCGAGAACGATGGCCAAGCCATTCCAAAATATCGGTCCACCTTGAGTCCACGTTTTCCATACCAGCTTTAGATCTAACCATATTCCAGATTTGCATAGACAGCTTGCATTCAAAAAATAAATGGTCATGCGAATCAACATTCTTATCACACAGGAGGCAACACATCATGTTCATGTTATTTCTTCGGGTATAGCTCCATTGCAAGATTTTGTCTTGAGTCAAGAGTTTACGCCGCACAATAAGCCACATCAAAAAAGCGTGCCGAGGGATACATTGAGAGAACCAAATAATGCTAGCCCAATTCACTTCCTGCTCCCTAGACCGAACCGAATCCCAAACCCCTAAAGAAGAGTGCTCGGCTATATTATCACCATCCTTCCAAAAAAGACGATCCTGATTATTTAAGTTCCGTTGCAAGATATCTAATTGTATGAGAACGGGGTATGTATCTCTCCACGCAGCCGGCCAAAGCCACGAGCCATCTGCATAAACATCCGCTACTTTAGCATTTAGAGAAAACCCCTCTCGGGTTATCACTCTATGCGATAGGAAATTACATAGCGGACCAATATTACTCCATGAGTCAAACCAAGCTGAGGTACGGCTGCCATCACCAACCTGAGACCAAACGTGTTGTCGGATCAAAGGTCGAATCTGAGCCATCTTCCTCCAACTCCAACAACAACTAGATGGAACCTTATGATCCCAAAAGCTTTGACCTCTTAATCGATAAGAATGAATCCAAGCAACTCATAAAGAATTACGACTACTTAGAATGCTCCAAATATGCGACACCATAAGAGCTTTATTAACATCAGCAATTCGACGAATACCCAAACCCCCTTCATGCTTAGGCATATAAACAGACTTCCATGACACTTTCGCCCTACCACGCTGAGAGGAGGACTGAGCCCATAGAAAATTCCGCAATTTAGCTTCTAATTCCTTAACCACCCTGGCTGGTAAAATAAAAACCGAAGACCAGTACACGTGTAAAGCTGAAAGAACCGATATGATTAATTGTAACCTGCCAGCGAAAGATAACATTTTGTTCTTCCAATTATTTATCCGTTGTTCAAGACGCTCCACAAGAATACTACAATCCTTGTACAACAGTCTAGAAGAAATAAGCGGAACACCCAAGTATCTCACAGGAAGCGTACCCTCCACAAAAGGCATAATGGTCAAGATTTCTCTTTTAACATGATTTGGGACATTACAGAAAAACCCCGTACTCTTTTGAATACTAGGAACCAAGCTTGACATTCGAGTGAACTGTGTGAGGGAAGACATAATACACCTAGCCGAAGCCACATCACCTCTAGCAAACAGGAATAATGTGACAACCCTCACTAAACCAGGTATCCGTACGACTTAATTAATAATTAATTACTGCTTAATTACTGTGCTTGCTTGAACTTGTGAATAAACTGCTACTTGAATACTGATACATGTACTTACTTGCATCATACTTTACTTACCGTCACTACATTATTTACATGCTGAACCTTAGTGACAAACATGATGCACAAAAGCACAGTAGCACAATAAACGGATAACCTATTGAACATGCTGATAAAGCCAGCATCAGGCAGACACTGCCTCTAAGGCCTGTATGAGCCAGAAATATTTTGCTACACTAGTGGTGAGTGTAGGGATACAAGGGTTGTAGAACTGCGTCACTAGGAATAAGTTTCAATGACTGGATGTGCCTAAAACATGCTCTAAGTACAAAATTCAGCACTTTACATAATAATTCAGCTTTTAGCAAACTAATAAAGTGCCAAAACATGAGAAAAATATTACTAGACACTTTCCAAAGTGTCAGAAATGAGTTGTGTCACTAAAAAGGGTATTAACGACACTTTAAAGCTTGTTTAAGCACATTAACGGATTACTATCCAACCGAATAACCGGACTATACCCGGAACATGAAAATATTGTTAATAACATTGTTTGTCTTTTTCTGAGCCAGTTAGGGTCCCTGAATACCCTAACACCCGTCATAACACACGACACACAACTAACCGGGTTAAGCACTTAACTACCTTACTTAACCTAACTATTATCCTAACTAACTAGTTGGAATCGGACTAGTACCCCCCCCCCCCCATTACAAACCGTCCCCATGTAGGGGGACACCTCTTGTACTTGATGATCATTATAATCTTGGGTGCTTAAGATCTTGAAGACATAGGGACCAATGGATAATCACCCTAAGAATTGTCTATAAGTTGCTAGCTTAACACACCATTCATTTCATCACCACACTTGAGCACAAAACTCTCTCCCTCTCTTTGAACTTTCGGCCGAGAGCACCCACCCCCCATCCATCATTGTTCGATTTTGATCAAGCAATCCCAAGTCCATACAAGTGTTACGGGTCACATACGAGGAGTCTTGGTGCAAACGGAAGGCGAAGGACCTCATTCTCTTGCTTTTATCCACGCATTTTTCGCATAGATTCTTCCCTAGCCTTGAGCTAGTGGTATGTTACCTAAATCACCTACTCGAACTATTTTGAAGTGGTTAATACGATGTGTAACGGTTAAAACTCGAAATCTTACAAGATAATGCTTTAAAGTCTACTAAAAACACTAAAAATGGTGGTTAAAAGCACATAAGTTGTGTAAATATTGTAGTATTTGATTTGTGTGATTATTTGGACCCGATCTATGTTGTGGTAGCTCGGATCATCATTTAACCCGGTTTAGTCATGATCTTGGATTATGACATAAAGCTTGTTTTGGTATAACAAGGGTTAGAAGATGAAACTCTACCACACTCGAATCATGAACTTGTGTAAAAGTGTTTTAGCTTGTAAAATAGTGATTAAAACTAGTAGATCTACGGATCTGCAGGTGGTATTTTTAAAGGACCGAGTGTCAAGAGAAAACATATTTTTAAAGACGGACCTTACACTAACAAGAATGGTTTTTAGAACACACAAGTGTGTAAACACTTGTGTAACACAAAGTTTCGACAAAATAGCTATTTTTGAAAAAGATGACGAGAAGTTGTAAAGACGGAACTTCCATAAAAACGAGGTTTTTACAAAATCGGATTGTTTTATATAAAGATCCACTAAAAGTAATGAGATTTACTTCACAGTTTGAATGAATCACAAGTTCATGAAATTTTTGCGATTTATATGCATATTTTAACTAGTTTGATACGTTGAACATTGTTTTGATTGAATAAGAAGATTGTTGATGTGATTTATAAAAGAAAATGATACGCTTGAAAGCGTGGCCACCTCCAGTTACAGAGGAAACTCTGGCGAAATTTTCCAAAAACCTAACACTTAGAATTATTTTCACTAAAAGTGTTAGAAATACATTTTGACTTGTTTTCAAAATATAAGTTTCGCCACGACTATATTTACAAAACATCGGAGGTGGGATTTCACAAAATAAAACGTGATACATATATATATTTAGTATATATTTTTCTTTCACAACATCACTTGTATAAGTGTTTATGATTATTTTGTGAACTACATAAATATTATTTTTAGGGTAAAAATAATATTACTAAGTATTATTTTGGGAAAATCACATGTATTAAAATATAATATTTTTGGGAAGAATACTTATATTTTGAAGTTGGAAATAAAATATATTAAGTGAGACTTAATAGTGAAATCCGAATGTTACGAACGCACATGTATTAAATCCCCCATCATTGGGAAGGAGAATAACTACCAAGTATACAGAATGTAAACACGAAATAGTTGCCTAACTATTTCCCAAAAACTTAAACCATAAAGCTAAGGCACGGCCGTCCGTCTAATAGAGTTAGCACGTGTAGGTCGTCATACAGCTGATCGATTTGGAGGCATACTTGGTAGAGACGCACCACGGTGAGTTCATGTCCCCCTTTTCTCTAACTGTTTTCAGTTTTCTTAACTGCGGGGGTGAAATACATGTTACTTTGATTACAAGTACTTTATACACGGTATGGTTAGCGTAAGGAGGTTTACTACTTAGATCATGTGAGTGGGTAGGAGCAATATGAGGCCATTAGTCCTCATGGCAGGACCGAGGGACAGGAGCGGTAGATCTATCTGGGTGTAGCGAGCCCAGCCCCAGGCCAAACTAGAAACGGACCTCGGGGTGACTTTGTCCACATACTAATGCCGTGGCGAAATCTGCTAGGTTTGAGTCTCCCTATTTGCACTTCACATATATCAGTGGCCTTGCAAACCATTGGTGATCTCAATTCCCTTATTTGCTACATACCAAGACTATTTTTATACTCACAAAGGTTTACTTACTCACTTACACATGAACTCGCTCAACATTATTGTTGATTTTTCAACTTACATGTATTTCAGGAAATTAAAGGATCTGGCGCGGTATGACACGTTTTCCCGCTGCACTAGTTACTAGGTCATCCGGGTTTGGGGAATGTGACTCTTTCCTGGACAAGTCACAGTCCTTAAACTGTGTTTATGTCATGTTGATGTTTGTGTTGTTGAACAATGTCGTTAGGATGTGTTTTCGTTAAGACAATGTTGTTGTATTTGGTTTCCAAAACTTAATTAAATGGATGATCTTGTATGATTTTATTTCATATAGCTTTGTTATGGTTAAGCTATGGTATTAAGAAGTCACACCAAATTAACCACGCTTCCGCAAAGCCAGGGTGTGACAGCTTGGTATCAGAGCTCTGATCATAGCGAACTAGGATTCCTTCTCGAGTCTAGACTATGATCACTAGGGCTCTCACGAAAAATTTTTCTGCATACCACTTAAGTCCAGATCCAACACTTTTTACAAACAAATGTTGAGCATATTTTATTCATTATTTTTAGGCTCAGTCCGGAAAGGCTGAGGCTCGGTCTTGGAGGCCGAAGCTCGGTCTGAGAAATCGAGGTAGTTGGCTAGTTGGACTAGGAAGAGTAGGCTCAGTCTTGGAGGCTGAGGCTCGGTCTTAGAGACCGAGGCTCGATCTAAGAAATCGAGGTAGATGGCTAGTAAGACTAGGAAGAGTAGGCTCAGTCTTGGAGGCTGAGGCTCGGTCTTAGAGGCCGAGGCTCGATCTAAGAGGTCGAGGTAGATGATAGAGCAGTCTTAGAGACTGGGAAGAATTTGGCTAGTGGGACTAGGAGAATTATTTGATTGACTAACATGTTTATATGATTATATGATTGATTATTATACGTATATGTGTTTGTGTTACAAACGTCATGCTTTCATCATGTACTAGAAAGATGGACACTACGAATCCCATGGCCATAGTATCAGACGACATAGTTTCATCGAAGCACGAGGTGTACATTTCCGATACTACCGGCACAGACAATGACGACTTTCAGCCCTTTTGCGCTGCCTGAAGTCGTAGCAGAGCCTACTGATGACCATCTTGTTGGGAATTTGCCCCCTTGCCGCTTATCCTGTTGTTGATATGCCCCCCCCCCCCCCGACGTGGCCTCTGACGACGATAACGATCTACTAGAGGAGGACCCATTCGAGGGCAGGGCCCTATTACTGCTGGTATTAGACTACTGCATGCAGACGCTCCTGTAGGGGAAACTCATGTCCATTC
The DNA here is from genome assembly GCA_030545235.1 of Helianthus tuberosus. NCBI lineage: Eukaryota > Viridiplantae > Streptophyta > Magnoliopsida > Asterales > Asteraceae > Helianthus > Helianthus tuberosus. The sequence goes on along the minus strand of CM060415.1, from coordinate 112,885,930 downwards.
CCCTATCCCAGACTCATTTGAGTTTCTGACATCCGCATCTTCGCACATACAGGGAATGCAGCACCACTCACACGACGCCGACCCTGATATGGCATCATCAGCTGCACCGGTTCCCGCCCATAGCTTTGAGTTTGATCACGATATTGAGGTTGATCCTGCTTTGCCACCTGGTTCTGATCCAGACCATGGCCTTGAGTTCATACACTTAGACCAGCCCTTGAAAGATCCTGTAACCCCCTGTGTTTGTTGATCCAGCTGATCTTGAGATGGAGTTTTGATCCGGAGCCAGCCGTGGCCCCTGAGCCAGGCGTTGCTCCTGACCCCGCATTGGAGCATGACGCTGTTCATGCCGATGCACCTGCTGTTGCTCCTTGATTGATCATCTGCTTGGACGAGAGAAAATTTGGGGTAACTGTGCAAGACAATTTATTATTACGGGGGCCCACGTAATAACGACTTGCAGTGCACAGAAATCCTGGTGGACTCTGCGGGTCAAGCTAATGAAAACCAATGTAGCAGGAAATATCTAAAATACGAATGACCAAGGCGAGGCGATGTAGTCTCGAGTTCATTCTATTACAAGCAACAAGCCAAATTGGCAAGCCTATATGAAGGCTCAGAAATTTACTTCCCCACTCATTCATTGAGTATATTTGCGTGTGAAATTGGGTGATTACATGATGGCTTATGTTGCTATATATATCTCATAGACAATTGAAACGTTGTCTAACCCGCTTCACACCACTTCGACAAAAGGGAATGTCACCCAGACGTGACACAAACACCAGTACGTTGCCAAGGACAGAAGCCGAGCTGCAAGAACGCATCTCACAGATAAATGCACGACATAAAGCCCTCCGCTCTAAGAACAACGATGGCATTACTGGAGATAACCCTCCAACTGGTTGCACCTATAGACAGTTCCTGAACTGCAAGCCTTTGAACTTTGACGGAACAGGAGGCGCCGTTGTATTTGTTCGTTGGTCCAAAAAGACCAACTCCATACCAAGAATGAGTGATTGTTCGTCCCAACAGAGTGTTACCTACATCCCGGGGTTATTTCTAGATAACTCACTCTCATGGTGAAACCTTCAGTCTCAGACCCTTGGCACAGACGCTGCTTATGCACTGAGCTGGGACGAGCTCAAGGAAACGATTGAGAAGAAATGTTGTTTTAGGACTGGAATTTAGAAGCTTGAGGTGGAGTTCTGGAATTGAAAATGGACGGACCAAAGATTCCTGAATACGTCCAGCAATCTCACGAATTGTCTAGGGTCGCCCCCTACTTAGTCAAACCGGAGTTCAAAAGGATTGAACGATTCATTTGGACACTTGCACCCCAGATCAGGGGTATGGTTACTACCTCGAAGCCCTCAACCATTGTAGAGGCTATCAATATGGGTGATTTATTTATAACATGAGATGTTATGTGTTGATATTGTTGTATACTTACGTACACTCTACTTACTATGACCTAACCTACGTGAAACATCTTTTAGAAGATGCCACCAAGACGCGAAATGCGCATGCCCACCTCAGAGGTAGAACTTCAAGAGATAATTGCTGCAGCTATAGCACAGCACGAGGCCCTACGCTCCGAACCTAGCAGAGGCACCTCAGAAAATAACGGTTGTTCCTACTGGCACTTCCTCAACCACAAGCCTCCGAAGTTCGACGGCACTGGAGGTGCCATAGCTTTTGTAAAATGGATCGAAAGTATGGATTCCCTCTTTCAAGTGAGCGGTTGTACGCCGGAACAACAAGTCCTATACGTTTCTGAGCTGTTTCTAGATGAAGCCCGATTATGGTGGAATCTTCAGACCCATATAAAGGGTGCTACTGCAGCATATGCATTAACCTGGGGTGAACTGAAAGGAATGATGCATAAGAAGTATTGCCCCCAAACGGAAACCCAGAAGTGGGAAGATGAACTTCGGAGCCTGATGATGGAAGGTCCGAAGGTGTTGGAGTACGTGCAAAGACTTCATGATTCGTCACGAGTTGTTCCGTACCTGGTGAAACCAGAATTAGAGAAATTGGAACAATTCATTTGGGAACTGGCGCCTCAAGTCTTGAGCTTGATGACAACATCAACGCCACCAACAACTGATGTTGCAAGTAAGATGGGCTTGGCACTCGTTACGGAAGCATTTTGACTAGAAAAACTTGCAAACCCTGACAAGGAGACTCAGGTAGAGACGTCCGGAAAGAACAAAAGGAAGCTCACCGAAGATACCCAAACGAATAATGATGAACAAAGATCTATTCGAGGTTGTTTTGATTGCGGGGACAAAGGGCATTTCAAGAAAGACTGCCCTAACAATAAACAGGCCAATGATAAGATTTACTTAGAAACTAAACCAAGACGTGCTGGGTGCAAGTACCACCACGATTGTGAATGTCGGAAGCCTAGGTACGGGAGGAAAGGACACAACAAGGATGGTTGTGGGAGGAAGAGTCCCAGACAAGGAGAAAACAGTAACAACGTTCAAGGTGGAAATGGGAAAGGAAATGGCCGAGTGTCAGGATGCTTCCATTGTGGGGATGTTGGACATCTTAAGAGGGAATGCCCGAAGTTGAAACAAGACCGTGAAAGGACATCCAACATCGGAGCTGGTGTAGCATGCCAGGATCCAGGCATGACTACTGGTACGTTCCCTATCAACCAAAAACTTTTGCATCTATTTTGTTTGATACTGGCACCGATTATAGCTTCGTATCGTTAGAATTTAAGAATATGCTTGGTTAGCCGCTAGTAAGTTAGATATTCCGTACTCAATCGAATTGGCTCATGGAAAGTTAGTAGAAGCCAATGAAGTGATCCGAGGTTGTGTGATCGAATTGGGAGAGCGTGAGTTACTTTGGATCTACTACCAGTCCAGTTGGGAAGCTTCGACGTAGTGGTAGGAGTGGATTGGTTACCAGGCAACAAGGCTGAGATAGTTTTTCACGAAAAGGTTGTTCGTATCCCAACCGAAGATGGCGAAACAATTGTGGTTCACGAAGAGAAGCGTGATACGCCGTCGAGAATTATCAGCTGCCTGAAAGCGCGAAAGTGTTAGCAGAAGGGATGTGTTGCCTTCCTGGCACACATTGTGGATAAGAAGGCTGCTGAGCCAAGAATAGAAGACATCCCTGTCGTGAGGGAATATCCAGAAGTCTTCCCAGAGGACTTACCTGGACTGCCACCTCAGAGACAAGTAGAGTTCCGCATTGACTTAGTTCCAGGCGCCGCGCCTGTGGCTAAGGCACCTTATAGACTTGCTCCGTCTGAGATGCAGGAACTGTCGACACAACTTCAAGAGTTGTTAGACAAGGGTTTTATCCGACCAAGCTTCTCGCCTTGGGGAGCTCCAGTTTTGTTTGTCAAGAAGAAGGACGGTAGTTTTCGTATGTGCATCGACTACCGGGAGCTGAACAAGCTGACGATCAAGAATAGATACCCTCTGCCAAGAATCGATGATCTGTTTGATCAACTGCAAGGCTCAAGCTTTTATTCAAAGATCGATCTTCGATCTGGATACCATCAGTTAAGGATACAAGAGGAGAGTATCCCGAAGACAGCCTTCAGAACTCGTTATGGACACTACGAGTTCCTTGTTATGCCGTTTGGTTTGACAAACGCACCTGCAGTCTTTATGGACTTGATGAATAGAGTTTGCAAGCCGTACTTGGACAAGTTCGTGATTGTGTTTATCGACGACATCTTGATTTATTCAAGAACAAAGGTTGAGCACGAACAACATTTAAGAGCTATTTTGGAGTTGCTGAAGAAAGAACAGCTGTATGCCAAATTCTCCAAGTGCGAATTTTGGCTACGTGAAGTCCAATTCCTTGGACACGTGGTAAATGGAGATGGAATCCATGTGGATCCAACCAAGATCGAAGCGATTAAGAATTGGGAAACGCCAAAGACGCCAACCGAAATTCGGCAATTCTTGGGTTTGGCTGGCTACTATCGAAGGTTCATTGAGGATTTTTCGAAGATCGCTCAACCATTGACGCTCCTCACGCAGAAAGATAAGAAGTTTGATTGGGAAATCAAACAGGAGGAAGCATTCCAGATACTAAAGGATAAGCTCTGCAATGCGCCAATCTTAGCACTACCGGAAGGTACGGATGATTTTGTGGTATACTGTGACGCCTCACGCCAAGGATTGGGTTGCGTGTTGATGCAACGCCAAAAGGTTATTGCTTACGCATCGCGTCAATTGAAAGTGCACAAAAAGAACTATACCACACATGATTTGGAACTTGGCGCAATGGTATTTGCACTAAAGATCTGGAGACACTACCTTTATGGTACAAAGTGTACAATTTTTACAGATCACAAGAGCCTACAACACATATTCAACCAGAAGGAGCTGAATATGAGGCAAAGACGATGGGTTGAGCTGCTGAACGTTTACGACTGCGAGATAAAGTATCATCCAGGGAAGGCGAATGTGGTCGCCGATGCCCTAAGTCGAAAGGAGAGGATCAAGCCCATAAGGGTTAGGGCTTTAGAAATGATTATCCGAACCGATCTTTCCTTGCGCATTCGTGCCGCGCAGAAAGAAGCTCTCAAGGAAGGAAACCTTGAAGAAGAATATCTCCGTGGGATGGAGAAGCTACTGGTACCAAACGAGGAAGGAACGTTATGTTTTGAGAAAAGGATTTGGGTTCCTTTGTTTGGTGATTTAAGGAAGGTTATTTTTGATGAAGCTCACAAGTCGCGGTACTCTATCCATCCAGGAGCGGATAAGATGTACCAAGATCTCAAGGATTATTATTGGTGGCCTAGGATGAAGGGCGATGTTGCTGTTTATGTGAGCAAATGTTTAACATGCGCTAAGGTTAAAGCCGAATACCAGAAGCCTTCAGGACTTCTGCAACAACCCGAGATCCCCAAGTGGAAATGGGAACAAATCTCGATGGATTTTATTACAAAGTTGCCAAGAACGCCAAGAGGTCATGACACTATTTGGGTAATAGTGGATCGATTAACGAAGTCTGCACACTTCTTACCTATCAGAGAGAAGGATAATACGAGCAAGTTGGCCGAAATATACATGAGAGAGATCGTCGCACGTCATGGAGTGCCTCTCTCGATCATCTCTGATAGAGACGGAAGGTTTTTGTCAAGAATATGGCAATCCTTCCAAGAAGCTTTTGGCTCACAATTAAATCTGAGCACTGCGTTTCATCCGCAAACTGACGGTCAAAGCGAGCGAACGATACAGACTTTGGAAGACATGCTGAGAGCGTGTGTTATGGATTTGGGCGGTAGTTGGGATAAGCATTTGCCTTTGGTCGAATTTTCATACAACAACGGCTACCACACCAGTATTGGTGTCGCGCCATTTGAAGCCCTTTACGGACGCAAGTGCCGATCACCCTTATGTTGGGCTGACGCAGGTGATAGGCAGCTTGCTGGTCCCGAAATCGTCCAAGAGACGACAGACAAGATTGCGCAGATTCTGAAACACATCGAAGCAGCTCGCCACAGACAGAAGGCCTATGCGGATCCAAACCGGAAACATGTGGAATTTCAAGTGGGAGAAATGGTTTTATTAAAGGTTTCACCCTGGAAGGGTGTGGCACGCTTCGGAAAGCGTGGGAAGTTAAATCCGCGCTACATTGGTCCTCTCAGAATTTTGGAAAGAATAGGACTAGTAGCATACAAGTTGGATTTACCTGCTAAACTGAATGGTGTTCACGATACATTCCATGTATCCAACCTGAAGAAAAGTCCAACTCAAGATGACATTGCCATTCCCATCGACGAGATTCATGTTGACGACACGCTCCATTTCGTTGAAGAACCGGTTGAGGTTACGGATTGGAAAGTAAACAAGACCCGCCGGAGCAGTGTCAAGCTCGTCAAAGTTCGTTGGAATGCCAGACATGGTCCTGAATACACCTGGGAGCGTGAGGACCGGATGAAAGAGAAATACCCCCACCTATTTCCTGAGAACCCTGCATCTACAAGCAGAACTTAAAATTTCGGGACGAAATTTTTCTAACGGGGGGAGAATGTGACAACCCTCACTAAACCAGGTATCCGTACGACTTAATTAATAATTAATTACTGCTTAATTACTGTGCTTGCTTGAACTTGTGAATAAACTGCTACTTGAATACTGATACATGTACTTACTTGCATCATACTTTACTTACCGTCACTACATTATTTACATGCTGAACCTTAGTGACACACATGATGCACAAAAGCACAGTAGCACAATAAACGGATAACCTATTGAACATGCTGATAAAGCCAGCATCAGGCAGACACTGCCTCTAAGGCCTGTATGAGCCAGAAATATTTTGCTACACTAGTGGTGAGTGTAGGGATACAAGGGTTGTAGAACTGCGTCTCTAGGAATAAGTTTCAATGACTGGATGTGCCTAAAACATGCTCTAAGTACAAAATTCAGCACTTTACATAATAATTCAGCTTTTAGCAAACTAATAAAGTGCCAAAACATGAGAAAAATATTACTAGACACTTTCCAAAGTGTCAGAAATGAGTTGTGTCACTAAAAAGGGTATTAACGACACTTTAAAGCTTGTTTAAGCACATTAACGGATTACTATCCAACCGAACAACCGGACTATACCCGGAACATGAAAATATTGTTAATAACATTGTTTGTCTTTTTCTGAGCCAGTTAGGGTCCCTGAATACCCTAACACCCGTCATAACACACGACACACAACTAACCGGGTTAAGCACTTAACTACCTTACTTAACCTAACTATTATCCTAACTAACTAGTTGGAATCGGACTAGTACCCCCCCCCCCCCCCATTACAAACCGTCCCCATGTAGGGGGACACCTCTTGTACTTGATGATCATTATAATCTTGGGTGCTTAAGATCTTGAAGACATAGGGACCAATGGATAATCACCCTAAGAATTGTCTATAAGTTGCTAGCTTAACACACCATTCATTTCATCACCACACTTGAGCACAAAACTCTCTCCCTCTCTTTGAACTTTCGGCCGAGAGCACCCACCCCCCATCCATCATTGTTCGATTTTGATCAAGCAATCCCAAGTCCATACAAGTGTTACGGGTCACATACGAGGAGTCTTGGTGCAAACGGAAGGCGAAGGACCTCATTCTCTTGCTTTTATCCACGCATTTTTCGCATAGATTCTTCCCTAGCCTTGAGCTAGTGGTATGTTACCTAAATCACCTACTCGAACTATTTTGAAGTGGTTAATACGATGTGTAACGGTTAAAACTCTAAATCTTACAAGATAATGCTTTAAAGTCTACTAAAAACACTAAAAATGGTGGTTAAAAGCACATAAGTTGTGTAAATATTGTAGTATTTGATTTGTGTGATTATTTGGACCCGATCTATGTTGTGGTAGCTCGGATCATCATTTAACCCGGTTTAGTCATGATCTTGGATTATGACATAAAGCTTGTTTTGGTATAACAAGGGTTAGAAGATTAAACTCTACCACACTCGAATCATGAACTTGTGTAAAAGTGTTGTAGCTTGTAAAATAGTGATTAAAACTAGTAGATCTACGGATCTACAGGTGGTATTTTTAAAGGACCGAGTGTCAAGAGAAAACATATTTTTAAAGACGGACCTTACACTAACAAGAATGGTTTTTAGAACACACAAGTGTGTAAACACTTGTGTAACACAAAGTTTCGACAAAATAGCTATTTTTGAAAAAGATGACGAGAAGTTGTAAAGACGGAACTTCCATAAAAACGAGGTTTTTACAAAATCGGATTGTTTTATATAAAGATCCACTAAAAGTAATGAGATTTACTTCACAGTTTGAATGAATCACAAGTTCATGAAATTTTTGCGATTTATATGCATATTTTAACTAGTTTGATACGTTGAACATTGTTTTGATTGAATAAGAAGATTGTTGATGTGATTTATAAAAGAAAATGATACGCTTGAAAGCGTGGCCACCTCCAGTTACAGAGGAAACTCTGGCGAAATTTTCCAAAAACCTAACACTTAGAATTATTTTCACTAAAAGTGTTAGAAATACATTTTGACTTGTTTTCAAAATATAAGTTTCGCCACGACTATATTTACAAAACATCGGAGGTGGGATTTCACAAAATAAAACGTGATACATATATATATTTAGTATATATTTTTCTTTCACAACATCACTTGTATAAGTGTTTATGATTATTTTGTGAACTACATAAATATTATTTTTAGGGTAAAAATAATATTACTAAGTATTATTTTGGGAAAATCACATGTATTAAAATATAATATTTTTGGGAAGAATACTTATATTTTGAAGTTGGAAATAAAATATATTAAGTGAGACTTAATAGTGAAATCCGAATGTTACGAACGCACATGTATTAAATCCCCCATCCTTGGGAAGGAGAATAACTACCAAGTATACAGAATGTAAACACGAAATAGTTGCCTAACTATTTCCCAAAAACTTAAACCATAAAGCTAAGGCACGGCCGTCCGTCTAATAGAGTTAGCACGTGTAGGTCGTCATACAGCTGATCGATTTGGAGGCATACTTGGTAGAGACGCACCACGGTGAGTTCATGTCCCCCTTTTCTCTAACTGTTTTCAGTTTTCTTAACTGCGGGGGTGAAATACATGTTACTTTGATTACAAGTACTTTATACACGGTATGGTTAGCGTAAGGAGGTTTACTACTTAGATCATGTGAGTGGGTAGGAGCAATATGAGGCCATTAGTCCTCATGGCAGGACCGAGGGACAGGAGCGGTAGATCTATCTGGGTGTAGCGAGCCCAGCCCCAGGCCAAACTAGAAACGGACCTCGGGGTGACTTTGTCCACATACTAATGCCGTGGCGAAATCTGCTAGGTTTGAGTCTCCCTATTTGCACTTCACATATATCAGTGGCCTTGCAAACCATTGGTGATCTCAATTCCCTTATTTGCTACATACCAAGACTATTTTTATACTCACAAAGGTTTACATACTCACTTACACATGAACTCGCTCAACATTATTGTTGATTTTTCAACTTACATGTATTTCAGGAAATTAAAGGATCTGGCGCGGTATGACACGTTTTCCCGCTGCACTAGTTACGAGGTCATCCGGGTTTGGGGAATGTGACTCTTTCCTGGACAAGTCACAGTCCTTAAACTGTGTTTATGTCATGTTGATGTTTGTGTTGTTGAACAATGTCGTTAGGATGTGTTTTCGTTAAGACAATGTTGTTGTATTTGGTTTCCAAAACTTAATTAAATGGATGATCTTGCATGATTTTATTTCATATAGCTTTGTTATGGTTAAGCTATGGTATTAAGAAGTCACACCAAATTAACCACGCTTCCGCAAAGCCAGGGTGTGACAAATAAATCATCTGCAAAACAAAGATTAACAATTTGCTGCTTCTCACATTTATTATGGAACCTGAACAACGAGTCGATCCTTGTCGCATGGTTGAGGATGCATGTCAAGACTTCCATCACAAGGGTGAAAAGATAAGGGGATAGGGGATCACCCTGCCTTAAACCCCTTTTCCCTTTAAAATACCCATGAATATTCCCGTTAACACATACCGAATAAGAGGCGGTTGACACACACAACATGATCCAATCCACCATAATACCATTAAATCCAAACCCTACCAACACATTTTTAAGAAAACCCCATTCAACCGTATCATAAGCTTTCTGGATATCTACCTTAAAAGTACACCTTGGGGGACCAAAATCTCGATGGTAATTATGCATCAACTCCTGCGTAAGAAGAATGTTATCCGAAATTTTCCGACCAGGAACAAAAGCTGATTGGTAAGCTCACAATTTGATTTAACGAACCCTTCAACCGATCCGCCAGCACCTTACTAATACATTTAAAAATAACGTTACAGCAGGATATAGGACGATAGTCATTAATTTTTGTAGGGGTCGACACCTTGGGAACCAGAACGACTAACGTGTGATTAAGTTGCTTTAGAAGATTTCCAGTGTTAAAGAAATCTAGAATAGCATTTGAAACATCACTCCCCACTATATGCCAAGTACTCTTGAAAAACGCAGCCGTATAACCATCAGGACCAGGGGCTTTATCATTCCCAATCGAAAACATAGCTGACTTAATTTCCTCCAAAGTGACCGGACGAACCATATAGTTTGCAGTTTCAGGATTCAACGTATTAGAAAAGAGATCAGGCAAAGGTAACAAAGACACTTGACCTTCACATCCCAAAAATTGCTCGTAATGGTTGACAAAATCCGCAGCCACGTTATCACCCTCAAAAAGGTTTCCATTCGAATCCGATATAGCCTCAATACGATTAATGTGATTTCTACATTTTAATGACGTATGAAAAAACGCCGTATTGGCATCACCTGCTCGAAGCCACTCCACTTTAGACTTCTGCTTTAGGAATCTTTCCTCATCAAGCGACGCCTCCTGAAAATCACGTAGCACGGAGGCTTCTTGACAACGTAATAACTCATTCAATGGGTCCCTATCAATGTCTCGTTGTAGAGCCTCAAGATTTCCACGAAGGTTGACAACCTTTTCATGGAGGTTCCCTTGCTGAAGCGAGAGAGCTCGAAGAGAGGGTTTCATGAGAGTGAGTTTCTTAATGACACGAAACTGATGAACCCCATTAATTTGAACATCCCACTTAGAATTAACAATATCCAAGAAACCTGGCTTATGAACCAAGAAATTAGCAAACTTGAAAGGTCTCGGTTTCAATTTACCAGCCGATAACAACTTCAGGATACACGGACAGTGATCCGAAACTCCATAGGGTCTAAACACAGCAACCGAGTCTGGAAAAGCACTAACAAAAGGAGCATTACCCAAGACTCTATCAATCTTTTTCAGCAATCCTACTCCTTTTTTGGGTTTTTGACTCCACGTGAAGTGTAAACCCGTTCGATTTATATCAAAGACCTCAATGTTCTCAACGGAGTCTTTAAACTCGCGCATACCAGGAGAAATAGAGGAAATACCGATCGATTTATCTTCAATATTAAGAGCAGAGTTGAAATCTCCCATAATAACCCAAGGTTGATCATGAACCAGGCCTTTATGCATTCGTAAATTCTGCCAGAGCTCCCTTCGAGAAACGTAATAATTCGTAGCATAGACCAAAGAACAAAAAAACATACTCTTATTAGCCTTACAAATAACCTGAACATGTAAGATTTGAGCCGCCTGAGCAAGAACCATAACGTCTACCTCCGCAGGGTCCCAACCCAAGATGATACGAGCGCCTTTGTTACAACATCCCCCATTAGAGGTCCAATCCCATCTCCGAAACACAGCATTACAAACCTTACGAAGATTATCCACACCCACATGAGACTCTAAGATCGTACACAGACTAAGCTTATTATCTTTAACAACCTGACGAACCTCATTTTGTTTTAGAGGGCGGTTCAACCCCCGTATATTCCAAACAGCCAAACTAATCATTGAGACACCCCTGAAGAAGGAGTGCTTGCCCTTTTTTTTATGAACGTCATGGCTTGGATCTACTTTAAGAAAATCATTTGTTTCATTGAATACTTCAACCACCTCCTCGTCATCAGAATATTCGGTCCCATCGTCCATCACCCGAGCAGGTTTACTAGATTCCCCAACTTCATCCCTTAGGACATCAAAAGGATTGCTAGACACCAGAGAATTCGATTTATCATCTTTCTTGTTACCCCCAACCGTCTTATTACCGATTGGTCTATACTCAAACTTTGGTTTTTGCTTATTGACTGGGAACCCAGACCTCTTCGTAGTCTTCTTATCATCTACAATTGTAAACCCATCATCGTCAACCAATTTCTTTACCTTTTCCTGAGGCTGAGCCACATGTTTTTGTTTCTTCCCGTTCGTGGCCATGCTTCCATGTTGCAGATTAGATTTAACTTGTTTTGGACATGCTTCATCAGAATGACCAAATACTCGATAGTGACTACATCTGTGCGGACTCCACTCATACTCCACAAGCATCTTTTCTTTAACGAACCCATCACCCTCAAGATCTGGAACAGCTGTGTAATTCCTCCTTGAAGTCGTTTTCCGCAGAAATTTCAATCAATGCACGAGCATAACTACTCCTCCCCCAAGCGTCCATACACATAGTTGTTGTAAAGGAATCCAACATTTTTGGTTCCCCAATCGCCGTGGCACTCAATCCATCTTCCGTGTAGGCAGCAATTGGGACATCATGGATCTTAACCCAAAGTTGCAACTTTTTTACTTCCTTCTTCTCTAGCTTTGTAGAAGCCGACCATGTATTTAAAAATAAAGGCTGTGAGCGAATGATCCATGGACCTTCTTTAAGAGCATTCATCATACCAGATTGATCCGCAAACTTGAAAAAGAAGAATCCATTAGCGTTCATCATGGATTTCTGTAAACCGAACTTCTTCCAAATGTTCCTAACAAAGTATTCTACTACCGGGTATGCCACACGGTCTCCCAAAAAGTACCCGTAGAGTGTGTTAGCAAGCTTATCTTGAACAGCTTTAACTGATTCTCGGGGTAAAACCACATCACAACCATCTCGTTTCTCAGTACTAGCAAGGGGTCAAAAATTAATCTTCATGGGATTATTATTCATAACTGATTCAGCATAGGACAAGGGTTTGGAATTTTCAGCATTAACATGATTACCTGTTATCACACCATCTCCTGTATGAACCTTCTCCGATCCCTTAATCTCCGGCTGCACACTTTCCAGATTAACTGGAACTGTCACTTTCAGCAATTCATCTATAACATTAATACGGCTACCCTCAGCACTCTGATTCAGCACCGTACCTCTACGTGGCATGAAAGTTTTACCATCAACATCAACAACCCTATCGGCAATACTCTTGAACGACAGACTTGGGTTTTGACGGCCATCATGCTGAACATTCCCGAACTTAGAACGATCATCCATACTTAAAAAGACAACTCTCTATAAACACAAAAACTCAGACTACCATGCACGAAGATAGACCAACAAGACCAGAAAACCACGAACGAACGAAAATAAGAATTAAACCCTAAACTAGCAAAACCCTACCCCATGTATCTTTCGAAATAATATAGAGGAATTAGTATGTTAAAGATTAAACAAACCCACACCTCTATACAATCAGATCAAACACAAGGAACTAGGGCGGCGATTGGGAAAACACAAAAAAAGAAACCCTAAATTCAAATCAATCCCTTTGCTAACTAGTTCGAATTGGATGTATTGATGAAACAACACTCCAATAATCAGACTGTTATACAAAGATCATGAAGAAAAATCGAAGGTTACAAGAAGAAGCAAAATCACCATGCTAGAGAGAGAATTAGGGTTTTTTTAGTTGTTGTGGACTTTTATGTCAAAACATGTGTTACATATGCTTAAAATGAAATTATGCGCAAAAAGGGCATTTTGGTCATTTTCCTTAGGCATATAAACTACCTATCATACAACTAACTAAACGAAGTGACCATAAGGTATAACCTCGGAAGGTTATTCCCTATACAACTATGGTCATAAAATATGTTTGGTCGGATCCTTACGATCGACCAAACGGGTCGGGTTCGAAAGTCTAAGCGGTTGTTTAGACCGCTTATCGTACGACCCTATTAAAACATGTTTAACATGTTAAAACACGTTTAACTAAGTCAGAAAACAAGTTTGATATCAAAACAAAGTGTTTTGATACCCAAAGATAGTTTCGTTGCAAAATACACATAAACGCGTAAGAGAACTAACAGGGAACCAGGATTACAAAACTAACCTTGGAAGTTCAGGTTGTCACATCATCCCCAACTTGAAAGAAATTTCGTCCCGAAATTTGACAAGTAAGCACTGAGGAGTGAAGTGAGAATTCAAGATTGTTGCGGATTTTGCTCAGGTGCCACATCATCCCCAACTTGATAGAAATTTCGTCCCGAAATTCACCAGTAGTACCAGATTTAGATTGATCATTAGGAAAGAGTTGAGGATACTTAAGCTTCATCTGATCCTCATGCTCCCACGTGAACTCCGGTCCACGCCTTGAGTTCCAACGAACTCTTACAATCCGGATTCGACCACGCTAACGAATCTTGATATTCTAGCCCATGATTTCAGTATATCCCTTAACAACTGCAACCTGTCATTAACCTCAGACTTTACTAAGGGTAGCACGAGCATTTCATCGGACAAACACTGCCTTAGATTCAAGACATAAATGATATCATACACGTTATCCAATTCATCAGGTAACGCGAGTTTGTAGGCTGCGTGACCAATTCTTTCCAGAATTCCGAATAACTCACCGTAACGTAAATTGTAACAACTGTGCTTGTAATCACTATGAACAGTTCTGTTATCAATAAAACAATGTTATTTGATCACAATGTTTGTTTTGTTATGTTTTACATTTTTCATGTTTTGACTTTTATCCAATTCCAAACTCTACATCGCTTTCTGGAGAGTTATACGCAAACTAGTGCGTAAACGTACTCAGTTTAATGCGAGAAATACTCCGGAACATCAACATATACTCAACATACCTTAAATAACCTTTACATAACTTAGAAATAAGTTTTGAAGGCTTTGGTATGGCAAAAACAAGTTAATTCGCTTACAGGGACTAAATATGACAAACTGCGAAAGTATGTCAATTTGAACTGTAACGAACATTCCGGAACATGACCATAAGTTAAACACACCTTAAATATCCTTTACATAGCTTAGAAATAGGCTTTGAGGGGTTCGGTGTGCTAAAATAAACTTTTGGGACATTCAGGGACTAAAAGTGTCAAAAAGTGCACAAGTTTGCATTTTCGCGCATAACTTACGTTCTGAATACATCCGGACATCCAAAATTTTATGAAAGCATGACTACATTATATTTTAGTGTTCGCCTTAAGAAAAATCCATTCGTTGCGTCATTTGGATCGTTTTTCGCGCTTGTGCGCATTTCGTCGTAATTAAGCGAACATCGCGTTCGTACGGCCAAACGAACCAACATCAGACATATTTTTGAACATATTTCTTGTCCACAATGTTTAGGCAACATTTTAGGGCCTTAAAGTTGGCTTTACGGGCCTTAGAAGTGCCGGAAATGGGCTGAATACACAACAGGGACCAAAAATGTAATTTCTGATCTGCAACTGTCAGGCGGCCCGCCTCAGTTTCTGATCTTTCTCACGCGGGCCGCGTCCGCCTGTCTGATCAGATTAGAACGAACAGTCAGCACGATCCAGCTGTTTTAACCTCAACCACATACTTGCAACTTGCCTAATCTGTTGATAAACATCATTTTTAGCCACCATGAGTTTCCGACACTTGTACGGCTTGGATTAAGGCACGATATTCAACAAACGATCTTAACGGTTACCCAAAAACTATAAATACCCCACCCCCCATGCTTCAAAATCACTAGAAATTTGATTTGAGAAACTCTAAGTTGAAACATTTGTTTCATACCTGAGATTTTTGAATCGAGTTTAGCATTCGGGGACCCTTCGTAAGTATTCTTTCGTTCTTTTCCTTATTTTTTACTGCTTTTCGAGTCCGAAAGTCAAACTTTGTTTGACTTTCAGCGTTGACCAGTAATGGTCAATGCGAAGTTCGTTTGAACTTCGCAACGTGATTGTAATCACGATGGTCATAGTCCCTTGGGACTATGCCTACTGATTACCACGTTGTCTAGGGTCGTAGGGTAAGCGATCTAATAAATCGCTTATACCTCGAACCCGACCCAGTTTGGTCGATCATTAGGATCCGACCAAACACATTAGGTGACCATAGTAGGTAGGGAATAACCTTCCGAGGTTATACCCTATGGTCACATCGTTTAAGTAGTTGTATGATAGGTAGTTTATATGCCTTAGGTAAATTACCAGAATACCCTTTTCATGTAGAATTGGTAATTAAGCATATGTAACTTAAACTTTTGTCACATAACTGATTATGTAACACGTTTAGGCATATAACACTTGTCATAGGACTAGTTAGGCGGTCCGAACGCGTTTCACGCGCACGACTCGTTAAAGTAGCATAAGCTTCCTAAACGGGTCGTAATGGGTCGTAAACAATTATGTTAGGTTTCATTTAGTATGTAGGCTTTGTTAAACCAAATGACACGAGTCTTTACACTCGTTTGGTTTACAAACCCTCATTCTATCCAATCATCCGATTAAGGTCCGGTTATTAACATAGTTACCTATATTAGGTGCCGTTTGATTCCGAGATCTCTAGCATTACTTGGTGATTATCTTAAGACATTTGAGCAATATCAAGTGAGTACATAGACCCCTCTTTTACTGTTTTCCAAACTGTTTTGGGGTGAAACACATGTGCCTACTTGTTACTTTCCTGCTTTCCTGTTTTCACATCATATACCGGCTATGTTTGTTAGTACATTATAGTACATGATTTCATGACATTTCATGCTATGTATGTCCATTGTGTGCATACTTAGTACATCGTTTTACATTACATTTCTGCTATGTATGTTGACTGATAGCATGCTAGCACATTGATTTACAAGACTTTTCTACTTTGTATGTTAACTTAGCATACTTAGTACATTGTTTTCATATGACATGTATACAACTACTATGACATTTGGTTTGCACAAACGGGTCTTTATTACGTTCATTAACATTTGCTACGCCGCTCGGTAGTAAGTAGTGGTACCATAGGACTTGACAAATCCCATTCCTGACATCCCGGGTTTGTTTGGATGTAAGGAATGACTGAATCCGAATACAATTCTTTTGATAACCTTGACTGAAAGGGTTATCCGACTGTCTCAAGGCTTGAATGTATGCGTTAACTTACCACATAAATGTTCGTATCAATGTATCATGCATCACTTTGCAAAACATAACTTTTTGATATATTCAAAATACTTTGTTTTGTACATTTTACTTATGGTTTAAGTAGTCTTATTTTACTTACCATACATAACATTTGTTACACATTACTTGACTACTTTTGGACTATCAACATTTGACATGGTTTATACAAGGACTATTGACTATTGGTTTAAACATAGACATTATACTTTGTTGGTTGGTTTAGGTGACTTGAGTAACGAGATGTGAGTAATATGATACAATCATGGTGGATACGCCGCTGGTACTTCCTATACATAAGTGATTGTATTATATTACATATCATAGCGTTATTTAAATCATTCATTTTGGACTTATACATTTTACACAAGTGACATGTTTTTACAAGACTTTGGTTTACAATACAGTTTATTTTATACAACTCATTTTGCATGGTTATTCATTTAACCATACATTATTCACTTATCTATACATATCATCTGGACTTATTGTTTTTCAAGCGATTTACAAAACAAATCAAATAACAAGGTTCATGACTAAACATTTTCTTAAACTTAAGTCATGAATTCTATTTTCGCAAAACCTATGTATCTCACAGGCATTTTTATGCTGACGTACCTACTTTCACATGTGTTTTCAGGTGCTTTTCCGTAGGATGACGATCATGACACTAGGGCGGACCTGTGCCTTAGATACTTAAAATGAAGATAGACTTTGTTTAATTATGTTATAAACTCTTTAATTTCTGTTTGAAACAATGTAACACTTATGTTGATAAATAAATACAACTTTGTATGCCATGGTTATGAAACAATTAATTCTGTTACAACACTCCCCGACGTTTTCCGCCACGTCTTGTATGATATACGTGGTCGGGGTGTGACAGAAGAGTTGGTATCAGAGCCAATGGTTATAGGGAATTAGGTTATTAGTAATGCTTTGACCTAGACTATAACTTTTCTAGGACCCTAACACAAGTTATCTTGTGTTTAGATCTTAAAACATGTACATCACCTATCCTTAGGTGATTATCAAAACAAGGAACCAAAATCTTTCCGAAGCGTTTTTTGAAAAACAATCATCTGTTTTTGAATAAATTATTACAAGGTTTTGAACCCTCTGTTATATGGTTTTGAACCCTTTTCAGTTTGATTTTTGGCCTTGTGCCTTCAAATTTTCAAAATCTCGTCAACGTTTTGGGTTATAAATAATGTGAACACGTGCAAACTAGAAGGGTGAATGCCTGTATTCTGAGTTTTCTGTCTAGGCAAGCACTTCGTATACATCTCAACCAGACGCGAGACCAGTTGTGCTTACCTGGGAATTCTTGGGATGAGTGTTCACTTATAGGCGAGCATGTCTTCATTATACATTATTTTTGACCCATTTACTTTGATTAGTCACTGTGTGTCGTTTGTTTGCTTTGTGATACGGACGAATGACCACCATCTATGCTGTTTGCAATTCTTGTTTATATCATCTCATTCTTTTCATCCAATCATCTCACTCGTTTCCTTTCATGTTTTCCTCTTTTAGAATGCCTCCTCGACGCGAGAACCAGATAGCTACTGCCGAGTTGGCAGAAATTATTGCGCAGCAGATGGCTGCTCAATTCCCAAATCTCTTTGCTCAATGGCAACAAGCCAACAACAACAATAATGCTCCATGCAAATACAAGGATTTCAATTCGGCTAAACCACTCAAGTTTAGTGGTTCTGAGGGAGCGACTGGGCTTCTTCAGTGGTTTGAGAGCATAGAGAATACTTTTCGCCACGTGCAGTGTCTCGAAAATCGCAAAGTCGAGTTTGCTTCGAGCGTATTTCAGAAGAGGGCTTTGACATGGTGGAACGGGGTTATGAGGGACCAAGGTGCAGAAGTTGCTCTCGCACAGACATGGGCTGAACTTAGAGCCCTTATGATGAGGGAATTCTGTCCTCGTCATGAGCAGTGAGCCTTGGAGAAAGAGTTTGATAATTTGAAGCAAGATAGTGGAGAGCACAGGGCTTATACTGACAGGTTTGAAGAGTTGAGTCTGCTTTGCCCGACTATGGTTACCCCACTCAACAAGGCCATCGAAAGGTACATCGACGGCCTACCTGACTCAGTGCAGGATATTCTTACTGGTAGTGACCCTGCCACACTCCGTCAGGCGATAGAGTTATCAGCGACACTGACTGAGTCGCAGGTTCGTAAGGGAAAGCTGCATAAGAAGGGTGATAAGGGTAAGAATCAGGCATCTGGCAAAGGGGATGGTAAGAAGGGTGAAAACAAGAATGGAAAGAATTCTGGCTCCTCAAGGAATTCTAGGAAGCGAAAGGCTTCCCAAAATTTTGCCGTTACTGCACAGGCTCAGGCTGCACCAAATCAGCCTGCGCAGCCACTAGCCAAGAAGCCTTATTTTGGCAATGCACCTTTGTGCAACAGGTGTAACGGCCATCATCAACCACACCTCCAGTGTCGTCAGTGCACCAACTGCGGAAGATCTGGTCATCTTGCTGTCAACTGCCGCATTCCTGTCAATCAGAACCAGGCAGTTCATAACCAAGCTCAACAGGTTGCTCAGCCTCCTGCCCCGCAACAGGGCCAAGCTGCACGACCTCATTTTCCTCCTGGTTCGTGCTACAATTGTGGGGATCTGACCCACTACAGGAACCGGTGCCCAAGGCTAGTCAACCAGAACCAGAATCAGAATCAAGCTCCGGCTCAAGGCCGAGCCTTTAACATGAATGCCCAAGAGGCGCAGGTGGATGATAATGTGGTGAACGGTACGTTCTTTATTAATAATCAGCCTGCATCTGTTCTTTTCGATTCTGGTGCCGATAAGAGTTTCGTGTCTTTGTCTTTTGAGCAAATGCTTCGCGTGTCTAGAACGAAACTAGGCAAATCTTTGACAGTAGAAGTTGCTAGTGGTGAACCCATTATTCTTGATTCTGTTCTTCGCAACTGCCAGTTGAACCTTAACGACCATCTTTTTCCTATCGACCTCACGCCTATGCAACTTGGAAGCTTCGACGTTATTGTGGGAATGGATTGGTTATCCAAGCATCACGCGGAGATAGTTTGTTCTAAGAAGATTGTTCGTGTGCCGATTTCGACAGGCGAGATTCTGCAGGTTCAAGGTGAGAAGCCTACCGGTGGTCTCAAACTCATGTCTTGTTTTAAAGCTCGGAAGTATCTGCAGAAGAACTATGTGGCTTTCTTAGCACATGTTACAGAAGATAAAGGCAAGGGTAAGTCTATTTCAGATATTCCTGTCGTTCGGGATTATTCTGAAGTATTCCCTGAAGATTTACCTGGTCTACCTCCAGCACGCCAAGTCGAGTTCCGCATTGATCTCGTACCTGGTGCAAATCCAATTGCCAGAGCTCCATATCGTCTTGCACCGTCTGAGATGCAGGAGTTGTCTAAGCAGCTTCAGGAGCTCTCTGACAAAGGTTTTATCCGTCCCAGCTTTTCACCTTGGGGTGCTCCCATTCTTTTTGTCAAGAAGAAGGATGGATCCTTTAGGATGTGTATCGATTATCGTGAGCTTAACAAGCTTACCATCAAGAATCGATATCCTCTACCTCGCATAGACGACCTCTTTGATCAGCTACAGGGCGCTTCCTATTTCTCAAAGATTGATCTACGTTCCGGATATCATCAGCTTCGCGTGCAAGAAGAAGATATTCCCAAGACAGCGTTCCGTACTCGATATGGGCATTATGAGTTCACAGTCATGCCATTCGGTGTGACTAATGCTCCTGCTGTTTTCATGGACTTAATGAATAGGGTCTGCAAACCTTATTTGGATCAGTTCGTCATTGTTTTTATTGACGACATCTTGATTTACTCTAAGACGCGAGCTGATCACGAACAACATCTTCGTCTTACCCTAGAACTCCTAAAGAAAGAGCAACTTTTCGCCAAATTCTCCAAGTGCGAATTTTGGCTTAAAGAAGTTCAATTTTTGGGGCATGTTATCAACGAACGGGGTATTCATGTAGATCCCTCCAAGATCAGTGCGATTAAGGATTGGGATACACCTACTACTCCTACTGAAGTTCGTTCTTTTCTTGGTCTAGCGGGTTATTATCGCCGCTTCATAGAAAACTTCTCGAAGATTGCAGTTCCTTTAACTGCTCTAACTCAGAAGAAAATGCCCTTTTACTGGGGATTCAAACAAGAGGAAGCTTTTCAACACCTGAAGCAGAAGCTTTGCGATGCGCCTGTTCTATCATTGCCTGAGGGTGATGATGATTTTGTTGTGTATTGTGATGCATCGAAATTGGGTCTTGGCTATGTTCTTATGCAAAGGAACAAAGTCATAGCCTATGCATCGAGGCAGTTGAAGATACATGAGAAGAACTACACCACTCATGATCTTGAGTTGGGTGCAGTTGTCTTTGCTCTCAAGATCTGGAGACACTATTTGTACGGTACAAAATGTGTGGTTTTCACTGACCACAAAAGTCTTCAGCATATCTTCAACCAGAAAGAACTCAACATGAGGCAACGACGTTGGGTTGAGCTTTTAAATGACTATGACTGCGAAATTCGCTACCATCCTGGTAAGGCGAATGTCGTAGCTGATGCATTGAGTCGTAAATAACGAACTAGGTTGCATTGTGTTCGTGTCCAATCTGTTATTCAAGCTCGATCTGATATCCAAGCACGCATTTCTCAGGCTCAACAATCTTGTGTTTCACAAGGTTTAATGGATAAGGAATTTCCCTATCACATAACGCCTGCTCTGGAACTGAAGGACAATGGATCATATTACTTCATGGACCGTTTGTGGGTCCCAAGCCAGGATGATCTTCGTACCTTGCTTATGGATGAAGCCCATAAGTCTCGCTATTCTATTCATCCGGGCTCAGATAAGATGTATAAGGATCTTCGTATTCATTATTGGTGGCCTGGTATGAAGAAAGACATTGCCTTATACGTATCCAAATGCCTTACTTGTCTTAAGGTTAAGGCTGAACATCAGCGTCCTTCTGGTTTATTGGAGCAACCAGAGATCCCAGTTTGGAAATGGGAAAACATTACTATGGATCTTGTTACCAAACTCCCACGCACAAAGAAAGGTCATGATGCCATCTGGGTAGTCGTTGATCGTCTTACAAAGTCAGCACATTTCTTGCCAATCCGTGAGGATTTTCCTGCTGACAGACTTGCACAAATCTATGTGGATGAAATTGTAGCTCGACATGGTGTTCCTTTGAACATCATTTCTGACAGAGATGCTCGTTTCACTTCTCATTTTTGGAGAACCATGCAATCTGCTATGGGGACCCAACTTAATCTGAGCACAGCTTATCATCCGCAAACGGATGGTCAATCTGAGAGAACAATCCAGACTTTGGAGGATATGCTTAGAGCTTGTGTGATCGATTTTGGTGGTAGTTGGGATTCACATCTTAAATTGATTGAATTCTCCTACAACAACAGTTATCACACTAGCATCAAAATGGCTCCTTTCGAGGCTCTCTATGGTCGAAAATGTCGTTCACCAGTCTGCTGGAATGAGATTGGCGAGGCTCAACTTACTGGACCTGCCCTCATTTTAGAGACAACTGACAAGGTCAAGAAAGTTCGTGATAACCTTCAGGCAGCTAGAAGCCGTCAGAAGATTTACGCGGATCCAAAACGCAAACCCTTGGAATTTCAAGTCGGTGATCGAGTATTACTTAAGGTCTCACCTTGGAAAGGTGTGATCAGATTTGGAAAGAAAGGAAAACTTGCACCTAGATACGTTGGACCATTCAAGATCGTCGAAAGAATCGGAAAGGTAGCCTACAGACTTGAGTTACCTCCTGAACTTGGAAATGTTCATCCAACTTTTCACGTGTCAAATCTCAAGAGGTGTTCAGCTGATGAGAACTTCTCCATACCGCTTGACGAAATTCGTGTTGGCAAAACACTGAAATTTGTTGAGAAACCAGTGGAAATCATGGAACGTGAAGTCAAGTGGCTTAAACGCAAGCGCATTCCTTTGGTCAAAGTTCGCTGGGAAGCTAAACGTGGACCTGAGTTTACTTGGGAACGCGAAGATCAAATGAAGGCGAAATATCCACATCTTTTTCCACGAGTTTCCTCTAAATAAATTTCGGGACGAAATTTCCACAAGTAGGGGAGACTGTAACAACTGTGCTTGTAATCACTATGAACAGTTCTGTTATCAATAAAACAATGTTATTTGATCACAATGTTTGTTTTGTTATGTTTTACATTTTTCATGTTTTGACTTTTATCCAATTCCAAACTCTACATCGCTTTCTGGAGAGTTATACGCAAACTAGTGCGTAAACGTACTCAGTTTAATGCGAGAAATACTCCGGAACATCAACATATACTCAACATACCTTAAATAACCTTTACATAACTTAGAAATAAGTTTTGAAGGCTTTGGTATGGCAAAAACAAGTTAATTCGCTTACAGGGACTAAATATGACAAACTGCGAAAGTATGTCAATTTGAACTGTAACGAACATTCCGGAACATGACCATAAGTTAAACACACCTTAAATATCCTTTACATAGCTTAGAAATAGGCTTTGAGGGGTTCGGTGTGCTAAAATAAACTTTTGGGACATTCAGGGACTAAAAGTGTCAAAAAGTGCACAAGTTTGCATTTTCGCGCATAACTTACGTTCTGAATACATCCGGACATCCAAAATTTTATGAAAGCATGACTACATTATATTTTAGTGTTCGCCTTAAGAAAAATCCATTCGTTGCGTCATTTGGATCGTTTTTCGCGCTTGTGCGCATTTCGTCGTAATTAAGCGAACATCGCGTTCGTACGGCCAAACGAACCAACATCAGACATATTTTTGAACATATTTCTTGTCCACAATGTTTAGGCAACATTTTAGGGCCTTAAAGTTGGCTTTACGGGCCTTAGAAGTGCCGGAAATGGGCTGAATACACAACAGGGACCAAAAATGTAATTTCTGATCTGCAACTGTCAGGCGGCCCGCCTCAGTTTCTGATCTTTCTCACGCGGGCCGCGTCCACCTGTCTGATCAGATTAGAACGAACAGTCAGCACGATCCAGCTGTTTTAACCTCAACCACATACTTGCAACTTGCCTAATCTGTTGATAAACATCATTTTTAGCCACCATGAGTTTCCGACACTTGTACGGCTTGGATTAAGGCACGATATTCAACAAACGATCTTAACGGTTACCCAAAAACTATAAATACCCCACCCCCCATGCTTCAAAATCACTAGAAATTTGATTTGAGAAACTCTAAGTTGAAACATTTGTTTCATACCTGAGATTTTTGAATCGAGTTTAGCATTCGGGGACCCTTCGTAAGTATTCTTTCGTTCTTTTCCTTATTTTTTACTGCTTTTCGAGTCCGAAAGTCAAACTTTGTTTGACTTTCAGCGTTGACCAGTAATGGTCAATGCGAAGTTCGTTTGAACTTCGCAACGTGATTGTAATCACGATGGTCATAGTCCCTTGGGACTATGCCTACTGATTACCACGTTGTCTAGGGTCGTAGGGTAAGCGATCTAATAAATCGCTTATACCTCGAACCCGACCCAGTTTGGTCGATCATTAGGATCCGACCAAACACATTAGGTGACCATAGTAGGTAGGGAATAACCTTCCGAGGTTATACCCTATGGTCACATCGTTTAAGTAGTTGTATGATAGGTAGTTTATATGCCTTAGGTAAATTACCAGAATACCCTTTTCATGTAGAATTGGTAATTAAGCATATGTAACTTAAACTTTTGTCACATAACTGATTATGTAACACGTTTAGGCATATAACACTTGTCATAGGACTAGTTAGGCGGTCCGAACGCGTTTCACGCGCACGACTCGTTAAAGTAGCATAAGCTTCCTAAACGGGTCGTAATGGGTCGTAAACAATTATGTTAGGTTTCATTTAGTATGTAGGCTTTGTTAAACCAAATGACACGAGTCTTTACACTCGTTTGGTTTACAAACCCTCATTCTATCCAATCATCCGATTAAGGTCCGGTTATTAACATAGTTACCTATATTAGGTGCCGTTTGATTCCGAGATCTCTAGCATTACTTGGTGATTATCTTAAGACATTTGAGCAATATCAAGTGAGTACATAGACCCCTCTTTTACTGTTTTCCAAACTGTTTTGGGGTGAAACACATGTGCCTACTTGTTACTTTCCTGCTTTCCTGTTTTCACATCATATACCGGCTATGTTTGTTAGTACATTATAGTACATGATTTCATGACATTTCATGCTATGTATGTCCATTGTGTGCATACTTAGTACATCGTTTTACATTACATTTCTGCTATGTATGTTGACTGATAGCATGCTAGCACATTGATTTACAAGACTTTTCTACTTTGTATGTTAACTTAGCATACTTAGTACATTGTTTTCATATGACATGTATACAACTACTATGACATTTGGTTTGCACAAACGGGTCTTTATTACGTTCATTAACATTTGCTACGCCGCTCGGTAGTAAGTAGTGGTACCATAGGACTTGACAAATCCCATTCCTGACATCCCGGGTTTGTTTGGATGTAAGGAATGACTGAATCCGAATACAATTCTTTTGATAACCTTGACTGAAAGGGTTATCCGACTGTCTCAAGGCTTGAATGTATGCGTTAACTTACCACATAAATGTTCGTATCAATGTATCATGCATCACTTTGCAAAACATAACTTTTTGATATATTCAAAATACTTTGTTTTGTACATTTTACTTATGGTTTAAGTAGTCTTATTTTACTTACCATACATAACATTTGTTACACATTACTTGACTACTTTTGGACTATCAACATTTGACATGGTTTATACAAGGACTATTGACTATTGGTTTAAACATAGACATTATACTTTGTTGGTTGGTTTAGGTGACTTGAGTAACGAGATGTGAGTAATATGATACAATCATGGTGGATACGCCGCTGGTACTTCCTATACATAAGTGATTGTATTATATTACATATCATAGCGTTATTTAAATCATTCATTTTGGACTTATACATTTTACACAAGTGACATGTTTTTACAAGACTTTGGTTTACAATACAGTTTATTTTATACAACTCATTTTGCATGGTTATTCATTTAACCATACATTATTCACTTATCTATACATATCATCTGGACTTATTGTTTTTCAAGCGATTTACAAAACAAATCAAATAACAAGGTTCATGACTAAACATTTTCTTAAACTTAAGTCATGAATTCTATTTTCGCAAAACCTATGTATCTCACAGGCATTTTTATGCTGACGTACCTACTTTCACATGTGTTTTCAGGTGCTTTTCCGTAGGATGACGATCATGACACTAGGGCGGACCTGTGCCTTAGATACTTAAAATGAAGATAGACTTTGTTTAATTATGTTATAAACTCTTTAATTTCTGTTTGAAACAATGTAACACTTATGTTGATAAATAAATACAACTTTGTATGCCATGGTTATGAAACAATTAATTCTGTTACAACACTCCCCGACGTTTTCCGCCACGTCTTGTATGATATACGTGGTCGGGGTGTGACATAAATTAAGTTGGCCACGCTTCCCAAGCGTACCACACCCTCCCAGGGTGAGATTTTTAACATGATACGACCATCTACGACGAACTCCTAGTGTTTCCTAAGCTTATCGTCTTTCCTGACAGTCACTCGATGCCGCCAAACAATTTCCAATCCAAGCAATCTTCCCAAGAGTTTCGAGTACAAGTCCTGGACCCGTGTTTAGGTGGTCATCCACCTCAATCCACGAAGAGATTGGCATTATCATCCAAGCAATGCCCCAAACAGAGTTGTCTGAATACTAGAAGGGTAACAGCTACAGTAGAACTCAGCCAAAAGTATACGTCCTTCCAATTTATACCAAGTTAATCTCACACATGCTTGCAGCATGTCTTCGAGTGTCAGGGGGAGGGTTGTTTACTCAAACCGTTCGTCCTATGTTGATAAGTAATACTCATGTCTATACGTGAGTCAAGGGTGTTGTGTATCGCTTGTCATAAATCAGGTATAGCTCCAAATAGGAGGTAATAGGAGTTGGCACCTCGTGCCTATAAGCCGCCTCTCTCAGAGGAACATTCGCAACTTGTGAAGACTCGTCAGTTCCTTGTTTGCAAGCAAGTGTGTTGGTAACGTGAGACCGTCAAAGATCACCCAGGTGATAATGTTTCCATTTCGAGTTGTATGTAGACTAGCGACAAAATCCATGGCAGTCTGTTCTCATTTCCATATATGTGCTCTGATTGCTAATATCCCACCTTGACTTTCCCACATGTCAAACATCGTTCCCATGCGTGGCTATGTGGGCCTTCAGGCCCGGTCACCCACACATGGTCTTCAGGTTTTAATACATCCTATCAAAACTCCGACGAATAGGATATTCGAGACCCGTGTGCTTCGCCTGCACCAGTTTCTCAAGGTTGCTGTATAGTGCGGTTCATATTCGTTCCATGAAGTAGGAAATATCGTCCGACCTGCCAAAGGTTGCTTCCTCATGCCCCGCATGGGTTAATCTTGAGAACTCTCTTCCTTCAGTTCTTCAGTTTGAGCAAGGCGAGTCTGATCAGGTATGTTAGAGTCGATAGCAGGCTGCAAAGCTCGTGCACGTCCAGGTTTCACGGTCGTATTCATTCAAAAGTTCCATCCAGCGGTGCCATCACATGTTTAGCTCACACGGGAGGCCCTTTTGATCGGTCTAGGTAGTTCATTTGGTACCGTCAAAGTAATGCCTCCATTATGTAAGTCATCACTTTCTCGTGTTGCGTCGGTGAAAAGACGTCCTCCTGTTTTGTCTTTCACGAACACAGCACCCTACTGTGCTAAAGAGATTTAAGCTGCGCGATCTTCGAAAATCTTGTGGTGAATCTGCGATAGAGTCTAGTGTGACCAAGAAATTGCTGCATCCTCGAAGGGATCTTTGGTGCCGAACAATATCTAACAAAATGGGTCTTTAGCGAGATCCACGTGTATTCCCACTTCGTTGATCATATGACCAAAAAGGTATCTCTCGAATCCAGAAGTTACCTTTAACAAGACTTCGCGCGAAGTGGCTCCTCCCTCAGGAGCTCTAAAATAAGATACAAATGCCGCCCATGATGTTCCTTCCTCTTGGAAATGATCCAGAACGTCATCCATAAATACGGTCGATTCATGTGGTCCATAAAGCTGCTGGTGTGTTGATTAACTCAATGGTCATGGTGTACAAAGTTGCAATGGACGTATTGCGTTCGATATGCCGTTTCAGGAACATTCTCCTCTTGGTCTTCCGTCAATACATGGTCGAGGCAAACAGTTCTTGATTGTCACCTTGCTGAGTTCTGGATAATCAGTACACATACGAAAAGGCTTTATCTTCCCGAATATAGCTGGGGCTCCCCAAAGCGAAGAAAAACTATGTCCAAAAAAACTCCTGTCCAACAGTTCCTGTAGATAGTCCTTGCAACCCTCCTGGTGCAAGACAGTATGTAGCACGAGTAATCAGGGCTGCCCCTGTCGTGAGATCAAACTAAGATTCTGCCTAACAGTGGTGGAAGTAAATCTGAAAGCTCCTCGGGTAGCACACTGAGAGGAATCACGAACAATTGGTGGATCCTCGATCCTCTTTTCCTTAGCCTCAACATCAGTAACGGTTGCTAACGTAGCGGGGTGATCCCTTCGTAGACACTTCTGGGCCTTCATAGTTGATATGGCGCTAACCTTTGCACCACTCTGTTGCTTTAGAACAAATAACGATTCTCCACACAAAATTTTCTCCTCACAAGGTATGTCTGCGCGATTTCTGAATAACCAATCCACACTAACTACTGCATTGTAACCATCAGGGGTAGTAGAAGGAAGGACGATGTCAAACACCTGTCCCCCAAGGTCGAGTTTGCATCCCAGCAAACATATAAGGCTTCAATAGACTTGCATCATCCGACTCCACAGCAGGTTCGGTTTCAAGAAGCATCAGGGTTAAACAGAACAGAGACGAAGCGAATAGCTACCCATCCAAGCTATCGTGTTGCTATTACGCCTGGTATAGCCTATGCCAATACTAAATGTCTTTCCATGAGCTTCATTTCCAGTGTTGTTTTCGTCACAAGAATTTCCAGTACTACCGTCGTTCCCTTGGTTGTCGTCTCCTTGACTTAACACAGTCAATACTTGTCGAGGTCACCTTCGTTTCCATACTGTAAGCTACGATCACGAGTACCTTGATGTTGCTGCGACTGTTGCCTCTAATATTGTTTCCTGTAACGGTGTCCTGCGTCCTTTCACCAACAAGGTCCATCTTTTCACATTCTGTGCCACGTCCTAAGGCACTACTCATGGTGCGGGCGGTTACACAGTCCGCTCTACAGTCAATCGTCATCGATTTTGTCCCGATTGGTTCGTAAGAGTCGACTCCCATGAGTCGCTGGCTGGGGTTAAGGATTCGATTGGATTCAAATAATTGCTGTTCGTTGCCGGTAACTAGGGTCGTTAAAATGCTGAAGTCGGTAAGGTACTACGTTTACCCTCTTGTCCATCATTCTTGCAAGTTGACTGAGTAATACACGGTATGTCGCGAGAGTGTTGCAGAAGTGATTGCACTTCGGGATCTAAGGCGTCAACACGCTAAGTTCCAGCAAACAAAGATAAGTGAGGAAAGTATAGTCCAATCATTTGACGCTGAGCCATCCAACTCAGGGACGTTCGTACAAGCACCTAACATTCTACACAGTTCGCTAGGCGTTTAGATGTGTGATCAGGTGATACTCGATAGCATCGAGATTCGTAAGGATTCAGAAAGGGGTGAAAAGATCATGTTCGAGTAGGAGACACTCACTGCTATGACTCCTATAGACTGCTGAGTTCTAACATAACATCAATTAACAGAGCGGAACCCCTCTCACACTCGTTAAGCCTCACTGGGACTCACATGCACCCCACATTATTATTATGTGTGCACCCATAATAATAAGGCAATTTGCATGCTTATCTCAGTGCCACTTAACTCGCGCTAAAAGGTTCCCCGAATTCGAGCAATAAGACAGACGACGCCACAACATAGATCATGAAAGTTCAAGAAGAGTCGCACTCTTAAAACACGTAACATGGGTTGGTAACATAGAAGTTCATACTGCAGTGCTAAGTGTGCATTCACGTGTGATGTTATTCATAAGCAAACACTAGATATACTATGCAATAGTAAACGAGAAACAAACCTTGCAGCCTGGAGCTGAGTGTCATGGTCGATTTCGGATCTGTTCGGTTATAGTCTGGTTTTATAAAAACATTTTAAAACCAAGTTCACTATAACCAGTGGCTCTGATACCAAACTGTCACACCCCCAAAATACCACCTAGGGAAAGTCCCTGTTAGGCGTGTGACGTACCAACAACGAGCCACTAATTACATTAAACCCATACAAGTTTCAAGATAAAATCCTCAATTATTAATGAAAATACCATTAACGAGTTTAAATGAAAACCAACATGTTCAGCGGAAGCAAATAGTAAACTAATGTTAAACAGTTTCAAAACCAATGTTTAGTATCAATGAATCAATCACATGAATCCCTCCAGTCGACCTATGACCACTCCAGCTTCTCCAGACAGCAAGTTCCCAAATCCAAGATATCTAACGTCCTGCGAGCATGCAACAAGTGTATCAGACAATGCTGGTGAGTTCATAGTTTTACGAAAACGTTGGTTACCAAGTGTTTAGTTAATCCATTGAATTTAATTCCGAAAGTAATGTTGATAATACCCCGAATACAAGACGGCTTCTGATTATTTTGCCCTTTCTCCAATGCTCCTATCAAAGCATTGGTCATGACTAGGTCATTAGTTCAACACCCGTCCTCCCAGGTACGGGGTGAGGTTGCCAAACCTAAGTAGCGCTACTAACTAATACCATGTTACCTCCCCGGTAACCAAACAACACGGAGGGACTTTAATGGTGATAGGATGAGTATATTATCCAACATTCCCGTTTTTACCCAAAAGACTTATCCCTCCCCGGGATACCCACTGACTGTCCCAACCACCGGGACGCATGCTCAAGAGAGATGAACTCACCTTTGGTTTGCTCGGTAAGATTAATTACTTTGTTTATCAGTTGAACAACCATGTCCTAAAAAGGGTTACCGATAACAACCAGTCTTATGCACATAAATCACGCGTTCTACATTCACATTACACATGTAACATTTAGGTATTACACATATCGACATGCCAATCGTAACAAAGAATCGTGCTACAAGCAGAACATAACATTCATTGTAATGATCGGTTTTTCATGCTATAACGTCATATAATAGGTATCTTGATTTCCACTATACAGTTAGTTCATATGATTTTAGTTCAATCACAAGTTGACATCCATAACATCTATCATGTAACCGATTGTTTAGTCTAATACAAAATCCAACACTATCAGCCCCAAATTAGTCCCACGGCTCAACGGTCAATAGCCCATCACACTAACCGATTAGCTCGTGACCCATGCGACCCAACAATATATGTTGTTAAACATCAAACCGGTATTTCTGCTTTGTTTGTGCAGCCCAATCTGATACAAAAGCCCAACAGAAACATGTTTCTAATATTCCTCAAAACCCTAGTTCGCTGCCTAATACGCATTGCACATAATATGAATTTTTCATACATCCAGCATATTCAACAAGAATAATATTAACACTAACTTTCATGAAACCTCTAGTTCTCTTGCATCATTCCACAACGATACTAACTTACCAACTAATGTTATGCATGGCATTTATCAAGCTCACCTATACACATCCCTAATCATTAACACATATCACAGTTCGGGTGTTTCAATAATTTCATCCTAAGTTAATATTCGAATCCTCATTAAATCATCAACAATTCAGTAGCACTCAAATCTTCAATATTATCCAACCCTCATCCTCGATTGACGAGAGCATTAGCATATTATATCCAATCTAAAAATACTTACATGAGATAAATAAGCTGCACACCTATTAAGCTATTAACAAACACATGACTACTGACAATTCTCATGCAAACTTGAAACATAATGGCCGACAATGTGAAGTGATCATTATCAAAGAAATAATCAACATATTACTCAACATATTATGACACTTTTATAAATCTTAATCACATAAAGAACGATCAAATAATTATTAACATAAATATGGGCGTACTAACCAAGGTCTTCGATTAATAGAGTGATGTCTCGAGAGGGGGGGGGGGTCTGCTATGCCGTGCGTAGGGGATGGAGAGATAGGGTTTATGAGTTTTTATGATCTTTTAAAACATTATACGTATACTTAAAAGATAATAGTTTGAGGCGGTTCCTTCTTTAACCAAGATGGGCTCACTTCAAAACTTATTTGGGCCGAGACAAGATAAGACATCATTGGGGCCGAAACAAATCAAAGATTAAAATTCATAAATAGATGTGTTTGGGCCGAGATTTGATATCAGTGGTGACGGCCCAATCCTCATAACATCAACACAAAGGATGGCCCAATAACTCACTCGAGTGAAACCCGACACGTTTACGTTTAGCAATTAATCGAAACAAGCACGCGTAAGAGAACTAACAGGGAACCAGGATTACAAAACTAACCTTGGAAGTTCAGATTGTCACAAAACGAACCGACATCCGAGATATTTTTGAGCATATTTTAAGTTCCCTATACTTTAACTTCATTTTAGAGCCTTGAAATGGGGTTAACGGGCTTAAACGTGTCAAAAATGCATCAAAACCAAGTTTTTCACATGCAGGGACCAAAACAGAATTTTTCTGAAAGTTAGGCCAGGCGGGGCGCGTAGCCCAATGCCTTTGCTTACGCGGCCCGTGTAAACAGCCCAGATCAGAAAACTTGTTTTTCAATTCAGCAGCTGGTTTCATTGGTTTTGCACATGGTTTCTTCATACTTAAAGCTTGTTTTGGGCACCCATAGTAATCTAATTTAGTGGGCACACATGGATGGTTGAGATTGAAGCTCGTGAATCGAGGAACGATCTTAACGGTTCTCTGAAATCTATATATACCTGTCACACCCCCAAAATCCACCATGCGGGGTATCACCGCTTGGAGGCGTGACATGACCAGGATCGAGCCACCAATCATACTGAACAACGTATTTAAGTAAATAAAGCCAACCACAATACGATTGGTGACCAAAAGCTATTTAACCAAGTTTTAATTTAGACAGCGGAAGCATAAACGTAAAGTTAGAAACATAAGTTCGCAGTTCATAAGTTTAAAGTCCAACACATAGGTTTAATAAGTTCATAATGTTTTAAACATTAAACAATGGACATAACCATCCGCACACCACAACGACTCCTTCCTTTTTTTGGGTAAAGGGTTACCCCGGTGATTTTATATATTCACAAACCAAAACAAAACAAGTAGTGTAGAGATTCTACACTAGTTCAATCAAGAGGCCTGTAAACAAAACAAGGGTTACCAAAACAACGACTCCTTCCTCGTGCAAGCTCCAAATGTTTAGCGACCTGTAAGGCATGTAACAACGAGTCAACAACAAAGTTGAGTGAATTCACAGTTGGTTGTTTAGTTATAGCATTCGTTTCGTAAATCATCTGTTCGTTTTGAAAACCATGTATCGTATGAATTTGCATCGCGGTCTTTCTGACATGTTTGCGAAGATTAGTGGGGGTTTCCCATGTGTTACTAGACCACGCGTATCGACTGCTACGAAAATATAAGAGGTGCCCTAAGTCAATGTCTATCAGCATTGACCCTTTGCCCATAGTCCATTAGTACACGCCCGTCCGACTGGCACGGTGTGAGGTTTGTTAAACCTAATAGCGCTATTAACTAATGACCCGCTCGCCATAGGCCTCGGCGATTAAGTCGATAAATGAGGGACTTAAAGTGATAGAGTTGATGGTCTTATGATCGTGTACGTAGGTTTTACGTACGTGCCCTTCAATCCGAGGACAGTAGTGAGTATGAGTGTACGTAGGTTTTACGTACGTGCCCTTCAATCCGAGGACAGTAAAAAGTAGTTTAATAGTAATGATAGTACAAGTAGTTATTCAATCCCATTCCCAACCCCTGGGAATCCCATGCCTTAGAAAGAGTGTGAACTCACCTCGGTTTGCTCGGTTAGGTTCTCAAATATAGTTAACAGTCAAGGTCGGTCAATCACGTCCTAATAAGGTACGGATAACAATCAGTTTCTCATGCATAACACGTATCCTACGTATGGTTTATTTGCACATTACTTCGTCCACATAACAGGTACACACTTTAACGATTTATACCCATATAAACTTCCCATCCATTCCCCACTCATAAACAAACATACGATATTGCACGTAACACATATAACATGTTAGATCATTCACCGATAGCATACTCGACATTTAAACACGCAAGTCACAACTTATGTCAATTCAGCATTATATTCAAAACCGGCTGTTTTCGGACATTTAAATAAAATAGTTAGATTATTCCAAAAATTCCCAAATTTTTACAGGACGTCTTACATGAACCAAAAATTATTGTGTAAAAATATCGGGGTCCAGTTCATTATCAGTAATTTATAGAAATTCGCTTACCGGACTGCAATCAGATTTACTACATTCTGATTGCAGTTCACGGAATAATTCGTCTAAAATTCCTCGGAAGTCCGTTTGACAAAATTCCAGTTCGAGGGTCACAAATACATCAGTGACTATCTATGGTATGAATTTTAGGGGCTGGTTCAATTCAGGTTTCAAATTACGACCGAAAACGTACAGCCCATTTTACTGCAGTAAAAATCAGCCTTAGCTGCTGTCACGAAAACAGACTTTTAAAATAGTAAACGACTTCAAAAAAATACGATTCCAACGCCATTTTCTTAGTTTTTCGAAAAGACCCGACTTAGGCTTCAGAAATTCTGTTTTTCGATTTGTTAAAGTCTGTTTACGGCCTGTTGAATGCGGCTGAAAAAGTATATCAGAATGCTGTTTCGTGGTTTAAGCATTAC
Source organism: Helianthus tuberosus (assembly GCA_030545235.1). Taxonomy (NCBI): domain Eukaryota; kingdom Viridiplantae; phylum Streptophyta; class Magnoliopsida; order Asterales; family Asteraceae; genus Helianthus; species Helianthus tuberosus. The sequence continues at coordinate 112,851,183 of CM060415.1, read as the reverse complement.
TAAATCGCATCAACGAGTGTCCGAACAATGGATTTAACAAGAAACCAACAATCAACCATCAAGTATGATTTAACCAACCCTCAACCGACAAGATTCCGCTTCATAATTCATACATAAGTAAACTTTTATGTAACTTTAATATTCTTTCATTTTGCTTAACATCTTGTAGTCTTTTGTTCTTTTAGTGATTTAAACAACACATCATACTACAAATCATAATTTTGAACAAGATGAAACAAGTTAAAATGAGACTTACTACTAGCTTATAGCTAGGGATGAATCTAATGCAAAGTGATGAGAAAAGATGGTGAAAAGTCTTGAAACGAGCTCCCTCAAGATGCACCTTCCATGGCTCACTTCAAGCTTGGAATGAACTTGTTAATGGAGGAGATAGATGATGAAATGGTGGGGAGTGGGTTCGGTTTGGGGAATGACCGAAAGAGAGAGAGAGTAGTGAGGAGAGAGAGAGATCTTGGTGGAATGATGGTTATGATCTAGACCTTGCTTCATATAGATCACCCACATATTATAGAAAGATCCACAAGCAATCATCCATATAAAATATTGAGATTAAATCAAGTTGGAAGATATGGAGTATGGCAAAAATGTTGTGGGGGTCCCACTTGTGAACCGATTTCAGCCAAAGGGAGGGGGGGGGGGTAAAGGGAAACATTTTTCCAACTAAGGTGCAATTACTAGTTAGAAAGTAAGTAATGTGATGGTATATGCTAGTTATAATGTTTTTAGGGGGTGTTATGGTATACGGGGACCATGACTAGCTCAACAAAATTAAATAATGTGTTTGACAAATATTTGGTGTCCCGGGTAATGTCCGGTTGTTCGGTCGGATACTGTTCCGTTAAAGTGTTTAATTGTACCGTAAAGTGTCTTATTTATTTATTTATTTATTTTAGTAACGAAATAAATTCCTAACATATAAGAAAATATTCAGGACCATTTAGTCAGGTTTTCTGCATACTACTATTATGCTACTACGCACATGTAAGTATAACACAGTCATCAGAGAGCAGTTAAATGGTTCAGCACAGTCATCAAGCACTTTAATTATCATTTAATAAATTGTACGGATTACATGTAATTTTTGAGGGTTGTCACATTCTCCCCCTGTTAAGAGAATTTCGTCCCGAAATTTAGCACCTGGTTACTGAGGAAGCTAGTTAAGTTGCGTTGTTTTCCTGGTTTTCCTGGGGTGTCACATCATCCCCCCGTTGATTTGGAATTTCGTCCCGAAATTCTACAGTAGCTTCAGCCTCAGTAGTGGTTGCGTTTTTCTTAAACAGTTGGGGATACTTGAGTTTCATTTGGTCTTCTCGTTCCCAGGTATACTCTGGGCCACGACGAGCATTCCAACGAACTCGGACCAGAGGTATCCTGGTATGCTTGAGGATCTTAACATCTCGATCCATAATCTCTACTGGTTCCTCGATGAATCGCAGCTGGTCGTCGATAGTGAGTTCCTTCAGAGGAACTATGAGGGTCTCATCTGACAGACACTTCTTCAGATTCGACACATGGAAAACACTGTGAACTCCGCTGAGTTCTTCAGGTAGATTCAGCCTGTAGGCTACCTTGCCAATTTTCTCAATGACTTCGAATGGTCCGACATAACGCGGATTGAGTTTACCTCGTTTTCCAAAGCGAACTACACCTTTCCAAGGTGAGTCTTTGAGTAGCACTCGATCCCCAACCAAGAGCTCGAGTGGTTTTCTTCCTTTATCAGCATAGCTTTTCTGACGGTCACGAGCTGCCGCCATTCGCTGTCGTATCTGAGCAATTTTCTCGGTGGTATCTACCACAAGTTCTGGGCCAGTAATTTGGCTGTCACCAACTTCTGCCCAACAGAGAGGTGATCGGCATTTGCGTCCGTACAATGCCTCAAACGGAGCGGCTTAGATGCTGGTGTGGTAGCTGTTGTTGTACGAAAACTCCACCAGTGGGAGGTGCCTTTCCCAGCCATTACCAAAATCGATTACACATGCCCTAAGCATGTCTTCAAGGGTTTGGATGGTGCGTTCAGATTGCCCATCCGTCTGCGGGTGATAAGCGGTGCTCATATCTAAACGTGAGCCAAAGGACTTGTGCATTGCTTGCCACAGTTCAGAAGTAAAACGTGCGTCACGATCAGATATAATAGAGGTTGGCACTCCGTGCTTTGATACCACTTCCTTTAGATAAATGTCTGCAAGAGTAGAAAACTTATCCATTTCTTTGATAGCCAGAAAATGTGCAGACTTGGTCAGTCGATCTACGATCACCCAAATGGTATCGTTTCCGCGTTGAGATCTGGGCAGGCCGGACACGAAATCCATGGAAATTTGCTCCCATTTCCATTTCGGGATCTCTGGTTGTTGAAGTGGGCCTGATGGTTTCTGATATTCAGACTTGACTCTCGCACAAGTCAAGCACTTGCTGACGTAGGTTGCTATGTGGGCTCTCATGCCAGGCCACCAGTATGTGGTCTTTAAGTCGTGGTACATCTTATCCGAACCAGGATGTACTGAATAACGAGACTTATGTGCTTCATCCATCACAAGCTCGCGTAAGTTGCCATAGAGTGGAACCCAAATACGCCCTGTTACATAGTAGGCGCCGTCTTCCTTTTGTTCTAGCCGTTGCCTCGATCCTCGTAGGGACTCAGCCCTGATGTTCTCTGCTTTCAATGCTTCGACCTGGGCATCTCGAATTTGAGCGGGAAGGTTGGATTGGATGGTAAGCTGTAAAGCACGTACACGCCTAGGTATGGTATCCTTCCGACTGAGGGCGTCGACCACAACATTGGCTTTACCCGGATGATACTTGATTGCGCATTCATAATCGTTCAAGAGCTCAACCCATCGGCGTTGACGCATGTTTAACTCCTTTTGCTTGAAGATATGCTCGAGACTCCTGTGATCGGTGTAAATGGTGCACGTGGTACCGTACAGGTAATGTCTCCATATCTTAAGCGCGAATACAACTGCTCCCAGCTCCAGATTGTGAGTAGTGTAGTTTCTTTCGTGAACTTTAAGTTGGCGCGATGCGTAGGCAATGACCTTGTCACGTTGCATCAATACGCAACCAAGTCCTTGGATGGAAGCGTCGCAATAAACCACGAAATCATCGGTGCCTTCGGGCAATGAGAGGATAGGCGCGCTACAAAGTCTATCCTTTAGATGTTGAAATGCAGACTCTTGTGCATCACCCCAACGATAGATGACACCCTTCTGAGTCAGTGAAGTGAGAGGTTGCGCAATCTTGGAGAAGTCTTTGATAAACCTTCTGTAATATCCTGCCAAACCCAAGAATTGGCGGATTTCTTTTGGTGTGCGGGGTGCAGGCCAGTTCTTGATTGAGTCAACCTTGGATGGATCAACATGAATCCCATCCTTGTTTACCACATGGCCTAGAAAGTGGACTTCGCGAAGCCAGAAGTCACATTTTGAAAACTTGGCATACAATTGCTCTTTTCGAAGAAGTTCCAACATAAGTCGTAGATGCTGCTCGTGTTCCTCCTGACTCTTAGAATAGATCAGGATATCGTCGATGAACACAATAACGAACTTATCCAGGTAAGGCTTGCACACTCGGTTCATGAGATCCATGAAGACCGCTGGTGCATTCGTCAGCCCGAATGGCATAACCAGAAACTCGTAATGGCCGCAACGAGTTCTGAATGCTGTTTTAGAGACGTCCTCATCTCGGACCCTCAGCTGATGGTATCCCGATCTCAAGTCAATCTTGGAGTAATAGCTCGACCCTTGCAACTGGTCGAACAAGTCGTCAATACGTGGAAGAGGATAACGATTCTTCACGGTCACCTTGTTGAGTTCGCGGTAGTCAATACACATTCTGAAGGTACCATCTTTCTTCTTTACGAACAAGACTGGAGCTTCCCAGAGCGAAGAGCTAGGACGTATAAAACCCTTTTCCAAGAGTTCTTGTAGTTGTGTGGACAGTTCTTCGAGTTCTGATGGAGCTAGACGATATGGTGCTCGAGCTACTAGTGCTGCTCCAGGAGCTAGCTCGATTTGGAATTTAACTTGGCGGTGAGGCGGGAGACCAGACAATTCCTCAGGAAATACCTCAGGAAAATCGCGTACAACAGGTATGTCTTCAATTCTCTTCTCTTCCGTTGATGTGTCGGTAACGAGTGCTAGAATGGCAGTGTGGCCCTTTCGTAAACACTTCTGGGCCTTAAGGAAAAAGATGATGCCTTCGACAGCACCACTCTTGTCGCCACGAATCATGAGGGGTTCTTCACCAGAACGAGGAATGCGGACGATTTTCTCCTTGCAAACAATCTCCGCTTGATGATGGGATAGCCAATCCATCCCAACAACGACGTCGAAACTACCAAGTGTGATAGGAACAAGATCGATAGGGAAAGTCTGACCAGCTAAGACGAGGTTACAACCTTTAACTACGTGTGTGGCTTCAAGACTTTTACCATTTGCTAGCTCTACCGCGTGTTTGGTGTTCAAAAGTGTTGGAGTGCGCTTAAGCATTTGGCTAACTTTTAAGGACACATAACTAGTATCGGCACCCAAATCGAATAAAACAGTAACAAAGAAGTCATCCAGAAGAAACTTACCCATCACAACGTTGGGATCGTTCCTTGCATCACTCTGACCAATCACGAAAGCACGACCTCTTGCTCCATTACCATTGTTGTTACCCCCGTTGTTACCTCCATTGTTGTTCCCGTTTCCCTGGTTGTTGTTGTTGTTCTGATTTTGGTTAAGCTGGGGACAGTTCTTCTTAAAGTGGCCTTCAGCGCCACACTGAAAGCATCCCCTGTTGCTGTTGCTGATTCTGTGGTGCTTGCTGTTGCTGCTGGCGATTCTGATTTGCAGGCCGTGAGCTCCTGCAATCCTTGGCTTCATGACCCATCTTGAGACACCTCTGACAACGTCCTTTGTTGCATTGACCACTATGGTGTCTGTTACATTTGTTGCACTTTGGGTGGTTTCCTCGGTACCCACCATGTCCTTGATTACCGGAGGATTGCTGACCCGGACTCTGGTAGTCATTAGTCTTTCGCTGCTGGGACTGAACTGAAGTTGAACCCTTACTGGAATTTCCATCCCATTTTCGCTTGTTGTCTGTAGGTGCATCAGAAGTAGTTGTGGCACTGATTCGTTTGGGCAGTCTGTTTTGCTCCACCGCCTGGTCGGTGAGACGATGAGCCAACTTGATAATTTGCTGAATGATACCCAGGTTGGCTGAGGTTACGTGACTTTGAATCTCTGGTACTAGGCCCTTGAGGTACAGCTCTATACGTTTGATGGGAGGGTCCGCCATAGTTGGGCACAGGATGGCCAGCTCGTTTGACCTCTTAGTATACGCCTCAATCTCAGACCCCGTCATTTTCAGATTGTAAAATTCCACTTCTAGCTTGTGGATGCCATCCCGACTACAGTACTCCTCCTTGATCAGCTCTTTAAAACCATTCCAGGGTGTGGCATTAGCAACTGCCAGTCCTAGTAGTTGAACCTGTGCCTTCCACCAGGTTAACGCAGCCCCTTCAAGTGTTCCGGTAGCATATTTCACCCTACGGTCTTCGGGGCATTCGCACATCTCGAAAACTGACTCAAGCTTTTCAAACCAGTGAAGAAGGCCCACTGCTCCTTCGGTGCCACTGAAAGTGGTAGGTCGGCAGTCCATGAACGTCTTGAATGTGCACACAGGAGGCTGAGCAAGTTGACCTGTTGCGCGAGAATAAAAGACAAAGTTAAGCACGAGGGTTGGTTTGCGAAGGTAGGATCTAAACATCCTAAGGTGAGTTGATATGGCAGGTTATACCTCCCGCAGGGACAGCTGCGAGTGCCTCAGCAACTCGTTCGTTGATCAAAGCCGTCAGCTGGGCTTGAGTTAGGTTCAAACGTCCACCCATGATCTTCACAACGAAATAACGTAGGTGAGAAAAGTGTCGTGAAAGTGTGTAAGTGTGGGACGATAGTGGAGAGTAAGCACGCAAGGTTCAAATAGCAATTACCACATTATCTAATGCACAGTGAGAACTATCTAACCGATAATATAACATAAATCATACCACTTATGGTGTCGAGTCTTGCACGGGGAGCGAAGCGTCGTTGTGGATCGTTGAGCACTGTACAGGTTATAGTCTGGTTTTATCAAAAAGCTTTTCCCTTTTTAAAACCAAGTTCACTATAACCAATGGCTCTGATACCAATCTGTCACACCCCCAAAATCCACCATGCGGGGTATCACCGCTTGGAGGCGTGACATGACCAGGATCGAGCCACCAATCATACTGAACAACGTATTTAAGTAAATAAAGCCTACCACAATACGATTGGTGACCAAAAGCAAGTTAACCAAGTTTTAATTTAGACAGCGGAAGCATAAACGTAAAGTTAGAAACATAAGTTCGCAGTTCATAAGTTTAAAGTCCAACACATAGGTTTAATAAGTTCATATTGTTTTAAACTTTAAACAATGGACATAACCGTCCGCACACCACAACGACTCCTTCCTCGTGCAAGCTCCAAATGTTTAGCGACCTGTAAGGCATGTAACAAAGAGTCAACAACAAAGTTGAGTGAATTCACAGTTGGTTGTTTAGTTATAGCATTCGTTTCGTAAATCATCTGTTCGTTTTGAAAACCATGTATCGTATGAATTTGCATCGCGGTCTTTCTGACATGTTTGCGAAGATTAGTGGGGGTTTCCCATGTGTTACTAGACCACGCGTATCGACTGCTATGAAAATATAAGAGGTGCCCTAAGTCAATGTCTATCAGCATTGACCCTTTGCCCATAGTCCATCAGTACACGCCCGTCCTACTGGCATGGTGGGAGGTTTGTTAAACCTAATAGCGCTATTAACTAATGACCCGCTCGCCATAGGCCTCGGCGATTAAGTCGATAAATGAGGGACTTAAAGTGATAGAGTTGATGGTCTTATGATCGTGTACGTAGGTTTTACGTACGTGCCCTTCAATCCGAGGACAGTAGTGAGTATGAGTGTACGTAGGTTTTACGTACGTGCCCTTCAATCCGAGGACAGTAAAAAGTAGTTTAATAGTAATGATAGTACAAGTAGTTATTCAATCCCATTCCCAACCCCTGGGAATCCCATGCCTTAGAAAGAGTGTGAACTCACCTCGGTTTGCTCGGTTAGGTTCTCAAATATAGTTAACAGTCAAGGTCGGTCAATCACGTCCTAATAAGGTACGGATAACAATCAGTTTCTCATGCATAACACGTATCCTACGTATGGTTTATTTGCACATTACTTCGTCCACATAACAGGTACACACTTTAACGATTTATACCCATATAAACTTCCCATCCATTCCCCACTCATAAACAAACATACGATATTGCACGTAACACATATAACATGTTAGATCATTCACCGATAGCATACTCGACATTTAAACACGCAAGTCACAACTTATGTCAATTCAGCATTATATTCAAAACCGGCTGTTTTCGGACATTTAAATAAAATAGTTAGATTATTCCAAAAATTCCCAAATTTTTACAGGACGTCTTACATGAACCAAAAATTATTGTGTAAAAATATCGGGGTCCAGTTCATTATCAGTAATTTATAGAAATTCGCTTACCGGACTGCAATCAGATTTACTACATTCTGATTGCAGTTCACGGAATAATTCGTCTAAAATTCCTCGGAAGTCCGTTTGACAAAATTCCAGTTCGAGGGTCACAAATACATCAGTGACTATCTATGGTATGAATTTTAGGGGCTGGTTCAATTCAGGTTTCAAATTACGACCGAAAACGTACAGCCCATTTTACTGCAGAAAAAATCAGCCTTAGCTGCTGTCACGAAAACAGACTTTTAAAATAGTAAACCACTTCAAAAAAATACGATTCCAGCGCCATTTTCTTAGTTTTTCGAAAAGACCCGATTTAGGCTTCAGAAATTCCGTTTTTCGATTTGTTAAAGTCTGTTTACGGGCCTGTTGAATGCGGCTGAAAAAGTATATCAGAATGCTGTTTCGTGGTTTAAGCATTACTAAATCGCATCAACGAGTGTCCGAACAATGGATTTAACAAGAAACCAACAATCAACCATCAAGTATGATTTAACCAACCCTCAACCGACAAGATTCCGCTTCATAATTCATACATAAGTAAACTTTTATGTAACTTTAATATTCTTTCATTTTGCTTAACATCTTGTAGTCTTTTGTTCTTTTAGTGATTTAAACAACACATCATACTACAAATCATAATTTTGAACAAGATGAAACAAGTTAAAATGAGACTTACTACTAGCTTATAGCTAGGGATGAATCTAATGCAAAGTGATGAGAAAAGATGGTGAAAAGTCTTGAAACGAGCTCCCTCAAGATGCACCTTCCATGGCTCACTTCAAGCTTGGAATGAACTTGTTAATGGAGGAGATAGATGATGAAATGGTGGGGAGTGGGTTCGGTTTGGGGGATGACCGAAAGAGAGAGAGAGTAGTGAGGAGAGAGAGAGATCTTGGTGGAATGATGGTTATGATCTAGACCTTGCTTCATATAGATCACCCACATATTATAGCAAGATCCACAAGCAATCATCCATATAAAATATTGAGATTAAATCAAGTTGGAAGATATGGAGTATGGCAAAAATGTTGTGGGGGTCCCACTTGTGAACCGATTTCAGCCAAGGGGGGGGGGGTAAAGGGAAACATTTTTCCAACTAAGGTGCAATTACTAGTTAGAAAGTAAGTAATGTGATGGTATATGCTAGTTATAATGTTTTTAGGGGGTGTTATGGTATACGGGGACCATGACTAGCTCAACAAAATTAAATAATGTGTTTGACAAATATTTGGTGTCCCGGGTAATGTCCGGTTGTTCGGTCGGATACTGTTCCGTTAAAGTGTTTAATTGTACCGTAATGTTTTTAGGGGGTGTTATGGTATACGGGGACCATGACTAGCTCAACAAAATTAAATAATGTGTTTGACTAGGAATTTATTTCGTTACTAAAATATTTATTTATTTTAGTAACGAAATAAATTCCTAACATATAAGAAAATATTCAGGACCATTTAGTCAGGTTTTCTGCATACTACTATTATGCTACTACGCACATGTAAGTATAACACAGTCATCAGAGAGCAGTTAAATGGTTCAGCACAGTCATCAAGCACTTTAATTATCATTTAATAAATTGTACGGATTACATGTAATTTTTGAGGGTTGTCACAATACCCACTTCCATTCATTCCAATCCTCACACCTTGATCTGAATTGCTCTAAGTTGGAGTTCAAAAACTTCATACCTGAGTAGTTTGATCAAGATCTTCCTAGCTTGGACCCTTTGTAAGTTTCTTTCGTTCTTTTATGCGTTTTTAAGCGTGAAAGTCAAACAATGTTTGACTTTCTGGTTTGGCCAGTCTTTGGTCAACACGAAGTTCGTTTGAACTTCGCAACGTGAGCGTAATCACGATGGTTATAGTCCCTTGTGACTATACCTACTGATTAGCACGTTGATTAGGTGTAGTGACGAGTCATAGTTTCGGTCAAAATGCGTATTCAAGCGTGTTTTGCAACCAAACTATTCTTGGGTATCAAAACCGTTTGTTTTGATATCAAAATCCTTTTCTCTCTCTCCTTAGGCGATTCTTGTTCTTCATGAAACCCTTGATTTTTATTGTGATCATCTGTATAACAGTCTGTTATTAGAGTTTGATTAATCAAAGCTCTACTACGAACTCGTTAGCAGTTGTTGATCGGTTTAGAATTAGGGTTTGTTTTGTTCTTTCTTTCAATTGCCGCTCTTGTGATCCTTACGAAACCCTGATCTATTAAACTAGCTGTTATTGATCGCGGTTAACTGAGATTAATTTAGCTAGATTGATACACTTGTTTAATCAATTAAGGGTTGAAGATTGATCCTAGGGGTATAAGGATAAGGGTTTGCTTGAGATCGTTCTTGGCTGGTTGTCGGGTTCTTCGTTCTTGTGTGATTTACGTTGTCGTTGCTGCATGGTTTTACTACTGATGTGCTGATGGAGAGAGGAGTCAATTTGGATGGTAACTCAACCCCTGGGACAGTGGATCTAACAGTGGATGGTGAATCATCTCCTGGGACTACTCCTGGAACGGCTCCTGTTTGTGGAATTGGTCTTATGGTTACTAATATTGAGGGTAATCCATTTATGCCGAGACGGGGAATGTACTCTACTACTAATGTTTCAGTTATAAATGGGCTGGCGGCCATATCAAAACCGGTTAATTTGGAATATATGGGGGGGGGGAGGATGGGAGTATCTCATGCAAACCCTAGCAGAGTTGTTCAGGATAACATTCTGAAACAAAGTCAAGTGAAAGAGAACTTAAGTAACTTTAGGTCGTATGGCACTTATGCTGAAAAGCTGCAGCAAATGCCTAAAGTGAAAAGGGAGGTCAATTTTCGGCTATTAGAGTCAGTGGACAAGGTGGATCAGGCTGATGTAGTCATCCCGAAGGAAGCAGTGCGACTGGTTCAAAAGAAATATGAGCACGTTCTTTATGGCTACTTCCTGGGTGATAGACTGCCATATCCGGTTGTGGACTACTATGCTAAGAATGTGTGGTCAAAATTTGGATTTATTATGCTTATGATAAATTCTGATGGATTCTTCTTTTTCAAGTATGAAACTAAAGAAGGTATGAATAAGGTTTTAGAGGGAGGTCCATGGTTAATTAGGAAGATGCCGTTATTTCTTAATGTATGGTTACCAACTTCTAGTATGAAGAAGGATGGTATCAAAACGATTCCAGTTTGGGTTAAGTTCCATAATGTTCCTCTTGCTGTTTATTCTGATGATGGTCTTAGCCTGCTTGCTTCTAAGATTGGGACACCGATGAGACCGGATAGTTATACAGCTGATATGTGTATTGACAGTTGGGGTCGAACCAGTTTTGCTAGGGCGATGGTGGAAATCAATGCTGATAAGGAACTTAATGAAAGTGTGGTTGTGGCGATTCCAAAGTTAGATGAAGAGGGTTATGTGACTGAACGAATCAAAGTTGAATACGAGTGGAAACCTCAGTGATGTGCAACATGTTGTTTATTTGGCCAAATAATGCAACTTGTCCCAAGTCTACTACCAATATAAAAGCTAAACAGGTCATTGTTGATGAGGAGGGTTTTGTTAAAGACAAGAGGAAGATGGCTAAGCATGGATACCCACAAAAGAAGCAGAAGCCAAAGTTCTTATATAGGCCGAAAGTTAATCCTCTTGGGGCTAGCTCCTCGGGTACAAAGTCGCATACGGAGCCAAAGGAGACGTTTAATAATGTGAAGGTGCAAAACAAGTTCGATGTGCTCACTAATGATAAAGAGAATCCCGCTAATGGGGAAGAATATCATCCGTGTCAGGAGCTGGTTGTTGAAAAAGATGAAGGAATAGCCTTTAAGGCTTCTAAGCATAATCCAAAGAAGAATGAAGGGAGTAATGTGGAAGAAGAGGGCCTCATTGATCCACTCCAAACAGATACCTCGTTTTTTATGAATGCAAATACAAAACAAGGAGTTTCTGAGGGGGCAAGCACTCCCGTTGACGTGGGTTTCTATGGATAGTATTGCCTCTTGGAATATTAGGGGCTTGAACCGGCCCCTAAAACAAAAAGAGGTTCATCAAATAGTCGCTGAAAATCACTTGACAGTATGTGCCATTTTGGAGTCTCATGTGGAGGTCTCAAAGCTTTCTAAAGTTTGTCGTGGAGTCTTTAAAAATGGGATTGGACATCGAATGGAGGGGTTTGTAACAAGGGTACCAGAATTATTGTAGGATGGAATGATGATATTGTATATCTTATGGTTCTAGCTCAGTCTGACCAGGTAATACATGTTCAGCTTCGATCCCAGACTGACTCGAAAATGTTGTTTTGTTCGTTTGTTTATGCGAAGAACACTTACCAAGAAAGAAGAGTATTATGGAATGATTTGTGTCTGCATAACCAGTTTGTAAACAATCAGCCATGGATTGTCATGGGAGACTTCAACTCAGCTCTCTATGCGGATGATTGTTTGTATGGCACGTCATCCCTTTCTATTGGTATGCGTGAGTTTTATGATTGTGTCCAGTACAACGAGCTGTTAGACATTCAAGGTCATGGGTTACACTTTACTTGGAATCAAAAGCCGAGGAAGGGTGTGGGCATTTTAAAGAAAATTGATCGGGTCATGGGTAACGTGAAGTTTTTAGATTTGATCCCGGACGCCCACGTTTTATACCATCCTTACCGCATTCCAGATCACACTCCTTGTATTCTTAAAATGAATGGGGTGTATCGCCAAAAGCCTAAACAGTTTAAATTTGCTAACTTTATTGCTTCGAAAGCTGGGTTTAAAGATTGTGTCTCGGAGGAATGGAGAAAGAAGGTGGATGGTGTTGCTATGTTTTCTGTTGTCAAAAAACTTCAAAATTTGAAGTCTCCTTTGAGGAAGCTTTTGTTTCTTCAAGGAAATCTGCATGATAAGGTGAAAGATCTAAGGAACAAGCTGGATGAAGTTCAAAAACAGATTGACTTGAACCCTCTGGATGCTAGTCTTAGGGATATTGAGGCGCAATTCATTAAGGAGTTCCATAGTGCTTCTTATGATGAGGAATCCTTCTTGAAACAAAAAGCAAAGATCGAGTGGCTCTGTGCTGGCAATGGTAATACTACCTATTTTCATAACTTTGTTAAAAATAAGAATGCTAGGAGTAAAATCCATAGTATTGTTGATGCGAATGGTAATACTTTTGAGGGAACGGATATTGAAGCTGCCTTGGTTAATCACTATGCCACCTTCCTGGGTAAGGAGGATCAGGTGAATGCTTTCAACACGGATAATCTCTTTATTAATCAAGTAAATCCAAATGCAGCTGCTCAAATGATTCGTCGGGTCACGAGTGAAGAGGTCAAAGCTGCTATGTTCAGTATTGGAGAGAACAAGGCTCCGGGTCCTGATGGTTATACTTCGGCTTTCTTTAAAAACTCATGGGATATAGTTGGAGAGGAGGTGACAGCGGCCATCCTTCAATTCTTTGAAAATGGTAAACTTTTACAGCAAGTAAATCATACTATCATTGCATTGGTCCCTAAAGTTCCCACGCCTACTTCGGTTCTTGAATATAGGCCGATATCTTGTTGTAATGTCATTTTTAAGTGCATTAGCAAAATTCTATCTGATAGAATTAAAGGTAGCATGGGTTGCTTGGTCGATATAAACCAGTCTGCTTTTGTTCCAGGACGTAAGATATCTGATAACATCCTTCTTACTCAGGATCTCATGCACAATTATCATATTAGTAGAGGCACACCTAGATGTGCATTCAAAATTGATATACAGAAAGCTTATGATACAGTGAGCTGGACATTCCTGGAAACTATTCTTGTAGGATTTGGGTTCCCTCAAAAAATGGTTGAATGGATTATGACATGTGTATCCACTGTCTCTTACTCGCTCAGTATCAACGGAAACTTGAGTGGTTATTTCAAGGGTAAACGAGGCTTAAGGCAGGGTGATCCTATGTCACCATACCTCTTCACCTTAGTAATGGAAGTGCTTTCGTTATCTCTTCATCAAACAGCAGATTTGAACCCAGCTTTCAGGTACCATGCCCAATGTAAGAAGCAGAAAATTATAAATGTATCGTTTGCTGATGACTTATTTCTGTTTGTGAATGCTGATCCGGTCTCGGTTCGGCTTTTAAGGGATGCGTTGAATCAGTTTTCTCGTGTATCAGGGTTAACGCCGAATCTGGCCAAAAGTACTACTTATTTCGTCAATGTGGAGCAGTCGGTTAAACAGGAAATACAAAATCTTATGCCGTTTAATGAGGGAGTTCTCCCAGTTCGGTATCTTGGTGTTCCCTTAATCTCCTCAAGATTGATGTATAAAGATTGCAGAGTTCTTGTGGATCGATTGGATAAAAGAATTGATAATTGGATGACTAAGTCTTTATCATTTGCGGGAAGACTTCAGTTAATAAAGTCTGTGATGTCGGCTATGCATATCTACTGGGCTTCAGTGTTTATGCTTCCGGCTCGTATTGTTACGGACATAGAAAAACATATGCGTAGTTTTTTATGGAGGGGAAGCTCGAATCTGTGCACTAAACCGAAAGTTGCGTGGAAGAATGTTTGTATGCCTAAGAATGAGGGAGGTTTGGGGATTAGAAGTATTGCTGAAGTCAACATAGCGCTCCTCTCTAAGCATATTTGGAGTATCCTTGTCAAGCGGGATTCTCTATGGGTTAATTGGATTCATTCTTATAAGATAAAAGGTAAGATTTTTTAGGACATTCCCATACGTGGTAACATGAGTTGGGGGTGGCGGAAATTACTTTCGATAAGAGCTTTGGTTCGTCCTTTCATTTGGTATGCTATTCGTGATGGCCAACAAGCTAATGCGTGGAATGATAATTGGTGCGAATGTAGTCCTTTACGACAATTTATTACTCCTAGGCGTATTCACAATGCGGGTTTTAACATGCAAACAACAGTCTCTGATCTTGTTGATGGCCAAAACGGTTGGAGATGGCCGGTTGCTTGGCACGATCTATACCCGGTCTTGAATGACTTAGAGCCTCCAGTTCTTGAACCAAACATTGCGGATAGGCTGATTTGGAAGGATAGAAATGGTACTCAAACGCCGTTTAGCTCCGGGGAGGTTTGGGATAATATTCGAAGGAGGGCCGATGTGGTTCATTGGGTAGACTTTGTGTGGTTTAGTCAATGTATACCACGACACTCATTCCACATGTGGTTGGTGATCAAGAATAAACTCAAAACGCAAGATAGAATGGGTGTCTGGGATGCGGGTAGTGAAACCAATCTTAATCTTATGTGCTGTCCTTTATGCAGATACGATAAAGATTCGCGTGATCATCTTTTTTTTCCATTGCTCTTTCTCTTCACAAGTATGGAATCTGGTTAAAGACTTGGCCTATATGGAGAATGTGGATTCAAGCTGCTTATCTATTATGGTATGGACTCAGATACATGCCAGCTCGAAGAGTGCTGAAGCTATTGTTGGTAAGTTGGTGGTGGCAGCTTCTGCATATTTCATATGGCAAGAGAGGAACAGTAGACTATTCACTCAAAATAACCAGACCGCTCCCATGATTGCTAATATTGTGTTACAAACGGTGAGATTTAAGCTTATGTCTTTTAGGATGGGCCGCAATACAAGGAATCCTTTGATGCTCGAAAGATGGAAGACCCAAGTGAGGATGTTAGACGTTGATACGGGCTAGCTATAGAGTTTTTATTTATTTATTGTTGCCTGTTTGGGCTTGGTCGTTGAGCTGGCTGTTTTCTTTTGGTTGTGTTGTGGGATGTTGTTCTTTTTTTTTCCTAGTCTTGGTATGCCAAGTCTATCCTAGTGTGTCTCTCAGGCACACTCGTTTACTTATTTGTTGATTTATAAAATTCACCGGGGTAACCCTTTACCCAAAAAAAAAAAACTTGTTTTCTAACTTCGTTAAACATGTTTTAATATGTTTAACTCGTCACTTTTAGTTTAGTGCTTATATAGGGTCGAAAGATAAGCGGTCTAAATAACCGCTTAGACCTTCGAACCTGACCCGTTTGGTGGTTCATTAGTGTAACACCTGTGCCTCCACGGCCATCAAACAAATTCCAAACCAATGAAATATTGTATTTCATAATTTGGACTTGTATAAATATGTGTATCTTTTACACATATCAATTCATGTTCGATTTCAAGCTCTAAATCGCTTTCTGGAAGGTTATACGCGCACTGATGCGTAAATATAACCAGTTTAACGCAACAAACACTCCGGAATAGTGAAATAGGCTTAACATACCTTAAATAACCTTTACATAACTTAGATATAAGTTTTGGAAGGTTTGGTGTGGTGAAATCAAAGTTAAATCGCTTACAGGGACTAAAGTTGACAAACTGCGAAAGTATGTCAATTTGAACTGTAACAGACCTTCCGGAACATGACCATAAGTTAAACACACCATAAATATCCTTTACATAGCTTAGAAATAGGCTTTAATGGGTTAGGTGTGCTAAAATAAACTTTTGGGTCATTCAGGGACTAAAAGTGTCACAAAGTGCACAAGTTTGCATTTTCGCGCATAACTTACGTTCTGAATACATCTGGACATCCAAAAAATTATGTAAGCACTAAAACATTTTATTTTAGTGTTCGGCATAAGAAAAATCCATGCGTCGCGTCATTTGGATCAGTTTTGCACTTTCGGGACCAGATTCGATGTATTAGCCGTTGTTTAATTCACAACCACACATTCTAACAATGCTTAGTCAACACATGTGTGGATGGAATTTAAACACCTAAACACCATGACATTTCAACACATGTGTGGATGGAATTTAAACACCTAAACACCATGACATTTCAACACATGTGTGGATGGAATTTAAACACCTAAACACCATGACATTTCAACACATGTGTGGATGGAATTTAAACACCTAAACACCATGATATTTCAACACATGTACGGATGGGATTAAGGCACGTTTTCCATGAAACGATCCTAACGGTTACCCGAATACTATATATACCCCATGCCTTTCATTGTTTTAAAGCACTAGAATCTTATTAGTTGTGTTCTAAGTTGAAACCTTGTTTCATACCTGAACTATACTGATCTAGATTAGCATTCGGGGACCCTTCGTAAGTATTCTTTCGTTCTTTTCCTTATTTTACTGCTTTTCGAGTCAGAAAGTCAAACTTTGTTTGACTTTCAGCGTTGACCAGTAATGGTCAATGCGAAGTTCGTTTGAACTTCGCAACGTGAGTGTAATCACGTTGGTCATAGTCCCTTGGGACTATGCCCACTGATTACCACGTTGTCTAGGGTCGTAGGGTAGGCGATCTAATAAATCGCCTATACCTTCGAACCCGACCCAGTTGGTCGATCATTAGGATCCGACCAAATACCTTAGGTGACCATAGTAGGTAGGGAATAACCTTCCGAGGTTATACCTTATGGTCACATCGTTTAAGTAGTTGTATGATAGGTAGTTTATATGCCTTAGGTAAATTACCAGAATACCCTTTTCAAGTATAATTGGTAATTAAGCATATGTAACCTAATCTTTTGTCACCTAACTGATTATATAACATGTTTAGGCATATAACACTTGTCATAGGACTAGTTAGGCGGTCCGAACGCGTTTCACGCGAACGACGCGTTAAAGTAGCATAAGCTTCCTAAACGGGTCGTAATGGGTCGTAAACACTTAGGTTAAGTTTCATTTAGTATGTAGGCTTTGTTAAACCAAATGACACGAGTCTCTACACTCGTTTGGTTTACAAACCCTAATGCTACCCAATCTTCCGATCTAGGTCCGGTTAATTAACATAGTTACCTATAGTAGGTGCCGTTTGATTCCGCGATCTCTAGCATTGTTTAGTTGTCACTCCAGAACTACTGAGCAATCTCAGGTGAGTACATAGACCCCTCTTTTACTGTTTTCCAAACTGTTTTGGGGTGGAACACATGTGCCTACTTGTTAATTTCATGCTTTCCCGTTTTCGCATCATATACTGCTATATTCGTTAGTACATTATAGTACGTGATTTTATGACATTTCATGCTAGGTGTGCTCAATTGTGTGCATTACTTAGTACATCGTTTTACATGACATTTTAACATGATTGACATTTGATCATGCATTTCCCACAAAACATAACTTTGATTTAAACCAAGTTTTACTTCAATACTTTGTTTTGTGCATATGGTTTAGTTGAGACATTTCACTTGCCATACATGACATTTTGACATAGACATTTGACATGGATATTTGACCTAGACATTTGACGTGGATATTTGACATAGACATTTTGACATGATTTACATCTTGACATGAACATTTTACATTGTTTGGTTTGGTTTGATTAAGTGATTAAGTAACGATGCGTGTGTAATATGATACAAGCATGGTGGATACGCCGCTGGTACTTCCTATATATAAGTGTTTGTATGGTATTACATGTCGTAACGTTATTTGAATCATTTCAGTTTGAGACATAGAACATTGTATACAAATAACCTATTTTCACAAGACATTGTTTTACAAAACAACTTATCTTATGCAAACTCATTTACATGGTTATTCATTTAACCATACATTATTCTCTTATTATACATATCATCCGAACTTATTGATTTTCAAACGATTTACAAGACAAAGCAAATTACAAGGTTCATGACTAAACATTTTCTCAAACATAAGTCATGAATCTTATTTTCACAAAACCTATGTATCTCACAGGCATTTTTATGCTGACGTACCTATTTTCACATGTGTTTTTCAGGAGCTGTTGCATAAGATGATCAAGATACACATAGGCAGTCTTGGGCTTTAGTGACAATAAAAGATGCAAGACTAGTTAATTATGTTGTATTTTTCTTGTTTGTTAAGACATTGTAACCCTTTTAATCAATAAAACGAAACTTCAATTGCCATGGATTTGAAACAATTAATTCTGTTACAACACTCCCCGACATTTCCGCCACGTTTTGTATGTTCTACGTGGTCGGGGTGTGACAATTAGGATCTGACCAAACATATTTTGTGACCATAGTTGTATAGGGAATAACCTTCCGAGGTTATACCTTATGGTCACTTTGTTTAGTTAGTTGTATGATAGGTAGTTTATATGCCTTTAGGAAAATGACCAAAATGCCCTTTTTACACATAAATTCATTTTAAGCATATGTAACCTAAATTTTTATATCTAAACTGATTAGGTAACATTATTAGACATGTTAAGGCATATAATACTTGTCATAGGACTAGTTAGGCGGTCCGAACGCGTTTTACGCGAACGACGCGTTAAAGTAGCGTAAGCTACCTAAACGAGTCGTAATGGGTCGTAAGCACTTAGGTTAGGTTACGATTTAGTATGTAGGCTTTGTTAAACCATGTCATATGAGTTTCAATACTCATTTGGTTTACAAACCTCATCCTATCCGATCTTCCGATTTAGGTCCGGTTTATTTACATAGTTACGTATATTAGGTGCCGATTGATTTCCGTGATCCCTCTAGCTTTGCTTGGTTGTTATTCAAGTGAGTACATAGTTCCCCTATTTTACTGTTTTCGAGTGTTTTGGGGTGATTCATATGTGTTAAATGAATTCGATGTTTTTAACGATGGTTTCGAAAATGATTAAAATGGTTTATATTAAATTAATAACGATTTCGATAATGTGAACAAACTTGTTGGTTTTTTTTTGGGTAAAGGGTTACCCCGGTGATTCTATTAAAACAACCGCAAATAAGAACAAGTAGTGAGGATGAATTCCACACTATTTCATATACAGGACATGCCCCATATATATGATCCAAAAAACAAATAACCTATGACATCACGTAACCTAGTCTACTTTACATCATGAAAAAAAATGTCCAGTAGACAAACAAACATAACCAACAAAAGTCATTATCCTCCATCATCAAAAATAAAATTGCCTTGAAACAACATACCTTTAACACGAATGGAAAACAGACTATCCATTAGAGAACTTTGTGGAAGAGGTGCTTGCCCCTGCTTTTGAAGACAAAGGATATGAGCCCGAAATCATAAATTCATTTGTTTCATTAAAGACTTCAACAACCTACTCATCATCAGAATCAGCTATATCATCCCTCATCCCCTTGCTCTTTAGACGTACCGTAACCTGCTCATCCCTAAGAGCATCAAACGGGTTCTGGGACACTACACTAGCCGAAGGATCCGACTTTTTAGCCCCTCCATTCGTTTTGACCCCAATCGGCCTATACTCGAATTTCGGCTTAGCTTTATTAACATGAAAACCAGATTTCCTAGCAGCTTTTTTACCATCCACATCCATAAAGCCATCTTCATCCACAACTGGAGTCTTCACCGGACCACGCGGTTGCTTCCCACCATTTTGTTTCTGAGGTTTAGGCACTTCCTTAGGGCACTTCCTAGGCTGACTCGGGCAAGACTCATCAGCATGTCCGAAGACCTTATAGTGGGCACATCTATAGGGACTCCATTCATATTCCACAACCATCTTTACTTTAATAAAACCTTCACCTTCTAGCTTAGGCACCGCTATAACTATTTCCTCTTTAAAGTCATTCTCAGCTGAAACTTCTATCAAAGCTCTTGCATAACTACTCCTTCCCCAAGCATCCGTACACATAGTGGTGGTATACGAATCCAACAATTTGGGCTCACCAATGGCCGTAGCAATCATACTCAAGCCATCTTCCGTATAGGCAGCCATAGGAACATCATGGATTTTGTGACAACTGTGCTCTGTAATCAAAGTACAATGTAAAACAATGTGTTTTGATGTTATTATATGTGTAATTGTGTTTGATGATTTTACGATTCGATTCGATTCCGATTTCAAGCTTTAAATCGCTTTCTGGAAGGTTATACGCAAACTGGTGCGTAAACGCAATCAGTTTAATGCGACAAACACTCCGGAATAGTGACATAGGCTTAACATACCTAAAATAACCTTTACATAACTTAGAAATAAGTTTTGGATGGTTTGGTGTGTTGAAAACAAGTCTATTCGATCGCAGGGACTATTTGTGTCAAACTGTGAAACTATACCGATTCGTATAGTATCGAACAGTCCGGAACTTGATCATAAGCTAAACATACTATATATAACCTAAACATAGCTTAGAAATAAGCTTTGAGTGGTTCCGTGTAGCGAAAATATGCTTATTTGATCTTACATGGACTAAAAGTGTCAAAAACGACGTAAGTTTGCATTTTCGCGCATATCTTACGTTCTGACCACATCTGGACACCCAAATTTTTTGTAGACACTAAAATATTTTTATTTTAGTGATTGGCATGCAAAAATTCCATTCGTTGCTTAATTTGGATCGATTTTGCGTTCGTTACGACTTTCGTCGTAATTAACCGAACAACGCGATCGTACGACCAAACGTGTGACACCCCAGGAAAAACCAGTAAACTATTCAACACAACTAGCTTCCTCAGTAACCGCGTGCTAAATTTCGGGACGAAATTTCTTTCAAGTTGGGGATAATGTGACAACTCGAGTTTTCAAGGTCTCTATCCGACTTAACCCTGTTCTTATTTGCAAAGTATGTTTATATATATTTATATAATTAAAGGGGGTGCCATATAATTTATTATTTGTTAATAATGTGTATTGTGTAATTGGTGTGTTATAATTAAATTTGGACTATGGGCTGAACACATATACTCTCACGAAATCACTATCAGCCGAAAACACAAGTGATGAAAACACTTTAAGTGTTTTCGTCCACTGCTACTGTCGAAAACAACATATGGGCTTAAGCCCAGTTAGGGCCCAACCTCATATCAGTTACGTATTTTAGCGTAATACGTGTGCATATGATCAGTTATCGAAACCCTAAATCCTCTCTAAGTGGGCGACGGCAATCATCACTATTTGGAGTCATCCCAATTCCTTTTTCCGGTCACAATACACGTCGGTCAGTAACATCATTACTTAATTCATTCCTGTTGATATATGACCAATAGCTATGCATGTGTGATGTCTCGTAAATGCAATCAATCGGATAAGGATCCCTCATATTTGTCGGTTATTGTTCTTAGAATTTCATGTGATAATCTGATGATATGCTCGATTGTGTTATGCCTGTCCATGTTTGATCTGATGATGGAATGATGATAATGGTTGCCAACTATATTTAATATATATATTGCATGTGATGCCATAGGGTTGTCGGCCACTTTATATAAACCACTTTGACTATATTGATGTATGCATGTGTAGCCAAAGAAATAGAAATCATATGATTGGCTGCTAGGTTATTACTTGCATGTGGGTGTCTTGTGATGTTGTTGAGAATCTTTATGCTTCGAATCTTGTGGGTTGCAGTTATTCATGATCTTATGATCTGTGTTTGTTCATGTTAATCGCACGTGGTAGGATTTGTTAATTCTAATGTAAACCAATCAGACTAGATCTGGTTGTTATGCTACTGCTCATGATTCGACTTGATGGTATATATAAATATATATGTATAATCTGAATGATTATGTGAATTATTATTCTGTATTGCATGATGATTTACTGATGATCTCAATCTATAATGGTTAAGTAATTTACATTGGTCTCATGATTAGATTTGATTGAGCATGATTGATAAAGCCAAATTGTGTAACTGTTCTGGTTGATGATGATGTAATCGATGAAAACACCACTCAGATGAAAACACCTTTTCAACGAAATCACCTAAGGGTTTTCGGCCAATTGGATTTCGGCCCCAAAGGGGTTTTCGCCACTTATTCGATTTCGTCACTATGTGCACTGTTAATTACTAACTATATTATTTATATGATTCAGTTAAGTTATTTACTTAATTAACTTTGTTGGTTCAGTAAACTTAGTTAATTCTTTAACTCAGTTAGTTGTTAACATTGTTAAGTTTGATAATGCTATTAAACACGTCAACTACGTTAAGTATGTTATCCAAGTTATGTTGACGATACTATGCATGCATACTATCTTGAGTGGGATAACTCGGTCAAGCATGTTAAACTTGTTAATTGATTTAACTGCTTACGTGATACATGATGTTATCTACCAAGCACTTTATGACATAAATTACATGTGAATCTCTACGAATTCGAAACTGATTGAGAATACGTGCATAACTATAGGACTTGATTGATTTCTTGTGAGTACTTAACCTAGCATACCGAGCAAACCGAGGTGAGTTCACACTCTTACTAAGGCATGGGATTCCCGGGGTTGGGAATGGGTTTTGAATAATGGGATTGAACAATTACTCGTACTTACACAGCTGCTAGACTATCTACCATCGTCCTCGGGTTAAGCAGGACACTTACGTAAAACCTACGTAAACAAGTACTTACCACTGTCCTCAGGTTTCGAGGGACACTTACGTAAAACCTACGTAAACTCACACATGCTACTGTCTTCCGGAGTCAGGAAGGACACTTACGTAAAACCTACGTAAACTCGCACATGCTACTGTCTTCCGGAGTTAGGAAAGACACTTACGTAAAACCTACGTAAACCCCCGCGTATCACTGTCCTCGGGTTAAGAAGGGCACTTACGTAAAGCCTACGTAAACCTCGTACGTACTACTGTTCTCGGGTTAAGAAGAACACTTATGGTTACAAATAGTCTAGTGTAAATACAAACATGGGAAGCCCCCACTGATGGTAAATACAAACATGGGAAGCCCCCACTGATAGTACATACAACATGGGAAGCCCCCACCAATTGAATCTACACAACGGCTTAGTTAATAACGCATAGTTATGCAACGAACTTACTTACTGTGAACTCGCTCAACTAGTTGTTGACTTTCTGTTACATGCCTTGCAGGACCATAGGTATTCTTGGAGCTTGCACGGGAGGCGCGGTCGTTGTGGGCACGGATTGTGGATGCTTTTATGAAAACGTTATGGCTCTTTGAACTAAACACTTGTGTTGGATTTTTATACTATGCTTCCGCTACCTATACTATGTTTTTGATTGGACACCAATTGTATTGTGATGGATTACATTTACTTTTACTTATTACTTATATGTTCAATATGATTGGTGGCTTGATCCTGGTCATGTCACGCCTCCAAGCGGTGGTACTCCGCGTGTGGATTTTTGGGGGTGTGACAGATTGGTATCAGAGCCATTGGTTATAGAAAACTTGGTTTTAATAAGGGAAAACGTTTTTATTAAAACCAGACTATAACCTGTACAATGCTCAACGATCCACAACGACGCCTCGCTCCACATGCAAGACTCAACATTCTAGGTAATATGGTATATGTTTTATTGCCTACTTGCTAGAATTACATAGAACTTTGCTCATGGTATGCTTAGATACACATAACCCCTATTGCTTGAGAATACTTGTGTGCTTATTCTCTTCTGTCATCGCACTATTCGCGAACCTCTCTTACTTATGTTACCTTTGCTATGAAGATCATGGCTGGACGTAATAACCTAACTCAAGCCCAGTTGGCGGCTTCGATCACTGAACAAGTTACTGCAGCACTCGCAGCTGCCCAGGCAGGAGGTGTAACCTGCCGCCACCACTTACTCTAGGATCTTTAGATCCTACTCTCGTAAACCAACACTTGTGCTTAATTTTGTTTACTCTTACTCATCCGACAAGTCAACACGCTCAGCCACCTGTGTGCACCTTCCAGACTTTTATGGACTGTTGTCCTAATACTTTCAGTGGCAATGAAGGGGCCGTTGGACTCCTCCATTGGTTTGAAAAGCTCGAATTGGTCTTCGAAATGTGCGAATGCCCTGAGGCTCGTAGGGTGAAGTACGCAACTGGTACTCTCGAAGGCACTGCGCTAACTTGGTGGAACGCGCAAGTTCAGATGCTAGGGCTGGCGGCTGCCAATGCCACCCCATGGAATGATTTTAAGGAATTGATCAAACGTGAATACTGTAGTCATGATGACATCCACAAACTGGAAGTGAAATTCTTTAACTTGAAGATGACGGGGTCAGAGTTAGAAGCGTACACGAAACGATCCAATGAACTGGCAGCGTTATGTCCAACTATGGTGGATCCTCCCATTAAGCGCATTGAGCTGTACCTCAAATGCTTAGTACCAGAGATTCAAAGTCATGTGACTTCTGCCAACCTTGCTACCATTCAGGATGTTACTCGTCTTGCTCATCGTCTCACAGACCAGACAGTGGAACAGAACAAGCTGCCTAAGCGTATTGGTGCTACTACTACTACTATTTCTAGTGACAACAAGAGAAAGTGGGATGGAACCTTCAGCAAGGGTTCAACTTCAGTTCAGTCCCCGGCACGGCAGCGAAAGATTGATGACTATCAGAGCCCTGGTCAGTAATCTTCTGGTAGTCAAGGATTGTAACCTCGTCTTAGCTGGTCAGACATTCTCCATCAACCTCATTCCTATAGTCTTGGGTAGTTTTGACATCGTCATTGGTATGGATTGGTTATCTCAACAACAAGCGGAGATCCTATGCAAAGAGAAGATTGTTCGTATTCCCCGTTCTGGTAAAGAACCTCTCGAAGTTCAAGGCGACAAGAGTGGTGTCGTGAGTGGCATCATTTCCTTCCTGAAAGCTCAGAAGTGTCTGCGAAAGGGCCACACTGCTATAATAGCACTAGTTACTGATACATCTATGGAAGAGAAGAAGTTAGAGGATATTCCAGTTGTACGCGACTTTCCTCAAGTGTTTCCTGAAGAGTTACCTGGGCTACCGCCTCATCGCCAGGTCGAATTTCAGATCGACCTAGCTCCAGGAGCAGCACCTATAGCTCGAGCACCCTATCGCTTAGCTCCAACCGAACTGGAAGAACTATCTAAGCAATTGCAAGAACTCTTGGAAAGGGGTTTCATACGTCCTAGCTCTTCGCCCTGGGGAGCTCCAGTACTATTTGTGAAGAAGAAAGACGGTACCTTCCGTATGTGCATAGATTACCGTGAATTAAACAAGGTGACCGTGAAGAATCGCTATCCTCTTCCACGCATCGACGACTTATTCGACCAGTTGCAAGGGTCGGGCTATTACTCGAAGATTGACCTGAGGTCAGGCTATCAGCAATTGAGAGTCCGGGATGAGGACGTCTCTAAAACAACATTCAGAACTCGCTACGGCCATTACGAGTTTTTGGTCATGCCATTCGGGTTAACGAACGCACCTGCGGTTTTCATGGATCTTATGAACAGGGTGTGCAAACCTTATCTTGACAAGTTTGTTATTGTTTTCATCGATGACATCCTGATCTACTCGAAGAGTCAGGAGGAACACGAGCATCATTTACGACTTATTTTGGAACTTCTTCGAACGGAGCAGCTGTACGCCAAGTTTTCAAAATGCGACTTCTGGCTTTGTAAAGTCCACTTCCTAGGCCACGTGGTAAACAAGGGTGGGATTCATGTTGATCCATCCAAGGTAGATTCGATCAAGAACTGGCCTGCACCTCGTACACCAACAGAAATACGCCAATTCTTGGGTTTGGCGGGTTATTACAGACGGTTCATCAAAGACTTCTCAAAGATTGCACAGCCGCTTACATTACTGACACAGAAAGGTGTTGCTTACCGTTGGGGTAATACACAGGAAACAGCGTTTCAGCACTTAAAGGATAGACTTTGTAGCGCACCTATCCTCTCATTGCCTGAAGGCACGGAAGATTTTGTAGTCTACTGCGACGCATCCATCCAAGGTCTTGGATGTGTGTTGATGCAACGGGATAAAAGTCATTGCTTATGCTTCACGCCAACTTAAGATTCATGAACGGAATTACACTACACATGATTTAGAGCTGGGAGCTGCTGTTTTTGCGCTCAAGATATGGCGACATTACCTGTATGGCACCAAGTGCACCATCTACACCGATCACAGGAGTCTCGAGCATATCTTCAAGCAGAAAGGATTGAACATGCGACAACGTAGATGGGTCGAGTTACTGAACGATTACGAATGTGCTATAAAGTACCATCCAGGCAAAGCCAATGAGGTGGCCGACACCCTCAGTCGAAAGGATACTACACCTAGGCGTGTACGGGCGTTGCAACTCACTATTCAGTCTAGTCTTCCTTCTCAGATACGAGTGCTCAGGTAGAAGCATTGAAACCAGAAAACGTCAGGGCTGAAGCTCTACGCGGCTCAAGGCAACGGTTAGAACAAAAGGAATACGGCGCCTACTATGTAACAGGACGCATTTGGGTCCCACTCTACGGCAACTTACGCGAGCTTGTAATGGATGAAGCTCATAAGTCTCGCTACTCAGTACATCCTGGTTCGGATAAGATGTACCACAACTTGAAAACCACATATTGGTGGCCTAGCATGAAAGCTCACATAGCAACTTACGTCAGCAAGTGCTTGACTTGTGCGAGAGTCAAGACTGAATATCAGAAACCATCAGGCCTACTCCAACAACCAGAGATACCACAGTGGAAATGGGAGCAAATTTCCATGGATTTTGTTACTGGCCTGCCTAGATCTCAACGTGGGAATGATACTATTTGGGTGATCGTGGATCGACTCACAAAGTCTGCACATTTCCTGGCTATTAAAGAAACAGACAAGTTCTCTACCTTAGCAGACATCTACTTAAAAGAAGTGGTTTCAAGGCACGGGGTGCCAACCTCTATCATCTCCGATCGTGACGCACGTTTTACTTCAGAACTGTGGCAAGCAATGCACAAATCTTTTGGCTCTCGATTAGACATGAGCACAGCTTATCACCCTCAGACAGATGGGCAATCTGAGCGCACTATTCAAACTCTAGAAGACATGCTTCGTGCATGTGTAATTGACTTTGGCAACGGCTGGGAAAAGCATCTGCGACTTGTGGAATTTTCGTACCATAACAGCTACCACACCAGCATTAAAGCCGCTCCATTTGAGGCATTGTACGGACGTAAATGCCGGTCACCTCTTTGTTGGGCAGAGGTGGGTGATAGTCAAATCACAGGTCCAGAACTCGTAGTTGATACTACAGAAAAGATTGCTCAAATACGACAACGCATGGCGGCAGCTCGTGACCGTCAGAAAGCATACGCTGATAAAGACAGGAAACCACTCGAATTCCAGGTTGGGGATCGGGTGCTACTCAAAGTTTCACCCTGGAAGGGTGTGGTTCGTTTTGGCAAACGAGGCAAGCTTAATCGGCGATATGTCGGACCATTTGAAATCATTGAGAAAATAGGCAAAGTGGCCTACAGACTGAACTTACCGGCTGAACTCAGTGCAGTTCACAACGTCTTTCACGTGTCGAATCTGAAGAAGTGTCTGTCAGATGAGACCCTCATAGTTCCTTTGAAGGAGCTCACTATCGACGATCAGTTGCGATTCGTCGAGGAACCTGTTGAAATCACGGACCGGGATGTTAAGGTCCTCAAGCACACTAGAATACCTCTTGTTCGAGTTCGTTGGAACTCCCGTCGTGGCCCAGAGTTCACCTGGGAACGAGAAGATCAAATGAAACTCAAGTATCCCCAGTTATTCGGAAACAGTGCAATCACTACTGAGGCTGAAGCTACTACAGAATTTCGGGACGAAATTCCTGTGACAACTCGAGTTTCCAAGGTTCCATCTTCGCATTAATTGCACGTAATTGTTTAAGTTGTTTGTTTATACGACTTTTGTCTCACAACTGTACACGTTTGTTAGATGTTAAATCGTTTTGCGATGGACATGTTGTATGTTTGGTGTGCATTACATAAGTGTTTGTGAAATTTATATATTTTGTGTAAATGATATGATGTGTATAATTAATAAAGCATGAATTCTATGCCAAACAGTCTAGTCGAAATCACCTTCCTCTAGCCGAAAACACCCAAGTGTTTTTGTTAGGAGTTGGGCCGCCCACACCCTTTGTCCGGTTTATGCTGGCTTCGGCCCATGTTCACATCTGGCCTGTAATTCATGAGCCTGTTTATTTATAAAATTGTGAGATAGGATTTCGTATAACTTGAAAAGTTAACAAAACAAAACCCTATTCTCCTCTCAAGATTACGAACGGCAGTAGGACCCCTCTCATCATCATCATGCATTCATCTCAAGTTATTGGTTAGTAAATTGATATTTGTGCTAACTATTTATTAGTGATTGTGTTATTTGAAATCTTGAGTAACAAAACTATATCTATGTTCTATACATATGTGAAAACATGATTCTTGCATGACTAATAAGGGTTGGGGATTATGTGGCTGCATGTTCGATCCCAATAAAGATAATAAAGTTAATATGCAACAGTGGGTTATGTAATGTGAATGGCAATCATGAATGAAAGTGGCGGCTCAAGTGTGATCTAATCAAACATTAATGGTTGTCTTACATGTGATGATAGTTTATAGTATGGTGGTCCAATGATATCAATTGATATACAGAATTTTGGAAGTTATTTAATAGTGAAAATCGAGATGATTATGATGATTTTGGTCCAATTGTATTAGGGCTAAGAGTTTGATTGTCGGCTATGGTATGTAAACCTCTTTTGACCTTTAGTGATGTGATAAAATAAATCAGATGATAGGCTAGGTTCAGATTTTTGCATGTGGGTTAGTTTATGAAAGTGGGGGTTGTTTGTGAGTTGACTAGTCTGCCATCGCATGTGCTTATTGATTTGTGTGTATGTTGATAAGGTTAATCGGTGATGTGATGATTTGTCTAATGTATGGTTACATGATTTTTACTGATGATGATGATCGATGATATTGATGACGGCTGTTAGCATGATTAGGGTTTCTGTGATATGTTGAAACTGCTATACATGCGAAGTAACTGACATATGACGAAACGCTACTCCCGGCGAAACAGAATATGACGAAACGGAATGTGTTTCGCCGAGGTTAAATACGACGAAAGGGATGGGTCTCGTCGAAGGGAATATACGGCGAAACAGGGGTGTTTCGTCGAATGTGAAATCTGTACACTACCTTAGTTTAACTCTGTTAAAGTTAACTGAGTTAGTTAACTGCTGTTAAGTGAATCGCATGACTTGTATGATTGTGAATACGTGCTACATGCTTATACGTGAACTTCATGAATACAAACTGATTATGTATACGTGCGTACTTTAGGACGTGACTGATTAACTGTGAGCACATACTTTAGCATACCGAGCAAACCAAGGTGAGTTCACACTTTTACTAAGGCATGGGATTCCCAGGGTATGGGAATGGGGATTGAAGGAATGAGATTTGAATAGATACTCGTACTTACACTGTTACTAGACTATCTACCATCGTCCTCGGATGCGCAGGATACATACGTAAAACCTACGTATACTTGTACTCATCACTGTCCTCAGGTTGCGAAGGACACTCACGTAAAACCTACGTGAACTTATACTCACTACTGCCTCGGTTGTGTCAGGCACTTACGTAAAACCTACGTAAACAAGTACATATTACTGTCTTCCGGAGTCAGGAAGGACACTTACGTAAAACCTACGTAAACCCCCGCGTACCCCTGTCCTCGGTTGTGAAGGATACTTACGTAAAACCTACGTAAACTTTGTACGTACTACTGTTCTCGGTAAGAAGAACACTTATGGTTACAAATAGTCTAGTGTATATGCAAACATGGGAAGCCCCCACTAATAGAACATACTATCGGCCTAGTAGCGCCACATGTTACGAAGCAAACTTACTATTACGAACTTACTTACTGTGAACTCGCTCAACTAGTTGTTGACTCTCCGTTACATGCCTTGCAGGACCTTAGGTACACATGGAGCTTGCACTGGAGGCGCGGTCGTTGTGGGCACGGATGGTGGATCTTATGATAAAACATTTAACCATTTGAACTTATGACTTACGTTGGGTTTACAATTATGCTTCCGTTAGACACTTAACATGCTTTGTTTGAACACCTTTCATATTGTTTGGTTAACTTACATTTAATACTTATTATGTTCAATATGATTGGTGGCTTGATCCTGGTCAGTCACGCCTCCAAGCGGTGATACTCCGCGTGTGGATTT
This sequence comes from Helianthus tuberosus, assembly GCA_030545235.1. Taxonomy (NCBI): domain Eukaryota; kingdom Viridiplantae; phylum Streptophyta; class Magnoliopsida; order Asterales; family Asteraceae; genus Helianthus; species Helianthus tuberosus. The sequence goes on along the minus strand of CM060415.1, from coordinate 112,820,727 downwards.
TGGGGGTGTGACAGATTGGTATCAGAGCCATTGGTTATAGAGAACTTGGTTTTAATAAGGGAAAACATTTTTATTAAAACCAGACTATAACCAGAACAGTGCTCAACGATCCACAACGACGCTTCGCTCCACGTGCAAGACTCAATATTCTAGGTAATATGGTATATGTTTTATTGCCTACTTGCTAGAATTACATAGAACTTTGCTCATGGTATGCTTAGATACACATAACCCCTATTGCTTGAGAATACTTGTGTGCTCACTCTCTTCTGTCATCGCACTATTCGCGAACCTCTCTTACTCATGTTCTCCTGGATGTCAAAATCATGAGTGGACGCGATAACCTAACTCAAGCCCAGTTGGCGGCTTCGATCACTGAACGAGTTACTGCAACACTCGCAGCTGCCCAGGCAGGAGGTGTAGCCTGCCATCACAACTTACTCTAGGATCTTTAGATCCTACTTTCGTAAACCGACACTTGTGCTTAATTTTGTTTACTCTTACACACACGACAAGTCAACACGCTCAGTCACCTGTGTGCACGTTTCAAAACTTTCATGCACTGTCGTCCTACTACTTTTAGTGGCATGGAAGGAGTAGTTGAACTCCTCCATTGGTTTGAAAAGCTCGAATCGGTCTTTGAAATGTGTGAATGCCCTGAGGCTCGCAGGGTGATGTACGCCACTGGTAATCTCGAAGGCACTACGCTAACTTGATGGAACGCGCAAGTTCAGATGCTGGGGCTGGCAGCTGCTAATGCCACCCCTTGAAACGATTTCAAGGAACTAATCAAGCAAGAATACCATACACGTGATGACATCCACAAGTTAGAAGAGGAGTTCTTTAACCTGAAGATGACGGGGTCAGAGATAGAGGCGTATACGAAGCGATCTCAACGAACTGGCAGTGTTATGTCCAACTATGGTGGATCCTCCCATCAAGCGCATTGAGCTGTACCTCAAAGGCTTAGTACCAGGGATTCAAAGTCATGTGACTACTGCTAACCTTGCTACTATTCAAGATGTTACTCGTCTTGCTCATCGTCTCATAGGCCAGGCAGTGGAACAGGACAGGCTGCCTAAACGTATCGGTACTACCACTACTATTACTACCTTTGCTATTCCCAGTGATAATAAGCGAAAATGGGATGGAACCTCCAGCAAGGGTTCAACTTCGGTTCAGTCCCAGGCACAGCAGTGAAAGACAGATAACTACCAGAGCCCCAGTCAGCAGTCGTCTGGTAGTCAAGGGCAGGGTGGATATCGAGGAAACCACCCAAAGTGCAATAGATGCAACAGACACCACAGTGGTCAGTGCAACAGGGGTCGTTGCCAGAGGTGTCTCAAGATGGGTCATGAAGCTAAGGATTTCAGGAGCTCGCGACCTGCGAATCAGAACCAACAACAACAATAATCAGGGCAACGGGAATAACAACGGGGGTAATAACGACGGCAATGGTGCCAGGGGTTGAGTGTTCGTGATTGGTCAGGGTGATGCTAGGAATGACCCCAACGTTGTGATGGTTTCAACATCGTTAGTATGATGGATTAGTTATCCCAACAGCAAGGAGGTCTTGGGTTGCGTCGGATTCAGGAGGTTAATAAAGCTCTTATGGTGTCTCACGTATGGAGTATTATTACCAGGCGACAGTCTCTCTGGGTTGAATGGATATATTCGAACAGATTAAGGAATTCTAATTTTTGGCTTTGTAGAGTTCCTTCGTCGGGTTGCTGGAGCTGGAAGAAAATCCTTCAGTTACGGCCATTAATCAGACAGTATGTTTGGTCCAAACTAGGAGATGGTAAGATGACTTCAGCATGGTATGATCGATGGTGTGAATGTGGGCCGCTGGCGAGCTTTATAACTCCAAGGGTTATTTCTTCTGCAGGGTTCGATCTTCATGCTTCAGTCCATGATATTTCGTTTAATGGAGCTTGGCTTTGGCCAACGGCTTGGCGTGATCTTTATCCGGTTCTTATTCAGGTTGATAACTTGCAGTTAATTCCGAATAGAAGTGACCGATTTTTCTGGAAAGATGGTAACAATTTGTATGAGTATTCGACTGCTTGTGTGTGGCAATCGATTAGGTCCAGGGACACGGCAGTGGAATGGGCAGAAGTGGTGTGGTTCTCTCAATGTATTCCTCGTCATGCCTTTCTTATGTGGCTTATAGCGCGTCGGAAACTTTTAACACAGGATAAAATATTACAGTGGGATATTTCTAGAAGAAAGATCATGAATATGATGTGCTGTTTACTTTGCTATGCAAATACAGACTCTCATGCTCCCCTGTTTTTTGAATGTAAGTTCTCCTCTCATGTTTGGTGTTCGATTAGGGATAAGGTAAACATGGAAAAGGTTGAGCCTAAGTGGGTCGAGATCATGGATTGGCTTCAAGCTAGGAGTTCGTCTAAATCAGCATTGAATTATTCAAGACGGCTTATTGTGGCAATGGCTGCTTACTTTGTTTGGCAAGAGCGAAATGCTAGATTGTTTAGAAATCAAATGAGACCCCCGGATGAGATTATTGCTACGATTTTACAGACGATTCGTTACAAGATTATGGGAGTTAAGTTTAAGAACACGGATAGAGTCAGACGATTTCTAGAAGTGTGGGATATTCATGGAGACGCTTTGCTTGGCGATGGAGGCTAATAGTTTTGTCCTAGTTGAGATTCTTATTTTCTAGATTATAGTCTAGTTGTAATTGATTGTTTTATCTGGATGTTTTTGTTTGCTGTTTTTCGGCTTGTTTACTATCATGGGGGTATGTCCCATGTTAGAACTAGTATGGGTTTTTTCCATACTACTTGTTTTTTGAGTTTGTGAATATATAGAATCACCGGGGTAACCCTTTACCCAAAAAAAAGGCTTATGATACGGTAGAGTGGTCGTTTCTAGAGTCTTTGCTGGTGGGTTTTGGGTTTCACCATAAAATGGTGCATTGGATAATGGTATGTGTTACTACTGTTTCTTTCTCTATTGGAGTGAATGGTGATATACATGGTTTCTTCCAAGGCAAAAGGGGGTTGCGACAAGGTGATCCAATGTCACCTTATTTATTCACTATGGTTATGGAAGCTTTAACACTTATTCTAAAGGATTTGGTGAATACCTCTTCCAACTTTAAGTTTCATAACTTTTGTAAAAAACAAAGAATTGTGAATGTCTGTTTTGCGGATGACCTGTTTATGTTTTCTAGAGGCGATGTTTCTTCGGCTAGGATTATCATGGACTGGCTGCAGAGGTTCAAGAATGTTTCAGGCCTTATTCCTAGTATGGCCAAGAGTACCGTGTTTTTTGGTAATGTTGCTAGGGAGGTTAAGCAAAGTATTTTACAATTGATGCCTTTTGAAGAAGGTACTTTGCCAGTTCGATATCTGGGTGTGCCCCTTATCTCGTCAAGGTTAGTATACAAAGATTGTAAGATTTTGGTTGAAAAGATGGAAGCTAGAATTGATAGTTGGAAGAATAAAACTTTTTCTTTTGCTGGTCGTCTTCAACTTATAAAATTCGTCTTATCTTCCATGCATATTTATTGGGCGTCTGTTTTTATTCTTTCGGCTAGTATTATTTCTGATCTAGAGAATAAGATGAGGGCGTTTCTATGGTGTCAAGGTCCAATGAAGAAAGGCCGTACCAAAGTTAAATGGTCTGATGTTTGTCTTCCCAAGTTTGAAGGTGGTTTGGGTATTAGGAGAATCCGTGACATGAATATGGCGCTAATGACCACTCATATATGGAGTCTCCTAACTAGAAGGAATTCTATATGGGTGAATTGGATCCATGAGCACAAAATAAAAGGCTAGTCGTTTTGGCAGCTTCGGTCAAGGGGTAACAGTGCAACGGGTTGGCGAAATATTTTGAATCTTCGGGATCGAGTTTGTCCTTTTATTATCTCGAAGATTGGAAATGGTCTTAATACATCCGCGTGGTTTGATCGGTGGTCTCATATTGGTCCGTTATGTGATCTTGTTTCAGCTCGACGGATGCATAATGCGGGGTTTACTCTTAATACGAAGGTTTGTGATATTCTGAATAATGGTGATTAGGGGTGGCCGAGAGCTTGGATGGATTTATTTCTGGTTTTATTAAACATTTGACCGCCTACAATTTTTCCTCATAAATCTGATTTTCTAGTGTGGCGTGATATTAGTGGTGCGGAGCAGGATTATTCAGCGTCTGTTGTGTGGGATTCGATTAGAAATCAGGGTGAAAGAGTCCCTTGAGTCTTCTATTAAATCTTTTGCTGGAATTCAACTAATGTCCAGCAAGTGGGAGGATATTGTTGAGTGGTTGATTGCAGTTCCTTCGAAGAAGTCAATGCGGAGCATCATTGGCCGTCTTCTCCTAGCGGCGACTGCATACTTTTTATGGCAAGAGCGTAATCAGAGGCTTTTTAAATCCAAGAAACGAACGGTGCACGTGATTTCTGAAGCTATTGTGTCTACGGTTAGATTGAAGCTAGCCTCGGTGAAAGTCAAGAGTTCTACGACTGAAATGAGCTTACTAGAAAAATGGAATGTGCCAAGCATGTAGTTTGTGGGTTGTCTCTAGTTAGTGTCTAGAGTTGGTTTGTTTTATGTTTGTGGTTTGCTTTTTAGCTTGTTAACACTTCCTGGCATGTCAGGATAGTGAACTAGTGAGGACTCTCCTTACTACTTGTTTTTTTTTTTTGGTTTGTGATATATGAAAGTGAACCGGGGTAACCCTTTACCCAAAAAAAAAAAAAGATATTGTCCTACATCGTGTGGTGTTTACGGAGCACAAGTGTCACAACTGACTCACGTGTTTTGTACCTCTACCTCTTCTACTTGTACCCGCTATTTGGTCCCCAAGCCAAGCCAGGCGGTTGTCAAACTCTTCCACGGCAACTTGTCACTACTAAATGCAGAATGGGATAAGAGAAAGAAAAGAAAAGGAGACTCATAGGGATAGAGGAAATAAGAGAATGGTTCCGTGAAAACAAGAAGCTTACTAAACTGTGAAGGGTTTGTTCAAGTCAATAAGAGGTAAGGTCTCGCTTAAGCATAGTATCTCCCTCTCAATAGTTGTAGGAACATCTTTGTGCACAGCTGATTGTATAAGAGAATAGGTTCCTTCTATTTTTCCTAGAGGCAAGAGAAGCGTGCTATTCTTTGTCCTCCAAATCTCGTAAGAGAATAGAATATAGCCTCGGGTGCCCTTGTCACACCCCGACCGCCTTAAAACAACAAAACCACGGCGGAAACGTCGGGGAGTGATGCGACAGAATTATTGTTTCAACAACCATGGTAAATAAAGTTTTGTATTATTGATTAATTATTACATTGTCTTGGAAATTCAACTAAAACATAACATAATTTAACTGTCTTTTAAGTAACTAAGGCCTAAGTCCGCCTAAGTGAAGCACAATGATCATCAGTGTTAGCATGCTTAGTAAACATACATAGCAGAAATATCATGTAAAACAATGTGTCCATATGCTAAGTAAACATATGCAACAAATATGTAATAAATCAATGTGCTAGCATGCTTAACATACATAGCAAAACATAATTGAAAGCATGTACTAGATATGTACTAGGTGAAACTAGCATGTTTATGTCATAAAAGCATGAAAAGCACGAAAGTAACACGTATGTACATGTGTATCGCCCCAAAGTATTTGAAAGCGGTAAAAGAGGGGAACTATGTACTCACTTGGGATTGCTTATTAGTCTTGAGAATAAGACCAATTTAAGCTCCAAGTATCACGGAATCAATAAGGCACCTAGTATAAGTAACTATGTTAATAAACGGATCCTAAACCGGGAGATAGGATAGAATGATGTTCTATAAATCAAATGAGTAATTGAACTCATATGGTATGATTTAATAGAGCTAACATTCTGATTTGGAAGTCTACCTAAGTGCTTTTGACCCGTTTCGACCCATTATGGTAGTATAAGCTACTATAACGCGTCGTTTGCGTAAAACTATGGTCGGATGGTTAACTATGTGCTATGTCAAGTCTTACATGCCCAATTTCCCTTAAACATGTTACTAAATCAGATTATGTGTTAAAAACATGTTCACATAAAAAGAATTGGAGGCTCTGGGCGAAATTTGGCGATTCTGAGAAACCCTAGTTTCGTTTGTTCTTTCTGATCTTAATCTTGATTGATCTGGGTTAGCAATTGTGGTGTTGTCGATCCTTCTGAGTAAGGTTTCTAGACTTTACCTTGGTTTCTAATCTTTTGAAGTCAGGATTAGGGTTTGTTCTTTTCGTTTTCTTGCTAGGGTTTGCCGCCAATACGCTTTGGTTTTTTCTTTTTTCGTTTTGGTTTACGTTGTATGGTTATTCTATTCTTGTGTGATGGATTCAAAACAATTCAAGCCGCCTGATGTTAGTAGTAGGGATCGGGGTTTGGAGGATTTAGGGTTCCAATCGTTTTCTGAAAAAAATGCATGGGGATGTGTTCATAAGTTCCAAGGGTTATACACCGTTGAATATTCAGGAAGTAAGGGATAGGACGTCATTATTTGCCAAACCCCTGAATATTGATGGTAATCCGGTAATTCCTCGTCGTGGAGTGGAACATAAAGAGCAGAAGATAATAAATGTTATTGATGAATTGGAGAAAGTCACTGTGCCGGTTCAGATGGATAGCTCACACGCTGTTTACAAGGAAGATCTGAATCAGCCGAAGTCTATGTCGTCTTCTTATGCTGAAAAGCTTCTATCCGAAAGTCAGGCTTCTCGTAATAAAAGGGAGGTTAATTTCAGACTCTTGGAACCTGCGGAGACTAGAGAAGATGCTGATGTTGTTATTCCGAAAGAGGTTGTTCAGCAGGTTCAAGATAAGTTTGATAATGTGCTTTATGGATATTTCTTAGGGAATAGATTACCTTTTCCTGTGGTAGAATACTATGTGAAGAATGTCTGGGCAAAGTTTGGTTTTTCAAAGCTTATGATGAACACGTCAGGATTCTTTTTCTTCAAGTTTGACTCGAAGGAGGGATTGATGAAGGTTCTGGAAGGAGGACCATGGTTAATAAGAAAAGTTCCGTTATTTTTGAACCTATGGTCGCCAAAGGTTATCCTTAAGAAAGATAGTATTAAAACTGTTCCTATATGGGTCAAATTGCATAATGTTCCGATTTCAGTTTACACTGATGATGGTTTGAGCCTGTTGGCTTCTAAAATAGGGGTTCCTAAAAGGCTAGACTCCTATACTGCTGATATGTGTGTGGAAAACTGGGGAAGGAGTAGTTATGCCCGTGCAATGATTGAACTCAATGCTGATAATGAGCTTAAGGACCATATTACAGTAGCTATTCCTAAGATGGATGAGGAGGGTTACATTATGGAACGGGTAGAGGTTGAATATGAATGGAAGCCGTTACGTTGTCCGACATGTTGTCTTTTTGGTCACGACCATAATACGTGTAGTAAAGTTGTTAAGGATAAAGCAAAGCAGGTTGTTGTCGATGGGGAAGGATTTATTACAGACAAGAGACGAGTGGCAAAGCAAATGTATCCTTATAAGAAGCAAAAGGCCAAGTTTATGTATAAACCAAAGACGAGTAAAGCAGGAGCTAGTACTTCCGGAACCAAGACGGATGATCACACTAATGGCCCGCAAACAGTCAAAGTGGCCAATTCTTTCCAAGCTCTATCGGCGGATGATGTGGATGATAATGATAAGAGTACAAAGGATGGTAATGGTCCGGGTCAAGTGGAGAAAAACATACCGAAGGGCACTAGGCCGAATGATGAGGTGCTTGAGACTAATCCTACTGAAATGTCGAAATTTATGAGTGGTGGTATGAATGTTAGTCAATCTGAGGGGGCAAACACTCCCGGTACTATGGGTTTCAATGGGTAGTTTGGCCGCTTGGAATATAAGGGGTTTGAATCGTCCCCTGAAACAAAATGAGATCCGGGTGCTTATAAATGAAAATCATTTGAGTATTTGTGCTATTTTAGAGACACATGTTCAGGTTAATAATCTTAGCAAAGTCTGTAAAAGTGTTTTTCGTAAATGGAATTGGACGTCCAATGGGGATTTATGTCAACGAGGTACTAGGATTATTCTGGGATGGAGTTCGGATGATGTGGACCTTATGGTTCTCTCGCAGTCTGATCAGGTAATCCACACTCAAATCCGCCTTAAAGCTGATTCTAAAGTGTTTCTCTGTTCCTTTGTGTATGCCGAGAATAAGCATCAAGATCGCCGACTTCTTTGGGAAGATCTATGCAAGTTTAACAGTTTAGCTCTTGGCCATCCTTGGGTGGTTCTTGGGGATTTTAACACGGCGCTGAATATGGAAGATTGCTTATATGGTCCGTCTACTCACACAATCGGAATGAGAGAATTCTTTGATTGTATCCAAACTGTGGAGCTAATGGATGTTAAATGTCATGGTTTTCATTTTACTTGGAACCAGAAACCTAGGGAGGGTATTGGGGTTTTCAAGAAGATAGATCGCATTATGGGAAATACTAAGCTTTTGGACCTGTTTCCAGACGTGTATGCATTGTTCCAGCCTGCCCGAGTTTCTGATCATACTCCCTGTGTCTTAAAACTGCCTTCTATTAAACGTAAAAAGCCGAAGCCTTTTAAATTTGCAAATTTTTTGACGTCTAAACCTGAGTTTAGGCAGTATGTTACGTCCGAATGGGCTAAAGCAGTGCAAGGTTATGCTATGTTTTCGGTAGTTAAGAAATTACGAAATCTGAAACCGATCTTTCGTAAACTTTTACAACAACAAGGAAATCTTCATGATAAAGTGACTCGATTGCGTAGTGAGCTGGATGTGTTTCAGCAGATGCTAACCCGCTAGACAATGCAGCTCGAGAAGCGGCTGACAAATGTCTTAATGATTTTCAAAAAGCAGCTTATGATGAGGAGTGTTTTCTCAAGCAGAAATCAAAAGTTGAATGGCTTTGTGCTGGGGATTCGAACACAGCATACTTTTATAATTCTGTGAAAAGCAGGAATGCTAGGAATAAGATTCATTGCATTCATGATGTACATGGTAATCGGTTTGAAGGTGATGACGTCCCAGCTGCTCTTTTGGATCATTATGAGAATTTTCTGGGAACGGATCAGCTTGTCCAGAATGTTATTGCTGAAGACCTGTTTGTTAATATGCTTGACCAAGAAACAGCGAACCGAATGACAAGACAAGTAACTCGAGAGGAGGTTAAAAATGCCATGTTTAGTATTGGTGAAAATAAGGCGCCTGGTCCAGATGGTTTCACTTCTTCATTCTTTAAGCACGCTTGGGATATTGTTGGTGATGAGGTGACAAATGCTGTTATTGATTTTTTTGATAATGGTAAACTTCTAAAACAGGTCAGCCATACTATTCTTGCTCTGATTCCTAAGAAGGATACTCCCAATTCTGTTCTAGATTATCGTCCTATTTCTTGCTGCAATGTGCTTTTTAAGTGTATTAGCAAGATTATAACGGATAGGCTAAAAGGAAGCTTGAATAACTTGGTTAGCATAAATCAGTCGGCTTTTATTCCGGGTAGGAAAATTTCAGATAATATTCTTTTGACCCAGGAATTGATGCATAATTATCATCTTAACAGAGGGCCTCCTAGATATGCTTTCAAGATAGACATTCAAAAGGCGTATGATACAGTTAACTGGCAATTTCTTGAGTTAATCCTGCTCCGCTTTGGATTTCATCATAAAATGGTACGTTGGATCATGACATGTGTCACATCGGTCACTTATTCTCTAAGCATAAATGGGGAGCTTCATGGGTATTTTGCGGGAAAGCATGGTCTTAGACAAGGGGATCCACTATCTCCTTACTTGTTTACCCTGGAAGTGCTGACTCTTTTATTACAACAAGCTTCATTGCACACGTCTTTTAAGTTTCATGTTCGTTGTCCTAAACAGAAGATTATTAGTGTTTCCTTTGCTGATGATTTGTTTTTATTCTCTCATGGTGATACTACTTTGGTTAAGCATCTAAGAGAGGCCCTAGAGAAGTTTACTCTAGCTTCGGGTCTGGTTCCGAGCATGGCTAAAAGTACCGTTTTCTTCAGCAATGTTCCTCAAGCGATTAAAAATCAGATTATGAACCTTATGCCCTTTCAAGAGGGATCTTTGCCGGTTCGTTATCTTGGGGTTCCGTTGATCTCTACTAGATTGGCTGCCAAAGACTGCAAAATCCTTTTGGAGCGTATGGAGAGACGAATAGATAGTTGGATGTCAAAAACACTGTCGTTTGCAGGTCGGCTTCAGCTTATCAACTCTGTTCTTTCGGCTTTATACTCTTACTGGGCTTCGGTTTTGATGCTCCCATCTAGTGTTATAAAGGATTTGGAGAAAAGGCTTCGAAGGTTCTTGTGGAATGGTGGTAATCAAGGTCCGGTTCGTGCTAAAGTTGCTTGGAAGGATGTTTGTTTGCCTAAAGAGGAGGGTGGTTTAGGTATTCGAAGTATAATGGATGTGAACAAGACTCTTTTAACTTCCCATATCTGGAGCTTAATTACTAACCGGCAGTCTCTTTGGGTACAATGGATCCACTCATACAAGTTGAAAGGTACAAGTTTCTGGGAAGTGCAATGTAGAGGTAGTGTTAGTTGGGGATGGAGGAAGCTTTTATCCATCCGTTCTAGTGTACGGTCGTTCACCTGGAGTTCTATTCGAAGTGGCCGACAAACTAATGTTTGGAGTGACAATTGGTGTGCATGCAGTCCTCATCGCTCGTTTATCTCCCATAGAGCCATTGCAAATGCTGGTTTTTCTTTAAGTAACTCGGTGGCGGATATTGTTGCTGAAGATGGTCAATGGTTATGGCCTCAGGCGTGGTACAATTTATATCCGGTTCTCATAAATATCGTTCCTCCTCAGATTATTTCTGATGTGAATGATCGTTTTTCGTGGAAGGATTTGGAAGGAAATCTTAACGTTTTTGGATCATGGGAGGTTTGGAACAGCTTGAGGCAGAGACATGATAAGATGCAATGGATTAATTCGGTTTGGTTCAGTCAGTGTATCCCTCGTCATTCTTTCCATTTGTGGTTGGTTATCAAGAATAAGTTAAAAACTCAAGATAGGATGGCCATTTGGGAAGCATGTAGTGCTACTAATCTTCGGCTCATGTGCTGTCCTTTATGCCGGTTTGATCGGGACTCTAGGGATCACCTTTTTTTCCAATGTTCATATGCTTCAGAGGTTTGGAAATTGGTTAGGAGAATGGTTGACATGGGGAGTGTTACGGAAACATGGGCTTCCATTTTACAGTGGATGGAGCTAAATGCGAACTCTAAAACTATGGATCATATTATTTGCAACCTCTTGGTGGCGGCTTCAACTTATTTTGTTTGGCAAGAAAGGAACTCTCGTTTATTCTCTCAAGAGCAGCGGAGTGCTAGTGTGCTTGCTAAGGTTATCATTGATACGGTGAGGCTCAGAATTATGGGATTCAGATTCAGTAAAGACCCGAAGCAAAAGAAGATTTTGGATCGGTGGTTGATTTCGGAATGCAGCATGAATTTTGAACCTGGCTAAAGCGGGTTGAATTTGTTTGAAGCTGCGTTTTTGTTTGGGCCGTGTTCTTTCTTGTAGTCTGTTTTGTTTCTGGTTTTGTGTTTTCGGGTTGTTTTCTTTTGTTGTCCTAGTCTTGGTATGCCAAGTCTAGTAGTGTGTATTGATGTCTCGATACACCCTGTTTTTATTGGTTGATTGATATAAAATTTCACCGGGGTAACCCTTTACCCAAAAAAACATGTTCACATATGCAAGATACGGATTTATGCTTCAAAAGGGCGTTTTGGTCATTTCCTATGGGCATACTAGCTACTTAACAAATAACTAACCAATCCTACGTGATCATAAGGTATAACCTCAGAGGTTATTCCCTATGCAACTTTGATCACTAAACATGCTTGGTCGGATCCTAATGATCGACCAAACGGGTCGGGTTCGAACGTCTAAGCGGTTGTTTAGACCGCTTAACTTACGACCCTAAACAAGCACTAAACTAATAGTGACGAGTTAAACATGTCAAAACATGTTTAACTAACTTATAAAACTGATTTGGTATCAAAACAAAGTGTTTTGATACCTAAAAGTAGTTCCGTTGCAAAATGCGTGCTAAAACGCATTTTGACCGAAACTTTGACTCGTCACTACACCTAGTTAACGTGGTAATCAGTAGGCATAATCGCTAAGGATTATAACCATCGTGATTACAATCACGTTGCAAAGTTCAATTGAACTTTGACTTGACCAATTGATGGTCAAAACCGAAAGTCAAACTGTTGGCCAAACTGTTTGACTTTCTACACTAACATAAAGAACAAGCATGAAAGAATACTCACAAGAGTCCAATGCTTGAAGAAAGAAGACAAGAAAACCAAAGAGGAAGTATCCAACACTTATGATAGCTCCAAATCAGATTTAGAGAAGAGATGAGAGGAATGAGCAATTGAAACAAGTGAAGGGCCTTGCTATTTATACTAGAGCATGAAGAACAAGATCAAGACACTTGTTTGTGTGGCCAACAAGGATTAAATCACAGCCATACAAGTGTTAGAGGCCAGCTAATTTACTTGGGGAGGTGCTAACTTGGCCACCACACAAAGGAATTGCAAGATTGGCCCCTGGATTATCAAACTGTTGCTGAAAACAGAGTTTCTGTCCAGATCTGATGCTGGCGTGGCACGACAGGGAGGCCATAGGGCCGTCGCGCGGTGCGAGGGTGTAGCTGGAACTTTCAGAAACTGACAGAAATGGTCCCTGCACGTGTTTAAGCTTGTTTTTGACGTTTTTAACCTCCGTAAAGTCATTTTCAAGGCTCTACAAAGTCTTCAAAGTGTAGGGGACCTGAAATATGCCCGGAAATATCACGGATGTCAGTTCGTTTGGTCGTACGGTCACGTTGTTCGGTTATTTACGACGAAACTCGAACGGACGCGAAAACGAACCAAATTAAGCGACGAATGATATTTTTGCATGCCGATCACTAAAATAAAAATATTTTAGTGTGTACGAAAATGTTGGATTCCCAGATGTGGTCAGAACGTAAGATATGCGCGAAAATGCAAACTTACACCGTTTTTGACACTTTTAGTCCCTGTAAGATCAAATAAGCATGTTTTCGCACACCGAACCTATCAAAGCTTATTTTTAAGCCATGTTTAGGTTATTTACGGTAGGTTTAGCTTATGATCAAGTTCTGGACTGTACGTTGCCTTACGAAATGGCATACTTTTGCAGTTTGACGCAAATAGTCCCTGTGAGCGAATAAACTTGTTTTTGCCATACCAAACCCTTTAAAACTTATTTCTAAGTTATGTAAAGGTTATTTTAGGTATGTTAAGATTATGTTGCTGTTCCGGAGTGTTTGTCGTGTTAAACTGATTACGTTTACGCATCAGTTTGCGTATAACTCTCCAGAAAGCGATATGGAGTTTAAAATCGATCAAAAACCAAAACGTGCAAAGTGTCAACATAAATAACAAACATTGGGATCAAAATACATTGTTTTATTGATATTGGATTGTTCAGAGTCTGTACAATGATTACACAAGCACAGATGTCACAGCCCTTTTCCCTACTTACTTGTCAGGTACTTTCATAACTAGCTAGGAATCTATTGGAAGCATAAGTTGTCCGTTGTTCAATCTAAAATAGTTAAATAATAAGAATAAATAGGGTGGAGTAGTGGGAGAGAAGCCAGAATTGGAATGGAATACGACTTTTTATAAGCAAGCTAGGAATTCGAGGAGTTGGCCAGATACGGATCGAAGCCCTGCCTCAAAAAAGTCAGGACTTTTGGGCATATTCCAGTATTCGACCCATCTCTTTCTGCCGATTCCCCGGGTTGTCGGAATCTGTGGTTCGATTAGGACCAGGAGTCCCATTCATTCATTTATGGGAGCGACTCTCAGTTCCCATTCTCCACCGGGTCATCAAGTGATTAGCCAGCTCAATCCATTTTTCCATCCGATGATCTTCACCCTAGGACTGACTCAGTTTGACCTGCCTTGATTGCCTAGCTAATGCTACCGTCGCAAGCAACCTCTAAAGAATAGGGAGTGAACGACCCTTCTATTTAGTATCTAGATCGGTGATTCCGTTCGGCCGAGCCAGCTATCGAAAGTCTTATAAGCAACCTCACCCTCACCTCGGAATGAGAGAGACATCAAGGACAGGAACGTAGGAAAGCTCCTTAACGGGAGATTCAGCCACGTAATCAATTACCCAAACTGTAACTCGGGATGTCAGGATTGCAAGCAACCTACACTAAGCGAGCTAGAAGCTAAATTGAATCTTTTTGGCATCTTTTTCTTTGCTTTCACTGCGACTTTGTAATACCTCTTTCCTTCGGCCCATGTTTCAAAGCTAGCAAAAAGCTCGAGCCTCCGGGATCTCTCTTGAACGGCGGTCGGTCAGTCCTTTTCTTCTGTTGATGCTGAGACTGATGCTTTGACTGTCTCCCATATCATTGAGAATAAAGATCCACTTATCGACGCTAAACTCAATACCTCGCTTCCTTCCTAGTACACCTACTAGACCCATACTCATTACGAATGTGTTCACCAGACATCTGACTTAGCAACCTTCTGCTTAGACCGACAACGATAAGGAAGGAGATCTATGGATAATGGGATATAGAAGTCAGGTGCGACGGTCAGCTCAGTCAGAGAGGAAGCGGTCAGGCAAGGTTATCGTCAGACAATGTAGTGTAAGCGACGGGTAGCGCTTGCCATATGAAGAAGGCGACTACAATGGGAGACGAAGGCGACATGGGCTTGCCATATAGATGTAGCGCTTGCAAGGCAATTCAGACGACGTTAGCAAGATGTAGCGCTAGCTAGGTTACGGTAGCGCTTGCCATAAAGAAGCTAGCCAGAAAGCAGGTCAGGCAGGCGATAGGATGTTAGCAGGATAGGCTTACTAAAGCTCGTGTAAACAATATTGATATGACAGAGGGGTGAGTTCTCCATCTCTCTTAGGAGGGTTTTCTGTCTTTTTAAAATGAAAATTTGATCTATTTTTTATGTTCGAGATCAACTCCGTGTGGTTCCTCCTAAGTAGCTAATCGAATATGCTTTTGTCTCTTGGAATCGTATCATCCATGGTAGGGGTATCATATAATAAGAGAACAGTTGCTTTTAGGAGTGATCTGTTCATCTAACTATCAATTTAATTAGAGAATAAAGAGCAAGTAAAGTCAAAAAGTACGCCCACTAGATCCAACTATTACTCACACGGAACACTAACCCAATCTTGCTTGAAAGCGGAGTGGAATCAAGAAGCTCGCAGACTTTGAATCTAGCCTGCAATCATTTTGCACTTCTCTTAGGAGATAGTAAGCAAGATTTTATACGCTAATTTCTTCTTTTAATCAATTTAGAGTTACAAAGTCTTATTGCACACCTTCGTCTTCACGGGTTGTTGTTGAACCCGACTCTTCCGCTTGGCGTTGTCCCTATAGGTTGAACTGCTAATGCCTCCGATTTCCCGCAAGTGACCAACCGAAGCCATACAATTCCTTATATTATAAAAGGAGTGCTAGAATGTCTTTTCAATTGTAGGGGCACTAACGCGCTAATATAAAGCAAAGGGCTTTTTCAGCTGGATCTAGAACAAATAGGAGATTTGTCAGTACGACATCCACGGGACACCTTTCGTAGTGAGGGAAGTACTCTGTTTTTAGGTTGACGAGCTACTTTAGTTTAGTTTCTGAAAAAAGCATAAAGCCCGGTATTTTCGTAAACGTAAAAGAGGGACGAGTGACAAGGGACTTGAGTGGCTCACCCTAATCAATAAGTGGGAGCATGTATCGAGTGTTGTGAGGGCTTTAATTTGCGCATTAAGGGCAGTTTCTGTTATAGCACGAGGAATCGGTGCCGTTAGCCTAAGCTAAAACAGAGGGGCTTTGGAATCCATTCTGTATTCCGTACGCTAGGAAGTCGTTCTGAACTATAATTATAGCCTTCGCTTGAACCGAAGAGAGCGATGCGAACAGTTCAGGAGGGCGCAGATCAAACCCTTAGTTCACTGCCGGGTTTTGTAAGTACTCTCGGTCAATCATATCACTCTCCAGACGGGATGGAGTGTAGGCACGTTTATTGGAGCAGTTGGGAAGAACACCGGCCTCTTTCTTTTTTCAATCATTAGAAAAAGGAGCTTGGTCAACCATGTTCCCTATGTACCCTCTCGTTATTCCCATGAGACACTTATTCAATTGATAGTGGGTTACGTTACTTTAATTGGGGAGGATGCGAGTAAGGAGCGGGTACGGGAGCTTGACTAGGAACAAGATAACGAGAAGTGTATTTGCCTGGGGTGGGCTCACTTTTCTGCCTTTTCCTCCCACGATTTAAGGATTGGCTCAAGCAACCTATCTTACTAATAAGAAAGTGGCTGCTAGTTGTAGCGCCCCTATATAAAATGATATTCTTCTACGAGACTCCATCCAACCAAATCCCATTTTTGAAGGATGTATTCTCGGAAAACATCATCGCGAAAGCTTTTCGGTTGGAGGTGAGCTAAAATGGAATGACGGGGATTGAATGGCCTGGAAAGCTGGTAGGGTTTGGGGTGAGCAGTGGGCTTAGATTAGAGGGAGGGGACTGCGAACGTCTGCCCCATGAAGCGCCGGGGAACCATGCATTCCTCTTGAGCTAGGCTCTCGCGTGTCCAGGGTCCGATCAGATCAACCAGCGACTGGTTTACGGAACAAGGAGTTAAGCAAGGGCCAGGAGATTGATGAAAGAAACTGGCCGAAGTCAATGTTGTGTTCAACTCCGCGGTTGGAAGGATTGCTTTCTGCCGTCTGTCTTTTCCTTCTCTCTCTTCTCTTAGCAAAGTAGGCTCAAGTCAAACTTTTGGCTTGCTACAAGCTGGGCTCAGGGGCTGCAGTCAGCCGCTTCCCCTGTAGTCGTCAGCTCGTTTTTTGACAGATCCGATCGGGTGTTCAAAATCTGGAGTAAAAGGATTCGAACCATTGCATGCCGGTACCAAAAACCGATGCCTTACCACTTGGCTATACTCCATACGGCCTGTTTTGGACGGTAAACGGGGAGAGGGGGAAGGGGAAGCAGGGCTCGAAGAACGAGCCGAGCCGCACAAGGACGTGGGGTAAGTAGAAATGTTCTCCCTTTAGGACCGACTACAACAAGCTCACGACTCTAATAGAAAGAAAGGGTAAGCTCTCTGCTCTATTTGCTTGCAATGCTTTGCCAATCAAAGTTGGCAAACGCTTCTGTAACCTTAGACTCGTGACTCTGTTCGACTGAACTCGTTGGCTCCACGTCAACCGAAAGTAGGTAACCTTCGTCACCGTTGGTTCCCGTAACCAAACCTTTCTTCTCTTTTTTTATTTTTAGAAAGAAGAATGCTCCTGAATCAGCGCAAGGAAAAATCCGTAAGCAGGAGAACTGTACTAACCTGCCGCTGGTTACTTTATCAGGGCTCAGCAGGAGAAGAAAAAAGGTCCGGGTCCAATTTATAATGAAGCGAAGGTCCCCCTTACTCCCTATTCTCTCTTAAAGCTTTTTTTTTGGGTAAAGGGTTACCGGTGATTTTTATAAACAACCAAAAAAGAACATGTAGTGTGAATGAGCAACACACTAGATCATAGATGGGGCGTACCCCAAACTATGGAAACAAAAAACAAACAGGCTAAACAGCAAACACGACGACATACACACCTCTAGACTAGCATCTAGAACTATAATCCAAGACAAAATTACGTGACACTATTACATGTTCTAAAATCACCATCTATAAAAACATCCCCATGCACATCCCATTTCTCTAACAGCTTCCTCACTTGGCTTGTGTCATTTAACTTCAACCCCATTAGCTTGTATCTAACACTGGATAGGATCTCCTTAGCTAAAGTGTCAGGAGGCCGAGTACAGTTGTGAAACAACCTGGTATTACGTTCACGCCAAGTATTGTATGCTGTAGCAGCAAGAATAAGCCGATCAATAACACTACTAGCCGTCTTCCATGACCGTCGAACAAGTAAGCTGTTAACTATCTCTTCCAAATTATTATGAAAATCACCCATATCAAAATTGGAAACAACTTGATTCCACACTTCAGCCGAGTACTTACATGCGAAGGACAAGTGATCGTGCGAATCTATATCCTCATAACATAGAAGGCAACACATCATATTCATATTATTACTTCTAGCCCCCCCCCATCTCTTATTTTGTCTTGCGTTTGGAGCTTCTTTCGTATTATCAACCACATCAAGAACGCATGCTTCGGGATACATTGTGAGAACCAAACAATATTCATCCAGTTAATTTCCATCTCCCTCGTTCTAAGGGATTGGCAAACAACAGATGTTGAGAAATCGTTTAGCTTGTCATTGAGTTTCCAACAAAACTTGTCTTCCACATGGTCTATCAGCACATGATGAGGGACATTATTTAAAACTGGAAAGAGATCGTACCAAGCCAAGGGCCACGTCCACCCTCCATCATTCGAAATGTCCTTCACCTTCGTATTCAAACTGAATCCACCATTCGAGATAGTGCGATAAGATAAAAATTTATTTAGCGGCCCCACCCCACTCCATGTATCAAGCCAAGCAGAAACCTGTCTTCCATTTCCAAGTTTGGCCCAAACATACGGCTGAATAAGAGGACGTAATTGCAGGATTTTTCTCCAGCTCCAAGAGCAATTATTTGGAATGCGACAATCCCAAAAACTTCTCTCTTTTAATCGATGAGTATGAATCCATGCGACCCACAATGACTCCCTTTTGACAATAATACTCCATGCATTAGCAGCCATAAGAGCATTATTCATATCCCCGATCCGTCTAATACCCAAGCCCCCTTCTTTTTTAGGAACACACACCGCTTTCCACGAAACTTTAGCTTTACCTTTTTGCATAGGGCCTTTACACCATAAAAAACCTCTCATAGTAGCTTCCAGATCTTTTATTATTATTCGGCCTTGCAAGATGAAGACAGAGGCCCAATAAACATGCATAGCCGATAGAACAGAAATAACAAGTTGCATCCTGCTTGCAAATGAAAGATAACGATTTTTCCAGCTCGTAATCCTATCATTAAGCCGCTCCAAAAGAACACTACAATCAGCATATCTAAGTCGAGACGATACCAGGGGAACACCTAAGTACCTTACTGGGAGAGAACCTTCCTTAAAAGGCATAAGGTTTAGAATCGCTCCCTTAACATGGTTCGGAACATTGCAAAAATACACAATACTTTTTCGCAATATTCGACTTCAATCCAGACATCTTAGAAAACCCACTCAGCGATTCCATAATGCAATTAACAGATCGAACGTCTCCACGCGCAAAAAGAAATAGATCATCCGCAAAACATAAACTAACATTTTTCTGTTTTCACATTTATTATGGAAACGAAAAGAAGTATCAATGCTGACCGTTTGCTGCAACACAAGAGTAAGAATTTCCATGACTATTGTAAACAAGTACGGGGATAAAGGATCTCCTTGTCTCAATCCTCTTCTACCTCTAAAATATCCATGCAAATTCCCATTAACCGCAACAGAGAAAGAAGACGTAGAAATACACATCATTATCCATTGAATCATCTTGGAATGAAACCGAAAACCCCTCAAAATCTTCTTAAGGAATTGCCAGTTTACAGTATCATAAGCTTTTTGGATGTCCACTTTGAACGCACACCTTGGAGGACCAACTTGCTTGTGATAGTTATGCATTAACTCTTGAGTTAGCAGAATATTATCCGATATTTTCCGACCGGGAATAAATGCTGATTGGTTTATACTAACAATTTCCCCGAAATAATCCTTTATACGATCAGCTATAATTTTGGTGATGCACTTATAAAGCACATTACAACAGGCAATCAGTCTACTCTCTCTCTAGCAGGCGATTTTTCCTTCCATGAATCCTTGATTTCTTCGAGCTTTGGGTGTATAACAGTCTGTAATCAGTGTTTGATTCATCAAACGTCTGTAACGAACTCGTTAGCATCTTCTGATCGATTTTTTCTTGGGTTTATTCTTTTCTCGATCGCCGGCTTTAATCTTAGAGTCTGAACTGATTGAATAGAGTATTGGGTCTTTCGGTCCTACTGGTAAGGCAGTAACCTTGATTGATCGGGTTCTCTATTTGATTTCATGATGATTTTAGGGTTAGGGTTTTGCTAGATTAGGGTTTTGTTTTCGTTAGTTTGGTGTCGTCTGGTATTCGAGTTTTGTGCATGGTGTGTTGCTGCTTCGGCTTTTGAGAGAGTTGTTGTCATTAACATGGATGAACGTAAAAAACAATAAAGGCAACGTACAGGATGGTCGGTTCAGGCCACCATTACCGTTCCAGGGAATAGCTAGCAGGGTAGTGAATATTGAAGGAAACACTTTTGCTCCGCGTAGGGGTGTAGTCCAGTAGTCCACGTCTGATCCGAAATTGATTAACGTAATTGATGAACTAACAAAGATCACTGTTCCAGTCAATTCAGAGCATCATGATTCCGAAGCAATTAACCTGGACAGTGGTAATAGCATGAAAGGGCAGACGTATGCGGAGACATTAGCCAAGGTCAAACCAACACAAAAGGTAAATTTCAGATTCATGGAAAACTCTAAAGCGGCTGAAGATGTTGACGTCGATGTTACTATTCCGATCGCCTCGGTTAAACAGGTTCAGGATCGTTTTAATAATGTGTTATTCGGATATTTTCTGGGGAAAAGGTTAGCATTTCCGGTTTAGAGAAAGATGGGAAAAGTATGGTTTGCAAAAGTGTATGATGAATGGTAAAGGATTTTTCTTTTTTAAGTTTAAGTCAAAGGATGGAATGGAGCAGGTAATGCAGGACGGACCATGGCTTATTCGAAATATTCTGCTTTTCTTGAAACAATGGTCACCAAATACCGAGTTGAAGAAGGAAGAACTAAAAAAGATACCTGTCTGGGTTAAGATGCATGACGTCCCTTTGGCGGCCTATACGGAGGATGTCCTTAGTTTGATCGCTTCAAAGGTTGGAACCCCCAAGGTTCTTGACAATGAAACAACTAAGATGTGTTTAGACTCGTGGGGCAGAAGTGGATATGCTAGAGCGATAATTGAATTAGATGCTGACAAGGAACTGAAAGAGAGTGTTACCGTGGCTATTCCAAATGTGGAAGAAAGTGGATATCTTAAGAGTAAGTACTTATTTGGTTCATTTATAAAATTCATCGGGGTAACCCTTTACCCAAAAAAAAAAACATTAGGGTGGAGTCCGAATGGAAACCACCACGTTGCAACTCTTGCAATGTGTTTGGGCATGGGATTGACGAATGTCCAACTAAAGTTAATGACAAGTCTGATAAGGTGGTTCATGATAAAGAAGATGTTGATGCTCAGGGTTTTAAGAGTGGTAACAATCAGAAAAAAGGTACAAAGCAACAGTTTAACGTGGAAGACAGGCAGCAGTTTATATACAGGCCAAAGAAAACATCTGATAGAATGGATTCTTCCAATCCGAGCTCATCCAAAGGACCGATTTCTTCCAAGGGACCGGGTATTCGAACTTCTAATACTTTTGATGCTTTGAATGATATGAATGATGACTGGGGATCCGAGGCTGATGAGGTGAGACTCAATCCGAATGTGGGGGGTATAACTTCATGAATCACACACAACCAAAGAACTCGAACAATACAGGTGCAAGCACACCTGATCAAGAGGTTATTAATGGATAGTATTGCAGCTTAGAATGTTAGGGGATTGAATCACCCCCTCAAGCAAAAGGAGGTTCAAAAGTTTGTAAAAGATAATAGCTTGCAAGTTATAGCTATTCTGGAGTCGCATGTTCAGGTGGATAATCTTGACAAGGTGTGTAAGAAAGTGTTTCGAAATTGGGATTGGACCTCAAATGGAAGTATGTGTAACAAAGGTACGCGTGTTATCTTAGGATGGAATGTGGATAACGTGGATGTTTTAGTAGTGCATGCTACTAACCAAGTTGTTCATGTTCAAGTTCAATTCAAAAAAGATAGAGCTATGATAAATGTTTCGTTTGTATTTTGCAAGTAACAGCGATCAAGAAAGAAAACAGCTTTGGGACTCGTTGAAAATGCACAAAGGGGCTGTTCACTCGAGTCCATGGATAATCATGGGGGATTTTAATGTTGTCCTGAACTTAGAAGATAAGTGCATGGGCTCGTCAAACGTGAATGCGGCTATGAGAGATTTCAATGACTGTGTGAATGATCTTGAGGTGTTTGATATCAGAGCTCATGGAATGCACTATACTTGGAATCAACGGCCAAAGAAGGGTGTTGGAATCCGAAAGAAATTGGACAGAATTATGGCGAATGTTAGCTTTGTGGATAAGTTTGTGGATGCCTATGCGGTGTTTCTTCCAAATGGTATTTCGGATCATTGCCCTGGTTTATTAAAAATTCATATGGCGACTAAGAATAAACCAAAACCTTTTAAATTTACTAATCTTTTGACTCATAAAAAAGACTTTTTGGAAGTGGTAAGCAATGGTTGGGCCGTAGAGGTGTTGGGGGTCCCGATGTTTCGTGTTGCCAAGAAACTGAGGGGGCTTAAGCATCCGTTCAGAGTGTTGCTGAGGAAACAAGGTAACATTCATAAAAAGGTAATTGACTTGAAGACAGAGTTGGATAATTTGCAAAATAGTTTGGACACGGACCCGTTTAATATGGTAATCAAAGAAGCCGAGTCAGTTTGTGTTAAGAAGTACTTGGAGGCTACGCTAGATGAGGAGAGATTCTTGAAACAAAAAGCTAAACAAAAGTGGCTTGAAGCTGGAGACTCGAATACAGCTTTTTTCCATAATGTGGTGAAATGTCGCAATCATATTAATAAAATTAATGTCATCAAAGACACGTTCGGAAATAGTTATGAAGGTTCTGAGGTTTCCATGGCTCTGGTTAATCATTTTCGAGAGTTTTTGAGTTCGGATGGGGGTATGGTTAGCCGAGTTAGCCAAGATTTCTTCTCGGTTACTCTTAATCCTCTCGTGGCGGACTCTATGTGTAAGCCAGTGTCTCCGGAAGAAGTTAAAGCTGCTATTTTTTCTATCAATGAAAACAAGGCGCTGGGACCGGATGGTTATACGTCTGAGTTCTTTAAAAAAGCTTGGTCTATTGTTGGAAGTGAGGTTACGGCTGCTATTGTTGATTTTTTTGAATCGGGTAGATTGCTTCAGGAGATTAACCACACGTTTATAGCCCTCATCCCAAAGGTTTCTACACCGGGTGTAGTCACCGACTACAGGCCAATATCGTGTTGTAATGTGGTGTATAAGGGCATTAGTAAGATAATCACTACTAGGATTCTTGAAGGCTTAAAGGAACTTATAAGCGAAAATCAGTCGGCGTTTGTTCTAGGTAGGAGGATTTCGGACAATATAATGTTGACTCAAAAGCTAATGCATAATTATCATCGGCAAACGGGCCCTCCTAGATGTGCTATGAAAGTGGATATCCAAAAAGCGTATGATACGGTGGATTGGAGATTTTTACGTGATGTTTTGCATGGTTTTGGTTTTCGTCCGCGGTTTATATCTTGGATTATGGAGTGTGTTATTTCCACTTCTTTTTCGCTAAGTGTGAACGGCAACATTCACGGGTACTTCAAAGGAAAAAGACGCTTGCGTCAAGGAGATCCAATGTCTCCTTACTTGTTTACCATGGTCATGGAAATCTTAACGTTGATTCTCAACAAAAATGTTGAATTGGATTCTTCTTTTCGGTTCCATAATAAATGTGAGAAGCAAATGATAATTAACATGTGTTTTGCCGATGACCTCTTATTATTTGCTAGAGGTGATGTTGGTTCGGTAAAGGTTCTTATGCGCTCCTTGAAACAGTTTGAAGAAGCTTCGGGTCTTGTGCCTAGTAATGCGAAAAGTACAATATTTTTTTGTAATGTTCCAACATCGGCTAGGATCAAGATTGCTGAATTGGTTCCGTTTGAAGAGGGGAGACTTCCTATTAAGTATTTGGGGGTCCCTTTGCTTGTTTCGCATCTGCTAATTAAGGATTGCAAAGTTTTAGTCGAGCGGGTCTCTAAACGTATCAGTGATTGGAAGAACCGGTTGCTCTCTTTTGCTGGTAGACTTCAGCTGGTGGTCTCTGTGCTCTCTTCTATTCATGTGTATTGGGCATCAGTTTTTATTTTGCCGGTCAGTATCATAAAAGAATTGGAAAGCAAAATGAAATGGTTTTTGTGGGGATATGGCATGGGTTCGAAGGGTAGAGCTAAAGTGGCATGGAAGGATGTTTGTCTTCCAAAGTTGGAAGGTGGTTTGGGCATACGACGAATATCGGATGTGAACAAGTCTTTGATGGCTTATCATATTTACAGTATTTTGTCTGGTAGGAAGTCGCTTTGGACTACCTGGATCAGTTTGCATAGGCTTCTTGGCCGTAGCCTTTGGGATATTCCGGTTCAAGCCAATTCTCCCTGGGGTTGGAAAAGATTAATGAAGTGTAGATATGTTTTTCGGGGTCAATTATGGAGTAAGGTTGGTAATGGTCTTAGCAAGTCCCTTTGGTTCGATAAATGGACGACTGAGTGCCCTTTACAAAATGTTGTGACTCCGCGTCAAATGGCTCGCTATGGTTTTAATGTCAAGTCTAAAGTGGCGGATGCTATTAATGATGGCAGGTGGGTGTGGCCGGAAGCTTGGAGGACTGTGTACCCAATCTTGTTCCAACTTCGGCCTCTTAGCTTGTCTAGTATGCAAGATAGAGTTTTATGGATGAATTCGGATGGTCAGCTAGTTCCATTTACGTCTAAGGAGGTGTGGGATCGATCCGAGTCCGTGACCAGCCAACAAATTGGTCGAAAGTTGTTTGGTCTTCTTTTGGGTAAAGGGTTACCCCGGTGATTTTATATATTCACAAAATAAAAACAAGTAGTGAGGAGACTTCCACACTAGTTCAAACATGAGACATGCCCCATGTAAGTAAACCAAAACCCAACAACGAGTAACTAAAAAAATACAACTAGCCTATCATCTAGAACCCGCACAATTATCTAAACAACATGATAATTAGGCTCCATCGTCGTTTGTTGTGTCTTCAGCAATCTCCCAATCTCCCAGTAGATTTCTCACATTAGCACACTGTCTGAACTTCACGCCCATTAGTTTATATCGAATAGTCTTTAGTATTGTGTCGCGTATAATATCCGGGGGTCTCGTTTGATTCCTGAATAATCTCGCATTACGCTCTTGCCAAATAACATAAGCCGTCGCCCCAACCAAAAGCCTGCTAACATAATCAATGGCCCTCTTCGACTTCCCTCGATCCTTAAGCCAACTGACAATGGAGCTCCATTTCTGATCAACATTAGCCATACCCGCCTTCTCTCGGACCATATACCAAATTTGAGTTGAGAACCTACACTCAAAGAAAAGGTGCTCGTGGGAATCAACATTTTCGAAACAAAGGAGACAACACATCATGTTCATGTTTTTTCGTCTAGAGATATCCAAATTTAAAATAATGTCTTGCGTGAGGAGCTTCCGACGCATAATGAGCCACATTAAGAAAGCGTGTCTAGGAATACATTGATTAAACCAAACAATATTAACCCAGTCGATCTCTTGCTCCCTAGAACGAAGCGACTGCCATACTCTAGACGATGAAAAGTCATGCAAATCATCACCTTCTTTCCAGCATAACCTGTCCACATTATTCGGGTGCAAGTGGATATTATCCAGCTGATCCAAAACAGTAAATCGAGACCTCCATACCTGCGGCCATGCCCATGTATTATCTGAATAAACATCCGCAACCTTGGCATGTAACATAAAACCTGCATTGGTTATCATTCTAGGCGATAAAAAGTTTGTGAGAGGCCCCAGATTACTCCAAGTGTCATACCAAGCTGAAGTTGTTTTTCCATCCCCCACCTTTGACCAAATATAATTTCTCAAAAGCGGCCTGATTTGCAAAAGCTTCCTCCAGGACCAGCTACAATTCGCTACTTCATTACACATCCAAAAATTACGATGCTTTAACCTATAAGAATAAATCCATGCGACCCATAACGAATTCCTCTTAATCAAAACACTCCAGGCATGTGAAGCCATTAGAGCCTTGTTGACATCTCCAACTCTCCGAATTCCCAGCCCACCTTCATACTTTGGGACGCAAATAGCATTCCAAGAGACTTTGGCTTTCCCTCTATGAAAAGAAACTTCTTGGGACCAAAGGAAATTCCGCATTTTAGCCTCCAATTCTTTGATAATACTAGCGGGTAAAATGAAAACCAAGGACCAATAAACATGCATAGACGCCAAAACAGAGATAATAAGTTGTAACCTACCAGCGAACGAAAGAAGCTTATTCCTCCAATTAGCGATTCGTTTCTCCAATCTCTCCACCAAAACACTACAATCTTTAGCAAGAAGTCTAGAAGAAATAAGAGGAACACCCAAATATCTAACCGGAAACAAGCCCTCCTCAAACGGCAAAACATCCAAGATAGCATCCTTGACAATGTTAGAAACATTACAGAAAAACGCTATGCTTTTTTGAATACTAGGGACCAAGCCCGACATGTTTGTGAAATGAGTAAGGGCCTCCATAATAAACCGAGCTGAGTGAACATCTCCACGAGCGAAAAGAAACAAATCATCTGCAAAACAGAGGTTAATAATACGCTGCTTTTCACATTTATTGTGAAACTTGAACGAACTATCCAGCCGAGAAGCATGCTGAAGAATACAAGTTAGAATCTCCATGAGAAGCGTGAAAAGATAAGGAGAGAGCGGGTCTCCTTGACGTAATCCCTGACGACCCTTGAAATACCCATGCACTTCCCCATTAACACAAAGAGAGTAGGTTGGAGAAGACACACAAATCATAATCCAATCCACCATCCTCAAATTGAAACCAAACCCGACGAGCACATCCTTGAGAAAACTCCAATGAACCGTATCATAAGCTTTTTGAATATCCACTTTAAAAGCACACCGTGGTTGGCCAAAGCTCCTATGATAATTGTGCATCAGTTCCTGAGTAAGAAATATGTTATCGGATATCTTCCTTCCCGGGACAAAGGCCGACTGGTTAATACTTACAATTTGACTCAGAGATCCCTTAATACGATCAGCCACAATCTTGCTAATACATTTATAAATAACATTACAGCAAGCTATAGGCCGATAATCCGTAACCATAGACGGAGTGGGCTTCTTAGGGATAAGAACAATAAGAGTATTATTCAGCTCCCGAAGAAGTTTACATGTATTAAAAAAGTCTATAATAGCATTCGAAACGTCATGCCCAATAATATTCCACGCACTCTTAAAAAACGCCGCCGTATACCCATCTGGGCCAGGAGCTTTTTCGTTACCAATAGAAAACATTGCCAGTTTAACCTCTTCACTTGTCACCGGACGTATCATATGGATAGCATCATCAGCATTCAACTTATTCGTAAAAAGATCATACGAGGGACGAAGCGCAATATCATCTTCACTACCAAGGAACTTCTCATAATGAGCAACAAGCGCCTTTGAGACACTATCCCCCTCAAACAGCTCCCCTTCAGAATTCATAATAACATCAATGCGAGTCGAATGATTTCTGCTCTTCAACGAAGCATGAAAGAAAGCCGTATTGGAATCCCCAGCGCGAAGCCATTCCACTTTAGATTTCTGTTTTAAGAAACGCTCTTCATCTAAGCAAGCCTCTTGAAATTCAGCCGTAATCTTTGTTTCTTGGTCACGAAGATTGACATTCAATGGGCTTCTATCTATCTCCCGTTGAATCGTATCCAGATCTCCGCGCAGGGCCTCTACTTTCTTATGTAAGTTACCTTGTTGAAAAAGTAAAGCTCGAAGAGGACCTTTCAACAGATGAAGTTTCTTCACTATCTGAAATTGCTGAACTCCTTCAATATTAGTATCCCACACCTTCTTCACCGCCTCAATAAAACCCGGTTTATAAACTAAAAAATTAGCGAATTTGAACGATCTATGCTTCTTCTTCCCCGTAGCTGGAATCTTTAACAAACAAGGACAATGATCGGATAGCCGATACGGATGGAAAAACGCTATCGAGTTGGGAAAAACATCAACAAAAGGGGTATTGCCCATAACTCTATCAATTTTCTTTAATAAGCCAACACCCTTCTTAGGCTTTTGGTTCCACGTGAAGTGCATGCCCGAACTATTTATATCAAAAACTTCTATATCCGAAACACACTCTTGGAATTCTCTCATACCAGCCGAGATATTCGAAACTCCCATGGACTTATCATCCAAGTTAAGAGCTGAATTGAAGTCGCCTAAGATAACCCATGGATTGTTACCAACAAGCACTTTATGTTTAGATAGATGATGCCATAACTCCCTTCGAGTGATATAATAATTTTTTTTTGGGTAAAGGGATACCCCGGTAAATTTTATAAAAGAAACCAATCAATACAAAGGTGTGTCAGTGTAACACACCAACTAGACTTGACATACCAAGCCTAGGAAAACAAGACCACAAACCAACGAAACACTACCAGACAAAACACGCACAAAAACACAACCAGACCCAACCGAAAAAACAAAAACAGAAATTAGACTCTAGCCCGGGTCCGCTCCATTATCTTCAATCTTCCATCTTTTGAAAATCCTTTGTTTAGCCGAAGCAAGCAAGCCGAAATCTGAATCCCATGAGTGATATAATAATTTGCCGCATAAACAACCGAACAAAATAAAACTTTCTTATCTTGTTTAAAAATGATTTGGAAGTGCATAACCTGTGATGATTGAGCTAGCAAAATGACATCAAAAATACCCGGATCCCAGCCAGCAATGATTCTCGTACCCTTATGACAGCTACTCCCATTCGAAGTCCATTCCCAACGATGAAAAACAGAAGAACAAACCTTATTCAGATTATCAACATCCACATGGGATTCTAGAATCGCACAAAAAGATAAACTATTCTCCTTTACAATTTGTCGAACCTCCTGTTGTTTCAGAGGGCGGTTCAACCCCCTAATGTTCCAAGAAGCCAGACTAACCATTAGAACCAACTAGAGAAGGAGTGCTTGCCCCTTGTTTATCATTCGGTTTCTTTGATTCTTGTAAAATAAATTCATCCATTTCATTATATACCTCCATAACCTCCTCATTATCCGAATCCTCGACCCCATCCTCCGGTTGTTTTTTAGCTCCTGGACCATCCTCTTCAGTATCATTCAAAGCAGCAAAAGCGTTTCTAGACACAATACCACTCGATAAGAACGCTTTATTCAACTCCCCTTTCGGTTTGGCAGTCACCAGCCTATATTCAAACTTAGGCTTTTGTTTATTAACTTGGAAACCCTGTTTTCGAGCCACTTTCTTACTCGGAACCCCTTGATAACCATCTTCATCAATGACCGGGTACTTTTTAGCATAACGATTCTCATGCACTGGAAACTTATCATTCTGATCCACCCTCTTTAAAGTAGCAGACTTCTTAGGAAGCTTAGGACATGTTTCAACTGAGTGGCCAAAAACACAGCATTTAGAACACCTATACGGGTACCATTCATACTCAACATACATAGTTTCTTTGACAAAACCCTCCCCCTCAGGTTCAGGAATGGCCAAAGTGATCTCCTCACGCAAATCATTTTCAGCAGAAACCTCGATTAAAGCTCTAGCATAACTACTTCGGCCCCACATGTCCATACACATCGAAGTAGTGTACGAATCCAGAAGTTTCGGATCCCCAATTGTTGTAGCAATCATACTCAGCCCGTCTTCTGTGTAAGCAGCAATTGGAATATCATGAATTTTAACCCATACCTGAACCTTTTTAACCTCCTTTTTCTCCAACTTGACAGTCGGATTCCACACACAGAGAAACAACGGTTGAGAGCGAATGATCCACGGGCCTTCTTTCAGCGCATCCAGCATACCAGCTTCATTAGAGAACTTGAAGAAGAAAAAGCCATTTGCATTCATCATGGATTTTTGTAAACCAAATTTCTTCCAGTTATTACGAACGAAATAATCCACAACCGGGAACGCCGCACGATCTCCTAAAAAATATCCATACAAAGTATTAGCTAACTTATCTTGCACAGCTCGAACAGACTCCCGCGGAAGAACAACATCACATCCCTCATGCATAACTGGACTTGCAAGATTTCTAAAGTTAACTTTCCTTGACCTGGTAGCCATAACCGATTCTGCATACGACCTTGCTTTCGAGGATTCACCTTGTACAGGATTAAATTCCCTCGAGTTTAAATCAGATATCGAACCCTCAACTCCAACCTCTTCATGAATCACCTGATTATCCTCTACCCCACCATTCAGATCATCCGGCTTCTCCAAAGAGACCGGCACTGTAATCTTAGAGAGTTCATCAATAACATTAATCGGTTTAGGTTCATTGATTACAATACCCCGCCTAGGGAGCGCAGTGTTACCATCGATGTTGACGACTCGGCTGGCAATACCTCGGTACGGTAATGGCGGCTTACCACGATCACCCTGGTTATTTTCCCCAGCTTTCTTAAGTTCATCCATACCAGAAAAAACAACTCTCACTTCAAACAAAATCAGAACACACCATGCAGCACAAACACGAAGACCAGAAAACCAGAAAACCAAAAACGCAGAAGAACGAAAAACCCTAAACTAGCAAAAAACCCTAGGTCGTGCTTCTAACAAAATCGAATAGAGTTCTTGTTTAATCTAGGTTTCTGCCTAACCAGAAGGACCGATAAAATAATAGATCTATCCAACTTGATCGAGAACACAGATTCAGGCGGCGATTGAGAAGAAACGAAAACAAAATCCTGGTTTTAATCCGATTTCAAGTGCTAACGAGTTCGAAATAGAGTTCTGATAAATCAAAACTCTAATAATCAGACTGTTATACACCAGATCATGAAGAAAAAACTAAGATTGCAAGAAAGACAAAGATCGCCATGCTAGGAGAGAGCATTAGGGTTTATATGGACGGAAATTGGTTGTTTGGTCTTCTTTTAATATTCCTAAACATGCGTTCATGTGTTGGCTTATCTTCAAAAAGAAACTTTGGACTCAAGACCGGATTTTGCGGTGGAACCATTTAGTTACGGGGTCTATGAATCAGATGTACTGCTTGTTTTGTTATTCAGGGATAGAGACTCATGAGCACTTGTTCTTCGAATGTTCCTACTCAAAATCAGTGTGGTACAATGTGCGGTATAAAGTAGGCATGGATTCGGTTTTAGAATCATGGGAGGATATCGCTTCGTGGCTCATTTCTAGAGCTAAATCGAAATCGATTTATGCTGTTGCTAGTAGACTGGTTGTGGCGGCCGCAGCTTATGCTATTTGGAGTGAAAGAAATTCAAGATTTTTTAGCAACCGGTTGAGACCTCCGGAGCAGATTGCCGATGGTATTATCAGCACTGTGAGAACAAAGTTAATCTCCTTCAAGTACAAGCAAACTCCTAATGTTAAGCGTTTTTTGGAGGAGTGGAAGATGGATAAGGAAGACTTCTTGGATGAAGATTGAAGACCAATGTCTATTTTGTTTTTGATGTAATTGGTTGTTTCTTTGTTGATTGTTTTGTGTTTCACTCTTTAGTGGTATGCCGCTAAGAGAACTAGGGGGTATTGTCAGCCTCCTACTTGGTTTTTTTGGTATATTATAAAATCACCGGGGTAAACCCTTTACCCAAAAAACAGGCAATCGGTCTATATTCCGTGACATACGTGGGAGTAGCTACTTTTGGGACCAGCGCTATAATAGTGTGATTAATTTCTTGGAGAAGCTTACCTTTTTCAAAGAAATCTTGAATTGCTCGAGTAACATCATCCCCAATAACACACCAAGCGTATTTAAAAAATGCTGACGTATAACCATCCGGGCCTGGGGCTTTGTTATCCCTAATTGAAAACATGGAGTTTTTTACCTCATCTTGAAGGACCGGTCAAATCATGTGAAGCGCCGCATCATCCCCTAGCGTGTGAGAAAAAAGCTCCGGTGTGGGATGTAACGTCATCTCTTCTTCATTACCAAGAAATTGCTCAAAATGATTGACAAAAGCATTCGGCACTTGGCCGCCCTCATACAAAACACCTCCACTATCTTTTATCATGTGAATGCTATTTCAATGATCCCTACATTTTAGAGTAACATGAAAAAAGGCCGTGTTTCGATCGCCTTCCGCTAACCATTGCACTTTAGATTTTTGCTTGAGAAATCTTTCTTGGTCTAAACTGGCTTCTTGAAACGCTAGACTACATTTCCCTTCCTCTTCCCTTAGATTAGCATCAAAAGGGTCCGCATCAATTGCTTTCTAGGTGGATTACTAATTCTACCAGATTTGCGAACGTTTTGTGTATGTTGATCAACCATTTGATCATCTTCAACAACCTCTTGTTGAGTGCTAGTTTCAACCAAACGTGTATCGGCTTTTGGTTCCTGATCCTCATCAAGTTCCACTGTTCTACGAGTTCCTTCCATTAGGAACTTATCTTCCAAGAACTTTGCCTTTTGAGCAACAAATACTTTTGCTCTGTTGGATTGTAGAAATAATATCCTATATCATCTTTAGAATATCCTACGAAGATACACTTAGTGGATCGTACTTCCAACTTGTTTGGGGTGTATTGCTTCACATAAGCTTCACAACCCATGCTTTTAAATATGATAATGATGGAGCCCTTCCATGTCATATTTCAAAAGACGTCGTATCCACTTTCTTGGTTTGGGGCCATATGGGCCACGGAGAGCAAAGCGTAACCCCAAAGTGATAGAGATAGGGCGCTCCTAGCCATCATAGATCGAACCATATCTAATAGAGTTCGACTCCTCCTCTATCGAAACGAAGAACTTTAAAAGAGTTGATTTTGTACTTCACTTTTTGAAGATTCTGAACGTTTCAAAACTTCTTCTTTGTATCAAGTACACATAACCATAACTACTATAGTTGTCGGTTAAAGTAATGAAGTATCTTTCACCATTCCTGGTCATTGGCTTAAAAGGATCATATACATCGGAATGTATGATACCTAATAAATCTTTTACCCTTTCCCACTAAGGGATTACTTGGTCATTTTAAGTAAGATTCGCATGTATCAAATGAACCAATTTCATTTGTTTCCAAAAGATCATTCTTTCGAAGTGTTTACATGCGACATCTGTTTATATGACCAAGGCGATAATGCCAAAGATAAGTCTCACTCAAATCCATTTTGAGTTTGTTGGTGATTGCTTGGTACATTGAACTATCAAATGATGTATTATTATGAACCAATTCATAACTACCATTTGAAGGCATAGTTTTAAAGTAAAACATGTCATTCATCGAAATATAAATGTCATTGTTTACAAACTTTAAATCAAAACATATTGTCTCAAAAGGGAAACTTAAATAATGTTCCTAGTCAAACTGGGAGCATTCAAAACATTTTAAAACAATTTCCAAACCATTTGGAAGTTTCAAAACATAGTTCCTTTCTTGTAATGTTTATTTCTTTTGAACCTTTTGCAACGAATTGCAAACATGAGTTCCACATCCGGTATCTAATACCCAAGTGTTAGAAGAAATAACATTAAGGTCAATATGTTTCATTAAGATTGTACCCGAGGTTTGCCTAGCATCCCTCTTGTTTTTCAACTCTTTGAGATAGGTTGGACAATTCTTATTTAAATGCCCTATCTCACCACACTCAAAGCATGGATCGTTCATGGAAACCTTTGCCTTCTTCTCTTTTGGTTTCGGTGGTTTCGCTTTAGTCTTTCTAATCATTTCCTTTTGAATTACCCATTTCCATTTGCAACATTAGCTTTGGTGTCGGGGTGATGCCCTTTCTAGTTGCCACCCTCATTGATCGTTAGAATGGATAAAACCCTTTTATCCATATCGAGCCTTTCGAGGTGATCAATATGGCTTTTCATCTTAAAGACATAAGATGAGTCCGATTGGGTTTGACATACATGAAGTGCTCGAACCGTTTCGAAGCGTTCTACCCATAGGAACATTTCCTACAATTGGTTAATCATGTCGTATGCTCATGATGTTCAAAACCTTTTGAATCTCGGGAATCATAATTCCTAACATGAGGCAGGAGGCTTGCGTAGTATCCTCGATATACTTAATCCAATCGTTATAGGCATCCTTATCTTCCATAAGATGTTCATCGGGATTAGGATCGTTTTCTAGTGATAGGTTACGGACGGTTTGGGTAATATTGTTAGCGGCCATCTACAAAATTTAACAAGGTTCAATTTTAGTATTTTCGATATTATTATATTTTAATCATTAATATCCTTTGTGTCTCATAGACAATTAATAATTAAAATCTAGAATCCAACGTTACATTTAAATATTGGTTAGGTGACCTTTATCCCTCTATTTAAATTAACAAGGTAGTCAACGTTTGACAATTGCAACTCTTTGCAACTTCTAGCCATATGGGATCGGTTAAACATCTTTATGTTTAGTTGGCATGTTTAATCCCATCAACACCGTTTGTTCGCCATGCTTCGGTGACCCTAAGTTCATGGTTTCCAAATCAAGTCGTCCAACTTACACACACGTGTGAGTTTATACACATAAGTGGTTAGGTGACCTTTATCCCACAAACATGGTAAACCCACCTCGAACATACAAGTTCCCTCAAATGTGGTTAGGTGACCTTTATCCCACAATAAGAGTTCCCAAGTGTTTCGAGTGTTGTATAAAAGGATGGTGTTTGACTTGTTGTATAAAAGGGATTTTGAGTTTTCAAAATTCTAGTTTAGAAAACTTTATGTACCATATATTTGCATGCATTCGAATCCTTGGTACTTTAGTGAAAATCAATTTTCAAGGTTCTTTTTAATAAAACCCATTTTATTATAAAATCATTAATTTTAATAACCTTTTATTAACCAATTTCAATGATCTTGTAAAGAACCAATTTTTATGCTTGTTGTTGATTATTAGTTTGTTAAGCATGCATATCCAAATATCATCTAAACAACATAAATAAACAACCACACAAGCACAACATATATAACAATAGGTGCATAACCATAGCCAACTATTTGACCACACTTGTTAGCCGAAACAAGTGTGCCAAAAGGTCCTTCCTAAAGGGTGAATATTGACACAAATAATGTGTCGTTGAACTCCCACTTGATCCCGCATCCAAATGCTTCAAGTCTCTCTTTTGTGTTGTGATTTCTCCACTTTCTTTGAGCTTCCAAAATGTACTTTAATTCAGCTCCAAACTCCTTTGGGCTCCGAAAATGTGTTTTGGTTTTCGGGCTAAAATCCCGTTTAGAACTATGAAGTCCTTTATGCCCGAAATTGGCAAAAACCAAAACCGCATTTTTGTGTGCATCTTCTTTTACAAAATATATCCTAATACATTTTTTCTAGTAAAATGAAATGCACCTAGTCTATTTATTTTACATGCCAAATGAAAAATAAATAAATTACATATCTTTACAAATGGAAGACAAATTAATAATTATTACAACCTTTGAAATAATTAAATATAAATCACAAACACAAACATTCAACACAAGGTCATGGCTAGGTCATGTGCACCAAAATATATATCCAAATATATATATATAAATTTCAAGAAGCATAAAAAAATGGTTCCCTTTTAATAACCATTTTCGGCTATGTCCAAAAAACCGAAAAGGTGAGTTTTGTCCAAACAAACAAATCATCCATATGAAATAATTTTTCAAGATTCATTTATGCATGTAAGAATATAATCTTGAAAAACAAAGGGATAACCATACTTAAAATTTCGGCCATAGGGTTTTCACCAAACCCGAAAATTTTAAGTCTATTGAAGCATGCACTCATATAAGTGGCTCTAGATGCCATTGATGGGATTTTAACATGTTTATCAAAGCAATTTCATCCGTATGAAATAAAAAACACAGCGGAAAATAAGTTTAAAACATGTTACTTTTATAAGATATAAAACTATTTATATGCAAAATCCCAAAACCCGGATCCATATATGAGATGTGTACTATCAAACACAACCATAGGATGTTTAGAAAACTACCTTCTTGAAGTACAATGAGTAATGGATATGAAGAAGGTGATGATTCTTGAAATGGTTGTCTTCAAGAGTAGAAGACCTCAAGCTTGTATACCCCAAGCTTCCAACAAACACCTCATGTTAGCTAGGATTTCTACACTTATGAACTCACTAGAAAACCCTCTTGAAGACCATCTCATGGCCGAAAATATGAGGGCCTTTTGTTGAGTTCTTGCACTTGAAATGTGAACTTGAAACTCACCAATAGATCAACCATACATGACCCGATTTATTTAGAGTCTTACACTTGATTTTTCAACTAAAAATCAACTCTTGGATGATCATGTGAATGCCGAAAATGTGCAGCCATTTTCAGCCATTTTTTTCAAGTTTTTACCTTCAAATCTTTATAAAATATGTGAGAGAATGGCCACACCCTTTGCCCAATCATGTGCCATCTAGTTATGACAATTGCATGAAACCTAATTGGACCTTTCTTGCTTGGGAAGAACATCCAATTAAAAGGCATGCAACTATGACAACATGCATGGAACTTTATTGGACAAGGATTTTTTGGGAAGACCCCATGGGGGGGGGGTACGGCCAAGCTTTTATTATTTTTTTTATAAAAAAAAACAAATCTTTCTTTTATAAATAGAGTTAATTACATAGTTAGTCCCTGTGGTTTGCACAAAATAACAAACTTAGGTACTAATAGTTTAAAATCACCTTCTAGGGTATTAACTTTTCATTTTGTAACGTTTGGAGGTATTAACTTCTAAGGTAATAACATAGGTAGTCCCTGTGGTTTGCACAAAATAACATACTTAGGTACTAACAAAATGTGATTTTAAGCCTAAAAATAAGCTTAATACCCTCAAACGTTACAAAATGAAAAGTTAATACCCTAGAATGTTATCAGAAACTATTAGTACCTAAACTTGTTATTTTGTGCAAACCACAGGGACTAACTATGTAATTAACTCTTTATAAATATATAAGTCTTACATATATATATTTTATAACTTTTATAAAATATAACATCATATGTTACAAGACTTATGCTATTTTTATTATGTTATTTAACCAATTAAATAACAAAATAAAATATTCTCTCAAAATAAATTATCCATATAATTTATTAGTTTGTCAAGTGCAATTATTTAGAAAACCAATTTCTAAATATTCTAAGTGTTGATATTTATTTATTTGATCATATCATAAATAAATATTGTAAGTGTTTGTCTAGCTTGTTATTGGGTATGACTCGACTTGGATCATAACGTACTAGCCACATCAATTTAATATGTGTCTTGGGCATACAGAGTCCAACACCAGGTTTTAAGGGAATGTGGTTTCAAGAAAAGACTTGATCCAAGGAACTATACAAGTATGGTGGGAGGGCTAAAGTCTTTCACTTCACAGATCAGATAGAGATCTACTTTTTTATTCCATTGCCAGCTCAAGAAAGAGGCAGGCTAGAAAGCATACAATCTGAAACTCTTATCTAAAGCCAGTAGGGTGGAAAGAGGGTCTTAGAGTGCTGGCTAGATGAGATAAATCATATCAGTAAGCGATTGAAGGACGACGAATGCCTACCCTCAGAATAGTATACCTTCTAGTGATTCGATCTGAAGTTACAGACTTATCTTATCTATAGAAAGAGGTTGGATTCCTTGTCCGACCATCCTATCTTCAAAGACAGCCTTCTAGCTCTTACCCTTCTGCCTTTCGAATACCCCTTCCTACTTCTTCATCCTAGCTCTCCAACTGATTGTCTTACTCCAACTTTCATTTCAGTTACTGATTCGCCTATCCTCTCCCTTCCGGTCGAGCTAGTTTTATTCCTCTATCTAGGCCAACATTCATTCTAAGACTTTCACCAGCAAGGGCTGAAAGAGAAGAGCAGGGGGTGGTAGGCTTAGTAGGGCTCGAACCTACAATATCACCGTTATGAGCGGTACGTTTCAACCAATTAAACTATAAGCCCCTACGGATCTCTACATGCAATTCGCTCACTTCGGGAAGAGCGAACGGAAAGAGGAGGCCTTTGCTCTATCTGCTTCTTCCTCTCCCCAGGAATGAACAATTGGAAAAAGAAAAAGATTCTATATATCTTTTTTTATAGATAGATATAGAATTCTATTTATTATATATATATATATATATAATTCTTTTAGAATATAGAAAAATGAAGTTAAGCAAGCGGCCCTTTCGCGACTAAAACTACCGGTACGTTTTCCGGCTCACAACCGATCAAACGGGCGGAGGCTCTCTATTTGCTTGCAATGCCGGCTCTTCGCCTTTAGTTAGAAGTAGAAGTAGAGGGCGCCGTTTCCCCACACTTCATAAAAAGTAAAAAAGTATGGATGAAGTAAGAAAAAGTACATAAGGAATGAGAAAGGTGGATGTTCTTTAACTATATACAGTTGTCCAACTAGTTTCTTCCTCCGACTTCTTTAGCCACTTCCGGCTTCCCCACTTCCGCATCTGGGGAGAGCTTCCTTCGTGGCGGAGCATTTAGCTATGCCTGGTGAGGGTTGGCTGTCTGGGGACATTTTAAGGGCTGGGCTTACTTCTCATGAGATTTGGTAAGGGAATCAGAAATGGGCTCATAAACCGGGCTTTTAGGCACACGGAAAAGGGGAAGTGGATGGAGGGTGCTTCTCAGCTAGAGTTGGGGGTGGGGTCGCTTTAGTAGCTAGGGTGAGTCTTCCTACACGGCTGGACGCCCGGCTCTAGACGAAGCTGAGGGGGTTACCACCACATCCTCTCCCGATAGACACGAAGCTCTTCATAGTTAGGCGTGGTAGAAAATCTTCTCTCAAAAAGAGATAGACTAGAGATGACAGAGGAAGGTATTCGGTTCAAAAAAGATACGGCAGTCAGAACAGCTTCAGTCCAAAATTGACTAAGGACAGAAGCAAGCTACAAGCATTAGCAACCGCTTTCCTTTAATCTTAAAAAAAAAGCAGCGAAGAAAACAAGACAGTAAGTTGTTGCGCTAACTAGCTAGCGCTAGCGCACTATAGCTTTTCAGCCTCCTGCAGTTCATTCCATTCCTTTCGCTACACTCGACTTAAACCACCTACGAACTCACCCATAAGGAAACTTGTCATGTAGGTCTTTCGAGCCTTTCCTTTTTTTACAAATCCGGTAAGGTGGGGTATTATCCTTAAGTCTGCTTTATAAATCTTTAGTCCTCTTTCAGTACTGGTGAAGCTTTAGTTGAAGACCCTTTAGTGCCGTTTCGTTTGGTCCCCTGGGTACCTTCTCCACACTTAGCTGTAAGCATTTCAAGTAGATAAAATCATAAAAGAAGAAATGGGAAGGCGTACTCACATTACGCGATGCGCTATTATTTGAATCCGAAGTTCAATCATTCCCGGTGAAGGTATGGGGGGGGGGAAAGGAGTACGTTAGTCAAATAGAGGGCTCTCACGGGGGCGTAGTCCACGACTTTAGCCTTAAGCTTGGGCTGTAGTTCTTGTATTGGGCGAACCAAAGCGTTAAATAGCGCCGTTTAGTGGCGTGCAGGGGGTAGTCATCTTGTTGTGCTGGTAGGTGCGACTTTGTGAGTTGACAAGAATACACTACGGTATGTGTGAGTAAAGATTTTCCTTAGTGATCCAAAGGAGCAAGTAGAGTTACTGCAGACTAGCTTCTCCCCGTATACCCCCGCGGATGCGGATTTCCTACCATTGAAGGATATAGATCAAACTGCTAATCCAACCCACGCGATGCCCTACCTGATCCATTTCAAATCCAGCCGAAGGTCTTCGTGCCTTGTTACGAACTAAAGTTCTAAAGCAAAGCGCCCTCCCCAGCCCAGGTCAAAGGTCTCCCCGCTCTTTTTAGGGGTTTGTTACTGTCAGTAAATAAGCCTCGCATCGTATCGATAGCGATTCAGATCACCTCCCCAAGCCTGCCTAACCTAATTGTGTGTGAGCAACCAATCGTGACAAGTCGACCGATCCATAATGAAAGCACCTGTAGATAAAAGCCGTTTGCCGACCGGTGGACTCATCCTCAATGCCGTTTAGGCTCCCCAGTTCAGTCGGTTGTCCGCCGCTTTTCTTTCCCATGCCGGGTATGGCCTTATAGGTAGCAGCCTCCCACAGAGATGGCTTTATGGTCACCTTCTATTCTGCTTGTTGGAAGGTTCGTCCGGGCCCGGGTCAACCCACCCTCAACTGAGAATCATGAGAAGCCGTACTGGTTGAAGGATCGGCTTTAGAACAGTCCTATGTACGGTCTCTCCACTAAGCTTTGTCTATAGTTCACTTTCGTCTATGGCCCTGCTCTCTCTTCAACTTAGTTATTAGTACTTCGGAGTGGTGCTGACTCTCCGGCTTGGTTAGTGAATGAATCTTATGCTTGTCAGGTCCACACTTGGGTCTTCTATTGCCTATCGTCCACTTCGGTGACTCCAACCCAGAAACATGAACTTCCGGAGTCCCTATCTAATAGTTACCCCTCTCTTACTGACTAAGGCTAAGATGGCGTCAACCAAAGGCGCAAGAAGTTCTCACATAAATAGACGTTTTAATATTAGCTCAGTAACATCATTCTCTTATGCCAGCTCTACCTCAATTCCCTTCTTAGCCTCAACAGCTAAAGCATCCCTTTCTACAGCTCCAGGAACAGCAGAAGAATCTGGAGTTTATGATTCCGGTAGGAGAGGTTCTTTTATAGCTCAGCAGGAGTGGTTTATGCTACGATTTTCAGTTACTGAGAAACCTTTCTAGTTGAATTAAGAGGACATTCCTATACTGCAACTAAAGAAAGAAAAGCTGGTGAATGCCTGACCAGTGAAGGCTTTATCCGAGACTTATTCAGCTCCTACTAAACCATTCGTCATCCCTCCATCTGTGAATGTCTTTCAGGCATAAGAACCTGTCGGGGGCCTCTTACAGTAGATAGTAAGGAATCAGCTATGGAATAGACTCTGGAGGGAAATCTTTGACTTGATGCCCCACTCGAGCTCTCCATACTCAATTTATCAAGGAGAGTTTTTACCAACCCTGCCATCCTAGAACGTTAGCGTACAAGAGGGGCATTTCTCAATTGAGTTTGTCACACATGGAATCTCAGATGTGGAAGTTTTCTTCCGGCTGCACTCTAGGTCTCACCTAAGATCCTTACTCTATCCGAGGCTATTGTTAACTGGGGCACGATAGAACCAATGGTCAGTACCTCTTCACTAGGGATGGGGTTCCCGGGAGATTGCTCTGGTTCGTGCGCATTAGAAGTAGACATGAGCGGTTGTCTTAGCGCGCATCGAAGCATGAAAGACCTTGCCTTTGAGGGATTCCTTCTCGCTTGCTTGCTGTCTAAGCTCTTCGATCCTGCCCTGCTTTGATTCTTGCGCTTGCTTGTACCCGTTCTTTCTTTGGCGCTTGCCTAGATCGCTGTCTTACTAGCAGTAGTGTTGTTTTCTATTTGAGCTTCTCTTTTTTCCTTTATTGAGCATAATGATTCTAATCAGTAAAATTCTTTGCCGAAAGATTTCTCCCTTATCGGATGGCATCAGATGCCGATTAGCGTTCTTTATGGGTATTATTTGGTGTCTGTGGCCTCTTAGCTTTGTGGGTGATATCGTATGGTTGGTATCTCACCGCATAAGTGTCAGGGATGGCGTAGTTCATTAGTGCTTTCCGAGGATGTCTGTGCATGCTCTCCCGTCTTTATTCTTTCACGGCGTCAACCCCAAATACAAAAAGAATTTGAGAATTACCCGCTCTATCAGATAGGACGACCTACCCCTTAGTTGAACCAAACTTTGCCACTCTCCTTCATCCGAAAGAGACCGCACGAAAGCAGTTTTTCCTAAACGGTGATACCGCCTGGTTTGAAAATTTAGTCTTTTAACAGCTTGCGGGGCCTGAAGGTGATATTAATACCACTCCAGCCCCTGCAACCCCAAAGTGCTAGATCCATCGAAGTAGAGAGTCCATGGAACCACCTCTGCGAAGGCGAGGACTTCTTCATCGAGCTCGAAAAAATTCATGGTATGATCTGCCTAGAAGTCTGCAAATACTTGTCCTTTAACCGCCTTCATAGGAACGTACCGAAAAGTGAACTCGGATTGCCCTAGGATCCACTTCTCCCCTTCAACACGGGTCAACATATACTTAATCAGGTCCGTTCGAGCAATTACCAGCACTGTTGTGGAAAGGATGTAGTGTCGGAGCTTGGTTGCTACAAAGTAGAGCAATAAGCACAACTTCTTAGGGGTATGTAAGACCCTGCTGAGATAATACACGGCCGGCTCCTACCAGATAGTTGAACTGGAATTACCTTCTCTACCCACTGGTACTACTCCTTCGGAAGGCCTGCTTTCAGCACCTATTCGATACCGGTTTCACCTTCCGTTGTTGATTCCTCTCCCGGGACTCCTACTGCGGGTTCACCATTTATGATGGTCTTTCACCTGGAGTAAAGAATTATGGAAAGGTTTCGAGGCTTAATATCTTGTAAGCTAGAAGCATCCAAGTTAGGGCTCTTCCAACCCTAGTTTCTCTCTCTAGCCTAGCGATTCTGGTTCCTCATGCAACCCTAGTTCTTGATTCGTGATCTGCTTTGTATAACAGTCTGTGATTAGTGAGTTGATTATTCAATGATCTATAACGAACTTGTTAGCAAAAAAGTGATTGAACATTAATTAGGGTTTTAGTTTTTCGTTCTTTCTTCAATCACCGCCGTAACTTCTGATTTCGAATCATATTGTATAGTGTTGTTGGTTTATCGGTCCTTCTGGTGAGGCAGAAACCTTGACTTAACGATTACACTATATGGTTTTGTTAGAATCACAAGTTAGGGTTTAGCTAGTCTAGGGTTTTTGGTTTTCGTTGGTCTGCTGGTTTTCGGTTTTCTTGGTGCATGGTTCGTTAGTTCTTGTGTTAAAAGGAGAGAATTGCTACTGTCATCTGTTTGCGTCTTCCTGGTCATCGTCCTGTATTGGTTTTACGTCTGCATGATTAGCTTATGATTTAATCATGAGTTC
The DNA here is from genome assembly GCA_030545235.1 of Helianthus tuberosus. Classification (NCBI taxonomy): domain Eukaryota; kingdom Viridiplantae; phylum Streptophyta; class Magnoliopsida; order Asterales; family Asteraceae; genus Helianthus; species Helianthus tuberosus. The sequence continues at coordinate 112,777,786 of CM060415.1, read as the reverse complement.
TGATCCTCCCAACTTTCAAGATTTGTATGGAAAACCTCCTAACGTGAATTCAGATCCTATCAATAGTCAAGATGGGTCTGCAAAACCCCCAGCTAATTCGAAGGGATTTGGGAATAGAATTCTGAATATTGATGGAAAACCTCTGCTTCCTAGACGTGGAGTGGTGACGAACATCCAGCAAGGGCCTCGTGTGTTGAACGTTATTGATGAATTGCAGAAAATTACTGTTCCAGTACAACCTGAGAAGCCTGATATGTTCTCGGATAAGTTGAAACAATATGAGGAGCCGCTGTCGTATGCTGAAAAGGTAAGGAATAATAACCTGATGAAGCGTGAAGTTAATTTTCGGAGACTGGACTCTACGGAATCTCATCAAGAAGCTGACGTAGTCATTCCAAGGGAGGTTGTTAAAAAGGTTCAAGACAGATTTGATAATGTGTTATATGGTTATTTTCTGGGTAATCGACTGCCGTTTCCGATGGTGGAGTATTATGTCAAGAATGTTTGGTCGAAGTTTGGATTTGCTAAAGTCATGATGAACTCTGATGGTTTTTTCTTTTTCAAATTTGACTCTAGTGAAGGTATTAATAAGGTCCTTGAAGGTGGTCCTTGGCTAATTCGGAAAGTTCCTCTATTTATTAACGTCTGGTCTCCGTCAGTGAGTCTTAGAAAAGAAGGAATTAAATCGGTTCCTGTTTGGGTAAAACTTCATAACATTCCAATTGCAGTTTATACATATATGGATTAAGCTTACTTGCTTCCAAGATTGGGGTGCCTAAAAAACTGGATAGTTACACAGCGGATATGTGTGCTGATAGATGGGGAAGGAGCAGTTTTGCAAGGGCATTGGTTGAAGTTAATGCGGATAGGGCTCTTAAGGACCATATAGTTGTGGCAATTCCGAAGCTTGAGAATGACGAGTAAGTATATCATGGAAAAATTACAGTTGAGTATGAATGGAAACCACAGCGTTGTTCTGTGTGTTGTATCTTTGGTCATGATGATCACAATTTTGTTAAAAATATTAAGCCCAATTCCAAACAGGTAACCGTTGATGATGAAGGATTTATCACGGACAAGAGAAAGGTCGCTAAATTTGGTGTCATGCATAAGAAACAGAAACCGAAATTTGTTTACACCCAAAAAACTAATAGATCGGTGGCTAGTACATCTGGAACGAAGCTGGAGTCCACTTTGGCCGCTGAACCAGCTGTTTTAAAGACCATGAATTCCCTTGAAGTCCTAGCTACCGGGGATGGGGATGGGAATGAGCTTCTTGCTAGCAAAATGTATGGATCGCAAAAGGAAACTCGGAATCACACAAGGGATGTTGACGAAGTAGTGGATGTTACTCCAACGGAGATGGCTAGTTTCATGAACAATGATCAGCATGAAGATGCTTCTGAGGAAGTAAGCACTCCCAGACACACTGGTTTCATTGGGTAGCATTATGTCATGGAATGTAAGGGGCTTGAACCGTCCCCTGAAACAAAGTGAGGTTCGTATGCTTGTTAATGAAAATAAATTAGATATGTGTGCTATTCTTGATTCTCATGTAGACGTCACGAAATTGGTCAATGTATGTAAGAATGTTTTCCGTAGTTAGAGCTGGACATCTAATGGTGGGTTATGTAGTCGTGGTACGAGAATTATCCTGGGATGGAACACTGATAAGCTTGATGTCATGGTTTTGTATCAATCGGATCAAGTTATTCACTCATAGATTAGTTTCAAAGCTAATAAAAAAGTTCTATTATGTTCGTTTGTTTATGCGGAGAATAAGTATCAACTTCGAAGATCTCTTTGGGACGATTTATGTAAACATAAAAGTATGTGTTATGATAAGCCTTGGGTGGTCATGGGTGATTTTAACTCGGCTCTCAAGTTGGAAGATTCAGTGTATGGTACTTCAACTCAATCCATTGGCATGCGTGAATTCGATGAGTGTATTCAACATACTGAGCTATTTGATATTAATGCTCATGGGTTGCAATATACTTGGACCCAGAAACCTAAAAGTGGAGTGGGCCTTATGAAGAAGATTGATAGGATTATGGGCAATGTTTCTTTTCTTGATCAATTCCCCAAAGCCTTTGCTATGCTTCACCCGTTTCGTGTGTCGGATCATACCCCGTGTATCCTTAGAACAGTGAGCACAACTGGTAATCGGTCGAGACCGTTTAAATTCCCGAATTTTATTACAAGGAAGCCAGAGTTTAAGGAATGTGTGCAAAATGAATGGACAAAGAGGATCGAAGGTGTTACTATGTTATCGGTAGTGAAAAAAATGAGAAATTTGAAACCTTGATTGAGAAAGATCTTATTCGTTCAAGGCAATTTGCATGATAAAGTATCGGAGTTGAGGAAAAAGCTTGATGATATCCACATTCAGGTAGATCAGAATCCATGGGACGCTATGTTACGTCAACTGGAGGTTCAGTGTCTTCAAGAGTTTCAGTCGGCTGCCTATGATGAGGAATGTTTTTTAAAGCAGAAGTCTAAGGTGGAGTGGTTAAGTGCGGGGGACTCGAACACAAAATTTTTCCATGATACCGTTAAAGCTAGAAATGCTAGATCAAAAATACATAGTGTTTCGGATCTTATGGGTGTTCCTCATGAAGGTGAGGGTGTAGCCGATGTCACACCCCCAAAATCCACCATGCGGGGTATCACCGCTTGGAGGCGTGACGTGACCAGGATCGAGCCACCAATCATATTGAACAACTCAATTAAGTAAATAAAACCAAACATAATACGATTGGTGACCAAAGCTAGTTAACCTTGTTTAGTTTAAACAGCGGAAGCATAAACGTGAGTTCAAAAGCATAAGTCCATAGTTCATAAGTTTCAAGTCCAAAACGTAGGTTAAATAAGTTCATAAAGTTTATTCATTAAGTACGGGACATATTAGTTCGCATTCCACAACGACCACCTCCATGTGCAAGCTCCACAGCATCTAACGACCTGCAAGGCATGTAACAACTAGTCAACAACAAAGTTGAGTGAGTTCACGTTTGGTTGTTTAGTTAATGAGTTCGTATCAGGAATCGGAAGTTCGTTTCATAACCAAGTATTACCCATTATCCTTGATTCCCAAACCTTTACGATATTTAGTGGGGGCTTCCCATTATGTATGTTACTAGACTAGGCGTATCCATAAGTGTCCTTCCCAATCCGAGGACGGTGTTAAGTATGAGTGTACGTAGGTTTTACGTACGTGCCCTTCTCATCCGAGGACAGTAGTGAGTGTGAGTGTACGTAGGTTTTACGTACGTGCCCTTCTCATCCGAGGACAGTAGTGAGTGTGAGTGTACGTAGGTTTTACGTACGTGCCCTTCTCATCCGAGGACAGTAGTGAGTGTGAGTGTACGTAGGTTTTACGTACGTGCCCTTCTCATCCGAGGACAGTAGTGAGTATGAGTGTACGTAGGTTTTACGTACGTGCCCTTCTCAATCCGAGGACAGTAGTAGGTAGTCTAGTAGTGTTGGTAATATAAATAGAGTGATAGTACGAGTAGTTATTCAATCCCATTCCCAACCACCGGGAATCCCATGCCTTAGTAAGGGTGTGAACTCACCTCGGTTTGCTCAGTTAGACTCTCAGATATAGCTAACAGTCAAGGTCGGTCAATCACGTCCTAGTATGATTTACCAGTTAGTTATTTAGTGGTTTTCAAATAGAGCACAAAGTTCCTACACGTATCTATCACTCAACATGCATCACTGTAACGGTTTATGCCCATCTAAGTTTCCCGTCCATTCCCCACTCAAAATCAAACATACGATAATGCACATAACATATATAACATGTTAAATCATTCACAGATAGCATACTCGACATTTAGACACGCAAGTCACAACTTATGTCAATTCAGCATTAATACTCAAAACCGGCTGTTTTCGGACATTTAAATAAAATAGTTAGATTATTCCAAAAATTCCCAAATTTTTATAGAATGTCATAAACATTCCATATTTTATTGTGTAAAAATATCGGGGTCCGATTCATTACCCACATTTTATAAAAATTCATATTCGGTTCATTGCCATTAGAACCGTATTTCATAATAACATATTTTAGATTCAAAATATCGGTTTTTCGTTGAATTTAAGACCTGTTTACAGCCAACTGAAGTTGGCTGTAAAAGTTGGACAGATTCTGATTTCAAGTGTTTAACCTTCTAAATCGTGTTCAATCGATTCCGTTAACAAGTTTAGTGACCACAACAACATCACATACTAATATTATTCAGCACAACATCAGATAATCAACCAATCATCATAATCACACAAGATCTACATGATTTACACTAACATTCATCCATTAACCACCTTGTTCATCACTTTAGTAGACTTTTAGTTGGTGATCTTATATGTTAGTGATTTTTAACCGACGAAACTCTTATTAACCACTCTAGACAAGATCAAGAAGGCATTTAGAGTCACTTACTACTAGCTCGAGGCTAGGGGAGAAACTAGGTGAAAAACGAGTGGTTAAAAGCGTCGTAGCGAGGTCCTTGGCAATCCGCAAGCACCGAGCTTGTTTGTAGGACACCTTACACCCTTGTATGTAAGTGGGATGGCTTGAATCAAACTTGAAAGTGATGTGGGTGTGTGTTGTGTTTCAGCCGAGATCAACAATGAGGGAAAGAGAGAGAGTTGGAGTTGGGTGATGGATGGAATGAAGGTTATAACCTTCTAAACATACTTATAGACCAATCCCACTTCTACCCCTTGGATAATATGCATCCTAGATATTAAGCATAGGTGATTAAAATAATCAAACTTTAGTGGGGATGTCTCCACATGGGACGATTTGTTGAGGGGAAAGGGTAAATGGGTTTGGTTTCTAACTAGACATTTAGATTAGTTAGTTTAATTGGAAGTTAGTTAATGTAATATTTGTGTTGTAATTTACAACGGGTGTTAGGGTATTCGGGGACCCTAACTGGCTCAGAAAAGGAAAAACAATGTTAATGACAATATTTTTATGTTCTGGGTAAAGTCCGGTTGTTCGGTTCGATACTATTCTGTTAAACCACTTAGTTAATCCGTAAAGCGTCCTGCTTATATATTTTTGCAACGTTTTTACTTTCTAACACTTAGGAAAATATAACGGACTATTTAGTAAGCTTTCTGTACACTATTAGTATATTAACAAATACGTGTAAGCATAACACAGATATCAGAAAGCAGTTAAGTAATTCCACACAGTCGTCAAGCACATTAATTATTATTAATGAATTGTACGGAATACATGGGATTTTTGAGGGTTGTCACATTCTCCCCCTGTTAAGAGAATTTCGTCCCGAAATTTAGCGCGTGGTTACTGAGGAAGCTAGTTAAGTTGCGTTGTTTTCTAGATTTTTCCTGGGGTGTCACATCATCCCCCCGTTGATTTGGAATTTCGTCCCGAAATTCTGCAGTAGCTTCAGCCTCAGTAGTGGTTGCGTTCTTCTTAAACAGCTGGGGATACTTGAGTTTCATTTGGTCTTCTCGTTCCCATGTATACTCTGGGCCACGACGAGCATTCCAACGAACTCGGACCAGAGGTATCCTGGTATGCTTGAGGATCTTAACATCTCGATCCGTAATCTCTACTGGTTCCTCGACGAATCGCAGCTGGTCGTCGATTGTGAGTTCCTTAAGAGGAACTATGAGGGTCTCATCTGACAGACACTTCTTCAGATTTGACACATGGAAGGCATTGTGAACTCCGCTGAGTTCTTCAGGTAGATTCAACCTGTTGGCGACTTTGCCAATTTTCTCGGTGACTTCGAATGGTCCGACATAACGCGGATTGAGTTTTCCTCGTTTGCCAAAGCGAACTACTCCTTTCCAAGGTAAGACTTTGAGTAGCACTCGATCCCCAACCTGGAGCTCGAGTGGTTTTCTTCCCTTATCAGCATAGCTTTTCTGACGGTCACGAGCTGCCGCCATCCGCTGTCGTATCTGAGCAATTCTCTCGGTGGTATCTACCACAAGTTCTGGGCCAGTGATTTGGCTGTCACCAACTTCTGCCCAACAGAGAGGTGATCGGCATTTGCGTCCGTACAATGCCTCAAACGGAGCGGCTTGGATGCTGGTGTGGTGGCTGTTGTTATATGAGAACTCCACTAGCGGGAGGTGCTTTTCCCAGCCATTACCAAAATCGATTACACATGCCCTAAGCATGTCTTCCAAGGTTTGGATGGTGCGTTCAGATTGCCCATCCGTCTGCGGGTGATAAGCGGTGCTCATATCTAAACGTGAGCCAAAGGACTTGTGCATTGCTTGCCACAGTTCAGAAGTAAAACGTGCGTCACGATCAGATATAATGGAGATTGGCACTCCGTGCCTTGATACCACTTCCTTTAGGTAAATGTCTGCAAGAGTAGAAAACTTATCCGTTTCTTTGATAGCCAGAAAATGCGCAGACTTGGTTAATCAATCTACGATCACCCAAATGGTATCGTTTCCGCGTTGAGATCTGGGCAGACCAGTAACGAAATCCATGGAAATTTGCTCCCATTTCCATTTCGGGATCTCCGGTTGTTGAAGTAGACCTGATGGTTTCTGATATTCAGACTTGACTCTCGCACAAGTCAAGCACTTGCTGACGTAGGTTGCTATGTGGGCTTTCATGCCAGGCCACCAATACGTAGTGTTGAGGTCATGGTACATTTTATCCGAACCAGGATGTACCGAATAACGAGACTTGTGCGCTTCATCCATCACAAGCTCGCGTAAGTTGCCATAAAATGGAACCCAGATGCGTCCGTTAACATAGTAGGCACCGTCTTCCTTTTGTTCTAGCCGCTGCCTCGATCCTCGTAGGGACTCAGCCCTGATGTTCTCTGCTTTCAATGCTTCGACCTGGGCATCTCGAATTTGAGCGGGAAGGTTGGATTGGATGGTAAGCCGTAAAGCACGTACACGCTTTGGTAAAGTATCCTTTCGACTGAGGGCGTCAGCCACAACATTGGCTTTGCCCGGATGATACTTGATAGCGCATTCGTAATCATTCAAGAGTTCGACCCATCGGCGTTGTCGCATGTTTAACTCCTTTTGCTTGAAGATATGCTCGAGACTCCTGTGGTCGGTGTAAATGGTGCACTTTGTTCCGTACAGGTAATGTCTCCATATCTTTAGCGCAAAAACAACTGCTCCCAGCTCCAGATCGTGAGTAGTGTAATTCCTTTCGTGAACTTTAAGTTGGCGCGATGCGTAGGCAATGACCTTGTCACGTTGCATCAATACGCAACCAAGTCCTTGGATGGATGCATCGCAATAAACTACAAAATCATCTGTGCCTTCAGGCAACGAGAGGATAGGCGCGCTACAAAGTCTATCCTTTAGGTGTTGAAAAGCGGATTCCTGTGTATCACCCCAATGATAGATGACACCTTTCTGAGTCAGCGAAGTGAGAGGTTGCGCAATCTTTGAGAAATCCTTGATAAACCTTCTGTAATATCCTGCCAAACCCAAGAATTGGCGGATTTCTGTTGGTGTGCGGGGTGCAGGCCAGTTCTTGATCGATTCAACCTTAGATGGATCCACATGAATTCCATCCTTGTTTACCACCTGGCCTAGAAAGTGGACTTCGCGAAGCCAGAAGTCACATTTCGAAAACTTGGCATACAACTGCTCTTTTCGAAGAAGTTCCAGCATAAGTCGTAGATGCTGCTCGTGTTCCTCCTGACTCTTAGAATAGATCAGGATATCGTCGATGAACACAATAACGAACTTATCCAGGTAAGGCTTGCACACTCGGTTCATGAGATCCATGAAGACCGCTGGTGCATTCGTCAGTCCGAATGGCATAACCAGAAACTCGTAATGGCCGTAACGAGTTCTAAATGCTGTTTTGGCGACGTCCTCATCTCGGACCCTCAGCTGATGGTATCCCGATCTCAAGTCAATCTTGGAGTAATAGCTCGACCCTTGCAGCTGGTCGAATAGGTCGTCAATACGTGGAAGAGGATAACGATTCTTCACAGTCACCTTGTTGAGCTTGCGATAGTCAATACACATTCTGAAAGTATCATCTTTCTTCTTTACGAACAAGACTGGAGCTCCCCAGGGCGAAGAGCTAGGACGTATAAAACCCTTTTCCAAGAGTTCTTGTAGTTGTGTGGACAGTTCTTCGAGTTCTGATGGAGCTAGACGATGTGGTGCTCGAGCTACTGGCGCTGCTCCAGGAGCTAGCTCGATTTGAAACTCAACTTGGTGATGAGGCGGAAGACCAGGTAATTCCTCAGGAAATACCTCGGGAAAATCGCGCACAATAGGGATGTCTTCAATTTTCTTCTCTTCCGTTGATGTGTCAGTAACGAGTGCTAAAATGGCAGTGTGGCCCTTTCGCAAACACTTCTGGGCCTTAAGGAAAGAGATAATGCCTACAACAGCACCACTCTTATCGCCCTGAATCACCAGGGGTTCCTTACCAGAACGAGGAATGCGGACGATTTTCTCCTTGCAAACAATCTCCGCTTGATGATGAGATAGTCAATCCATCCCAATAACGACGTCGAAACTACCCAGTGTGATAGGAATAAGATCGTTAGAGAAAGTCTGACCAGCTAAGACGAGGTTACAACCTTTAACTACGTGTATGGCTTCAAGACTTTTACCGTTAGCTAGTTCTACCGTGTGTTTGGTGTTCAACAGTGTTGGAGTGCGCTTAAGCATTTGGCTAACTTTTAGGGACACATAACTAGTATCGGCACCCGAATCAAACAAAACAGTAACAAAGAAGTCATCCAGGAGAAACTTACCCATCACAACGTTGGGATTGTTCCTCGCGTCGCCCTCATGGTTTCAGGGAGTGATCACCAAGGATCGAGAGTCGAGCCTTCCAAACTCTCTATGCTAGAGGATGTCCGTTTCAGCGTCTTTGCATGGAGAAGCGAGAACGAAATGTCACTGTGGTAAGAGAATGACGGTTTGGTCTAAGCAAATGGTAGAAATTAAACATAACATAAATCAACAATCATGTGTAGGTACAAAAGCTAGTGTAAGGATTCCGCGTATTTAAGAAGACTATCATGGAATAGTACGATTTCTCGTAGTGTAAGGTGGATCAGGTAAGCTTATAGATTATCGTGTTCGCCTGTAGGTTGAGTGATCCATATCTCCGCTTTCGAACGTTCTGAAGACTATCTCATCAGTAAGGGCATCCATTCGCTAGGTTGGGTTTACGAAGGGGGTAAATCAAGTAGAATAAGCATTAACCACCCAACAAGGTAATGTTGGGGGGGGGGGGGTAAATCTTGTGATCGGTGGAAATTATGGTATGGTTGTTAGCGTTTCGTTATACTGGTTTCCAATCAAAGGAACAGGGGATTGGTGAGGTTCATGCGAAGAATCGAGCGAAAACAGGGGTCCACCAATAACAGAAGAATTCAACCAAGTAATATGTCGTTTAGAAGCAATTCTAGTAGTGAGGTGTGGCGGCACGACACACAAAAAGGGAAGTTCGTTGCATCACGATCACGAAAGTATATCACTTGTCCAAAGCAGAGTTTGGTTGGTAGGGTTGCGAGTTGCAAAGCGACGAACACGCGTAACTGTGGCTGCTTCGTTTCTGGTAACGATGACCAGTGGAGATGATGAGGTTCGTCAACAGGGATGCGTGGGTATAGTTCTCCAAAACCCGAGTCTGTTTGAGCCAGGACTGGTCTTCGTGAATGTTGACGTACAAGCCGAATGCACGGAGGGTCAGATGGTGACGTCATGTCGGGTTAAACGTGTAATTAGATAGAATGCATAAACAGTTGTCGTAGAGGGGTGACGAGAAATCAGAAAAGAATTTGACCACCACTTGTCAAATTTCAAGTAAACAATTGCATATCATAAAGAACGCAGTAGGGCTAATAGACAGCATGCTACTACCTTAAATAAACACACCATAAACACCACACCGGACAAAAGTAATCTAGCAGGCAAGAAATATAAACTTAAATCATACCACTTAGTGTGTTGGGTCTTGCACGTGGAGCGAAGCGTCGTTGTGGATCGTTAAGCACTGTACAGGTTATAGTCTGGTTTTAATAAAAACTTTTTCCCTTATTAAAACCAAGTTCTCTATAACCAATGGCTCTGATACCAATCTGTCACACCCCCAAAATCCACCATGCGGGGTATCACCGCTTGGAGGCGTGACGTGACCAGGATCGAGCCACCAATCATATTGAACAACTCAATTAAGTAAATAAAACCAAACATAATACGATTGGTGACCAAAGCTAGTTAACCTTGTTTAGTTTAAACAGCGGAAGCATAAACGTGAGTTCAAAAGCATAAGTCCATAGTTCATAAGTTTCAAGTCCAAAACGTAGGTTAAATAAGTTCATAAAGTTTATTCATTAAGTACGGGACATATTAGTTCGCATTCCACAACGACCACCTCCATGTGCAAGCTCCACAGCATCTAACGACCTGCAAGGCATGTAACAACTAGTCAACAACAAAGTTGAGTGAGTTCACGTTTGGTTGTTTAGTTAATGAGTTCGTATCAGGAATCGGAAGTTCGTTTCATAACCAAGTATTACCCATTATCCTTGATTCCCAAACCTTTACGATATTTAGTGGGGGCTTCCCATTATGTATGTTACTAGACTAGGCGTATCCATAAGTGTCCTTCCCAATCCGAGGACGGTGTTAAGTATGAGTGTACGTAGGTTTTACGTACGTGCCCTTCTCATCCGAGGACAGTAGTGAGTGTGAGTGTACGTAGGTTTTACGTACGTGCCCTTCTCATCCGAGGACAGTAGTAAGTGTGAGTGTACGTAGGTTTTACGTACGTGCCCTTCTCAATCCGAGGACAGTAGTAGGTAGTCTAGTAGTGTTTGTAATATAAATAGAGTGATAGTACGAGTAGTTATTCAATCCCATTCCCAACCACCGGGAATCCCATGCCTTAGTAAGGGTGTGAACTCACCTCGGTTTGCTCGGTTAGACTCTCAGATATAGCTAACAGTCAAGGTCGGTCAATCACGTCCTAGTATGATTTACCAGTTAGTTATTTAGTGGTTTTCAAATAGAGCACAAAGTTCCTACACGTATCTATCACACAACATGCATCACTGTAACGGTTTATGCCCATCTAAGTTTCCCGTCCATTCCCCACTCAAAATCAAACATACGATAATGCACATAACATATATAACATGTTAAATCATTCACAGATAGCATACTCGACATTTAGACACGCAAGTCACAACTTATGTCAATTCAGCATTAATACTCAAAACCGGCTGTTTTCGGACATTTAAATAAAATAGTTAGATTATTCCAAAAATTCCCAAATTTTTATAGAATGTCATAAACATTCCATATTTTATTGTGTAAAAATATCGGGGTCCGGTTCATTACCCACATTTTATAAAAATTCATATTCGGGACTGAACTCAGATTTATGTATTTCTGACCACAGTCCACGAAACAATTTATTAAAAATTTATCGTAAGTCCGATTTGCGAAATTCCAGTGGGGTAATTACAAATACTTCAGTTTTTTTTTTTGGGTAAAGGGTTACCCCGGTGATTTTATATATTCACAACCAAATAAAACAAGTAGTGAAGATACGTCTTCACTAGTTCAAACATGGGACATGCCCCATGAATGTATTTCAAATAACAAACAAACCGAAAAGAAAAACAACTAGACTAAAATCTAGACAACCTCAAAAACTTAACAAATCAATCAGCCTCCATCTTGTATACTTTCGTCCCCTCCAATCTCCCAATCTTCAAGCAACCTCCTTGTTTTCACACATCTCTTAAGCTTGGCTCCCATAAGTTTGTATCGAATAATCTTAATACTTCAGTTGTTATCTACAGTAAAATTTTCATGGTCCGATTGATCACAAAACTCCGGTTATGATTGAAAGTACGACACCCATTTATTGCTGTAAAAATTCAGCTTAAGCTGTTGTTACAAATCAACACTTTAAAAATAGTAAACAGAGTCCAAAAATTACGATTCTGGTGCCATTAGAACCGTATTTCATAATAACATATTTTAGATTCAAAATATCGGTTTTTCGTTGAATTTAAGACCTGTTTACAGCCAACTGCAGTTGGCTGTAAAAGTTGGACAGATTCTGATTTCAAGTGTTTAACCTTCTAAATCGTGTTCGATCGATTCCGTTAACAAGTTTAGTGACCACAACAACATCACATACTAATATTATTCAGCACAACATCAGATAATCAACCAATCATCATAATCACACAAGATCTACATGATTTACACTAACATTCATCCATTAACCACCTTGTTCATCACTTTAGTAGACTTTTAGTTGGTGATCTTATATGTTAGTGATTTTTAACCGACGAAACTCTTATTAACCACTCTAGACAAGATCAAGAAGGCATTTAGAGTCACTTACTACTAGCTCGAGGCTAGGGGAGAAACTAGGTGAAAAACGAGTGGTTAAAAGCGTCGTAGCGAGGTCCTTGGCAATCCGCAAGCACCGAGCTTGTTTGTAGGACACCTTACACCCTTGTATGTAAGTGGGATGGCTTGAATCAAACTTGAAAGTGATGTGGGTGTGTGTTGTGTTTCAGCCGAGATCAACAATGAGGGAAAGAGAGAGAGTTGGAGTTGGGTGATGGATGGAATGAAGGTTATAACCTTCTAAACATACTTATAGACCAATCCCACTTCTACCCCTTGGATAATATGCATCCTAGATATTAAGCATAGGTGATTAAAATAATCAAACTTTAGTGGGGATGTCTCCACATGGGACGATTTGTTGAGGGGAAAGGGTAAATGGGTTTGGTTTCTAACTAGACATTTAGATTAGTTAGTTTAATTGGAAGTTAGTTAATGTAATATTTGTGTTGTAATTTACAACGGGTGTTAGGGTATTCGGGGACCCTAACTGGCTCAAAAAAGGAAAAACAATGTTAATGACAATATTTTTATGTTCCGAGTAAAGTCCGGTTGTTCGGTTCGATACTGTTCCGTTAAACCGCTTAGTTAATCCGTAAAGCGTCCTGCTTATATATTTTTGCAACGTTTTTACTTTCTAACACTTAGGAAAATATAACGGACTATTTAGTAACCTTTCTGTACACTATTAGTATATTAACAAATACGTGTAAGCATAACACAGATATCAGAAAGCAGTTAAGTAATTCCACACAGTCGTCAAGCACATTAATTATTATTAATGAATTGTACGGAATACATGGGATTTTTGAGGGTTGTCACAGCCGAAGCTATGGTGGCTCACTATTCGGATTTTTTGGGTGTAGAGTATCCGGTTCAAATGGCCAACATGTATAACCTTTTTATTAATACTCTGAGTAATGATGTTGTTGGTCATATGGTCCGTCAAGTCTCTCGAGAGGAGGTTAAGTCAGCTATGTTCAGTATTGGTGAAGACAAAGCCCCGGGGCCTGATGGATATACGTCCGCGTTCTTCAAGCATGCTTGGGATATTGTTGGTAAGGAAGTAACTGATGCGGTGCTTCAAGTTTTTGATAATGGTCAGCTTCTTAATCAAGTTAACCACACTATCCTTGCTTTGATTCCGAAAAAACATACACCAGACTCAGTTTTGGATTATCGGCCGATCTCCTGTTGCAGCGTCCTGTATAAATGCATAAGTAAGATTATTACGGATCGTTTAAAAGGAAGTTTAGGATCTCTTGTCAGTATCAACCAATCTACTTTTGTTCCAGGTCGGAAGATATCTGATAATATCCTCCTTACACAGGAATTGATGCATAATTATCACCTTAATAGGGGGCCTGCAAGATGTGCATTCAAAATTGACATTCATAAAGCATATGATACAGTCAATTGGTCTTTTCTGGAAGTTATCTTGAACCGTTTTGGGTTTCATAACAAAATGGTCAAGTGGATAATGACTTGTGTGTCTACAGTTTCGTACTCCTTTAGCATTAACGGTAATCTTCATGGTTACTTTAGGGATAAACATGGGTTACGGCAAGGGGACCCAATGTCTCCATATTTATTTACGTTAATTATGGAGGTCCTATCGCTTCTGCTACAGCAAGCTGCCACTGCATCTTTCAAATATCATGCACACTGTGTTAAACAAAATATCATCAACGTGTCGTTTGCTGATGATCTGTTATATTTGTTCATGGAGACCTTTTATCGGTTAGGAAGATTATGGAGGCGCTAGAGACGTTTACTGGGTTATCTGGATTGGTTCCGAGTCCAGCGAAAAGCACTGTTTTCTTTTGCAATGTTCCTCTCTCGATCAAGCAAGAAATCCTTAGTATCATGCCATTTCAAGAGGGATCGCTTCTTATCCGCTATCTTGGGGTTTCGCTCATATCATCGAGGCTTTTGTTTAAAGACTGTAAGATTCTCATTGAACGTATGGACAAGAAAATTGTTAACTGGATGACAAAGTCTTTGTCTTTTGCTGGTCGTTTGCAACTTATAAACTCAGTCCTTTCCTCTATGCATATCTATTAGGCGTCAGTATTTATTATGCCAGCCCGTGTGGTTAGTGAGCTTGAAAAAAGAATTCGTAGATTCCTGTGGAATGCGGGAGCGGAAGATAGAATCAGAGCTAAAGTGACTTGGAAAGATGTGTGTTAGCCAAAAGATGAAGGTGGTTTGGGCAATGAAGAACATGTTAAGAAAACCCTAATTCTCTCTCTAGCAAATGGCGATTTTGATCCTTCATCCGTAACCCTAGGTTTTCATCGTGATTTCTGATGCTGATTAGTTCTTTAGAAGTTTCTAACATCTAAAACGAAGCCGGCTCACAGATCTGTTCGATTTCCATCTAGGGTTTCTTTATTTTTCCTTCAATCGCCGCCTAAATCCATTCTACTTCGTATACTTTGTGTTCTTTCTTTGGTTACCGGCCTGATTTTCCAAGTAAGCTATCTGATCTATTCGAATTCATGGGTTAGGGTTTCTTGCTTGTTTAGGGTTTTTTGTTTGTTTCTTCGTTTTTTGTTGGTTCGACGTGTTTTTTTTTTGGTGATTTGTTTTGTCGAGTTGGATTCTACAATCGGTTAAAGAGAGTTGGTTTTCCTGAATGGATGAGCATAACACACATATTGATGGCGGCGGCAGACCTACATACTCGTTTGAGGGTTTGGCCAGCTGAGTTATTGATGTAGATGGTAATACGTGGCTGCCTTGACGGGGCACAGTTCAGACGTCTCCAACTGAACCCCGTATGATTAATATAATTGATGAATTGTCAAAGGTTTCTGCTCCAATCTCTGTGGAGAAGTTGCGTTTAGGTTCGGATTGTGCAGGGGCTGTTCATACTACCATGGGGTATGCGCCAACCTCAGACTACATTGGAACATCTTTTTCGGCTGATAAGGGGAAACCAACAGTTCCTGGATCTGCGGAACGGTTATCGTTTGCTAATGTAGTGAAGGATACTAAAGAGAATGTTAAAGTGAACTTTAGGGTGATGGAATCGAGTGAGGCTATTGACGGAGCTGATGTTGTTATTCCATTGTCTTCAGTTAAACAAGTCTCTGACAGGTATGCGAACACTTTGTATGGGTACTTTCTGGGTAAACGGCTGGCATTTCATGTGGTGGATTTCTTTGCAAAGAACAATTGGGTAAAATATGGTCTATCAAGACTTATGATGAATGCACATGGGTTCTTTTTCTTCAAGTTCAAAACTAAAGAAGGGATGGACCAAATGTTAGAGGATGGACCGTGGATGATAAGAAATGTTCCAATAATTTTGAAAGAGTGGTCGGCCTCTATCAAGTTGGAAAAAGAGGATATAAAATCTATTCCAGTTTGGGTCAAGATGCATGATGTGCCTTTAGCAGCATTTACTGAGGATGGGCTGAGTTTACTTGCATCTAAGATTGGGGTGCCTAAGATGTTGGATTCGTATACTGCCACAATGTGTGCGGAGTCTTGGGGAAGAAGCAGCTATGCTAGAGCACTTATTGAAGTTCAGGCAGGGGTTGATTTAAAGAAGAGTGTAACTGTTGCAATCCCATCTTTGGATGGTAATGGTCATTCAATGGTGGAGGTTAAAATTGAGTATGATTGGGAGCCTTTAAGGTGTTCATCTTGTTGTGTTTTCGGTCATGAAGACAGCTCGTGTCCTAAGAACCCTCAGGTAAGTTCGATTGGGGATGCTGAGAAGAAGAATAATGATGATTTTCTGGTTGTGGGTGCCAAAAAGAAGAAAGCTAATAATAAAGGGCTTCATATGAAAAATCAGAAGCCTAAGTTAGTCTATAGACCAGTTGTCAAACCTAAACCGAAATCGTCTTTGAGGAATCCGGTGATTAATCAGGTCTCAACGTCGAACCCATTTGATATCCTTAAAGACGATGACGGTAATCAAGGAGGTATCAATGTGGGTCGAGTGGAGAAGAAAGAATATCAGTCGAGAGACATGCAGGAATCAGATGAGGAAGAGGTCGTTGAAGTCTACAATGAAATTAGTGACTTTATGACATCGGGTACTCATTCTTTTTCATCGAAAGCAGGGGCAAGCACCTCTTCCACAAAATTCTCAAATGGATAGGTTGTTGTTGGTTCGTTTGAAGGGGCTGTTGGTTTGCGGCTGCTTTATATTTGATGATGGCGGTTGACGATCATGTTTTTATTTTGCATTGTTTTGTCTACTAGAAATCTACTCATGATATTTAGTAGGCTAGGTTATGGGGTGTCATAGGTCTTTTTGTTTTGTTTTGTCTTACATATATGGGGCATGTCCTATATATGAACTAGTGTGGAACTCATCCTCACTACTTGTACTTATTTGCGGTTGCATTTTAATAAAATCACCGGGGGTAACCCTTTACCCAAAAAAAAGGTGGTTTGGGCATCCGAAG
Source organism: Helianthus tuberosus (assembly GCA_030545235.1). Lineage (NCBI taxonomy): Eukaryota > Viridiplantae > Streptophyta > Magnoliopsida > Asterales > Asteraceae > Helianthus > Helianthus tuberosus. The sequence continues at coordinate 112,760,975 of CM060415.1, read as the reverse complement.
TATTTCTAATGTCAATAAGTCGCTTATAGCAAACCATATTTGGAGTATTATTACTAAAAGGGAGTCTATATGGGTGAAACGGATCCATGACTACAAGCTTAAAGGGAGAAGTATATGGGAGATCCCGTGTCGAGGTAGCATAAGCTGGGGATGGAGAAAGATCTTGTCAATTCGAAGCATTATTCATCCTCATATATGGTCTACTATCAAGAGTGGTTTCTAAACGAATGCTTGGAGTGATAATTGGTGCTCATTGAGCCCTCTCAGCTCCATGATCACTCCAAGAACAATTGCAAATGCTGGTTTCAATATCCAAACAACAGTGGCAGAGGTGATTGATGAGAATGGTCAATGGGGATGGCCGCAAGCTTGGAATGATCTGTTCCCGATTCTAATCAACATACAGACGCCTAATCTCGTTCCTAACATGATTGATCGGCATAGTTGGAAAGATCTGGATGGTAAAAATGTCGAGTTTGGTTCGGCTAAAGTGTGGAATACTATTTGGAACAGGGACCATTGTGTGTACTGGGCTAATATGGTGTGGTTCTCACAATGTGTACCGAGACACTCCTTCCACATGTGGCTGGTTATTCGGAACAAGCTAAAGACGCAGGATAGACTTGCGGTTTGGGAAGCTGGCAGCGAAACAAACATTAGACTTATGTGCTGCCCGTTGTGTCAGTATGATCGAGACAGCCGAGACCATCTGTTTTTCCAATGCGCGTTTTCTACTCAAGTCTGGAACAATGTCAAAGACATGGTCGACTTGAAGAGTGTGGATAATTCCTGGCAATCGGTTATGATTTGGGTGGAGCAACACTCATCTAGCAAGAAAGCTGGTGATATTGTTTGCAAGTTGTTGATAGCTGCGACCTCATACTTTTGTATGGCAGGAGAGAAATAATCGTCTTTTCAGTACAAAGCATATGTCTACGTCCCAAGTTGCTGAGAAGATCAAAAGTTCGGTGCGTTTAAGACTGATGGGTTTCAAATTTTGTGTGGAATCTGCTAAGAATAGGATTTTTAGAAACTGGAAGATATCAAGCAAGGAGATTGAAGCTGATCCGAGCTAGAAGTCTTATGTATTTTTTATTAAGTTTCGGTTTTTTGGTTGTTTTGTTTGGTTGTCGCTACTGTTTAGTCTTGGGTTTGGGCTTTGTTTTTTGGTTTCCTAGGCTTGGTATGCCAAATCTAGTTGGTGTGTTCACTTTGACACACCCTTGTATTATTTGAATCATTTATAAAATTCATCGGGGGTAACCCTTTACCCAAAAAAAAGTTAGGGCTCTTCCACCAGCTTATAGAATTGGAAGAGATAAGGTCACCCTCCCGCTATGTGAAAGAAGAGCTTTTCTCCCTCATATTCACTTCAATAGGTAGTTCACTTAGCAGAAGCCATAGATCTTAACAGGGATGCGCCCAACGCTTCAACAACTAACATCGCCGTTCTTAAGCCTAGACTTGTTTTGGGTTCCAAACCTCCTATTACCTTTACACCGTTGTAAGATGCTTAGTTTTTATCGGAAAGGAATGCTTATTCCCATCTACAGTGCTGGGGCTAAGACTTGGTAAAGAATGAATCTGTTTGCTTGACCCATCGAGCCTATAGTTCTTCTGATTTGGCTAACATCCTTCGATGACAAGCCTACCGAAGGAAGATGCACCGGGAACCTACTTCTATCTCATCAGATGCTGGCTATCCCACCTACTACTCTATCAGCTACTCTAATTTGGGTTGGTCATAGGTTGACAGTTTATGGATTTGAACTATTGGAAGACGAAAGAGAACCAATTTAGACAAATAGTGTGTCGTTACCCTCAAAAGACTACATTAGCAGTGCGGGGGAAATCAGACTGAAACCAAGTCCAAGAAGACCGAGGGGGACTTGGGGTAATAGAACAAGGGAGGAAGAAAGGTGCTTCAGCTCTAGTTCAACAAAGGTAGACTTTTCCAGGTTTGCTAGAGAGGGCAAGATTCATCTTTTCTCTAAGTATACAACACTTCCTGCAAGGTTCAACGTTGTCTCTATCAAATCACTTGTTTCCTGTTGCTGATCCAAATCTTGTACTTGTGAATTGATGTTGAGTTTGATTTAGGTATAAAAACTCATGAAAGTTGCTAAACAGTTTTTTAAGGGCCTACAGTTACCATAGAATTCGTTTTATAGACTGTGTTCATGGATGCTTTGTATGTAAAGAAGAAGAAGGTTTGGATGCTTTGAACGACCTCTGGGAATAGAACGCCTAGGAAAGCCACACCAATGGTTGAGAGAGGGGTAAGCGAGAAGGTCACAGATCTTCCCGCTTAGCTGCACTGCTCTCTGGGCTCTTTTGTCCGCTATTGCTTCCTCTAGTACTAGCTCTGATCTCTCTTCAGCAGTTGCAGTACGATTCTTTCATTCATCTCTCTTTTTTTTTTTTTTTTTTTTTTTTTTTTTGGGTAAAGGGTTACCCCGGTGATTCTATTAAAGACAACCGCCAAATAAGAACAAGTAGTGAGGATGAGTTCCCCACTAGTTCATATACAGGACATGCCCCGTATATGTAAACAAAAAACCAAACAAAACAAGTTAACAACTCAATCTAGCCTACTACAATCATGATAATGACTAACTAGTAGACAAACTAAAACTAAAAAAAAAAAAGGCATTGCAAATGGCGTGCCCTTATAGTCATAATCGCTAGAAACTCTATATCATTGGCAATTGGCATTGACATAATCTTTTTTCTCGTGTCAGAAGGGGGTCCCGTCGAAAGCAAGAAAAGGCATTGCAAATGGCGTGCCCTTACTCTAATTATAAATAAAGCTCTTTTGTGCTCTTGGTCAGGCCTTTAACAAGTATCTAAAAAATGTTTTCCTTTCGGCCTATGGTTCGGTCAAAGCAATGACTTGAGTGAGTTAGGAAGTAGGACCTTTCTACCCCGACTGTGAGTTATTACTGGCCCCTCTCTGTCTCTCCTCCGCACTGTGAATGAAATGAGTAATTCGTTGGTGCTTGCCCTTCAGTAAGTAGTTCGGAAGGCTAGATACATGCTATGCTCTGCCATGCTTGCCTGACCGCGAGAAGCCTTAGGGTAAAATAATCTGTAACAGCAATTTGAGAACATCTTTGGAATTGAAAGAAGGGGCTAACCTGACTTTCACTTTCAAAAAAAGATAAAACTGGACTTGCACTTTAAGAAATGGAATTGCGATGAGCCAGAAGTTAGAATATCGCCTAACCAACTGTCTCCGTCTCCCGTAGTTCCCCCCCAGAAATATCCGTCTGCCTACTTCTACTTTGGCCGGGGGTAACAGTCTTTTTGAGAACCAAGTGGCCCTTCAGGAAGACCTTCAGAAAACCCCTCTAACTCGGGGAAAGGAATTCAAACCCATAAAATGAGTCAAGTCTATGATAGGTACCAATAGTCTTTATGGTGCGCTTACCCCTTATGCAAAGCACCAATGACTTCGGTCTTCTGAAAGGGGCTTAGGGCATATCATCAAAGAAAGATTTCTGAGGAAGGGGGTGAAGCTGAGGTTAGAAAAGGTTTCTCTCGTTGTTGCTAGTTCTACCGTTGTTGGTAGTTCCTCAGGTCGGGTTGTTTCTTTTTCAGAGCTTTTTCAATTCTTTCAGAACCTTTCGTATGCGCCTATTGGAAGATTTGGGCTACCTCCTCTCTTTCTGATCTCATTCAGATAATAAGCTAGTCCGGTTTATTATTATTAGATAGTGAGTGGGGAAGAGAGGTGCTTGGTCTGTCTCCAAATGTGGGCCTAGAAGCATTAGCCGAGTCTCTGAATATTCCCGAGGGTTCTCAGGATAAAGACAGCCTTAAGGTGCTAACGGAGCTTCCACGGTCTCAGTCCATGAAGGTGCTTTCTTTATTGGTTGGCAGCTTTGTTATAGTCGTTATGAAGAATGAAGGAGCACTGCTGCACTTCCACGACATGGGAAAGGATCATGGGATGAGGAAAAGAAAGAAAAGGTGTAAGGTGAGGAGATATCGAGAGGTAGAATAGCTGAAATGAGTTCAAAGGAATTAGTTAAGACACGCTTCTTTAGCACAGACCACGGAGTGAAGTTGGAAGGTTCAATGAACTACGCGAAGGGTAAATCTTGGGCGCTATTGTTGTCTATATACAAGTGGCGTAGGCGAAGCTGTGGAGACACTCTTAGGGAAGGAAGCCCGTAAGCTTATTTGATTCGTAGCTCGTTAAGGGAAATTGTTTCAAGGCGGCTACCATAGAGTCAGGCCATTTACCGATCCTATCTCATCAAAGCCGGGTAACAAAAAGAAGGAACTTTATAATGAAATGAAAGAAAGGCGAAGGAAAAGAAATGGACTCCTTCGGTTACCGTTCTATCCGTTCTAATCCTGGCGGTTTTGAATGCTATTGAGTTTCCCGCACCTGAATGAGAAGTGGATTTTTTATTCCTACGGTCTTGGCCTAAGAAAAGTGATCTTTGAAACTGAAATCGGCTAAAAACTAACAGAATAGGCTTTAGAGTAGCTCTTTCCAAATAGGTCGAGTAGCCGCCCTTTATAGTATAGAAATCGAATGAAAAGGAGCTCTCTAGTTGGGATTTACATGCACAACCTTCTCCTATGAGTCTGCCTATGTTACGCGCCTGCCTTTGATAACCTTTCAGCTGGTTCCCTTCGTCGGCATCATTGAACCTCGTTAGCATTTCTAAAAGAATTGGAAGCTCAAAACGAATGGTCAAAGGAATTGATGGTTCGTGTTTAGTCTCCGATCTTCGCCTAGTCTTCGAACCTACACTGTATAGAGAGGAACAAGCTCAGACATATAGCAAGACTAGAACTCCTATTGCATGCATCGATACCAGACCAGGCAAACTAAACCTATCCCACTGCACTTTAGCATAGTGAAAGTCTCTCTTAATTACCCATTAGCTTGAAGTGAAACTTCCGTCTATCTAAGAAAAGTCTTAACCTCCCTTACTTTGTGGGCGCACTGACCAAATACCTACTCCTGCTTAGCGCACGAGACTCACTTTAGCCTTGCTTATTTCACCTTCGGGTACTAGAAGCGTATAGTCTATTAGCTCTCTATAGATTCACTCTTTTTCTTAAAAGAAAGATAGAAGGGCAGCTACAGACTCCGTTCCTTATCGCTTCGTTTGCTATCCTACCCTACTTCGCTAGCTAGACTATCGCAAGTCATTTATACCAAAAGACCTGGCCATCACCAACCAAGAGGGGGATGAACCTACTTCCAGAGACTACTCGCCTTGAACTCCATCCCCTGAACTTGACTGCTTATGCAACTACAGTGCTATAAAAAAGAAAAATGGAAGGAGACCACATACCAAGAAAGGAAAAGCTAGGGATGAGCTACTTACTAGCTTAGACCTTTGCGTTTCAATATCAATGATTAGAAGAGGTACGAAGTGAGCCACAAACCATTTTTCTGATTATGCTTATTCCATTTGACTGCTAATCACAAATGTCATTCAATCTTTCTGCGATAAGAAGATAAATGATTTCATTACCATAGATCCAGATAGCATAAGGGAGGGGGAATTCTTTCTTTTTTTATTTTCTATAATCTATAATAAGGTAAAGTGCTCCAGCGGTACACCTTTTTGGTCTTCCTTCTGAGCCAGGATCAATACCCAAAAAAAAAAAGAAAAATGAAAAGCGCTAAACTAGATCGATCTTTCGGCATAGGAAATCGAACTGTCTTTCTTACTTATACTAAGTTAAAGGAAAAAAAGAGCTTTCTCCGGGATTCATTGCTTACTTAGCCTTCTCAGTTTAGCATTCTACCAAAAAATCTTCTTTCTCAGGGTCAATCTAGTCCTCTTTGAATTGATCTCATACTCTAGTAGAGAAATGGAAGCCTTTTTCTAGAAAAGATGAAGACAGGGAATCGGAACTAAATCATTCTTTCTTTGTCGACTATGGACTTTGACGACTCTAGCTTCATCTTAGGGAAAGTCAAAAGAAAAGCATCATTTTTTTTTGGGTAATGGGTTACCCCGGTTAAATTTCATTCATCAACCAAATAATAAAAGTGAGGAATTATGTATTCCTCAGTTCTCTAGAATGACATGCCATTACTAGAGTACACTCGCATATACAAGAAACTAACACGCAAACAAACAAGAAACAAGTCTAACGACAAACAAGTAACAAAACAGGCATTGAGAAGGGTAGTTCGGGCATCATTCACATCTTACAGTAATTTCTTAGGGACTCTAGATCATAGACTGGGATCAGTCAAGATCGATGGCTATGCACTCGCGAGAATGCAAACATTGGCTTGTTAGATTTTCCTTTGAGCGAGCCGTTGACTACTATTTACAACAGAAATGAAAGTAAGAAAACAGGCATTGAGAAGGGTAGTTCGGGCAACGATCTGGTTTTCTGCTTTTGGCACAAGCAGGTACCTACTATCTAAGAACACTAGCATGAGATCTCATATCTCTGACTTAGGTTCCGAAGCTTGTCGCAAAGAAGAGAGGGAAAGAGCGAAAAAGCGGTTTTACGTCAACAGTTCTTCCTCGTTCCGACAAAGAGTGTGTTTCGTTATTATTTTTTAGCTTTGAGCTTGGTTCAGATTGGACACGTCCTCACTCGTTCTTTTTTCCAGATCTTTGAGCCTCTTAAGGATGCCGTAGGGATTCTTCTAACAGGTCTGTCCCTGTGCTAACAGACCCACTCCTCCAATCCCGGGAACCTTACCTGAGCTACTAAAATCTTGGAAATTGACTAGCCTTACTTCTTTCGAGGCTCCACCCTTCTTGACTATATAGGTAGGGGCTTAGCTGCTCCTAGTCAGATAAAAGTTCTATGCTGGGGCTCTCGGCAACCCTGAACTACTAAAAACCTGGCCCTTTGATGTGCTTGCCCAGCCTCTTCCACTAGAAAGAGCTTCTTCTCTTAAGGCATCTTGCCAGTAGTGAGAAAAACCTTGCTTATCTATCTTTTTTTGGGTAAAGGGTTACCCCGGTGAATTTTATAAAACCAAAAAAAGCACAATTGTGCAACTGAAATGTTACACTCCAAAAAGCCTTGGCATACCAAGATTAGAACAAGAAACAACCAAACAAACTAGAACAACCAACTAAACAACCACAACAAAACAACCCAGCACTAATTAAACGACAAAACGACTAAAACATCTGCTCTCTAGCCTGGGTCAATCTCCATGTTGGCACTAGGAATCTGCCATTTATCGAGTAATCTTCCAAGGCCCGGAATCCACTTGAATTTAAATGTCAAAAGGCGCAGTCTAACCGTCCGAATAATCTCCTGAGCAATCACCGTCTCCGTTCGCTGGTTCCGAGTGAACAGCCTATTGTTTCTCTCTTGCCAGACAAAATAAGAAGCAGCAGCAACGACCAGTCTGCTAATAATATTTTCCGGCTTTTGCATGTTATTATTTTGATTCATCCAAGACATCACTTCAGCCCAAGTACCATTAACACTCTCCATGTTTGTCAGCATCTTGACGTTGTTCCAAACCTCCGACGCAAACGAGCATTCGAAGAAAAGGTGGTCTCTTGAGTCTCTATCATAGCTACAAAGCGGACAACACATGAGGTTTAAATTTGTAGCACTTCCCGCCTCCCATTCAGACAATCTATCTTGCGTCTTCAACTTATTTCTAATGACTAACCACAAGTGAAACGAGTGTCTAGGGAGGCATTGTTTAAACCAAACCATATTAACCCACGTCACTACATTCTCACAATGCCGAATGTTATTCCACACCTCCCAAGAAGAAAAGTGTCGAGAATTACCTTCAAGATCTTTCCATGTCAACCGATCCTGACTGTCATGAAGGGTGGGAACCTGAATATTGATTAAAACTGGAAATAAATCATACCAAGCAATCGGCCACCTCCAATTCCCATTGTGAGACACCATCTCGGCAACCGTAGATTGAAGATTAAAACCCGCATTAGAAATACGTCTCGGGCTAATAAAATTACGAAGAGGACATAAATCACACCACATATCACTCCATACATTCGTTTGAGACCCATTACCAATAGAAGACCACAAATAAGGGCGGATCAAGCTACGAATAGCGAGAAGCTTTCTCCAACCCCATGTCATACGGCCACGGCTAGGAATCTCCCAGAAACTCCTACCATTAAGCTTATACATATGGATCCATTGAACCCAGAGTGACTTTCTGTTTGTCAGGATACTCCAAACGTGAGAAGAAATAAGAGTTTTGTTAACGTCAGAAATACATCTAACACCCAAACCCCCCTCATACTTTGGCAAGCACACAACCTTCCAAGCAACCTTAGCTTTAACAGACTGCTGATTCTTACCTGACCAAAGAAACGCACGCATACATCTTTCAAGCTCATTAACAATTTTAGCTGGCAATATGAATACAGTAGCCCAATAAATATGCATAGCTGAAAGGACAGAGTTGACCAATTGAAGTCTACCAGCAAAAGACAGCGATCTCGTCATCCAATTATCAATCTTCTTCACCATTTTATCAACTAAAATTTTGCAATCCTTATAAGAGAGCTTCGTCGTAATTAGAGGAACTCCCAAATAACGAACCGGAAGCGAACCCTCTTGGAAAGGCATAATGCTAAGAATTTCCTGCTTTACAGAAGAAGAGACATTGCCAAAGTAAGCCATACTTTTCGGCATACTAGGAACTAAACCTGAGGCACTCGAAAACAACTGAAGAGTATCCCGAAGAACCCTAACCGAAGCCACATCCCCATTAGCAAATAAAAACAGATCATCAGCAAAAGACACATTTATAATCTTCTGCTTTTTGCAGTAAAGATGATACCGAAACGCATTACTAGAATAAGCTGCATTCTTTAGTAACAAAGAGAGAACCTCCATAATCAATGTAAAAAGATAAGGAGATATAGGATCACCTTGTCGAAGACATCTTTTACCCTTGAAATACCCATAAAGGTTGCGATTTATGCTCAGCGAATAAGAGACATCCGTAACACAAACCAAGATCCATTTGACCATCTTTGGATGAAACCCAAACGCATACAGAACATCCTCAAGAAATGACCAGCTCACAGTATCATAGGCCTTCTGAATATCAATTTTAAACGCACACCTGGGAGGGCCTATGTTTAAGTGATAATTGTGCATAAGCTCCTGAGTAAGAAGAATATTATCTGAGATTTTTCTACCCGGGACAAAGGCAGACTGATTAATATCAACAAGATAATCCAAACTACCTTTAATCCTATCAGTTAGAACTTTACTAATGCATTTATAAATGACGTTGCAACAGGAAATCGGCCTATAATACATTACTGAATTAGGAGATGGAGTTTTCGGCACCAATGCAATGATAGTATGGTTAATTTGCTGAAGCATCTTACCATTATCAAAAAAATCCAGGATTGCTTTCGTCACCTCATCACCCACAACCTCCCAAGAATTTTTGAAAAATGCGGAGGTGTAACCATCCGGCCCCGGGGCTTTATTTTCTCCTACAGAGAACATAGCGCTTTTTACCTCCTCACGAGTAACCTGACGAATCATAGAACTAGCAACATTCGAGTCAAGAGCATTGGAGAATAAATCATTATTTACCAGCTTCACCACTTGATCCTGAGTACCCAAAAAATCCGAGTAATGCGAGACTAGCCCATCAAAAACATCATTACCTTTAAACCAGTTACCATGAACATCTTGAATACTATGAATCTTGCTACAAGCATTCTTCATTTTCACACAATTATGGAAGTACTTAGTATTCGAGTCACCTGCTGCTAGCCACCCTGCCTTCGATTTTTGCTTTAGAAAACATTCTTCATCATAGGACACAGAATTAAACTCTTGAATATACCTGGATTCAGATTCTCTAAGATCGATATCCATAAGGTTAACATCAATGGCCTTTTGAATATCATCCAGCTTCAATCTAGCTGTTTTAACACGCTCATGAAGATTACCCTGCATGAACAAGAGGCGTCTCAAGGGAGATTTGAGAGCCGACAACTTCTTAACAACCGAAAACATGGTCACACCCGGAACCTCCTTAGCCCACTCCTTAGCAACACATGTGATAAAACCCTCCTTATTTACTAAGAAATTAGCAAACTTAAAAGGTTTAGGCTTAGTATGGTTAAAATGAGACAAATGTAGAATGCAAGGCGAATGATCCGAAACTCGATAAGGGTGAAAAAGAACATAAGCATCTGGGAATTCATCAAGAAACTGAGCATTACTCATAGCTCTGTCAATTTTCTTTAACACACCTACACCGTTTTTCGGTTTTTGATTCCAAGTGAACCGCAACCCATGGCTTTTAATGTCAGAAAGTGGATTATGTTGCACACAATCATAAAACTCTCTCATCCCAATTGGAATAGTAGAAGGCCCAACCAAATAATCATCCATCGAGAGAGCCGAGTTAAAGTCCCCCATCACCACCCACGGACTATCCTGAATAAAACACTTATGTTTGCACAGATTATCCCAAAGAACTCTTCTATCTTTATAATTATTTTCAGCATAAACAAACGAGCAGAAAAGGATTTTATTCTCAGATTTTAAACGAACTTGCACATGTAAAACCTGATCCGACTGAGCGATAACCATAAGATCCACCATATCCTTGTTCCAGCCAATAATGATCCGAGTTCCTCGAGAACAACAGCTACCTTTCGAGGTCCAATCCCATGATCTAAAGACACTTTTACAAATTCTAGCAAGATTAGAAACATTAACATGAGACTCCAATATTGCACACACCTGAAGACGATTTTCAGAAACAAGATGCCGAACCTCTCTTTGTTTCAGAGGAAGGTTCAATCCCCTTATATTCCATACCCCTATACTATCCATGGATACCAGGTTGACCGGGAGTGCTTACTCCTTCAGACTTTTTCACAGATGTACCAGCATTCATGAACTCTGATATCTCAGTTGGAAGTTTCTCTACAAAGACGTCTTCTACTGCTCTATCCTCCTTTCTACTGGGATAAGATATCTCACTCGTACTCGGTTCCCCATCCGTCATATGATCCAAAGCCGAGAATGAGTTCCTTAAATTCAAGTTACTATTGTTAACTCCATAACTATCATTAGCCGTATTACCTTCCCCTTCAACACTATTCGTTCCAGAAGGCCCGGCACCAGAATGGCTATTCTTTTGTCTATAGACAAATTTAGCTTTTTGCTTCCTTTGAGGGTATCCATGCTTAGCTACTTTCCTTTTATCTGTTACGAACCCCTCATCATCAATTGTAACTTGTTTTGATTTTGGATCTGGGGACTTAGGGCAATTATTATCCGTATGACCAAACAAGCAACAAGCCTCACACCTTTGTGGTTTCCATTCATATTCAACCTTAATGTTTTCCATCATATAACCTTCTTCATCCAACTTTGGAATAGCAACAACAATGTGTTCTTTCAACTCACTATCAGTCGAAACCTCAATCATAGAACGAGCAAAACTTGTTCTACCCCAATTTTCAGCACACATATCGGCCGTGTAAGCATCCAGTCTTTTTGGAACCCCTAGTTTTGACGCCAGTAAGCTCAGACCTTCATCAGTATAAACTGCAATTGGTACATTATGTAATTTAATCCATACTGGCACCGTTTTAATCCCATCCTTCTTAAGACTGCTCGAAGGAGTCCAAATATTCAGAAATAAAGGAATCTTCCTAATTAGCCATGGACCACCTTCTAAGACTTTCAGCATACCTTCTTTAGTGTCGAACTTGAAGAAAAAGAACCCACTCGCATTCATCATAAGTTTTGAGAATCCAAATTTCGCCCAAACATTTTTGGCATAATATTCCACAACCGGAAACGGCAACCTGTTACCTAAGAAGTAACCATATAACACATTCTCGAATTTATCCTGAACCTTTTTGACCACTTCTTTTGGAATAACAACATCCGCATCTTCACAAGTCTCCAACGGCTTCATAAGTCTGAAGTTAATCTCTCTCTTATTTCGGGCAGTAGACTGAAGTTTTTCAGCATAAGAAATAGGCGTAGACTGTTTTTCATGCTTATCTTCCTGACTATCGGCTATATTGGTTACTGGTTGAACTGGGACCGTAAATTTCTCCAACTCATCAATAATATTAATATCCTTTTGATCTTTCTGAACACTCCGCCGAGGCAGCAACGGATTCCCATCAATCTTCAGCGGCTTGCTAAACAAAGAGGACTTATCATGCAAATCCTGGACACTCGTTGGACCCTTTGAACTAATGAACACATCACCATGAAATTTTTCAGAGAAAGACTGAAACCCTAGATCCTCCAAACCCCTATCTCGATTTCTCTCCATGCACAAGAATACAAACAAACCAACTAAACAGCAAAAACATGCAACCAAACACCAAATGAACGTAAACCCAAGTCCTTGAAAACCTAGAATTCAATCTTTAACCATTAACCGATTAAATCAGAGTATCAATCTAGCTAAATTAATCTCAGTTAACCGCGATCAATAACAACCAATCTAATAAGTCATGGTATCAAATTGAAATCCTAGGACGGCGTTGAGGAAAAAAACAAGCAAAACCCTAATTTTAGATCGGTCACAATTGCTAACGAGTTCGTTATAGAATCTTGAAGAATCAAAACTCTAATCACAGACTGTTATACAAAAGAGGATAGATAAAAAGATAACTAGATCAAGGTCTTCCGTCTTCGTCTGCTATAACCTTCAAGGAAGATGCAAAAGGCAGAAAAGATGATAAGTCGATGCATCTTTTCGTCTTCTCGTCAGGATCTATATAGGGGATCGAATGCATTATAACTCCTTCTATCTAGCGCTCTCAAGCTGAGGTAACTCGAAGCTTTGAATGGCTCCTGCCTAGCTTCCTTCCAGTGATTAGAGTCTTCTGTTTGCAGTCTTGAGTCTTGCTATGAGTGCCTTTACCCTTCTCTAAGAAGCCATAGGACTGTGCTATGAGGGAGGAACCCTTTCTTCTAATGCTTCCTCCTTACTCTTCTAGTATTGGTTTCATGTCGTATTTCACTCAACCAGCCTCAAGTTTTTTGTCACACCCCCAAAATCCACACGCGGAGTATCACCGCTTGGAGGCGTGACTGACCAGTGTCACACCCCGACCACGTGAGACAACAAAATGTGGCGGAAAACGTCGGGGAGTGTTGTAACAGAATCATTGTTTCATAACACATGGAAATTTAAATATTGTTTTATTGATTAAAATTGTTACAATGTCTTGACAATCAAAGAAATACAACATAATTAACTGGTCTAGCATCTTTTATTGTCACTAAAGCCCAAGTCCTCCTAAGTGCATCTTGATCAATCCTATGCATCATCTCCTGAAACACATGTGAAAATAGGTACGTCAGCATAAAAATGCCTGTGAGATACATAGGTTTTGTGAAAATAGAATTCATGACTTATGTTTAAGAAAATGTTTAGTCATGAACCTTGTAATTTGATTTGTTTTGTAAATCAATTGAAAAACGATAAGATCAGATGATACGTATAAATAAGAGAATAATGCATGGTTAAATGAATAACCATGTAAAATGAGTTTGTATAAGTTAAGTTGTTTGTAAAACAATGTATTGTGAAAAGTATGTTATTTGTATAAAATGTTATAAGTCTAAATTGAAATGATTTCAAATAACTCAACGATATGTAATACCATACAATCACTTATATATAGGAAGTACCAGCGGCGTATCCACCATGCTTGTATCATATTACACACGCCTCGTTACTTAAATCACTTACTCAAACCAAACCAACAATGTAAGATGTCTATGTTTAAACCAGCTTCCAAATGTATTGAAATAATATGTTAAAATGTTTATGTCAAGATGTAAATCATGTAATGTATAACCAATGTCAAAAGTGTTTATGTGTCAAATGTAAACCATGTAATGTATAACCAAAATGATATGTATGGCTAGTGAAATGCATCAACTAAACCATAGATGAAATGCACAAAACAAAGTATTGAAGTAAAACTTGGTTTAAATCAAAGTTATGTTCTGTGGAAATGCATGATCAATGTAAATCATGTAATATGTAACCAAAATGATATGTATCAACTAAACCATATGCACAAGAACATAGTATTGAAGTAAAACTTGGTTTAAATCAAAGTTATGTTCTGTGGAAATGCATGATCAATGTAAATCATGTAATATGTAACCAAAATGATATGTATGGCTAGTGAAATGTATCAACTAAACCATATGCACAAGAACATAGTATTGAAGTAAAACTTGGTTTAAATCAAAGTTATGTTCTGTGGAAATGCATGATCAATGTAAATCATGTAATATGTAACCAAAATGATATGTATGGCTAGTGAAATGTATCAACTAAACCATATGCACAAGAACATAGTATTGAAGTAAAACTTGGTTTAAATCAAAGTTATGTTCTGTGGAAATGCATGCTATACTGATGCAAATATCTATGCGGTGTTGTGAAAATGCATACATCCAAGCCTTGAGACTGTGGCGATAAACCCTTAAACAAATTAAAGGTTTATCTAAGTTATGTATATCGAATTCGGTCATTCCTTCCAATCCAAACAAACCTAGGATTTCAGGAACGGGAGTTGTCAATTCCTATGGTACCACTACCTACTAACGAACGGCGTGATCGGTGTTAATGAATGTATTGTTCCATTTTTACAAACCAAATATCATATCAAAATGTAAGCACGTGATGAAAACAAATGTACTAAGTATGCAATAGAAGAACATACATAGCATGTGATGTGATGTGAAACGATGTACTAAGTATGAACTAAATGGACATACATAGCATAAAATGTAACGTAAAACGATGTACTAAGTATGAACTAAATGGACATACATAGCATAAAATGTAATGTAAAACGATGTACTAAGTACGCACACAATGGGCATACATAGCATGAAATGTAATGAAATCATGTACTATAATGTACTAACGAACATAGCAAATATATGATGTGAAAACAGGAAAGCACGAAAGTAACAAGTAGGCACATGTGTTCCACCCCAAAATAGTTTGGAAACAGTAAAAGAGGGGTCTATGTACTCACTTGAGATTGCTCAGTAGTCCTTGAGTAACAATCAAACAATGCTAGAGATCGCGGATATCAAACGGCACCTAATATAGGTAACTATGTTAATAAACCGGACCTAAATCGGAAGATCTGATAGAATGAGGGTTCGTAAACCAAACGAGTATAGAGACTCGTGTCATATGGTTTAACAAAGCCTACATACTAAATGAAACCTTAATCTAAGTGCTTACGACCCATTACGACCCGTTTAGGTAGCTTATGCTACTTTAACGCGTCGTGCGCGTGAAACGCGTTCGGACCGCCTAACTAGTCCTATGACAAGTAGAATATGCCCTAACATGTTACATAATCAGTTATGTGACAGAAGTTTAGGTTACATATGCTTAATTACCAATTATACATGAAAAGGGTATTCTGGTAATTTACCTAAGGCATATAAACTACCTATCATACCACTAACTAAACGTCGTGACCATAAGGTATAACCTCGGAAGGTTATTCCCTACCTACTATGGTCACCTAATGTATTTGGTCGGATCCTAATGATCGACCAAATGGGTCAGGTTCGAAGGCATAAGCGATTTATTAGATCGCTTACCCTTACGACCCTAGACAACGTGGTAATCAGTAGGCATAGTCCCAAGGGACTATAACCATCGTTATTACAATCACGTTGCGAAGTTCAAACGAACTTCGCATTGACCATAAACTGGTCAACGTAGAAAGTCAAACAAAGTTTGACTTTCAGACTCGAAAAGCAATAAAAGAACGAAGGAACACTTACAAAGGGTCCCCGAATGCTAACCTCGATCCAAGTAGCTCAGGTATGAAACAAAGGTTTCAACTTAGAGCTTCTCAAATCAAGATTCTTGTGAGAAAAAGTGAAGGGTGGAGGTGGGTATTTATAGTTTTCGGGTAACCGTTAAGATCGTTTCTTGGAAAAGGGGGCACGATCTAAGCCGTACACCTACAAACCCTGGTTTTCTAAAACCATTAGAGCCCACGGTATTGCCCCAAAACCATGTGCAAGGTGGAATGGACCAGATTCAAAGTTTCTGCAAGTTTCTGATGTTCTGCAGACTGCTTGCGCACCGTAACATTATATTTGTTGCGGTGCGCAATGTCACACCCCCAAAATCCACACGCGGAGTATCACCGCTTGGAGGCGTGACTGACCAGGATCAAGCCACCAATCATATTGAACATAGTAAGTATTAAATATAAAACAATCAAACCAATATGAAAGGTGTTCAAAACATATGTATAAATTCAACGTTTAGCGGAAGCATAAATAAACCCAATCATAAGTAGCAATTCAAATGTTTAAATGTTGTTCATAACATCCACAAACTGTGCCCACAACGACCGTGCCTCCCGTGCAAGCTCCATAAGTACCTAAGGTCCTGCAAGGCATGTAACAGAGGATCAACAACTAGTTGAGCGAGTTCACAGTGAGTTTGTTTAGTTATAGTGTTCATAAAGTAGTTCGTATGTTCATCTAGTAATCATGAATCGTATATATCGTATCGCGGCCCTCTAGGCATGTTTGCGAAGTATAGTGGGGATTTCCCATGTTTGCTAGACTAGGTATAGTAGTATCGCGGCCCTTCCTGGCATGTTTGCGAAGATTAGAGTATATAGTTCGCGGCCCTTTCTAGGCATGTGTGCGAAGATTGTCATAATATCGCGGCCGACCCTTGGCGTGTGTGCGAAGATCGTTTAAATTAGTATAACCAGTCTAGTCTTGTTCTTATCCATAATCCTTCCTCTACCGGGAATCATATATCTAAGTTCCATAAACTGAACGAATAAATAATCCAACCCATTCCCATCCTGGGAATCCCATGCCTTGGCTGTGTGAACTCACCTTGGTTTGCTCGGCAGATACACAAAAGGGTTTCTTGAACTATGAGTGGTCAACCGCGTCCTAATAGGGTTACCATACAAGTCAGGTTTTGACTCAAGTAATGCACATAAGTTTACGCATAACTAACAGGTTTCATGCACGTACAGATCATGGCAGCATTTTAACAGTCAAACAATACATTCAACTTGTGCGATTTAAATAAGCCCAATAGCATGAAACCCAAATAAATTCGTAAACATAACACAGCCCAAACAAAATAATCTTAAGCCTTGTGCGACTGGTAATGTTTTCCAGCCCAACACATATAACCTACGGCCCACACAACAATTAAATAATAACCTTGTGCGATCCACTAAGACTTGTACGACTGAAGCCCCTTGTGCGACTGAAGATCACTTGTGTGATCAGGTCCTCTTGTGCGACCAGGGGTCTTGTGCGGTTGGCTAACTTGTACGATTGTTTAACTAGTTTCCTAATTTCATGCAATATTGTTTCTAGTTCCAACCAATCTGTTTGACCAATATGACAGTTTCCATTCTTATAAAAATCAATCAACAACAAACAGTATCAAACTTAATAATTATTCGATCAATCCACCAATTTATCATCCAATCCATTATCATCACATAATAACCTTAACTATTCTGACAATTACATTTATTATGCACATGCTTGGATTTGTCAATATTGCAACCTCACATGATCATCATCAAATTAAACTACAAATGGCCGACCACTATCTTCACCTCTCTATCTCATTGGACCTATCATGCCACTATCATTCATATTAATTAAGAATCATATGTAGCACATGAAATCTAGGATGACACTAGCCGAAAATCATAAAGGATCTTTATCCAATTGTTTGTGTTTCCAATATATCACATAATCATTACTCATCATTCACATTATTTAATCCTGATTCATTACACAACAATCCGAAGACAAGACATGGCAGCCGATTAATCATCATACTCAATCACCTATTATACGAACAATCACATCATTGCATCGTCCATCATGTCGAGCATATATATAACATATCATCATAAAATCATAAAACAATACATGATATCCGATTTATCATACTTATCCGATTAATAAGACTATTATCATTCATACATGTTATATCATTTAATCAATCAACACATCATACAACACCTCAAGGAACACTAACCGATTGGGATGAATGAGAGTGATCCGAACAATGAAGAATCCTCGGTGGAGAGAGTGTTTGGCAGCCTTTGATTCGTGAGAGAGAGAGAGAAAAGAGCTAGGGTTTGTGTGTGTGAGTGTTTAGTAACAAATGAGGAGTTTTACCCTAACCCCTTAGTGTTATGCGACAAAGAGAAGAGTGGGCCGAACCCTCAATGGGCTGCCCATTGATCCGAATACAAAGTGTAGCCCAAAAAGACTTGTGCGAGTGGGTTGTGTTGTGCGATCGGATAAATACTATGCAATACACAAAGTCAATCACAAAGTCACACATAATCTCATTAATTCAACATATCAACTAATTACACCAAGTTCAATTACGTTACATCAAGTACGTTGATAAGTTCGGAAAATACGAGTTGTCACACGCAAGGACCAATTTTGGCAGAATTACAGTTTTGGTCCCTGCATCCCGTTTAAGCTATTTTCGACACGTTTAAGGCCCGTTAACCCCATTTCAAAGCTCTAAAATGAAGTTAAAGTATAGGGAACTTAATATGTGCTCATAAATATCTCGGATGTCGGTTCGTTTGGCCGTACGGTTGCGTTGTTCGGTTAATTACGACGGAAGTCGTAACGAACGTAAAAACGGTCCAAATGACGCGACGAATGGATTTTTCTTATGCCAAACACTAAAATAAATTGTTTTAGTGCTTACATAAGTTTTTGGATGTCCGGATGTATTCAGAACGTAAGTTATGCGCGAAAGTGCAAACTTGTGCACTTTTTGACACTTTTAGTCCCTGAATGACCCAAAAGTTTATTTTAGCACACCGAACCCCTCGAAGCCTATTTCTAAGCTATGTGAAGGATATTTATGGTATGTTTAACTTATGGTCATGTTCCGGAATGTCTGTTACAGTTCAAATTGGCATACTTTCGCAGTTTGTCATATTTAGTCCCTGTAAGCGAATTAACTTATTTTTGCCATACCAAAGCCTTCGAAACTTATTTCTAAGTTATGTAAAGGTTATTTAAGGTATGTTAAGCCTATTTCACTATTCCGGAGTGTTCGTTGCATTAAACTGGTTATATTTACGCATCAGTGCGCGTATAACCTTCCAGAAAGCGATTTAGAGTTTGGAATCGAACAAGAATTGATATGTGCAAAGGATACACATATTTATACAAATCCCAAGTATGAAATACAATATTTCATTGGTTTGGTATTTGTTTGATGGTCGCAGTGACCCAGGTGTCACAACCAGGATCAAGCCACCAATCATATTGAACAAGCATGTAAGTAAACCAAATTCCACGAGTGGCAGATGTTTCTCCCAACCATTGCCAAAGTCAATTACGCACGCCCGAAGCATGTCTTCTAGAGTCTGGATAGTGCGCTCAGACTGCCCATCTGTCTGAGGGTGATAAGCTGTGCTCATGTCTAATCGAGAGCCAAAAGATTCATGCATTGCTTGCCAAAGTTCTGAAGTAAAACGTGCATCTCGATCAGAGATGACAGAGGTTGGCACACCGTGCCTCGAGACCACTTCTTTTAAGTAAATGTCTGCTAGTGTAGAGAACTTGTCTGTTTCTTTGATTGCCAAGAAGTGAGCAGACTTTGTGAGTCGATCCACGATCACCCAAATAGTATCATTTCCGCGCTGAGATCTAGGTAGGCCAGTAACAAAATCCATGGAAATTTGCTCCCATTTCCATTGTGGTATCTCAGGTTGTTGGAGTGGTCCTGACGGTTTCTGATATTCTGCCTTGACTCTCGCACAAGTCAAGCATTTGCTAACGTATGTGGCTATGTGGGCCTTCATGCTAGGCCACCAGTATGTAGTCTTAATATCGTGGTACATTTTGTCCGAACCTGGATGTACCGAATAGCGAGACTTATGAGCTTCATCCATCACTAGCTCACGTAAATTACCATAAAGTGGAACCCAAATGCGTCCTGTGACGTAGTAAGCGCCATCTTCCTTCTATTCTAAACGTTGTCTTGAGCCACGTAGGGCTTCAGCCCTGACATTTTCTGGTTTCAATGCTTCTACCTGAGCATCTCGTATCTGGGAAGGAAGGCTAGACTGTATGGTGAGTTGTAAAGCTCGCACGCGCTTAGGCGCGGTGTCCTTTCGACTGAGGGCGTCAGCCACAACATTGGCTTTGCCCGGGTGGTACCTGATTGAGCATTCATAGTCGTTTAGCAGTTCGACCCATCGTCGCTGTCGCATATTCAGTTCCTTCTGCTTGAATATATGTTCAAGGCTTCTGTGATCAGTGTAGATTGCACACTTGGTACCATACAAGTAGTGTCGCCATATCTTAAGTGCAAAAACAACCGCTCCCAGCTCTAAATCATGCGTAGTGTAGTTTCGTTCGTGAATCTTAAGCTGGCGCGAAGCATAAGCAATAACTTTATCCCGCTGCATCAATACACATCCAAGACCTTGGATAGATGCGTCGCAGTAGACTACGAAATCGTCCGTGCCTTCAGGCAGTGAAAGGATAGGTGCGCTACAGAGTCTATCCTTTAAGTGTTGGAATGCTGTTTCCTGTGCGTTACCCCACCGATAAACAACACCCTTTTGCGTCAACAGTGTAAGCGGCTGAGCGATCTTTGAGAAGTCTTTGATGAACCTTCTGTAGTAACCCGCCAAACCCAAGAATTGGCGTATTTCTGTCGGTGTGCGAGGTGCAGGCCAATTTTTAATCGAATCTACCTTGGATGGACTACATGAATCCCATCCTTGTTCACCACGTGGCCTAAGAAGTGGACTTCACGAAGCCAGAAGTCACACTTGGAAAACTTAGCGTATAGCTGTTCCGTTCGCAGAAGTTCCAGTATAAGTCGTAAGTGCTGCTCGTGCTCCTCCTGACTTTTCGAATAAATCAGGATGTCGTCGATGAAAACAATGACGAATTTGTCGAGATAGGGTTTGCACACCCTGTTCATAAGATCCATAAATACGGCAGGCGCGTTCGTTAGCCCAAAAGGCATGACCATAAACTCGTAGTGGCCGTAGCGTGTTCTAAACGCTGTCTTGGAGACGTCCTCATCCCGGACTCTCAGCTGGTGATATCCTGACCTTAAGTCTATTTTGGAGTAATAACTCGACCCTTGCAGCTGATCGAATAAATCATCTATGCGCGGAAGAGGATAACGATTCTTGATCGTCACCTTGTTGAGTTCGCGGTAGTCTATACACATCCTGAATGTACCGTCTTTCTTCTTCACGAATAACACTGGAGCTCCCCAAGGCGAAGAGCTAGGACGTATAAAACCCTTTTTCCAAGAGTTCTTGTAGCTGCTTTGACAGTTCTTCCAATTCAGTTGGAGCTAGACGATAAGGTGCTCGAGCTATGGGCGCTGCTCCTGGAGCGAGTTCGATCTGGAATTCGACTTGACGATGAGGCGGTAACCCAGGTAATTCCTCAGGAAACACTTGAGGAAAATCGCGTACTACAGGAATATCTTCAATCTTTTTCTCTTTCTTCGTGGTATCAGTGACGAGAGCTAGAACAGCTGTGTGACCCTTGCGCAGACACTTCTGAGCCTTCAAGAAGGAAATGATGCCACTCACGACACCACTCTTGTCGCCTTGAACTTCGAGAGGTTCTTTACCCGTCCGAGGAATACGAATAACTTTTTCTTTGCATAAAATCTCCGCTTGTTGTTGAGATAACCAATCCATACCAAGGACGACGTCAAAGCTACCCAAGGTTATAGGAATGAGATCGATGGAGAAAGTCTGACCAGCGAGGATAAGATTACACCCTTTAACTATGTGCGTGGCCTCTAGGCTTTTACCGTTAGCTAACTCTACGACATGTTTGGTGTTTAAGGGAGTTGGTGCACGTTTTAACATTTCACTAGCTTTTAGAGACATGTAACTTGTATCCGCACCAGAATCAAATAGTACAGTAACATAAAAGTCGTCAAGAAGAAACTTACCCATAACCACGTTGGGATCATTCCTGGCATCACCCTGACCGATCACAAACATACGGCCTCTAGCACCATTGTTGTTGTTGTTGTTTCCCCCATTGTTGTTGTTCCCATTGCCCTGGTTGTTGTTGTTGTTATTGTTCTGGTTCTGGTTTAACTGAGGGCAATCCCGCTTGTAATGACCTTCAGCCCCACACTGGTAGCATCCCCTGTTTCCCTGCTGCTGCTGCTGAGGCTGGTTTCGTGGAGCAGGTGGTTGTTGTTGCTGGTTCTGATTCGCAGGCCGTGAACTCCTGCAATCTTTAGCTTCGTGCCCGATTTTGAGACATCTCTGACAGTAGGCCTTGCGACACTGGCCACTGTGGTGTTTGTAGCACCTGTTACACAGTGGATGATTTCCCCGATAACCACTCTGTCTCTGCCCACCAGAAGTTTGCTGACTTGGGCTCTGGTAGTCATTAGTCTTGCGTTGCTGAGCCTGAGATTGAACCATAGCTGAACCTTTGCTGGAATCCCCATCCCATTTCCGCTTGTTATCGCTGGGAGTAGCAGGAGTGACCGGAGTAGTAGCGGTAGTAGTGGTGCTGATGCGTTCAGGCAACTTGTTCTGCTCCACCGCCTGATCCGTGAGACGGTGAGCCAGCTGTACAACCTGCTGATAAGTGGCGAGGTTTGCTGAAGTGACGTGACTCTGGATCTCTGGCACTAGACCCTTGAGGAACAGTTCGATTCGCTTGATTGGAGGGTCCACCATCGTAGGACACAATAGAGCAAGTTCATTAGATCTTTTTGTGTATGCCTCAATCTCTGACCCCTTCATCTTGAGATTGAAAAACTCGACCTCCAGCTTATGAATATCATCCCTACTGCAATATTCCTCTTTGATCATCTCCTTGAAATTATTCCATGGGGTGGCGTTAGCAGCAACCAACCCCAGCATTTGCACCTGTGCTTTCCACCATGTGAGAGCTAAACCCTCTAGGGTACCGGTGGCATACTTCACCCTGCGTGCCTCAGGGCATTCACACATTTCGAATACAGTCTCGATCTTTTCAAACCAGTGGAGGAGTCCGACTGCTCCCTCCGTGCCGCTGAAAGTACTGGGACGACAGTCCATGAACGTTTTGAAAGTGCAAACAGGTGCTTGTCCTGTTGTGTGCGTAAGAGTAAACAAAAATTTTAGCACAAGAGTTGGTTTAGGAATGTAGGATCTAAGGACCCTAGTGTGAGTTTCAACTGCAGGGTATACCTCCTGCCTGTGCGGCTGCAACTGCCGCAGTAACTTGTTCAGTGATGAGAGCCGTCAATTGGGCTTGTGTCATGTTGATACGTCCAGACATGATCTTCATAGTAAAGATAGCATAAGTCAGAGAGGATCGCGAATCGTGCGATGACAGAAGAGTGTGAGCATATAAGCGTTCTCAAGCAGTAACGAATAGTAAACAATGTAATCTAAGCCTACCACGAGCAAAGTTCTATGTAGTTCTAGCAAGTAGGCAATAAATATAAACCTTATTACCTAGGGTGCTGAGTCTTGCACGTGGAGCGAGGCGTCGTTGTGGATCGTTGAGCACTGTACTGGTTATAGTCTGGTTTTAATAAAAACGTTTTCCCTTATTAAAACCGAGTTCTCTATAACCAATGGCTCTGATACCAATCTGTCACACCCCCAAAATCCACACGCGGAGTATCACCGCTTGGAGGCGTGACTGACCAGGATCAAGCCACCAATCATATTGAACATAGTAAGTATTAAATATAAAACAATCAAACCAATATGAAAGGTGTTCAAAACATATGTATAAATTCAACGTTTAGCGGAAGCATAAATAAACCCAATCATAAGTAGCAATTCAAATGTTTAAATGTTGTTCATAACATCCACAAACTGTGCCCACAACGACCGTGCCTCCCGTGCAAGCTCCATAAGTACCTAAGGTCCTGCAAGGCATGTAACAGAGGATCAACAACTAGTTGAGCGAGTTCACAGTGAGTTTGTTTAGTTATAGTGTTCATAAAGTAGTTCGTATGTTCATCTAGTAATCATGAATCGTATATATCGTATCGCGGCCCTCTAGGCATGTTTGCGAAGTATAGTGGGGATTTCCCATGTTTGCTAGACTAGGTATAGTAGTATCGCGGCCCTTCCTGGCATGTTTGAGAAGATTAGAGTATATAGTTCGCGGCCCTTTCTAGGCATGTGTGCGAAGATTGTCATAATATCGCGGCCGACCCTTGGCGTGTGTGCGAAGATCGTTTAAATTAGTATAACCAGTCTAGTCTTGTTCTTATCCATAATCCTTCCTCTACCGGGAATCATATATCTAAGTTCCATAAACTGAACGAATAAATAATCCAACCCATTCCCATCCTGGGAATCCCATGCCTTGGCTGTGTGAACTCACCTTGGTTTGCTCGGCAGATACACAAAAGGGTTTCTTGAACTATGAGTGGTCAACCGCGTCCTAATAGGGTTACCATACAAGTCAGGTTTTGACTCAAGTAATGCACATAAGTTTACGCATAACTAACAGGTTTCATGCACGTACAGATCATGGCAGCATTTTAACAGTCAAACAATACATTCAACTTGTGCGATTTAAATAAGCCCAATAGCATGAAACCCAAATAAATTCGTAAACATAACACAGCCCAAACAAAATAATCTTAAGCCTTGTGCGACTGGTAATGTTTTCCAGCCCAACACATATAACCTACGGCCCACACAACAATTAAATAATAACCTTGTGCGATCCACTAAGACTTGTACGACTGAAGCCCCTTGTGCGACTGAAGATCACTTGTGTGATCAGGTCCTCTTGTGCGACCAGGGGTCTTGTGCGGTTGGCTAACTTGTACGATTGTTTAACTAGTTTCCTAATTTCATGC
Organism: Helianthus tuberosus; assembly: GCA_030545235.1. NCBI lineage: Eukaryota > Viridiplantae > Streptophyta > Magnoliopsida > Asterales > Asteraceae > Helianthus > Helianthus tuberosus. Next base: position 112,736,107 of record CM060415.1, on the reverse strand, counting down.
AATATTGTTTCTAGTTCCAACCAATCTGTTTGACCAATATGACAGTTTCCATTCTTATAAAAATCAATCAACAACAAACAGTATCAAACTTAATAATTATTCGATCAATCCACCAATTTATCATCCAATCCATTATCATCACATAATAACCTTAACTATTCTGACAATTACATTTATTATGCACATGCTTGGATTTGTCAATATTGCAACCTCACATGATCATCATCAAATTAAACTACAAATGGCCGACCACTATCTTCACCTCTCTATCTCATTGGACCTATCATGCCACTATCATTCATATTAATTAAGAATCATATGTAGCACATGAAATCTAGGATGACACTAGCCGAAAATCATAAAGGATCTTTATCCAATTGTTTGTGTTTCCAATATATCACATAATCATTACTCATCATTCACATTATTTAATCCTGATTCATTACACAACAATCCGAAGACAAGACATGGCAGCCGATTAATCATCATACTCAATCACCTATTATACGAACAATCACATCATTGCATCGTCCATCATGTCGAGCATATATATAACATATCATCATAAAATCATAAAACAATACATGATATCCGATTTATCATACTTATCCGATTAATAAGACTATTATCATTCATACATGTTATATCATTTAATCAATCAACACATCATACAACACCTCAAGGAACACTAACCGATTGGGATGAATGAGAGTGATCCGAACAATGAAGAATCCTCGGTGGAGAGAGTGTTTGGCAGCCTTTGATTCGTGAGAGAGAGAGAGAAAAGAGCTAGGGTTTGTGTGTGTGAGTGTTTAGTAACAAATGAGGAGTTTTACCCTAACCCCTTAGTGTTATGCGACAAAGAGAAGAGTGGGCCGAACCCTCAATGGGCTGCCCATTGATCCGAATACAAAGTGTAGCCCAAAAAGACTTGTGCGAGTGGGTTGTGTTGTGCGATCGGATAAATACTATGCAATACACAAAGTCAATCACAAAGTCACACATAATCTCATTAATTCAACATATCAACTAATTACACCAAGTTCAATTACGTTACATCAAGTACGTTGATAAGTTCGGAAAATACGAGTTGTCACACGCAAGGACCAATTTTGGCAGAATTACAGTTTTGGTCCCTGCATCCCGTTTAAGCTATTTTCGACACGTTTAAGGCCCGTTAACCCCATTTCAAAGCTCTAAAATGAAGTTAAAGTATAGGGAACTTAATATGTGCTCATAAATATCTCGGATGTCGGTTCGTTTGGCCGTACGGTTGCGTTGTTCGGTTAATTACGACGGAAGTCGTAACGAACGTAAAAACGGTCCAAATGACGCGACGAATGGATTTTTCTTATGCCAAACACTAAAATAAATTGTTTTAGTGCTTACATAAGTTTTTGGATGTCCGGATGTATTCAGAACGTAAGTTATGCGCGAAAGTGCAAACTTGTGCACTTTTTGACACTTTTAGTCCCTGAATGACCCAAAAGTTTATTTTAGCACACCGAACCCCTCGAAGCCTATTTCTAAGCTATGTGAAGGATATTTATGGTATGTTTAACTTATGGTCATGTTCCGGAATGTCTGTTACAGTTCAAATTGGCATACTTTCGCAGTTTGTCATATTTAGTCCCTGTAAGCGAATTAACTTATTTTTGCCATACCAAAGCCTTCGAAACTTATTTCTAAGTTATGTAAAGGTTATTTAAGGTATGTTAAGCCTATTTCACTATTCCGGAGTGTTCGTTGCATTAAACTGGTTATATTTACGCATCAGTGCGCGTATAACCTTCCAGAAAGCGATTTAGAGTTTGGAATCGAACAAGAATTGATATGTGCAAAGGATACACATATTTATACAAATCCCAAGTATGAAATACAATATTTCATTGGTTTGGTATTTGTTTGATGGTCGCAGTGACCCAGGTGTCACAACCAGGATCAAGCCACCAATCATATTGAACAAGCATGTAAGTAAACCAAATTCAACCAAACAATATGAAAGGTGTTCAAAACCAAAGCATAGTTAAGTGTTTAGCGGAAGCATAATTACCCATTGACAGTATTAAATACGAAATAAAGTAATGTTCATAGCATGGCACACACTGCCATGTCCCACAATGACCGTTCCTCCCTGTGCAAGCTCCATGAGTACCTAATGACCTGCAAGGCATGTAGCAACGAATCAACAACAAAGTTGAGTGAGTTCACAGTTGGTTGTTTGGTTATAGTATTCGTTTTGTAAATCGTTTGTCGTTTTGTAAACCATGTATCGTATTAATTCGTATCGCGGCCGTTCCAGGCATGTTTGCGATGATTAGTGGGGGCTTCCCATGTGTTACTAGACCACGCGTATCGACTGCTACGAAAAATGTAAGAGGTGCCCTAAGTCAATGTCTATCAGCATTGACCCTTTGCCCATAGTCCATTAGTACACGCCCGTCTGACTGGCACGGTGTGAGGTTTGTTAAACCTAATAGCGCTATTAACTAATGACCCGCTCGCCATAGGCCTCGGCGATTAAGTCGATAAATGAGGGACTTCATTTGATAGAGTTGATGGTCTTATAGTCGTGTACGTAGGTTTTACGTACGTGCCCTTCAATCCGAGGACAGTAATAAGTATAACTGTACGTAGGTTTTACGTACGTGCCCTTCAATCCGAGGACAGTAGTAATTAGTTTAATTGTAATGGTTGTACGAGTAGTTATTCAATCCCATTCCCAACCCACCGGGAATCCCATGCCTTGGCTAGTGTGAACTCACCTTGGTTTGCTCGGCAGATACACAGAAAGGTCAAGTCTAGCTGCTAGTGGTCAACCACGTCCTAACATGGTTACCATACAAGTCAGGTTTTGGTTTCAAGTAGTGCACATAAGTATCACATAAGCTAGCAGATAAAGAACACACCCAGATCATGGCAACATACAACATTACGTTCAGCAGTTATAACGTATTCAAGATTGGGCTCGCACAAGCTTAGTGGCCTTATGCGAGTCATCCGTTGGAGCCCACTAATACCCGGCCCAATATCAAAATACCCAACAAAACTATAAACATGAACACGGCCCAAATCAATTAAATCTAAGTCTTGTGCGATCCAACAGCCTTGTACGATCCGGTTGGGTTGTGCGATTAGCCCAGCCCAACATGATCATCCGGCCCAAACAGTTAAACAAACATACAACTTGTGCGATCCACAGTCTTGTACGACTGGGAACCTCTTGTGCGATCAGGTCATCTTGTGCGACCGGATGACTTGTGCGACTAGGCTTCTTGTGCGAATGGACCTCTTGTGCGACCAAGAGGTCTTGTGCGACTGGTTAACTAATTTTCGTGATTCATGCAATCAGTTACATCTATTCAATAGTTTCCAAATTTACAATAAATCAATCAACAGTTTTCTTATTTTCCAATCAATATACAATCGATCAAACTAGTCAATTATCATCTAATCCATAAGAACCCTAATCATTTATCAAGCATAACCATTAAGCATAACAACTAAATATGACAACTCAATACTTATTCAAGTCTGATACATCACAGCCGAACATCATTGTTCAAACATAACATCATAAATCCTTATTCTGATCCGATTCATGAACATACAACTGATTATAAACATTTGATTCCAAATCATCATGCAACCTAATCCGCAAACAAGATATGATAGTCGACTAACATCATCACACACATCCGATTACTAATACACATCTCGATTTCATCTTACACATGTGAACCGATTTTAAAGACATCAATACTAACAGTTTACATTATCATCAATCGTGTATCATTTACAAATCATTACATGAGACATGTATAATCACATAACATAACATCAACTAATAATGAAACACTAACCGGTTAAGAAAGGATAACGAGAATGATCCGAACAAGAGAATGATCCGAACACTATGATCTTTGATTTGAGAGAGAGTGAGTTGCCGTCAAGTTTGAGAGGAGAGAAAGAGAAAGCTAGGGTTTGTGTGTTTAGAATGTTTGTAAAACAAATGAGGAGTATGCCCCTACTCCTAACTGTTATGCGCAAAAGAGAAAGAGTGGGCCGAACCCTCACTTGGGATGCCCATTGATCCGAATACAAGAGTGTAGTGTAGCCCGAATGAGCTTGTGCGATCGGGTGAGTGTTGTGCGTTTGGGCCATTTATATACATACATACATTACACAGGCACATATCAAACATAACATTCATTAATCAATCACTTTCATATAATCACATCACGTTCACATACGTTACATCAAAGTACAAAGATAGGTCGGAAATACGAGTTGTCACATTATCCCCAAGTTGAAAGAAATTTCGTCCCGAAATTTGGTACGTACTCACTGAGGAAGCTAGTTAAGTTGCATGGTTTTCCTGGTTTTCCTGGGATGTCACATCCTCCCCCCGTTGATCTGGAATTTCGTCCCGAAATTCCGTAGCTTCAGTCTCAGTAGTGGTTGTACTGTTTGCGAATAGTTGGGGATACTTTTGTTTCATTTGGTCTTCGCGTTCCCAGGTGAACTCTGGGCCGCAACGTGAGTTCCAACGAACTCGAACGAGAGGTATTCTAGTGCGCTTGAGGACCTTAACATCCCGGTCCGTGATTTCGACTGGTTCCTCGATGAATCGTAACTGCACGTCGATAGTGAGCTCCTTCAAAGGAATTATGTGGGTCTCATCTGACAGACACTTCTTCAGATTTGACACGTGGAAAACGTTGTGAACTGCACTGAGTTCTGTTGGTAAGTTCAGTTTGTAGGCCACCTTGCCTATTTTCTCAATGACTTCGAAAGGTCCAACGTATCGTGGGTTAAGTTTGCCTCGTTTACCAAAACGAACCACACCCTTCCAGGGTGAAACTTTGAGTAGTACTCGCTCCCCAACCTGGAGCTCGAGTGGTTTCCTGCCCTTATCGGCGTAGATTTTCTGACGGTCACGAGCTGCCGCCATTCGTTGTCGTATCTGAGCAATTCGTTCTGTTGTGTCTACCACAAGTTCTGGACCAGTAATCTGACTATCCCCCACCTCTGCCCAACAAAGAGGTGACCGGCATTTACGCCCATATAATGCCTCAAACGGAGCAGCTTTAATGCTGGTGTGGTAGCTGTTATTGTACGAAAATTCCACAAGTGGCAGATGCTTTTCCCAGCCGTTGCCAAAGTCAATTACACATGCCCTAAGCATGTCTTCGAGGGTCTGGATGGTGCGTTCAGTTTGCCCATCCATTTGCGGGTGATAAGCTGTGCTCATATCTAAACGTGAGCCAAAAGACTTGTGCATTGCTTGCCATAGTTCTGAAGTAAAGCGTGCATCACGATCAGAGATAATAGAGGTGGGCACTCCGTGCCTCGAGACAACTTCCTTAAGATATAAGTCTGCTAGTGTGGAGAACTTATCCGTTTCCTTGATAGCCAAGAAGTGAGCAGGCTTTGTGAGTCGATCCACGATCACCCAAATAGTATCGTTACCACGTTGAGATCTAGGCAGGCCAGTAACAAAATCCATGGAAATTTGCTCCCATTTCCATTGTGGTATTTCTGGTTGTTGGAGTAGGCCTGAAGGTTTCTGATATTCCGTCTTGACTCTCGCACAAGTCAAGCATTTGCTAACGTACGTTGCTATGTGAGCTTTCATGCTAGGCCACCAATACGTAGTTTTGATATCGTGGTACATCTTATCCGAACCAGGATGTACCGAGTAGCGAGACTTGTGTGCCTCATCCATCACAAGCTCTCGTAGGTTGCCATATAGTGGGACCCAAATGCGTCCTGTTACGTAGTAAGCACCGTCTTCCTTCTGTTCTAAGCGTTGCCTTGAGCCACGTAGGGCTTCAGCCCTGATGTTTTCTGGTTTCAATGCTTCTACCTGAGCATCTCGTATCTGAGAAGGAAGACTAGACTGTATAGTGAGTTGTAAAGCTCGTACGCGCTTGGGCGCAGTGTCCTTTCGACTAAGGGCGTCAGCCACAACATTGGCTTTGCCTGGGTGATACCTGATCGAGCATTCGTAATCATTCAGTAGCTCAACCCATCGTCGTTGTCGCATATTCAGTTCCTTCTGTTTGAAGATATGCTAGAGGCTCCTGTGATCTGTATAGATGGCGCACTTGGTACCGTACAGGTAGTGTCTCCATATCTTAAGTGCAAAAACAACAGCTCCCAGCTCTAGATCGTGAGTAGTGTAGTTCTTTTCATGAACTTTGAGTTGGCGTGAGGCGTAGGCTATAACTTTATCCCGTTGCATCAATACACAACCAAGACCCTGAATCGATGCATCGCAGTAAACTACGAAGTCGTCTGTGCCCTCTGGCAATGAAAGGATAGGTGCACTGCAAAGTCTATCCTTTAAGTGTTGAAATGCTAATTCCTGTGTGTTTCCCCATCGATAAACAACGCCTTTCTGCGTCAGTGAGGTGAGAGGCTGTGAAATCTTGGAGAAGTCCTTGATGAATCTTCTGTAGTAACATTCCAAGCCCAAGAATTGGTGAATTTCCGTTGGTGTACGGGGTGCAGGCCAATTCTTAATCGAGTCTACCTTGGATGGATCCACATGAATCCCATCCTTGTTCACCACATGGCCTAAGAAATGGACTTCACGAAGCCAGAAGTCGCATTTTGAAAACTTGGCGTACAACTGTTCCGCTCGAAGGAGTTCCAAAATAAGTCGTAGATGCTGCTCATGTTCTTCCTGACTCTTAGAGTAGATCAGAATGTCATCGATGAAAACTATAACGAACTTGTCCAGGTAAGGCTTGCACACTCGATTCATCAAGTCCATGAAGACCGCAGGTGCATTTGTCAGCCCAAAAGGCATGACCAAAAACTCATAGTGGCCATATCGGGTTCTAAAGGCTGTTTTGGAGACGTCCTCCTCTCGGACTCTCAGCTGATGATATCCTGATCTCAAATCAATCTTTGAGTAGTAGCTCGACCCTTGCAGCTGGTCGAATAGGTCATCGATGCGTGGAAGAGGATAACGATTCTTCACAGTCACCTTGTTAAGTTCATGGTAGTCGATGCACATTCTGAAAGTACCGTCTTTCTTCTTCACAAACAGGACTGGAGCTCCCCAGGGCGAAGAGCTAGGACGAATAAAACCCTTATCCAAGAGTTCTTGTAGTTGCGTAGAAAGTTCTTTCAACTCTGATGGAGCTAGGCGATACGGTGCACGTGCTATGGGCGCTGCTCCAGGAGCTAGCTCGATTTGGAATTCGACTTGGCGATGAGGCGGAAGACCAGGTAATTCCTCAGGGAATACCTCAGGATAGTCGCGTACAATCGGAAAATCTTCTATCTTTTTCTCTTTCTTCGAGGTATCAGTGACTAGAGCCAAAATAGCAGTGTGGCCCTTACGCAAACACTTCTGGGCCTTAAGGAAAGAGATGATGCTCACAATAGCACCACTCTTGTCACCACGAATCAATAGAGGTTCATCACCTGGGCGAGGAATACAGACAATCTTCTCGTTGCAAAGAATCTCTGCTTGGTGTTGGGATAACCAGTCCATCCCTATGACAACGTCGAAGCTACCCAGAGTGATAGGAAGGAGGTCGATCGAGAAAGTATGATCAGCAAGAACAAGATTACAACCCTTGACTATGTGGGTGACCTCTAAACTTTTACCATTAGCTAACTCTACAGTGTGCTTGGTGTTCAATAGTGTTGGGGTACGCTTAAGCATTTGACTAACTTTCAGGGACATAACTAGTATCAGCACCCGAATCAAACAAGACAATAACGTAAAAGTCGTCAAGAAGGAACTTACCCGTCACCACGTTGGGATCATTCCTCGCTTCACCTTGGCCAATAACGAATACACGACCCCTTGCACCATTGCCGTTGTTACCCCCGTTGTTTCCATTCCCTTGATTGTTATTATTGTTGTTGTTCTGGTTCCTGTTCAGTTGGGGACAATCTCTTTTGAAGTGGCCTTCAGCTCCACACTGATAGCATCCTTTGTTGTCTCGTTGTTGCTGTTGTTGGGCTTGTGGAGCTGGTAGTTGTTGTCGCTGGTTCTGATTCGCAGGTCGTAAGCTCCTACAATCCTTAGCTTCATGACCCATCTTGAGACACCTCTGGCAACGACCCTGGTTGCACTGACCACTGTGGTGTCTGTGGCATCTGTTGCACTTTGGAAGGTTTCCGCGATATCCACCCTGCCCTTGACTACCAGAGGATTGCTGACCAGGGCTTTTGTAGTCGTCAGTTCTTCTCTGCTGTGACTGAGATTGAACAGAAGTTGAGCCTTTGCTCGAAGCTCCATCCCACTTACGTTTGTTGTCGCCGGGAGTCTCAGAAGTAGCTGTAGCACTAATACGCTTTGGTAACCTGTTCTGCTCCACCGCCTGATCAGTGAGACGGTGAGCCAATTGAACAACCTGCTGGATGGTGGCGAGGTTTGCTGAAGTCACATGACTTTGGATTTCTGGCACTAAGCCCTTGAGATAAAGTTCGATACGCTTAATTGGAGGGTCCACCATGGTAGGACACAGAATAGCAAGCTCATTTGATCTTTTTGTATAAGCTTCAATCTCTGACCCCGTCATCTTGAGGTTGAAGAACTTGACTTCCAGTTTGTGAATTTCGTCACGATTGCAGTATTCTTCCTTGATCATCCCCTTAAAATTGTTCCATGGGGTGGCGTTAGCAGCAACCAACCCCAGCATTTGAACCTGAGCGTTCCACCACGTGAGCGCTAAACCCTCTAGAGTACCGGTAGCATACTTCACCCTGCGAGCCTCAGGGCATTCACACATCTCGAAAACAGATTCGAGCTTTTCAAACCAGTGGAGGAGTCCAACTGCCCCTTCCGTGCCACTGAAAGTACCAGGACGACAGTCCATGAAAGTTTTGAAGGTGCACATAGGAGGTTGTGCAGGTTGACCTGTCATGAGAGTAAGATAGGACAAAGTTTAACACAAAGGTTGGATTCATGAGAGTAGGATTCAGAGATCCTAGAGTGAGCCGGGATGGCAGGGTATACCTCCTGCCTGGGCAGCTGCAAGTGCCGCAGCAACTTGTTGGTTGATCAGAGCCGTCAACTGGGCTTGTGTCATGTTAACGCGTCCAGACATGATCTTCATATCAAGGGAAACATGAGTGAGAAGGGTTCGCGAAAGTGCGATGACAGAAGAGAGTAAGCACACTCGTGTTTTCAATTAACAGTGACTACGTTTATCTAAGCAAACCATAAGCAAAGTTCTATGTAGTCTAGCAAGTAGGTAATGTAAGCGTAAACCATATCACCTAGAATGTCGAGCCTTGCACGCGGAGTGAAGCGTCGTTGGGGATCGTAGAGCACTGTACAGGTTATAGTCTGGTTTTAACAAAAACGTTTTCCTTTATTAAAACCAAGTTCTCTATAACCAATGGCTCTGATACCAATCTGTCACACCCCCAAAATCCACACGCGGAGTATCACCGCTTGGAGGCGTGACTGACCAGGATCAAGCCACCAATCATATTGAACAAGCATGTAAGTAAACCAAATTCAACCAAACAATATGAAAGGTGTTCAAAACCAAAGCATAGTTAAGTGTTTAGCGGAAGTATAATTGTAAAACCCACTGACAGTATTAAATACGAAATAAAGTAATGTTCATAGCATGGCACACACTGCCATGTCCCACAACGACCGTTCCACCCTGTGCAAGCTCCATGAGTACCTAATGACCTGCAAGGCATGTAGCAACGAATCAACAAAAAGTTGAGCGAGTTCACAGTTGGTTGTTTGGTTATAGTATTCGTTTTGTAAATCGTTTGTCGTTTTGTAAACCATGTATCGTATTAATTCGTATCGCGGCCGTTCCAGGCATGTTTGCGATGATTAGTGGGGGCTTCCCATGTGTTACTAGACCACGCGTATCGACTGCTACGAAAAATGTAAGAGGTGCCCTAAGTCAATGTCTATCAGCATTGACCCTTTGCCCATAGTCCATTAGTACACGCCCGTCCGACTGGCACGGTGTGAGGTTTGTTAAACCTAATAGCGCTATTAACTAATGACCCGCTCGCCATAGGCTTCGGCGATTAAGTCGATAAATGAGGGACTTCATTTGATAGAGTTGATGGTCTTATAGTCGTGTACGTAGGTTTTACGTACGTGCCCTTCAATCCGAGGACAGTAATAAGTATAACTGTACGTAGGTTTTACGTACGTGCCCTTCAATCCGAGGACAGTAGTAATTAGTTTAATTGTAATGGTTGTACGAGTAGTTATTCAATCCCATTCCCAACCCACCGGGAATCCCATGCCTTGGCTAGTGTGAACTCACCTTGGTTTGCTCGGCAGATACACAGAAAGGTCAAGTCTAGCTGCTAGTGGTCAACCACGTCCTAACATGGTTACCATAAAAGTCAGGTTTTGGTTTCAAGTAGTGCACATAAGTATCACATAAGCTAGCAGATAAAGAACACACCCAGATCATGGCAACATACAACATTACGTTCAGCAGTTATAACATATTCAAGATTGGGCTCGCACAAGCTTAGTGGCCTTGTGCGAGTCATCCGTTGGAGCCCACTAATACCCGGCCCAATATCAAAATACCCAACAAAACTATAAACATGAACACGGCCCAAATCAATTAAATCTAAGTCTTGTGCGATCCAACAGCCTTGTACGATCCGGTTGGGTTGTGCGATTAGAGCTAACCCAGCCCAACATGATCATCCGGCCCAAACAGTTAAACAAACATACAACTTGTGCGATCCACAGTCTTGTGCGACTGGGAACCTCTTGTGCGATCAGGTCATCTTGTGCGACCAGATGACTTGTGCGACTAGGCTTCTTGTGCGAATGGACCTCTTGTGCGACCAAGAGGTCTTGTGCGACTGGTTAACTAATTTTCGTGATTCATGCAATCAGTTACATCTATTCAATAGTTTCCAAATTTACAATAAATCAATCAACAGTTTTCTTATTTTCCAATCAATATACAATCGATCAAACTAGTCAATTATCATCTAATCCATAAGAACCCTAATCATTTATCAAGCATAACCATTAAGCATAACAACCAAATATGACAACTCAATACTTATTCAAGTCTGATACATCACAGCCGAACATCATTGTTCAAACATAACATCATAAATCCTTATTCTGATCCGATTCATGAACATACAACTGATTATAAACATTTGATTCTAAATCTTCATGCAACCTAATCCGCAAACAAGATATGATAGTCGACTAACATCATCAAACACATCCGATTACTAATACACATCTCGATTTCATCTTACACATGTGAACCGATTTTAAAGACATCAATACTAACAGTTTACATTATCATCAATCGTGTATCATTTACAAATCATAACATGAGACATGTATAATCACATAACATAACATCAACTAATAATGAAACACTAACCGGTTAAGAAAGGATAACGAGAATGATCCGAACAAGAGAATGATCCGAACACTATGATCTTCGATTTGAGAGAGAGAGAGTGAGTTGCCGTCAAGTTTGAGAGGAGAGAAAGAGAAAGCTAGGGTTTGTGAGTTTAGAATGTTTGTCAAACAAATGAGGAGTATGCCCCTACTCCTAATTGTTATGCGCAAAAGAGAAAGAGTGGGCCGAACCCTCACTTGGGCTGCCCATTGATCCGAATACAAGAGTGTAGTGTAGCCCGAATGGGCTTGTGCGATCGGGTGAGTGTTGTGCGTTTGGGCCATTTATATACATACATACATTACACAGGCACATATCAAACATAACATTCATTAATCAATCACTTTCATATAATCACATCACGTTCACATACGTTACATCAAAGTACAAAGATAGGTCGGAAATACGAGTTGTCACATTTTTATTTATATTCCTTCTTACGGTTATATCCTCTTTGATATGTCCTTTAGGTATAGGGGAGTAAGTAAGGTTTTCATTCCTTCCTTTCAATGCTTCCTCCATGCCTCTAGTACTGTAATATGAGGGAAAGCTCTAAGAGTAAAGTCCTTCCTAGGAGAGTGAAGCAACTAAGGCTGGAAGTAAGAACTCTAAACTTTCTCTTTAGGTATCCCCCTTCCGTACCCTGTGTGAAGGAGCTGTAGAATCAGTCCTAGCTATCTGATAATAGCAGCTGGGATCACATAGAGTAGCCAAGCCAGTCCAGTAGCACAGTCCTACAAGCCAATGGTTGCTAACTTTCTTTCAAATAAGATCTGTCCCAGCTGGCATTATTCTTTAAACCACCTTCTCTTGATGTAGAAAAATCCCCTTTATTTGAGGGTAATACAGAATTAGCTCTCTCTTATCCAATGGGAAACTTTAGAGTTCATCCTTTAGCTGTCCATGCAGTGCAGTACTTCCTCTCGAGATATTGGTGTATAGATCCTTCCCAGCCGGACAAGGAGCTTGTGTTACTAATTGGCTTGATAGTTCAAGTAGTAAAGGAGGTCTGTGGTAGTCAAGTATGTCTGTGGCTAGAGGAGAAAAGCAGTTAATCTTAGTACCCTGTAAGCGTGAAGTCATGCTTTTCTAACTCCTAGTCAGCTAGTAGATGGATAGAGACTAAAGAAAGTTAGTTTACCCGAAGCAAAGTCAAGAGAGAAAGGTGGTAGCTCTCCTTGCAAGCTATTCTAGCAAGTCTTCTGTGGAGGAGGAGTAGCACTAGGCAAGTAACTTATTTCACTAGTTGAGATACACAGATTACTCAAGGTTGTACGAGCTGTAATAGTAGTTGAAAGGACCTTTGAATACACATTGGACCTTGGAAATCACAATCTTAATGGGCCTATACCAGAGAATCTTGCTGACTTGGCTTATCTATAATGCCTAGTTCTTTCCCATAATAATCTATCTGGGTCGATTCCTTCCAAGTCATCTTTGTCTTTTTCTCGAGTTAATACACCAGATCTGAGCTACGCTCAACATCGTGGAGTTTTTTATCTGTCTTATAATAAGTTGTCTGGGACCATATCTAGGGAACTGTGTGGTCGTGGTAGATCTTTTGATAAGCAATAACATGCTTTCTGGATCAATTCCAAGATCACTCTCTCGCCTGACAAATCTTACAACGTTGGATTTATCTGGGAATTTGCTTACTGGTCTCATTCCTTCAGAGTTTGGCGATTCGCTTAAGCTTCAAGGCTTGTATCTGGGAAAGAATCAGCTTTCTGGCACCATCCTTGAAAGGTTGGGCGTTTGAGCAGTTTGGTAAAGCTGAACTTTACCAGTAATAAGAATTTATCTGGTCTAGTACCAACAAGTTTTGGGAACTTGAAAGGGCTGACTCATTTAGATTTGAGTTCTAATGAGCTAAGTGGTGAGCTTCCTTCATAGCCTTCATAGATAGAGTAGAGAGAAATGGGAGTAAGCCTTTGGTATTCTGTTCGTATTGCTTAGTTCCTGTCTATCTCTATCTATCAAAATAGACCCTCTTTTAAACGGAAAAAGATCAGTCCATATAACTAGATCGGAAAATTCATACATGAAGGGGTGAGCCTTGAGTCTACTTTCTATAACAAAAGTAGAGTAGAAAGAAGACTCACTACTCAATTCGAAGGCGACACACCTTGCTGCCTTTACGAGGATTTCCCTTCTTTGCTTCTTTTGTTTGAAATAGGACCGGGCCGGGTAGAATCCGGTTGGAAAGAAAGAAAGAAACCGCCGGAGTGGGGGATTGTCCTGTCCTCCTCACTGACCCCAAAGAAGGTGGCTCTGCCACTAAGTAGGCCGGCAGAGAGGTCACCAAATGCCTAAACAAGACAAGAACCAACTATATGTTTAACACAAACTTTTTGGTCCTCCCTCTAGCACACGGGGATCGGCCCTACGCACCGGGGGTGAAGCGTAGAGGTCACTTTAGCTTGTTGTACCGGAGTGGTTCATCGTCAAAAGAACAACAATGGCTTGTAGCATTTCCTATTGATTTGTCTAGGGGATGGGATGTAAAAGAAGGCTTTAGCGTCTAAAGGCAGGGGTGAGCTTTCTCACTATACCTCGCTCTTCTTTTATCCCGCCTGCTTTCTTATCCCTGTTCCGTAAATTTCGTATGTAGACAATTAGTTGCTCTGACTAGTTTTTTAGTGCAAAAAAGGACCAACGACGACCCTATCCTAAAGGAGAAGAAGGAGTAGGAGCGGAGCGGAGAATATCTTTTGATTCCAGCCGAGAAGACTAGTGAAAGGAAGGATCAAGAATGTTATATATTTCAGGAGCTAGATCAGTTGCCGATGAACAAGTAAGAATTTCCTCAACAAAAATAGATGGAATTGGGCCTAAAAAAGCCATTCTGGTTCATTATCGATTAGGTATCAGTGGAAACATAAAGATAAAAGAATTAACTAAGTATCAGATCGACCAAATTGAACAAATGATAGGTCAAGATCATGTTGTTCATTACGAATTGAAGAGGGGAGAATGAGCAGACATCAAACGATTAATTTCTATTTCTTGTTATCGTGGAATTCGTCATCAAGATGGATCACCCTTACGAGGTCAACGAACTCATACTAATGCTAGGACTTGTCGCAAGCAAATTCGGAAATGAAAGAAGTATACCGAAAGCCTTGGTACTTGTCTGATCAATCACACTGATAGCTTCAATAGTTCACTAAAATTTTATTTGGGGATTTCATCGGTTACTAATCTAGTATCGGTATAGTAGGCCTCCTTGGCTACTCCACTAGTGGCCCGGCTTCGTCCTAGAAGCTACTGCTTCCGCCTCTCTAGGCTTCGCTCTCGCTCATGACTGGTATATGGATCTCTCTATGTAGTGATCGGCCTTCTAGAAGCTTCGCCAGAAGCGACTAGTCGCTTCCCGAATGCCCCTTTCCTTCGTTACTAGGAGAGTCGCTAGCTTGCTTGCATTCTAGAAACGGTAGCTTCCGCGCCCTTCCTGCCTACTGAAAGGGATGTGAATGATCGTGACAGCTCTTAAAATCCTATTCAGTCTGATTAGATATGTCACTGAAAGAAAGTGATTATGTTCCCTCTCTTTTTTTAGAATTCCGAGGATGGGCCGGCCCATCCTAACATCATTAATGAGGAGCCGGACGACGAAGCCTCCTCTTCAGATAAAGATGTCTCTGACGCAACTCTCCCGGCAAGAAAAACTTGATCTATTTATCTTTTTTTACAGGTTTGGTCAGGAGGGACAAAAGAGAGATGCTTTCTATCAGTTAAAAGCAGATACCCCATGCTCCTACGATCCGCTTACCGAGGAATAGAAAGGAAGGACTCGGGGCCAGAGCAAGTTGGGTTGGGGTATAGAGCCGTAAGCGCGGTGGGGGGGGTGACAAAGGACGTGCTCATACGGTTCCTATAAGGAAATTAAAAAGTCATTGATTGTTGGGAACTTTCACTCCTCTATATTCGAAATATGACTTTCTAGGAGCATTACGATCTGCAGCTCAAATGGTCCCTTTTTTTTGGGTAAAGGGTTACCCCGGTGAATTTTATACCAACTAATAAAACAAGAGAGAAGCAGAATTACTCCTCAGTTCTTCCATACGACAGGCCATACGGAAGTAACAACTCGCACCAAACACGAGAAAACAAGAAACAAACACCCAACACACAGTATGACCCACTAAACTAGACGACCATTACAAAAATTAACCACAATCATCATCCGCTACCAGCAAACCACGGGGGAGCATCCATTACAAAAATTAACCTTATGAAGTCTTTATTTGTCTTATTCTTATTGTGCGCTTTGTGAGCGCGTTTGGATCCACGAAGGAAATCGCTCGGATGTTCCCTTAACCCAACCCGGGAGCGAACTGGAGGGAACCGCAACATGGGGAATGTTCGCGTCTCGTCGCAAGGCTCATTTTGTGTTGTGGGTCATAGGGCGGGCAGCTTTATCTGATCAAGGGCCGGGGCACAAGGGTCCTAGTAATCCAGGTGTGAAGAAGCCCGGAGGTGACTGTAATGAGCAGAAATCTCACTCATCGGCCTAAACGACGAGCAAACACTCGACGTGAGAACAAGGGATCACCCAACGAATGGACGAGCTCAAAGGGGGAGGAGAGAAGGGGCAAGAACCATGTTTTCAGAGAAGTGGCTGTCCGAATCTTATCTGAACTGCGAGAATAACTGACTAAGCCGTGCCATAAGGGG
Source organism: Helianthus tuberosus (assembly GCA_030545235.1). Classification (NCBI taxonomy): domain Eukaryota; kingdom Viridiplantae; phylum Streptophyta; class Magnoliopsida; order Asterales; family Asteraceae; genus Helianthus; species Helianthus tuberosus. Next base: position 112,720,028 of record CM060415.1, on the reverse strand, counting down.
TCATTCTCCAAACGGGACGGCTTTAGGTTGTTAAAGTAGGTTGGGTGACAGATCGGCCATAGGAGTACTTCGGGATATAAACCAGGGCAACAAAAGTGGAGCATACGACGATGCCGCCCGTTTTCATTTCGTGGAAGTCCCCGACAGAGGAATGGGTTGTAGGTGATGACGCGTTCTGCTTCTTATCTAGAGAGGGGCGCTGAAATCCTTTCTATAGGCTCGTGCGTGGCAGCTGGTATAGATGAAGAAAGGCGGACCACTTGAACGGGACCTATTCTCTTAATAGGCGGTAAAGCGGAATAGAAAAGCACAGACGAGCCACATGCAGGGAAACTTGCCCGTGTGGTTCTGGCCGGGGACCCCGGTATACTGTACTAATATGTGTAGGTCCCCGTAATTCGAGTGAGATTGTCATGGCGCAAAAGCAGATATGGTCTGGTATTCCCTTATTCCCTGTATTGGTTATGCTCTTTATTTCTTGTCTAGCAGAAAATAATCGAGATCCGTTTGATCTCCCAGAAGCAGAAGCTGAATCAGTTGCAGGCTATAATATAGAATATGCGCAGGATGCGATCCTTAATAGTTCACTATTGGCGGAAGCCAATGTCCCGGGGTCCCGGGGACTCATTCTGACTGAAACAAGGGGTGGGTCTTTACCAACTGAAAAATATGCTATTTTAGGGAAGCCAAAAAACGTGAGTGCCTAGCGCGAGCCTTATTGAAAAGGCACTTTACTAAAAACATAGAAGGTAAGGCCGGCTTTCGAGCTGTAGCTTTACAACCATAGGGCTTAGATAGGCCCTTATTATTATATTAGTAAGATAGGTTGCTTGAGCGCATTTTGACCCTTTCTATTAGTAAGGTTGTCGTATCAATCAAGGCAAAACTTGAGTTTGATTGCAGGGCGCGCGTTAGAACTTTACTAAGAAGATAGAAGGGGCTTTTCTTGTTTAGTAAAGTCTCGCTTTTTGATAGGAGTATGTCACACCTCGACCGCGTAAAATAACAAACCGCGGCGGAAATGTCGGTGAGTGGAGCGACATAATTATTGTTTCACAACACATGGATTGAAAAGTTTCGTTTTATTGAAATATTAAGTGATTAACATTGTCTTGAAATTTAAGATAAAATACAACCACATCGTCTATCATTGTTATTAAGTCACTAATGCCTCGTCCGATCCTAAGTGAGCATGCATCCTAGTAGCAATCAACATCATCAAACACCACCTGAAACATATGTAAAAATAAAGTCAGCGCGCACATAGGTTTTTTGAGAGAGTCAGATTCATGGCTCGTTTACATGTTGCTATACCTCGTTTGACTACAAGATTCGATAATTGAAAACCATGTTTTGTAAAATGTTTGTATTGTAATATGAGTAACCAACTCAAAACAAATTAGTTGTAGTTTATAAAACCTTGATGCCATGAATCTTAACCCAAAACATTTGTTTATGTAAACCAAATTGTAAATCGTTCTCGTAATAAAACTCGTATGGTTTATATCATATAGTAAACATCGTTGCGTGTCATCGTTTTAAATCGTTCGTCCAAGTGAACTAAATAACGCCATGGAATGAAATATGATGAAAGCACTTATATATAAGAAGTACCAGCGGCTTATCTACCATGCTTTTATCATATTACAAATGTCCCGTTATCTAATCACATACCAAAAACCCATCGTTTAAATCGTTTAACTCCTTCATGTTATAGACCATCGTTCATTTGTTTAAATCATTCAAATTGTTCCAAATCGTTCGAGTCGTTCAAATCGTTCATTCGTTCATGTTTTAATTGTGAAAGCTAACTTTTGGTCATCTTGTGAATACATTCAAACCTTCTTAACTCGTCCATCGTTCAACTCGTATTAACAAACCACCAAAGGGTAAGTTATCAATCATCAGGTTCAGTCGTTACCCATATAACCCCCATACATAACCATGGTGGCAGTCCGATAACGGGATTTGTCAGATCCTATGGTACCATAACATACTACTGGTCGGCTTGATCATTGTTAATGAATGTTATTCATTATGTAAATATGTCCCAGCAAGTTCGTTCACATTATCGAAATCGTTATTGTTTAATATAAACCCTAGTATTCGTTTTTAAAATCGTCGAAATCGTTTAACACATATGAATCACCCCAAAATAATTGAAAACAGAAAAATAGGGGAACTATGTACTCACATTGAATTGCAAAGATATCCTCGACTAAATGAACTTAACAAAGCTCGGGCAAACCAAGGAAATCAAGTAGCACCTAGTAATCGGATCGCTATGTTAATAAATCGACACCTAAATCGGGAGATCAGATAGAATGAGGTTTCGTAAACCAAATGAGTATTGGAACTCATGTGATATGGTTTAACAAAGCCTACATTCTAAATCGGAACTTATCCTAAGTGCTTACGACCCGTTACGACCCGTTAAGGTGGCTGTACGCTACTTTAACGCGTCGTTCGCGCGAATGCGCGTTCGAGACACCTAACTAGTCCCATGACAAGTATTATATGCCCTAACATGTTTAAATATGTTGCATAATCAGTTTAAGTGACAAAAATTAAGTTACATATGCTTAAATACAAATTATGCATGAAAAGGGCATTTTGGCCATTTTCCTAAGGCATATAAACTACCTTATCATACAACTAATTAAACTAAGTGACCATAAGGTATAACCTCGGAAGGTTATTCCCTATACAACTATGGTCACAATATATGTTTGGTCGGATCCTAACGATCGACCAAACGGGTCGGGTTCGAAAGTCTAAGCGGTTGTCAAGACCGCTTGACTTATGACCCTATACAAGCACTAGACTAAAAGTGACGAGTTAAACATGTTAAAACATGTTTAACTAAGTTAGAAAACAAGTTTGATATCAAAACAAAGTGTTTTGATACCCGAAAATAGTTTTGTCGCAAAATGCGCATAATCGGCATTTTGACCGAAACTTTGACTCGTCACTTCGACTAATCGATGTGGTAATCAGTAGGTATAGTCACAAGGGACTATAACCATCGTGATTATGCTCACGTCGCAAAGTTCGATTGAACTTTGACTTAACCAATTCATGGTCAAAGTAGAAAGTCAAACACTGTTTGACTTTCATGCTTGAAAAGCATAAACAAGCATGAAAGAAGCTTACAAAGGGTCCAAGCTAGGAAGAATTGATCTAAAAACTCAAGTATGAAGCCTTAGCTTCAACTTAGAGCAGATTAGATCAATTTGAGCAAGGAAGAATGGCAAAACCCCAAGCTATTTATAGGAAATCTTGAGTTTATAGGATGATTACAAGTGTTTTTGCAAGAATCAAAGCATAATCTTGGCCATACACATGTGGCCCATAGTTTCTAATACAAGGGGAGCACAAAAACAAGCCAATGGTGTATGCCAAAACTAGGATTAAAACCATGAGAACAGGTTGTTTCAACCAGATTCAATGTTTCTGCCAGATACGGTTTTGGCTACCCATGACAGAAACAGCCTAGGCTATCGCGCCCCGCCATACCTTCAGATCAGAACTTTCAAATTTGGCAAAACAGGTCCCTGCATGCTTAAAACTTGATTTTTGACGCGTTTAACCCCTGTTAACCAAATTTCAAGGCTCTACAATGATGTTAAAGCATAGGCAACATGAAATATGCTTGAAAACATCTCGGACGTCGGTTCGTTCGGTCATACGGTCACGTTACTCAGTTAATTACGACGAAAACTCAAACGGACGCGAAAATGATCCAAATTACGCGACGAATGGGATTTTTGCATTCCAATCACTAAAATAAAATATTTTAATGATTATAAAAATTTTTGGATGTCCGGATATGCTTAGAACGTAAGATATGCGCATAAATGCAAACTTATGCACTTTTTGACGCTTTTAGTCCCTATTGATCAAATAAGCATAGTTTCGCATACCGAACCCCTCAAAGCCTATTTCTAAGCTATGTAAAGGATATTTAAAGTATGTTTAGCTTATGATCATGTTCCGGAATGTTCGTTGCCATACAAATCGGCATACTTTCACAGTTTGTTGTAATTAGTCACTGCGATTGAATAAACTTGTTTTCGACACACCAAACCCTTCAAAACATATTTCTAAGTTATGTAAAGGTTATTTAAGGTATGTTAAGCCTATTCACTGTTCCGGAGTGTTTGTCGCATTAAACTGATTACGTTTACGCATCAGTTTGCGTATAACTTTCAAGAAAGCGATTTAAAGCTTTGAATCGAACTAGAATCAAAACGTAAAATCGTCAAATACAAATACACAAATATTGACACCAAAACACATCGTCTTATTGATAATTGATATTGTTTTTCATCGTACATCGTTTACAGAGCACAAGTGTCACAGTCTCCCCTACTTTAGGAAATTTCGTCCCGAAATTTTAACTAGAGGAAACTTGTGAAAACAAATGTGGATATTTCGCCTTCATTTGGTCCTCACGTTCCCAAGTAAACTCTGGGCCACGTTTGGACTCCCAGCGAACCTTGACTAATCGTATTCGATTGTTTTTCAATCGCTTGACATCACGGTCCATTATCTCCACAGGTTTCTCGACAAAGTGCACCGTGTCATCAACTTGAATTTCGTCGAGTGGAATATGCAGATTAGTATCGGCTAAACACTTTCGTATATTGAACACGTGGAATGTTGGGTGAATATTCCCAAGTTCAGGAGGTAGCTCTAATCGATAGGCAACCTTTCCGATTCTTTCAACAATCTTAAATGGTCCAACGTATCGTGGTGCAAGTTTTCCCTTCTTTCCAAATCTCACCACTCCCTTCGATGGAGATACCTTGAGTAGGACACGGTCTCCGACTTGAAATTCCAAGGGCTTGCGTCGCATATCCGCATAACTCTTTTGACGACTTCTAGCTGTCAGAAGATTATCGTGAATTTTCTTGATTTTAACTGTCGTTTCCAGAATGAGCTCCGGTCCAGTAAGCTGAGCTTCACCGATCTCATTCCAACAGATAGGTGAACGACATTTTCAACCGTATAAAGCTTCGAACAGTGCCATATTAATGCTAGCATGATAGCTGTTGTTATAAGAGAACTCGATCAACGGTAGATGCGAATCCCAATTACCACCAAAGTCTATCACACATGCTCTAAGCATATCCTCCAATGTTTGTATCGTTCTCTCAGATTGTCCATCTGTTTGGGGATGATAAGCAGTGCTCAGATTTAATTTAGTTCCCATAGCAGATTGCATGGTCTTCCAAAAATGAGATGATAATCGAGAATCGCGGTCAGATATGATATCCAAAGGAACACCATGTCGAGATACAATCTCATCAACATAAATCTTGGCAAGTTTATCAGCAGATAGATCCTCGTGAATCGGTATAAAGTGAGCTGACTTCGTTAAACGATCAATGACTACCCAAATGGCATCATGACCTCTAGGTGTGCGTGGTAACTTTGTGATGAGATCCGTTGCAATGTTCTCCCACTTCCATACCGGTATCTCTGGTTGTACAAGCAAACCAGATGGTCGTTGATGTCACACCCCCAAAATCCACATGCGGAGTACCACCGCTTGGAGGCGTGACTGACCAGGATCCAGCCACCAATTACACCGAACATTAGTAAATAGTGAGAATGATCACCAACCATAATAGTTAGTAATACATCATGGTTTTAAGTTCAAAAGTTTAACTTCAAATAACAGTTTAAGTAAGTCGCGGAAGCATAGGCAAAACAGTTTAAACAAAGTTCATAGTTCAAGTTATTTAGAACCCAACACACGGGTTAGACGACCGCTACACTTCCCCAAGCCACAAGCTCCTGTGTCACTGGGTACCTGCAAAGCATGCAGTAGGGTATCAACATAACGTTGGCGAGTTCACGAGATGTCCAGTGTTAACTTTTCGAAAACGTAGGTAGTTTAGATAAAGCATTTATAATCACGTCATGGGGAGCTACCCCATATGAAAGCTACTAAACTGATGTTAGCGAAACTGTTGACGAGAAGATTTTTGTGCCCCAGGTCAATGTCTATCGTCATTGACCGAGATGCAAGGTCTACTAGTTCACGCCCGATCTCCCCTGGTCACGGTGTGAGGTTGTCAAACCTAATAGCGCTATCAACTAATAACCCGTTCGCCCCTGGCGATTAATCGGTACTGTAAGCAGGGACTTTAAATGATAGAGATTCGTTTAGTTTTGCTAGTTGTGATTTATAAATAATATCCAAACACATTTTTCCCCCGGAAATAGTAATTTAGAAGTTGCCCTTTTAGTTTGTTCGTGTCCCTCCCTGGGACGCATGCTTTTAGTGTGTGAACTCACCTTGGGTTGCTCGGTAGTTTAGTTTACTTGGTTATGGATGCTGGTCACCACGTCCTAATATGGTTATCGGTATAGGTCAGGCTCGGATACAAGAAATCAGTATATCCTACACGTATCTAACACATAGTATGCATATAGTTTTGAGTTATTGGGCATGCTCTAATAATGGCAAAGTCAAACAGTAACAATTAACACGTAGTCCAGTCAAACAGTAATCATGCATGAACAGTCCATACACTTTGGCCCAATAACGGAGATCAGTAGCCCACTCGAGACAAGGTGGTCTCGAGTCGAGACCGAGAGGTCTCGAGTCGCAACGAAGTGGTCTCGGGTTGTAGCGGAGTGGTCTCGAGTCATGCAAGTACGAGTCGCAACCTCAGATGTCTCGGGTCCAGTCTCGAGTCGAGATCTTGAGATCTCGAGTCGAGACCTTGATGGTTTCGAGTTCCTGAAATCTGTCTCGAGTTGTTTAGTCAGGGTCTCGAGTCGCAATCACTGCGGTCTCGAGTGATCACTAGATGGTCTCGAGTCGAGATCAGAGGTCTCGACTCGCACACCTGCTGTTTCTAGAATCCTGCCAAGAATTGTACTAGCCAATAGAATTCCGAGTTCATGATTTGGTGTACTATCCAATGGGGGTTTACAAACATGTTTTGTTGTCTAAAACCTTAATCAATTGGATCAAACATAGCAAATTTCAAATATTCATATCACATTCAACGAGTTCTTCATCTAGGGTTTTCATCACTTTGCAAACATGATTGTTTAACTCTTGAATCTAGCATGCGTTTAACTCAAAACAGGAATATGTATTCATACAATCTATATATCGGCCAAACTTGTTAGCAAACCCCCCCCCCCCCTTGAAAAATACCCTAATGCTCTCTCTCTAGCTTGGCGATTTGTTCTTCATAAATCCTCAGATCTTTTTCGTGATTTCTTGTATAACAGTCTGTGATTAAGGATTGATTTATTAATCTCTATAACGAACTCGTTAGCAAGCTTGATCGATTTTAATCTAGGGTTTTTTTAGTTTCTTCTTGTTCATTCGCCTCCTTGTTTTGTGTTTTCCTTTCGTCTTATATAGTTTATTTGGATTGTCGATCCTACTCTTTAGGTTTCTGATTATCCAGGTCTACTATATAATTCGAATGATGCATGGAATAGGGTTTTGCTAGAATTAGGGTTTTTTCTATTTTCTTACGGTTTGCTTTCTGGTTGAGGATCTGGTTTCGGCTGGTGTTTTCGGTGCATGGTTTCCTTGTTTGCTGGTGTTTGGAGAGAGGTGATTTTTTCATTATGGATGATCGTTCTAAACCTGATAATTCTGTTCTAGGAGATCGTGGTAAGCCGCCATTACCGTATAAAGGGCTTGCCAGTCGTATTGTCAACACTGATGGTAATCCGGTTCTACCAAGAAGAGGATCGATACAAGTACCTCAGCAGGAGTCGAAAAAGTTTAATGTCATAGACGAATTAACCAAGATCACATCTCCGGTCTCTTTATCGGAATGTGAGGTTGTGGAGACGGTTTTGGCAGGAGATAACAAAACACAAGGAACTCATCAGGTTAATGAAAATATACCTAAGCCTATGCCATATGCTGATTCGGTAAGTGCTCAGAATGCAAAGAAAATTAATTTTCGTTCATTGGCTAGTTCCGTAGTGCAAGAGGGGTGTGATATTGTGTTGCCGAGGGAGTCTGTCCGTACGGTGCAAGATAAGCTGGCTAACACCCTTTATGGGTACTTTTTAGGAGATCGTGTGGCCTTCCCAGTGGTTGATTATTTTGTGCGTGTGAACTGGAAAAAATATGGATTACAGAAAACTATGATGAATGCGAACGGCTTTTTCTTCTTCAAATTTAAAGATGAAACTGGTATGTCGAATGTTCTTAAGGATGGGCCATGGATAGTTCGGTCGCAACCTTTGTTTCTTAATAATTGGACCCCTACTACTAAACTTGAAAAGAAAGAGGTTAAGAAGGTACAATTATGGGTTAAAATTCATGAAGTGCCTATTGCGGCATACACGGAAGATGGTCTTAGCCTAATTGCAACAACTATTGGAGAACCAAAGATGCTGGATCAGTTTACTACGTCTATGTGTGTGGACTCATGGGGTAGGAGTAGCTATGCTAGAGCCCTAATTGAAATATCGGCTGACAAAGACTTTCGGGAGGAGATTACTATGGCCATTCCTGAATCTGAAGGGGAGGGTTTTATTAAGGAAACGATGTATGTGGAGTATGAATGGAGCCCACATCGGTGTGCGACTTGTTGTGTGTTTGGTCACAATATTGATGATTGTCCGAAACAACCGATGAAACCAATCAAGTCTTTGCATGAAGAGCAAAATCGGAATGCTCCTAAAAAACGACCAACAAAAAAGATGCAGGTGGTGGATCAGGATGGGTACACAGAAGTCTATGGTAAGAAAGCTGCTAAAAAAGTTGGAATTCCTGTCAATACGTAAAAATCCAGATTTGAATATCGTCCTGTCGGACCGAAACCAAAGGGAGATAGTAACAAGGCTTCTAGTTCGAACAGTAATAGATCGAATAACCCATTTGATATTCTTAATGAAGTGGACGATGACTCGGGTGCCAGAATCAAGAATTCGGGTATAGGCAATGAGGATACTGATGACGATGTAGAAGAAGTGTACAATGAAACGGATAGTTTTTTGACGGAAGGTACTCTTAGTATCAAAAGCAAAGGGGCAAGCACTCCTCCTCCGATAGTTAACAATGGTTAGTATCGCATCATGGAATATTAGGGGGTTGAACCGCCCTCTCAAATAGAAGGAGGTTCGTCAGGCAGTCAGAGAGTTTAATTTGAGTTTGTGTGTGATTTTGGAGTCTCATGTGGATGTTGGTAAGTTGGGTAAAGTTTGTAACTCCATGTTTCGCTCGTGGGATTGGAGTTCTAATGGAGGGTGCTGTAACAAAGGAACGAGAATTATTATCGGATGGAACCCGGCTATTTTTGATGTGATGATTTTGTCGCAGTCTCCTCAGGTTATGCATATTCAGCTAGTTTTTAAAATTGATAAAAGAATGGTGTTTTGCTCTTTCGTTTATGCTGATAATTATTATGTCTCTCGTAAAGATCTATGGCATAATTTGTCCTTGCACAAAGTTCTGGTTGGGAATAAACCTTGGTGTATCATGGGTGATTTTAACACGGCTTTGAACATTGAAGATAATTCTATGGGTTCGTCGTCGGTCTCTATTGGCATGAGAGATTTTCAAGAGTGCGTGGATGATATTGAGGTTGTTGATATTAATCGTATGGGGATCCACTATACTTGGAGTCAAAAGCCGAAAAATGGGATAGGCCTTATGAAGAAAATAGATCGAATCATGGGAAACACGGCATTTGTTGCTGAATACCCGAACTCTATTGCTTTTTTCAAGCCTTACAGACTTTCCGACCATTGTCCGTGTATCCTATCTTTTCCGGAAGCTGGTAGAATGAATCCGAGATCGTTCAAGTTTCCTAACTTTTTGGTTTACAAACCAGAATTTTTGGGTATTGTTAAAAACATTTGGGATTCTAGTGTGAGCGGAGTTCATCAGTTCCGATTGGTGAAGAAACTTCGGTTGCTTAAGCATCCGATTCGCTCGTTGTTGTTCAAACAAGGCAATCTTCACAAGAAAGTGGAAGGATTTCGATTGAAACTGGACGATATTCAGCAACGTATTGACCTAGACCCGAGTAATGTCGAGCTCCGTGTGGCTGAAAAGGAGGCTAGCCGTGATCTTCTAGAAGCTTCGCTGGACGAGGAGCGTTTTCTGAAACAGAAGTCAAAGGTTGATTGGCTAAGGGCGGGGGATTCAAACTCTGCTTTTTTCCATTCTTCTCTTAAAATCAGAAATCATTGCAGCCGAATAGATGTCATTAAAGGTTCGGATGGAATTCTTTATGAAGGTGATGCGGTTTATCAAGCTTTTGTTAATCATTATCAGAATTTTTTCGGTAAGAAAGGGGATATTTCTCTCTCTCCGGCTCCAGATTTATTCTCTAAAGTCATTGATCCACAAAAAGCTTCTAATATGATTCGACATGTAACTGTGGAGGAGGTAAAAAAAGCTATGTTTTCTATTGGCATTGACAAAGCTCCTGGTCCGGATGGCTATACAGCCGCTTTCTTTAAGAGTGCTTGGCCTGTTATAGGTAATGATGTTACTTGTGCCATATTGGATTTTTTTGAAACAGGTAATCTTCTTCAGGAATTGAATCACACTACTATTGTTCTTATTCCGAAGGTGACTACTCCTGCGACTGTTATTGATTATCGGCCAATTGCTTGTTGTAACGTTCTATACAAGTGTATAAGCAAGATTGTTGCTGATAGAATTAAAGGTGTGCTAAATGATATTGTTAGCATTAATCAATCGGCGTTTGTTCCAGGAAGGAGAATATCTGATAATATTATGCTTACGCAAGAATTGATGCATAATTACCATAGAAGTATGGGTCCTCCTAGGTGTGCTTTTAAAGTTGATATCCAGAAAGCTTATGACACTGTTGATTGGAGATTCCTCAAGAGTGTTTTACTTGGTTTTGGTTTTCACGGCAAGATGGTTGATTGGATCATGGTTTTGGTCTCTACGGCTTCGTTTTCGATCTGTGTCAATGGTTCTCTGCATGGTTACTTTAAAGGTGGCCGCGGTTTAAGACAAGGGGACCCGATCTCTCCTTATCTTTTCACTCTAGTCATGGAAGTCTTAACGGCTATTCTTCAGCATGCGGTTCGTATTGATTCATCCTTTAAGTTTCATAACAAATGTGAGAAACAGCAAATTATCAATCTTTGTTTTGCGGATGACTTGTTCATTTTTGCTAGAGGAGAAGTAAACTCGGCGAGATGTATTTTGACATCTCTCTCTAAGTTTACAAAGATGTCGGGGTTAGTTCCTAGTAATCAGAAAAGCACGATCTTCTTTTGCAATGTTAAAAGTCATGTCAAAGATGCTATTCTGGATATTATGCCATTTGTGGAAGGAAAATTGCCAGTCAGATATTTGGGTGTGCCTCTAATTTCTTCTAGACTTGGGTATAACGATTGTCGTGTTCTTATCGAAAGATTAGAGAAACGAATCACGAATTGGAGGAACAAGTTGCTCTCGTTTGCTGGTAGACTGCAACTCATTATTTTTGTCCTCTCTTCCATGCATATTTATTGGTCGTCTGTGTTTAGCCTTCCGGCTCGGATAATTCAGGAGCTAGAAGCTAGAATGCGAAACTTCCTTTGGTCGCAAGAGAGTTCGTTTAATAAAGGTAAATCTAAAGTTTCTTGGAAAACTGTTTGTACTCCAAAATATGAAGGGGGATTGGGCATTAGACTAATTGGGGATATGAATAAGGCTCTTATGTCTTCTCACATTTGGAGTATCGTTTCTAAGCGTGATTCGTTGTGGGTTGAGTGGGTTCATAGCTATCATTTAAAAGGTAAGAGTTTTTGGGTTCGCAAAACTCCTACTAATTGCTGTTGGTCTTGGAGAAAATTGATCCAGTTGCGCCATATGATCCGAAAACATATCTGGTCGGATGTTGGTAATGGTGCAAAGACTTCGGCCTGGTTTGATTATTGGTGTGATATGGGTCCGTTAAGCGACTTTCTAACTCCGAGAACCATTACCGATGCGGGTTTTCAGCTAGATGATTCAGTGGCTAATGTCTATTCTAGTGGTTCTTGGAGATGGCCGATGGCTTGGAGAGATTTGTTTCCCGTGCTCATTCATCTAGATCAGAAACAGTTAAATCCAACAAAACAAGACACACTATTATGGAAGGATGGTAATGAGTTAAACGACTTCTCTTCATCGAATGTTTGGCATTCGGTTCGATACAAGGAGCCGGAAGTTAACTGGTGCAATATGGTTTGGTTCTCCCAGTGTATCCCTCGGCATGCTTTTATGATGTGGTTGGTCATGAAAGGTAAACTTTTAACTCAAGACAAAATTCTGAAGTGGGATATTGCAAGGCGGAAAAATATGAATATGATGTGTTGTCTTTTGTGCTATGAGGACTTTGATTCTCATCCTCACCTATTCTTTGAATGTAAGTTTTCGTCTCAAGTTTGGCATATAGTGAGGCAAAAGGTGGGTATGTCTTCGGTTAACCCGAAATGGAGAGAAATTGTAGATTGGTTACTTGCTCGTGCTCGGTCAAAATCGGTGGTGGTTTATGTTGCTAAGCTTCTAGTGGCAGCTACTTCTTATTTTATATGGCAAGAGAGAAATAACCGGTTATTCAAAAATCAGCTGAGACCTCCGGAAATGGTTAGTGAAGTTATTTTAAAGACAGTAAGATACAAGCTTATGGGAGCAAAGTTAAAGAATACTGCAAATGTTCGGAAGCTGCTTGAAGATTGGGAAATTGGTGGGGAACTCGGTCATGATGATGGAGGCTGAGTAGGGTGTTTTTCCGTGATTTTGGTTTTTCTAGATGTTTAGTCTAGTAGTCTTTATGTTAGTTTTTTCTGGTTTTTTTGGTTTGTTGTTTGGTATACTTTCTTGGGGCCTGTCCCATGATTGAACTAGTGTAGGCTCTCTGCACTACTTGTTTTGTTTTGGTTGTGAATATATAGAATCACCGGGGTAACCCTTTACCCAAAAAAAAATACAATCTATATATCATGACTACCTTGCATATTATTATTAAAACAACATTTGTCCTATAACTTCTAACATAAATCGGATGATCATAAGCATCACATACATTCATTATTCAAATATCTTAGCAACTCATTATCATACAAGAGTTCTCATATTTAATCATTCAAAGCAAGTAGCACCATTGTTCACATAAGCACCTAGTGAGCATCTAATAACACTAACCGTTTGATATAAACTCATGACTTATCATTCATTTTAACCAATAACTACAAGATACTAACCAGCTAGATGAAAGGGTATGAAGGATTGATGAACTAAATTCCGAGTGATGGTCTCGAGCTAATCCGAGAGTCCTTTGGTTGCCGCCGATTTGATCCGAGAGAGAAGTAGAGGAGAGGTTGTGTTTAAGGTTTTAAGGGTTTTCTAGAGAGAGGGAGAGTGAGGATGAAATGAGAGAGAGTGTAAAGGAGAGTGTGTGAGGGTTTTGGGTTTATATAGAAGGTGATGCACCTTAAGTGGGTTTTCGAGTGGGCCAAGGGAGTGCACGGCCCAACTGATTTGGTTTACTCGAGACCGGGTGGTCTCGAGTCGGGTCCATGGTGGTCTCGGTTCACTTATGTTCATATATGTATATACTACATCTACATACTCAGTGCAAGGATCACATAGAACATGAAGATAAAACACAACTTCCATTTAATAACATATATACACACAATGTAATTACAAGGTATTTGCTCGGGAAAACCTAGAGTGTCACAGTTGATGTTCAGCCTTGACTTTGAGACAAGTTAGGCATTTCGATACATACAAAGCAATATCCTTCTTCATACCAGGCCACCAGTACTGAATATGAAGATCCTTGTACATTTTATCAGCACCAGGATGGATTGAATAACGAGACTTATGAGATTCGTCCATCACTAAAGTGCGAAGATCGTTTTGTTTCAGAATCCACAAACGATTCTTGAAATAGAGTAACCCATCGTCTTTCATTTCGAGTTTAAGCTCTAGGTGACGTGGTAATTCCTTACCCATCAAATCTTGTGAAACATAAGTATGTTGAGCTTGAGAGATGCGAGATTGGATATCGGATAGAGTTCGAACACAATGTAACTTGACTCGTTCCTTTCGGCTTAGCGCATCGGCTACGACATTCGCCTTACCAGGATGGTAGCGAATCTCGCAATCGTAATCGTTCAATAGCTCAACCCAGCGTCGTTGTCTCATGTTCAGCTCCTTCTGATTGAAAATGTGTTGGAGACTTTTGTGGTCTGTGAAAACCACACATTTCGTGCCATAAAGACAGTGTCTCCAGATTTTGAGTGCAAAAACCACAGCACCTAACTCAAGATCATGAGTTGTATAGTTCTTCTCGTGAACTTTCAATTGTCTTGACGCATAAGCTATAACTTTGCCTTGTTGCATTAGAACACAACCAAGGCCTAGGTTCGACACGTCAAAATAGACAACAAAATCATCGTTTCCTTCGGGTAAAGATAAAACAGGAGCATCACAGAGTTTTCGTTTGTTATTCTTATTACTATAGTTTTACACATGACAAAACTTGCTATGGTTTCTATGCACTGAATTCCATAATTATGTATGCATCCATAATTATGTAATTCTTGAATAGTCCGCGCAGTTTATTTTAAAATGTGTAGGGGAAAGAATTAAACGAAAAATCTCGTGATGATTTGACTAGTCCACCACAGGGTCTCTTTATCTTTGGTATAGTACTTTTTTTTAAATCCAAGGGTATTAACTATTGCATTTCTTCCATTAAGGATTTAAGATAGCACTTCTGGATATCCTTTTAAAATTCATCATATGAAGATATGGAGGATTTTACAAGGATTTGGATAGCGAGCATTCGGATCACTAAAAAACACATGAACACATAATCACACAATTGTCAACTTGGTCATTAGCTTGTTATCAACTTGTTATCTGTTTGTTATCAATTCGTTGTTATCTTGTTGTCGATTTGTACATGTGCATCAGGGTCCCTCTTTAAGAACATTCAACATCCCGTCTTTGTTAATTCTCTCTCAAGCATGGCGATTTCGTTTCTTCCTGCAACCTTTGATTTGTCTTCATGATCTTTGTATAACAGTCTGATCATTGGAGTATTGATCTATCAATACTTACAATTCGAACTAGTTAGCAAAGGGATTGAGTTAAATTTAGGGTTTCTTCTTTGTGTTTTCCCAATCGCCGTCCTAGTTCCTTGTGTTGATCTGATTGTATAGTGGTGTGGGTTTGTTTATCTTAACATACTGATTCCTCTATATGATTTCGAAAGATACATGGGGTAGGGTTTTGCATGTTTAGGGTTTTTTCTGTTTTCGTGCGTTCGTGGTTTTCTGGTCCTGCTGGTTTATTTTCGTGCATGGTTAGCTGAGTTTTCTTGTTCATAGAGAGTAGTCTTTTTAAGCATGGATGATCGTTTTAAGTCTGGGAATCTCCAGCTTGACGGCCGTCAAAACCAAAGTTTGTCATTCAAGAGTATTGCTGAGAGAGTAGTGGATATTGATGATAAAACTTTTGCGCCACGTAGAGGTACGGTTCTGAATCATAATGCTGAGGGTGGTCGTATTAATGTTATAGATGAATTGCTGAAAGTGACAGTTCCAGTTAATCTGGAAAGTGTGCAGCCGGAGATTAAGGGATCGGAGAATGTTCATTCAGGGGATGGTGTGATAACATGTAACCATGTTAATGCTGAAAAATCCAAACCCTTGTCCTATGCTGAATCAGTTATGAATAATAATGCCATGAAGATTAATTTTCGGTGCCTTGCGAGTACTGAGAAACGAGATGGTTGTGATGTGGTTCTACCCCGTGAATCAGTCAAAGTTGTTCAGGATAAGCTTGCTAATACACTCTACGGGTACTTTTTGGGTGATCGTGTGGCATACCCGGTAGTAGAATATTTTGTTAGGAACAATTGGAAGAAATTCGGTTTGCAGAAATCCATGATGAATGCAAATGGACTTTTCTTTTTCAAGTTTTCGGATAAATCTGGTATGATGAATGCGCTTAAAGAAGGTCCATGGGTCATTCGCTCACAGCCTCTATTCTTAAATATATGGTCGGCTTCTACAAAACTTGAAAAGAAGGAAGTAAAAAAGTTGCAACTTTGGGTTAAGATACATGATGTCCCAATTGCTGCCTACACGGAAGATGGATTGAGTCTCATTGCCACGGCGATTGGGGAACCAAAAATGTTGGATTCGTATACAACGCCTATGTGTATGGACGCTTGGGGGAGGAGTAGTTATTGTGACAACTCGTATTTCGAACCTATCCTTGTACCTTGATGTAACATAAACGTTTTGTGATTTTGTGAATTGAATGATTAAATGGAATGCTATGACATTGAATGTGATGTTAAATGTGAATTGTTGTGTTTGATTATATGTATGTATTACCACACGATGGAAACCGATCGCACAATAGACATCCGAACGCACAAGCCAATGGGCTTTGGCTCATGCAACTCTCGGCCCACTTCTCCTTGAACTCGGAACATATAGGCGGCCCATGATGGGTTCGGCCTACTCCTCATACGCATAGCCTATTGAGTTGGTAAACACCTTTCATTATTTGGCAATCACACAACACCACTCAAACCCTAGCTCTCTCTTTCTCTCCTCTCAAACTTGACGGCAACTCACTCTCTTTCAAATCGAAGATCATAAGTGTTCAGATCATTCTCTTGCTCGGATCATTCATCATTCTCTTGTTCGGATCATTCTCGTTATCCTTTCTTAACCGGTTAGTGTTTCATTGTTAGTTGATGTTATATTATGCGATTACACATGTCTCATGATGATTTGTAAATGATTTACGATTGAAGATAATGCAAACTGTAAGTATTGATGTCTTTAAAAACGGTTCACATGTGTAAGATGTAATCGAGATGGGTGTTAGTAATCGGAGGTGTGTGATGATGTTAATCAACTATCATGTCATGTTTCGGATTAGGATTGCATAATCCGAATTGTTTTAGAATCTCTACAATTTACTTATGTTATGGCATGATGACATGTGATTGTGTGTTGATGTGATTATTAGAATGATTGTGCTGTTCGAATAGTGTGTATGCATGATGATGAGCATGTGACTTTAATTGATTGCAAATATGTTCGATCAGTGTGTTAGTTGATATAAAGCTCCAATAGATTTGTGGTTATTGATTTGATGGAAGTGGATAATCTTGAATAAGAAAATGGTGGCCATGTGCATTTGGAGTCTTGTTATAATCAAATCATGTGCACACCCTAATGGTGGTCAGACTAGTCTAGAATATTAATGTTGTGTGAATTGTATGATGTGATGATGTCATCGAAACAAGTGGGGATTTCATGTTAACAGGCTGTTCGAGAATTGGATCCATGTGTGAATGAATATATTTAAGTCAATGATCATAAACAATTGAAATAATATGAATACTCTACTAGTAAATAAATAATAAACCATGTTCGAATTGTATAAAATATGAACACTAACTGATTATGAATGAATGGATTTTGTCAACGATGGATTCGGTCAATATATGTGAAATTGGAAACTGTTGAAATTCTTGTAACTGATTGGCGAGATTATTGGTATTATTGGAGAAAGGGATTTGCATGATTTTTAGAAAGTTTGTTAAACTAGTCGCACAAGATTGTCCAGTCGTACAAGCTTGGCTGGATCGCACAAGCTATTGGGCTTATTCACATGTTGGGCCGGGTTATTTAGTGGGTTATGTTAGTGAGTCGCACAAGATACATTGTAATCGTACGTGATGTATTGGATCGCACAAGTTGTTTATCTGTTTATTAATTTGATCCGTGTGTATAGGTGTGTTGGGCATTTCGGTTAATGGGCCAGGTACTATTGGGCTTCAATGGGTGATCGCACAAGGTTGCTGAACTTGTGCGAGCCCAATCTTTTAGATCGTACAAGTTGAATACGATATGACTGTTAAACGTGATGATGTGTGTTTGCCATGATCCGTGTGTGTTCTTACATGCTATCTTACGTGATACCTATGTGCACTACTTGAAATCAAAACCTGACTTGTATGGTAACCATGTTAGGACGTGGTTGACCACTAGCTGCTAGACTTGACCTTTCTGTGTATCTGCCGAGCAAACCAAGGTGAGTTCACACTTCGTTACAAAGCATGGGATTCCCAGGGGTTGGGAATGGGTTAAGGAATAGGGATTCCTCGTCCTGTTGAGACGTAATCAGGAACATAGATTCCTCGTCCAGTATGAGACGGATTTAACTATACTAGACTAGAACTCTATCAACGAAGTCCCTCCTTTTATATCGACTTAATCGCCGAGGCCAATGGCGAACGGGTCATTAGTTAAATAGCGCTATTAGGTTTAACAAACCTCACACCGTGCCGCAGAGGACGGGCGTGGACTAATGGACTATGGCACGTCAGTGATGATAGACACAGACGTTAGGGCACTTAAACATGACGAACGTTAGTAGTCGATATGGTAACGAGTCTGGTGAATTAAACATGGGGTAGCCCCCACGGCCATAGAGCCGGGCTGGAATAGCCAACGTAAGAACGGGTAACTAAAAAACGTTTTTCGAACTATGGGGTAACCCCCACGGCTGGATAGCTGGTAAAGAACAAACTGGGTTTTCGGAATAACTATAAACTGGACAACCAACGTGAACTCACTCAACTAGTTGTTGACTCGTTACTACATGCTTTGCAGGTCTATAGGTACTTAGCTGGAGCTTGCACAAGGAAGAGTCGTTGTGGGACATGGACAGCTGTGTGCCATGTTAAACATTTGGATAATTAAACTTTGGATTTGGTTTTGAACATTATGCTTCCGCTCATAACTTAACTATGTTGGTTTTGGACATTAATCGTGTTGGTTGGACTTTTACATTAAATATTTACTTGTTTAATATGATTAGTGGTTTGATCCTGGTCAGTCACGCCTCCAAGCGGTGATACTCCGCATGTGGATTTTGGGGGTGTGACAGATTGGTATCAGAGCCATTGGTTATAGAGAACTTGGTTTTAATAAGGGAAAACGTTTTTGTTAAAACCAGACTATAACCTGTACAGTGCTCTACGATCCACAACGACGCTTCACTCCACGTGCAAGGCTCGACATTCTAGGTGATATGGTTTATGTTTTATTTCCTACTTGCTAAATTACATAGAACGATGCTCATGGTATGCTTAGATAAACGTAGAAACTATAGTTTGAAAACACACGTGTGCTTGCTTCCTTCTGTCACTCCACACTTACACACATTCGCGACACTTTTCCTATTTGTGATTCCTTCGATGTGAAGATCATGAGGGAACGTGAGAACCTAACTTAAGCCAGTTGACGGCTCATATCAACGAACAAGTTACGGCAGCACTCGCAGCCGCTCCGACAGGAGGTATAACCTGTTATTCCGAACCTATCCTAGGATGTTAGATCCTACTCTCATGACCCAACTCTCGCGCTTAACCCTGTCTCTTCTTCCTCGCGCAACAAGGTCAGAACGCTCAGCCGCCTGTATGCACATTTAAGACATTCATGGACTGTCATCCTAGTACTTTCGGTGGCACTAAAGGAGCTGTTGGACTCCTCCATTGGTTTGAAAAGCTCGAGTTTGTCTTAGAGACGTGTGAATGCCCTGAGGCTCATAAGGTGAATTACGCCACTGGTACTCTCGAAGGCACTACGCTAACTTGGCGGAACGCGCAAGTTCAGATGCTGGGGCTGGCGGCTGCTAATGCCACCCCATGGAATGATTCTTAAGGAACTGATCCAAACGTGAATGCCGTAGTCGAGACGACATCCGCAAGCTGGAAGTGGAGTTCTTAAACCTGAAGATGACAAGGTCAGAGATAGAAGCGTACACGAAACGATCCAACGAATTGACAGTGTTATGTCCAACAATGGTGGATCCTCTCATCAAGCGCATTGAGCTGTACCTCAAAGGCTTAGTACCAGAGATTCAAAGTCATGTGACTTCTGCTAACCTTGCCACCATCCAGGATATTACTCGTCTTGCTCAACGTCTCTTAGATCAGGCGGTAGGACAGATTAAACTGCCGAAACGTATTAATGCTGCTACAACTACTTCGGATGCTCCCAGTGACAATAAACGCAAGTGGGATGGAAATTTAAGCAAGGGTTTCACTTCGGTTCAACCTTAGTCGAGTACAGGAGCCCCAGTCAGCAGTCTTTTGGTAATCGAAGTTAGGGTGGATACGAGGGAAACCACCCTAAGTGCAATCGATGTAATTTGCACCACAGCGGGCAGTGCAACAAGGATCGTCGTTAGAGATGCAACAAGCTTGGTCATGGAGCCAAAGATTGTAGAAGCTCACGTCCTGCAAACCAGAACCGATAACAGCAGCCACAAGCTCCACAAAATCAGCAGCAACAGCAGGATAACAAGGGATGTTATCAGTGTGGTACTGGAGATCATTTCATGAGACACTGCCCACAGTTGAACCAGAACCAGAATCAGAACCAAAACCAAGGAAACGGGAACAATAATGGAGGCAACAGCGGGGGTAACAACGACGGCAATGGTGCCAGGGGTCGAGTGTTCGTGATTGGTCAGGGTGATGCTAGGAATGACCCCAACGTGGTGATGGTTTCGACATCGTTATTGGTATGGATTGGTTACCTCAACACCAAGCAGAGATTCTTTGCAACGAAAAGATTGTCCGTATTCCTCGCTCAGGTGATGAACCCCTTATGATTCGTGGCGACAAGAGTGGTGCGGTTGTGAGCATCATCTCCTTCCTTAAGGACCAAAAGTGTTTGCGTAAGGGCCATACTGCTATTCTGGCACTCGTTACTGACACCTCGAAGAAAGAGAAGAAGATAGAAGACTTCCCTATTGTACGCGATTACCCTGAGGTATTTCCTGAGGAACTACCTGGCCTCCCGCCTCTTCGCCAGGTCGAGTTTCAAATTGAGCTAGCTCCTGGAGCAGCGCCCATAGCTCGTGCACCATATCGTTTAGCTCCATCAGAGTTGAAAGAGCTATCTACGCAACAACAAGAACTCCTAGATAAGGGTTTTATTCGTCCTAGCTCTTCGCCCTGGGGAGCTCCAGTATTATTTGTGAAGAAGAAAGACGGTACGTTCAGAATGTGCATCGACTACCGTGAACTGAACAAGGTGTCTGTGAAGAATCGCTACCCTCCTTCCACGTATTGACGACTTGTTCGACCAGCTGCAAGGGTCGAGCTACTATTCAAAGAATGATTTGAGATCAGGATATCACCAGCTAAGAGTCCGAGAGGAGGACGTCTCCAAAACAGCCTTCAGAACTCGATATGGCCACTATGAGTTTTTAGTGATGCCTTTTGGGCTGACAAACGCACCAGCGGTCTTCATGGACTTGATGAATCGAGTGTGCAAGCCGTACCTAGACAAGTTCGTTATTGTATTCATAGACGACATCCTGATCTATTCGAAGAGTCTGGAGGAACACGAGCAACACTTACGACTTATTTTGGAACTCCTTCGAAAGGAACAGTTGTACGCCAAGTTTTCAAAATGTGACTTCTGGCTTCGTGAAGTCCATTTCTTAGGCCATGTAGTGAACAAGGATGGGATTCACCTTGATCCATCCAAGGTATGGTCGATCAAGAGCTGGCCTGCACCTCGTACGCCAACGGAAATTCGCCAATTCTTGGGATTGGCAGGTTATTACAGGAGATTTATCAAGGATTTTTCTAAGATTGCTCAGCCTCTTACTTCACTAACGCAGAAGGGCGTTGTTTATCGTTGGGGAAACGCACAGGAGTTAGCGTTTCAGCACTTAAAGGATAGACTTTGCAGTGCACCTATCCTTTCATTGCCAGAGGGCACAGACGACTTCGTGGTTTACTATGACGCATCCATTCAGGGTCTTGGTTGCGTATTGATGCAGCGGGATAAAGTTATAGCCTACGCCTCATGCCAACACAAAGTTCATGAAAAGAACTACACTACTCACGATCTAGAGCTGGGAGCGGTTGTTTTTGCACTTAAGATATGGAGACACTACCTATATGGTACCAAATGCGCTATCTACACTGATCACAGGAGCCTCGAGCATATCTTTAAACAGAAGGAACTCAATATGAGATAACGACGATGGGTCGAACTGTTGAATGACTACGAATGCTCGATCAGGTACTACCCAGGCAAAGCCAATGTTGTGGCTGACGCACTCAATCGAAAGGACACTGCGCCCTAGCACGTGCGAGCTTTACAACTCATTATACAGTCTAGTCTTCCTTCCCAAATACGAAATGCTCAGGTAGAAGCATTGAAACCAGAAAACGTCAGAGCTAAAGCCCTACGCGGCTCAAGGTAACGCTTAGAACAAAAGGAAGACGGTGCTTACTACGTAACAGGACGCATTTGGGTCCCACTTTATGGCAACCTACGAGAGCTTGTGATGGATGAGGCACACAAGTCTCGCTACTCAGTACATCCTGGTTCGGATAAAATGTACCACGATATCAAAACGACATATTGGTGGCCTAGCATGAAGGCCCACATAGCAACGTACGTTAGCAAATGCTTGACTTGTGCGAGAGTCAAGGCGGAATACCAGAAACCTTCAGGCCCACTTCAACAACCAGAGATACCACAATGGAAATGGGAGCAAATTTCCATGGATTTTGTTACTGGCCTGCCTAGATCTCAACGTGGTAACGATACTATTTGGGTGATCGTGGATCGACTCACAAAGTCTGCTCACTTCTTGGCTATCAAGGAAACGGATAAGTTCTCCACACTAGCAGACGTTTATCTTAAGGAAGTTGTCTCGAGGCACGGAGTGCCCACCCCTATTATCTCGGATCGAGATGCACGTTTTACATCAGAACTGTGGCAAGCAAGGCACAAGTCCTTTGGCTCACGATTGGATATGAGCACAACTTATCAACCGCAAACGGATGGGCAGTCTGAACGCACCATCCAGACCCTCGAAGACATGCTTAGGGCATGTGTAATTGACTTTGGCAACGGCTGGGAAAAGCATCTGCCACTTGTGGAATTTTCGTACAACAATAGCTACCACACCAGCATTAAAGCTGCTCCGTTTGAGGCATTGTACGGGCGTAAATGCCGGTCACCTCTTTGTTGGGTAGAGGTGGGGGATAGTCAGATTACTGGTCCAGAACATGTGGTGGACACAACAGAGAAAATTGCTCAGATACGACAACGAATGGCGGCAGCTCGTGACCGTCAGAAAGTCTACGCCGATAAGGGCAGAAAACCACTAGAGCTCCAGGTTGGGGAGCGGGTACTACTCAAAGTTTCACCCTGGAAGGGTGTGGTTCGTTTTGGTAAACGGGGCAAACTTAACCCACGATACGCTGGACCCTTCGAAGTCATTGAGAAGATAGGCAAGGTGACCTACAGATTGAACTTACCAGCGGAACTCAGTGCAGTTCACGATGTTTTCCACGTGTCGAATCTGAAGAAATGTCTGTCAGATGAGACCCACGTAGTTCCTTTGAAGGAGCTCACGATCGACGAGCAATTACGATTCGTCGAGGAACCTGTTGAAATCACGGACCGGGATGTTAAGGTCCTCAAGCGTGCTAGAATACCTCTCGTTCGAGTTCGTTGGAACTCACGTCGCGGCCCAGAGTTCACCTGGGAACGCGAAGATCAGATGAAACAAAAGTATCCCCAACTGTTCGCAACCGGTACAACTACTACTGAGGCTGAAGCTACGGAATTTCGGGACGAAATTCCAGATCAACGGGGGGAGGATGTGACACCCCAGGAAAACCATACAACTTAACTAGCTTTCTCAGTGAGTACGTGCTAAATTTCGGGATGAAATTTCTTTCAACTTGGGGATAATGTGACAACTCGTATTTCAAACCTATCCTTGTACCTTGATGTAACGTAAACGTTTTGTGATTTTGTGAATTGAATGATTAAATGGAATGCTATGACATTGAATGTGATGTTAAATGTGAATTGTTGTGTTTGATTATATGTATGTATTACCACACGATGGAAACCGATCGCACAATAGACATCCGAACGCACAAGCCAATGGGCTTTGGCTCATGCAACTCTCGGCCCACTTCTCCTTGAACTCGGAACATATAGGCGGCCCATGATGGGTTCGGCCTACTCCTCATATGCATAGCCTATTGAGTTGGTAAACACCTTTCATTATTTGGCAATCACACAACACCACTCAAACCCTAGCTCTCTCTTTCTCTCCTCTCAAACTTGACGGCAACTCACTCTCTTTCAAATCGAAGATCATAAGTGTTCGGATCATTCTCTTGCTCGGATCATTCATCATTCTCTTGTTCGGATCATTCTCGTTATCCTTTCTTAACCGGTTAGTGTTTCATTGTTAGTTGATGTTATATTATGCGATTACACATGTCTCATGATGATTTGTAAATGATTTACAATTGAAGATAATGCAAACTGTAAGTATTGATGTCTTTAAAAACGGTTCACATGTGTAAGATGTAATCGAGATGGGTGTTAGTAATCGGAGGTGTGTGATGATGTTAATCAACTATCATGTCATGTTTCGGATTAGGATTGCATAATCCGAATTGTTTTAGAATCTCTACAATTTACTTATGTTATGGCATGATGACATGTGATTGTGTGTTGATGTGATTATTAGAATGATTGTGCTGTTCGAATAGTGTGTATGCATGATGATGAGCATGTGACTTTAATTGATTGCAAATATGTTCGATCAGTGTGTTAGTTGATATAAAGCTCCAATAGATTTGTGGTTATTGATTTGATGGAAGTGGATAATCTTGAATAAGAAAATGGTGGCCATGTGCATTTGGAGTCTTGTTATAATCAAATCATGTGCACACCCTAATGGTGGTCAGACTAGTCTAGAATATTAATGTTGTGTGAATTGTATGATGTGATGATGTCATCGAAACAAGTGGGGATTTCATGTTAACAGGCTGTTCGAGAATTGGATCCATGTGTGAATGAATATATTTAAGTCAATGATCATAAACAATTGAAATAATATGAATACTCTACTAGTAAATAAATAATAAACCATGTTCGAATTGTATAAAATATGAACACTAACTGATTATGAATGAATGGATTTTGTCAACGATGGATTTGGTCAATATATGTGAAATTGGAAACTGTTGAAATTCTTGTAACTGATTGGCGAGATTATTGGTATTATTGGAGAAAGGGATTTGCATGATTTTTAGAAAGTTTGTTAAACTAGTCGCACAAGATTGTCCAGTCGTACAAGCTTGGCTGGATCGCACAAGCTATTGGGCTTATTCACATGTTGGGCCGGGTTATTTAGTGGGTTATGTTAGTGAGTCGCACAAGATACATTGTAATCGTACGTGATGTATTGGATCGCACAAGTTGTTTATCTGTTTATTAATTTGATCCGTGTGTATAGGTGTGTTGGGCATTTCGGTTAATGGGCCGGGTACTATTGGGCTTCAATGGGTGATCGCACAAGGTTGCTGAACTTGTGCGAGCCCAATCTTTTAGATCGTACAAGTTGAATACGATATGACTGTTAAACGTGATGATGTGTGTTTGCCATGATCCGTGTGTGTTCTTACATGCTATCTTACGTGATACCTATGTGCACTACTTGAAATCAAAACCTGACTTGTATGGTAACCATGTTAGGACGTGGTTGACCACTAGCTGCTAGACTTGACCTTTCTGTGTATCTGCCGAGCAAACCAAGGTGAGTTCACACTTCGTTACAAAGCATGGGATTCCCAGGGGTTGGGAATGGGTTAAGGAATAGGGATTCCTCGTCCTGTTGAGACGTAATCAGGAACATAGATTCCTCGTCCAGTATGAGACGGATTTAACTATACTAGACTAGAACTCTATCAACGAAGTCCCTCCTTTTATATCGACTTAATCGCCGAGGCCAATGGCGAACGGGTCATTAGTTAAATAGCGCTATTAGGTTTAACAAACCTCACACCGTGCCGCAGAGGACGGGCGTGGACTAATGGACTATGGCACGTCAGTGATGATAGACACAGACGTTAGGGCACTTAAACATGACGAACGTTAGTAGTCGATATGGTAACGAGTCTGGTGAATTAAACATGGGGTAGCCCCCACGGCCATAGAGCCGGGCTGGAATAGCCAACGTAAGAACGGGTAACTAATAAACGTTTTTCGAACTATGGGGTAACCCCCACGGCTGGATAGCTGGTAAAGAACAAACTGGGTTTTCGGAATAACTATAAACTGGACAACCAACGTGAACTCACTCAACTAGTTGTTGACTCGTTACTACATGCTTTGCAGGTCTATAGGTACTTAGCTGGAGCTTGCACAAGGAAGAGTCGTTGTGGGACATGGACAGCTGTGTGCAATGTTAAACATTTGGATAATTAAACTTTGGATTTGGTTTTGAACATTATGCTTCCGCTCATAACTTAACTATGTTGGTTTTGGACATTAATCGTGTTGGTTGGACTTTTACATTAAATATTTACTTGTTTAATATGATTAGTGGTTTGATCCTGGTCAGTCACGCCTCCAAGCGGTGATACTCCGCATGTGGATTTTGGGGGTGTGACAGTTATGCTCGTGCATTGATTGAAATTTCTGCGGAAAACGATTTCAAGGAGGAATTAGTTTTAGCTGTTCCAGAGCTTGAGGGTGATAGTTTCGTTAAAGAAAAGATGTTTATAGAGTATGAATGGAGTCCGTACAGATGTAGTCACTGCCGTGTCTTTGGTCATTCCGATGAAGCATGTCCGAAACAAGTTAAATCTACTAGGCAACATGGTAGCATGGCCAATAACGGGAAGAAACAAGTTCATGTAGCTAAACCTCGGGATCGGGTAAAGAAATTGGTTGATGATGATGGTTTTACAGTTGTAGACGATAAGAAGACTGCGAAGAGGTCTGGGTTTCCGGTTAATAAGCAAAAACCAAAATTTGAATATAGACCCATTGGTACTAAGACGGTTGGGGGTATCAAGAATCCTGATAATTCGAATTCCCTGGTGTCTAGCAATCCTTTTGATGTCTTAAGAGATGAAGTTGGGGAATCTAGCAAACCGGTTCGGAAGATGGATGATGGAACCGAATATTCGGATGATGACGAGGTGGTTGAGGTTTACAATGAGACTAATGATTTTCTTAAAGTCGATCCAAGCCATGATATTCATAAAAAGGGGCAAGCACTCCTTCTTCAGGGGTGTCTCAATGATTAGTTTGGCTGTTTGGAATATTCGGGGGTTGAACCGCCCTCTAAAACAAAATAAGGTTCGTCAGGTTGTGAAAGATAATAAACTAAGTCTATGTGCGATCTTAGAGTCTCATGTGGGTATGGATAATCTTCGTAAGGTTTGTAATGCTGTGTTTCGGAAATGGGATTGGACCTCTAATGGGGGATGTTGTAACAAAGGCGCTCGTATTATCTTGGGTTGGGACCCTATGGAGGTAGACGTTATGGTTCTTGCGCAGGCAGCTCAAGTCTTACATGTTCAGGTTTTTTGTAAGGCTAATAAGAGTATGTTTTTTTGTTCTTTGGTATATGCTGCGAACTATTATGTTTCTCGTAGGGAGCTCTGGCAGAATTTACGTTTGCATAAAGGCCTGGTTCATGATAAACCTTGGGTCATTATGGGAGATTTCAACTCTGCTCTTAATATTGAAGATAAATCGATTGGTATTTCGTCCATTTGTCTGGGTATGCGTGACTTCAAAGACTGTGTGGAGGATATTGAAGTCTTTGATATTAATCGTACCGGGTTACACTTCACATGGAGTCAAAAGCCCAAAAAAGGTATAGGATTGCTGAAAAAGATTGATAGAGTCTTGGGCAATGCTCCTTTTGTTAGTTCCTTCCCTGATTCGGTTGCTGTGTTTAGGCCCTGTGGAGTTTCGGATCATTGCCCGTGTGTCCTAAAGTTGTTCTCGGCTGGTAAATCGAAACCGAAACCTTTCAAGTTTGCTAACTTCTTGGTTCATAAGCCGGGGTTTTTGGATATTGTTAACTCTAAATGGGATGTTCAAATTAATGGAGTTCATCAGTTTCATGTCATTAAGAAACTCACTCTCATGAAACCTTCCTTCTCTTCGAGCTCTCCTGTTTCAGCAAGGGAACCTCCATGAAAAGGTTGCCAACCTTCGCGGAAATCTTGAGGCCCTTCAACGTGACATTGATAAGGACCCTTTGAACGACTTATTACGTTGTCAAGAAGCCTCCGTGCTGCGTGATTTTCAGGAGGCGCTGCTTGATGAGGAAAGATTCCTTAAGCAGAAATCTAAAGTGGAGTGGCTTCGAGCAGGTGATGCTAATACGGCGTTTTTCCATACATCCTTAAAATGTAGAAATCACTTTAATCGTATTGAGGCGATTTCGGATTCGAGTGGAAATATTTTTGAGGGGGATAACGTGGCTGCGGCTTTTGTCAGCCATTACGAGCATTTTTTGGGTTGTGAAGGTCAAGTTTCTTTATTACCTTCGCCTGATCTTTTTTCTAATAAGCTGAATCCTGAAACTGCAAACTATATGGTTCGTCCAATCACTTTGGAGGAAATCAAATCTGCTATGTTTTCGATTGGGAATGATAAGGCCCCTGGTCCTGATGGTTACACGACTGCGTTTTTCAAGAGTACTTGGCCTATCGTGGGGAGTGATGTTTCAAATGCTATTCTAGATTTCTTTCACACTGGAAATCTGCTAAAGCAACTTAATCACACGTTAGTCGTTTTGGTTCCCAAGGTATCAACCCCTACAAGAATTACTGATTATCGTCCTATATCCTGCTGTAATGTCATTTTTAAATGTATTAGTAAGGTGCTGGCGGATAGGTTGAAAGGTTCGTTAAGTCAAATTGTGAGCATAAACCAGTCAGCTTTTGTTCCTGGTCAGAAAATTTCGTATAATATTATTCTTACGCAGGAGTTGATTCATAATTACCATCGTCATTTTGGTCCCCCAAGGTGTGCTTTTAAGGTAGATATCCAGAAAGCTTATGATACGGTCGAATGGGGTTTTCTTAAAAATGTGTTGGTTGGGTTTGGTTTTAATGGTATTATGGTCGATTGGATTATGTTGTGTGTGTCTACTGCCTCCTATTCGGTATGTGTCAACGGGAATATTCATGGGTATTTTAAAGGGAAAAGAGGTTTAAGGCAGGGTGATCCCCTATCTCCCTGTCTTTTCACTCTTGTGATGGAAGTATTGACTTGTATTCTCAACCATGCGACAAGGATCGACTTGTCTTTCAGGTTCCATAATAAATGTGAGAAGCAGCAAATTGTTAATCTTTGTTTTGCAGACGATTTATTCCTTTTTGCTAGAGGAGATGTGGCTTCGGCCAGGTGTATTATGTCTTCCCTCACTCAGTTCACTCGAATGTCAGGCTTGATTCCTAGTACTCAGAAGAGTACGGGATTTTTCTGTAATGTCCCGAATCATGTTAAAAGGGAAATCTTGATCATCATGCCTTTCGTGGAGGGTACGCTTCCGGTGAGATACTTGGGTGTTCTGCTTATTTCTTCTAGACTGTTGTACAAGGATTGTAGTGTTCTTGTGGAGCGTCTTGAAAAACGGATAGATAATTGGAAGAACAAAATGTTATCTTTTGCTGGCAGACTACAACTAATCATATCTGTTCTTTCAGCTCTTCATGTGTACTGGTCTTCGGTTTTTATTTTACCAGCTAGAGTGATTAAGGAATTGGAAGCTAAAATGCGTAATTTTCTTTGGGCTCAATCCTCCTCTCAGCGTGGTAGGGCGAAAGTGTCATGGAAATCGGTTTGCGTTCCTAAGCATGAAGGGGGTTTGGGTATTCGTCGAATTGCTGATGTTAATAAAGCCCTTATGGTGACGCATATTTGGAGTGTTCTAAGTAATCGTAATTCTTTATGGGTTGCTTGGATTCATTCTTATCGTTTAAGAGGTCGAAGCTTTTGGGATCACAATATTCCTTCTACTTGCTGTTGGAGTTGGAGGAAGATGGCTCAGATTCGGCCTTTAATCCGTCAGCATGTTTGGTCTCAGATTGGTGATAGCAGCCGTACTTATGCTTGGTTTGACTCGTGGAGTAGTATTGGTCCGTTATGTAATTTCTTATCGCCTAGAGTGATAACCCGAGAGGGGTTCTCTTTAAATGCCAAAGTGGCGGATGTTTATGAACATGGCTCGTGGCTTTGGCCGGCTGCGTGGAGAGATACGTACCCCGTTCTTATACAATTAGATCTTCTTCAACGGAACTTAAATAATCAGGATCGGCTTTTTTGGAAGGATGGTGATAATCTAGCCGAACACTCTTCTTCAGGGGTTTGGAATTCGGTTCGGACTAGGGAGCAGGAGGTGAATTGGGCTAGCATTGTTTGGTTCACTCAATGTATCCCTCGGCATGCTTTTTTGATGTGGCTTATTGAGCGGCGTAAACTCTTGACGCAAGACAAAATCTTTCAATGGAGCTATACCCGAAGAAAAAATATGAACATGATGTGTTGCCTCTTGTGTTATGAAAATGTTGATTCGCAGGATCACTTATTTTTTGAATGCAAGCTGTCTACGCAAATTTGGCATATGGTTCAATCTAAAGCTGATATGGATAAAGTGGACTCGAGATGGACCGATATTGTGGAATGGTTGGGCCATCGTTCTCGGTCAAAATCAGCGAAAAACCTGGTTTGTAGATTGCTAGTTGCAGCTTTGGCGTACATTATTTGGCAGGAAAGAAACAATCGTCTTTTCAGGAACCATGCGAGGCCCCCGGATACCATTTCAAAGGCTGTTTTAGAAAGTGTGAGGTATAAGCTGATGGGGCTCAGATTCAAGAATACAGCTAGAGTTCGGGAGTTGCTGGAGAAGTGGGATATTCAAGGTGCAGATTTAGTTATGGATAACGGCTGAATCCTTTTGTCTAGTGTCGTGTAGCCTAGATAGTTGTCTAGTGGTTGGTTTTTGTTTTGGCTCCTTTGTGGGTTGTTTCTATTTATCATACTTTCATGAGGGTATGTCTCATGACTGAACTAGTAAGGATGTTACCTTACTACTTGTTTTGATTGTTTGTGAATATATAAAATCACCGGGGTAACCTGTCACACCCCCAAAAATCCACACGCGGAGTACCACCGCTTGGAGGTGTGACTTGACCAGGATCAAGCCACCAATCATATTGAACATAAGTAAATAGTAAAAATCATTCAACAATACGATAGGTGTTTCCAAAACCAAATATAAACAAGTTTGTAGCGGAAGCATTAAAGTAAAACCCAACACAAGTTTAGATACAAAATGTTATAATGTTTAACAACACATTCACGATCCATGCCCACAACGACTGTGCCTCCCGTGCAAGCTCCAAAAGTACCTATGGTCCTGCAAGGCATGTAACAGAGAGTCAACAACTAGTTGAGCGAGTTCACAGTAAGTAAGTTCGTAAATGCAAGTTCGTTTCGTAACGTGCGGCTATACTGGGCCGATAGTATGTTATATTAGTGGGGGCTTCCCATGTTTGCATATACACTAGACTATTTGTAACCATAAGTGTTCTTCTTACCGAGAACAGTAGTACGTACTAAGTTTACGTAGGTTTTACGTAAGTGTCCTTCACAACCGAGGACAGGGGTACGCGGGGGTTTACGTAGGTTTTACGTAAGTGCCTGACACAACCCGAGGCAGTAATGAGTATTAGTTTACGTAGGTTTTACGTAAGTGTCCTTCACAACCGAGGACAGTGATGGGTACAAGTATACGTAGGTTTTACGTATGTGTCCTGCGTATCCGAGGACGATGGTAGATAGTCTAGTAACATTTTAAGTACAAATTCATTCCTTCAATCCCATTCCCAACCCCGGGAATCCCATGCCTTAGTAAGAGTGTGAACTCACATTGTTTGCTCGGTATGCTAAGTTAAGTGCTCACAATAAATCAGTCAAGTCCTATAGTGCACGTATACGCAATCAGTTCACAGTGTTTATAAAGTTTCACATGGAACTAGTGTCACAGTAATATCACAGAGTGTTTGACAGTTCATATCTTGCCACATAAGCAGTTAATCGCATCCATACTTTTAACAGAGTTGACATTTAGCAAATAAACTAAGTAAATAAAGTTAACAGGTTTCATGAAATAACAGAATTAATCCACTTCATTGGAGTAATAAATAAACAGAGTAAGTTAGTTAACCCAGTTAACCACTTAACAGAATTTGTTCACTAACAGAGTTACTCAAACAATAAAGTTAACAACTTACATATTTAACATAGCTAAATAAACTAACTAAGTTATTCCAGTGATTAGTTAAGCTAAATAACATAATTAATAACATTAATTATTAACAGTAGCTTGTTGCCAAATAAACAAAAGTGGACGAAATCACCCCTTGGGCCGAAAACCAACTTGGCCGAAAACACTTATATTGGGCCGAAAACCCCTAAGTGCCGAAATCCCCTAATGTTTGCCGAAAACCCTCATCAGCCGAAAACACATACAAGTGCCGAAAACACTTAAGTGGGCCGAAATCACTTCATGTGATTTCGTCCAGTTTATAAGGTGGGGGTGTTTTCGTGAACATCATCATCTTCTCCAAACTCTCTGTAACTTAACCCAGCAACTTAACCTCATTACATTTACATGTTTAATCATCTACAAGTTATTTAAATCAATCATTGATATGTAATATATAACTTGCCAACATCCTATGATACCAGGATCCCGATTTAATCAGTTTATCATTCATTATCAAACACCCACTGTTGATCAAAACTTCAAATATACACACAGTTCATGTATATTAATTATCTAACAATCACACTATGATCAATCACATATTCACATATATAATTATATACATACATCATGATTAAACATCCAATAATCATACGACAATCATTTTAAACAACTGAACATGAAGATCACTAACCAATGATTTAAACAGAGGTTTTGCTTCAAGATGAGGAACTCTTTTGTTGGGTTTTTCAGAGATAGAGAGAGACAAAGTGATAAGATTTGTTTTGGTAAATGTGAGACTTGTCTGAGAAGATTTGTTTATAAATTGATTAATACAAAATATCTAAACACTGGGCCATGGGCCAAGCCCATTTGTGATTTCGTGGTCATCAGTGGACGAAAACACCCTAAAGTGTTTTCACCACTTGGGTGATTTCATGATACTTGTTTACAGTAGAGTCCAACTTTATTTAACATGTTACTTAGCACAATCCTAATAAACATACACTCACATATTAACAAATATTATGGATTTCCAAGTACTAAATATTAATCGAAATACGTTATAACGTATTACAAAGGTAAGCGTTGTGAAACAACGAGTCGTATTAACAACAACTAGAGCAATAATAAAAAAAAATTAACGTGCACTAAATGCGAAGATAGAATCTTGGAAACTCGAGTTGTCACATTATCCCCAACTTGAAAGAAATTTCGTCCCGAAATTTAGCATGCGGTTACTGAGGAAGCTAGGTAAGTTATCGTTTACTGCTTATCCTGGGGTGTCACATCATCCCCCCGTTGATTTGGAATTTCTTCCCGAAATTCTGTAGTAGCTTCAGCCTCAGTAGTAGTTGCATTGTTTTCGAACAACTGGGGATATTTGAGTTCCATTTGGTCTTCGCGTTCCCAGGTGAACTCTGGGCCACGACGGGAGTTCCAACGAACTCGAACAAGAGGTATTCTGGTGTTCTTGAGGACCTTAACATCCCGGTCCGTGATTTCAACTGGTTCCTCGACGAAATGCAATTGTTCGTCGATAGTGAGCTCCTTCAGAGGAACTACGTGGGTCTCATCTGACAGAAACTTCTTCAGATTTGACACATGAAAGACGTTGTGAACTGCACTGAGTTCAGCTGGTAAGTTCAGTCTGTAGGCCACTTTGCCTATCTTCTCAATGACTTCAAATGGTCCAACGTATCGTGGATTGAGTTTGCCTCTTTTGCCAAAACGAACAACACCCTTCCAGGGTGAAACTTTGAGTAGTGCTCGATCCCCAACTTGGAATTCGAGTAGTTTCCTGTCTTTATCGGCGTATACTTTCTGACGGTCACGTGCTGCCGCCATACGTTGTCGTATTTGAGCAATCTTTTCAGTAGTATCAACTACCATTTCTGGACCTGTGATCTGACTGTCACCCACCTCTGCCCAACAAAGAGGTGATCGGCATTTACGCCCGTACAATGCCTCAAATGGAGCAGCTTTAATGCTGGTGTGGTAACTGTTGTTGTACGAAAATTCCACAAGTGGCAGATGTTTTTCCCAGCCTTTGCCAAAGTCAATTACGCACGCCCGAAGCATGTCTTCTAGAGTTTGAATAGTACGCTCAGATTGCCCATCTGTCTGTGGATGATAAGCTGTGCTCATGTCTAATCGAGAGCCAAAAGATTTGTGCATTGCTTGCCACAGTTCTGAAGTAAAACGTGCATCACGATCAGAGATAATAGATGTGGGCACCCCGTGCCTCGAGACAACTTCCTTAAGGTATACATCTGCTAGAGTGGAGAACTTATCCGTTTCCTTGATAGCCAAGAAGTGAGCAGACTTTGTGAGTCGATCTACGATCACCCAAATAGTATCATTTCCGCGTTGAGATCTAGGCAGGCCAGTAACAAAATCCATGGAAATTTGCTCCCATTTCCATTGTGGTATCTCAGGTTGTTGGAGTGGACCTGATGGTTTCTGATATTCTGCTTTGACTCTCGCACAAGTCAAACACTTGCTAACGTAAGTTGCTATGTGGGCCTTCATGCTAGGCCACCAATATGTAGTTCTGAGGTCGTGGTACATCTTATCTGAACCAGGATGTACTGAGTAGCGAGACTTATGAGCTTCATCCATTACAAGCTCGCGTAAATTACCATAGAGTGGGACCCAGATGCGTCCGGTTACATAATAGGCGCCATCTGCCCTTTGTTCTAACCGTTGCCTTGAACCGCGTAGAGCTTCAGCCCTGACGTTTCCTGGTTTCAATGCTTCTACCTGAGCATCTCGTATCTGTGAAGGAAGACTAGACTGAATAGTGAGTTGCAACGCTCGTACACGCCTAGGTATAGTATCCTTTCGACTGAGGGCGTCGGCCACCACATTGGCTTTGCCCGGATGGTACTTTATAGCACATTCGTAATCGTTCAGTAACTCGACCCATCGACGTTGTCGCATGTTCAATTCTTTCTGCTTGAAGATATGCTCAAGACTCCTGTGATCAGTGTAGATGGTGCACTTGGTGCCATACAGATAATGTCTCCATATCTTGAGTGCAAAAACAACAGCTCCAAGCTCTAAATCGTGCGTAGTGTAATTCCGTTCGTGAATCTTAAGTTGGTGCGAAGCATAAGCAATAACTTTATCCCGCTGCATCAACACACATCCAAGACCTTGAATAGATGCATCGCAGTAGACTACAAAATCATCTGTGCCTTCAGGCAATGAGAGAATAGGTGCGCTACAAAGTCTATCCTTTAAGTGCTGAAACGCTGTTTCCTGTGTATCACTCCAGCGGTAAACAACACCTTTCTGTGTCAGTAATGTAAGCGGCTGTGCAATCTTTGAGAAGTCTTTGATAAACCGTCTGTAATAACCCGCCAAACCCAAGAATTGGCGTATTTCTGTCGGTGTGCGAGGTGCAGGCCAGTTCTTGATCGAATCTACCTTGGATGAATCGACATGAATCCCATCCTTGGTTACCACATGGCCTAGAAAGTGGACTTCACGAAGCCAGAAGTCGCATTTTGAAAACTTAGCGTACAGCTGTTCCGTTCGAAGGAGTTCCAGAATAAGTCGTAAATGCTGTTCGTGTTCCTCCCGATTCTTCGAATAAATCAGGATGTCGTCAATGAAAACAATAACAAACTTGTCAAGATAAGGTTTGCACACCCTGTTCATAAGATCCATGAAAACCGCAGGCGCGTTCGTTAGCCCGAATGGCATGACCAAAAACTCGTAATGACCATAGCGAGTTCTGAATGCTGTTTTGGAGACGTCCTCCTCCCGGACTCTCAGTTGATGGTAACCCGACCTTAGGTCAATCTTTGAGTAATAGCCCGACCCTTGCAACTGGTCGAATAAGTCGTCGATACGTGGAAGTGGATAACGATTTTTCACCGTCACCTTGTTCAGTTCGCGATAGTCTATGCACATACGAAAGGTACCGTCTTTCTTCTTTACAAATAATACTGGAGCTCCCCAGGGCGAAGAGCTAGGACGTATGAAACCCTTTTCCAAGAGTTCCTGCAATTGCTTAGACAGTTCTTCCAGTTCAGTTGGAGCTAAGCGGTAAGGCGCTCGAGCTATAGGTGCTGCTCCTGGAGCTAGCTCGATCTGAAATTCGACCTGGCGATGAGGCGGTAACCCAGGTAACTCTTCAGGAAACACTTGAGGAAAGTCGCGTACTACAGGGATGTCCCCAATCTTTTTCTCTGTCGTCGATGTATCAGTAACGAGTGCTAAAATAGATAGGTGGCCCTTTCGCAGACACTTCTGAGCCTTCAAGAAGGAGATGATGCCACTCACGACACCACTCTTGTCGCCTTGAACTTCGAGAGGTTCTTTGCCAGAACGAGGAATACGAATGATCTTCTCCTTGCATAGGATCTCTGCTTGTTGTTGGGATAACCAATCCATACCAATGACGACATCAAAACTACTCAGAGTTATAGGAATGAGATCGATAGAGAAAGTCTGACCAGCGAGGATAAGATTACAACCCTGAACTATGTGTGTGGCTTCTAGACTTTTACCGTTAGCTAACTCTACGACATGTTTGGTGTTCAAAAGTGTTGGTGCGCGTTTAAGCATTTGACTAACGTTCAGAGACATATAACTGGTATCCGCACCCGAATCAAATAATACGGTAACATAAAACTCGTCGAGAAGAAACTTACCCGTAACCACATTAGGATCGTTCCTTGCGTCACTCTGACCAATCACAAATAAACGACCCTTTGCACCATTGTTGTTGTTGTTTCCCCCATTGTTGTTCCCAGTGCCCTGATTATTGTTGTTCTGGTTTCCATTTCCCTGGTTGTTGTTGTTCTGGTTTCGGTTTAACTGAGGGCAGTGTCTTTTGAAGTGACCTTCAGCACCACAATGAAAACATCCCTTGTTACCCTGTTGTTGGTTCTGCTGCGTTTGCTGCTGCTGTTGATTCTGAGTTACAGGCCGTGGGCTCCTACAATCCTTGGCCTCATGGCCCATCCTGAGGCACCTCTGACAACGACCCTTGTTGCACTGGCCACTGTGATGCCTGTTACAGTTGTTACACCTTGGGAGGTTCCCTCGATAACCACCCTGCCTGTGACTGCCCGAAGATTGCTGACTTGGGCTCTGATAGTTGTCAGTCTTTCGCTGCTGAACTTGAGACTGTACTAAAGCTGAACCTTTGCTGGAATCCCCCTCCCATTTTCTCTTGTTAACACTGGGGGTAGCAGGAGTAGTTGCTGAAACAGTAGCAGTAGTAGTAGCGCTGATACGTTTAGGCAGCTTGTTCTGTTCCACTGCCTGATCGGTGAGGCGATGAGCTAGCTTGACGATCTGTTGAATAGTGCCAAGATTCGCTGAGGTTACGTGGCTTTGAATCTCCGGCACCAGACCATTGAGATACAGTTCGATACGCTTAATGGGAGGATCTACCATAGTAGGACACAGAATAGCCAACTCATTCGATCTTCTGGTGTACGCTTCAATTTCTGACCCCGTCATTTTCAAATGGTAAAACTCTACCTCCAGCTTATGAATATCATCACGGCTACAGTATTCCTCTTTAATCAATTCCTTGAAACCGTTCCAGGGTGTGGCATTAGCAACAGCCAACCCTAACATCTGAACCTGCGCATTCCACCAAGTCAGCGCAATGCCTTCTAGAGTACCAGTGGCGTACTTCACCCTGCGAGCCTCAGGGCATTCACACATTTCAAATACGGACTCGAGCTTTTCAAACCAATGGAGGAGTCCAACCGCTCCTTCCGTGCCACTAAAAGTAGTAGGACGACAGTCCATGAAAGTTTTGAAGGTACAAACAGGTGGTTGACCTCCTGCTTGTGCGGCTGCAACTGCCGCAGCAACTTGTTCGTTAATGAGAGCCGTCAGTTGGGCTTGCGTCATGTTAATGCGTCCAGACATGATCTTCATAGCAAATATGACATAAGTGAGAGAGGTTCGCGAGTAGTGCGATAACAAAAGAGAATAATCACACAAGTGTTCTCATGCAATAGTGTTAAGTTAACCTAAGCATACCCGGAGCAAAGTTCTATGCAATTCTAGCAAGTAGGCAATAAGACATGTACCATATTACCTAGAGTGATGAGTCTTGCACGTGGAGCGAGGCGTCGTTGTGGATCGTTGAGCACTGTTCTGGTTATAGTCTGGTTTTAATAAAAACGTTTTCCCCTTATTAAAACCGAGTTCTCTATAACCAATGGCTCTGATACCAATCTGTCACACCCCCAAAAATCCACACGCGGAGTACCACCGCTTGGAGGCGTGACTTGACCAGGATCAAGCCACCAATCATATTGAACATAAGTAAATAGTAAAAATCATTCAACAATACGATAGGTGTTTCCAAAACCAAATATAAACAAGTTTGTAGCGGAAGCATTAAAGTAAAACCCAACACAAGTTTAGATACAAAATGTTATAATGTTTAACAACACATTCACGATCCATGCCCACAACGACTGTGCCTCCCGTGCAAGCTCCAAAAGTACCTATGGTCCTGCAAGGCATGTAACAGAGAGTCAACAACTAGTTGAGCGAGTTCACAGTAAGTAAGTTCGTAAATGCAAGTTCGTTTCGTAACGTGCGGCTATACTGGGCCGATAGTATGTTATATTAGTGGGGGCTTCCCATGTTTGCATATACACTAGACTATTTGTAACCATGAGTGTTCTTCTTACCGAGAACAGTAGTACGTACTAAGTTTACGTAGGTTTTACGTAAGTGTCCTTCACAACCGAGGACAGGGGTACACGGGGGTTTACGTAGGTTTTACGTAAGTGCCTGACACAACCCGAGGCAGTAATGAGTATTAGTTTACGTAGGTTTTACGTAAGTGTCCTTCACAACCGAGGACAGTGATGGGTACAAGTATACGTAGGTTTTACGTATGTGTCCTGCGCATCCGAGGACGATGGTAGATAGTCTAGTAACATTTTAAGTACAAATTCATTCCTTCAATCCCATTCCCAACCCCGGGAATCCCATGCCTTAGTAAGAGTGTGAACTCACCTTGTTTGCTCGGTATGCTAAGTTAAGTGCTCACAATAAATCAGTCAAGTCCTATAGTGCACGTATACGCAATCAGTTCACAGTGTTTATAAAGTTTCACATGGAACTAGTGTCACAGTAATATCACAGAGTGTTTGACAGTTCATATCTTGCCACATAAGCAGTTAATCGCATCCATACTTTTAACAGAGTTGACATTTAGCAAATAAACTAAGTAAATAAAGTTAACAGGTTTCATGAAATAACAGAATTAATCCACTTCATTGGAGTAATAAATAAACAGAGTAAGTTAGTTAACCCAGTTAACCACTTAACAAAATTTGTTCACTAACAGAGTTACTCAAACAATAAAGTTAACAACTTACATATTTAACATAGCTAAATAAACTAACTAAGTTATTCCAGTGATTAGTTAAGCTAAATAACATAATTAATAACATTAATTATTAACAGTAGCTTGTTGCCAAATAAACAAAAGTGGACGAAATCACCCCTTGGGCCGAAAACCAACTTGGCCGAAAACACTTATATTGGGCCGAAAACCCCTAAGTGCCGAAATCCCCTAATGTTTGCCGAAAACCCTCATCAGCCGAAAACACATACAAGTGCCGAAAACACTTAAGTGGGCTGAAATCCCAATCTGGGCCGAAAACCCCTATGGGCTGAACTGTTTGGGCCGAAATCACTTCATGTGATTTCGTCCAGTTTATAAGGTGGGGGTGTTTTCGTGAACATCATCATCTTCTCCAAACTCTCTGTAACTTAACCCAGCAACTTAACCTCATTACATTTACATGTTTAATCATCTACAAGTTATTTAAATCAATCATTGATATGTAATATATAACTTGCCAACATCCTATGATACCAGGATCCCGATTTAATCAGTTTATCATTCATTATCAAACACCCACTGTTGATCAAAACTTCAAATATACACACAGTTCATGTATATTAATTATCTAACAATCACACTATGATCAATCACATATTCACATATATAATTATATACATACATCATGATTAAACATCCAATAATCATACGACAATCATTTTAAACAACTGAACATGAAGATCACTAACCAATGATTTAAACAGAGGTTTTGCTTCAAGATGAGGAACTCTTTTGTTGGGTTTTTCAGAGATAGAGAGAGACAAAGTGATAAGATTTGTTTTGGTAAATGTGAGACTTGTCTGAGAAGATTTGTTTATAAATTTATTAATACAAAATATCTAAACACTGGGCCATGGGCCAAGCCCATTTGTGATTTCGTGGTCATCAGTGGACGAAAACACCCTAAAGTGTTTTCACCACTTGGGTGATTTCATGATACTTGTTTACAGTAGAGTCCAACTTTATTTAACATGTTACTTAGCACAATCCTAATAAACATACACTCACATATTAACAAATATTATGGATTTCCAAGTACTAAATATTAATCGAAATACGTTATAACGTATTACAAAGGTAAGCGTTGTGAAACAACGAGTCGTATTAACAACAACTAGAGCAATAATAAAAAAAAATTAACGTGCACTAAATGCGAAGATAGAATCTTGGAAACTCGAGTTGTCACATAACCCTTTACCCCAAAAAAAAGTATACTAGGAATCCAATCCATGGACCTCAATTAGTACTTTCAACATCCTCAGGAAATCTTACTATGAAGACAGGAAGATCTCATAAGGATTTTAGGATTTGTGTAACGAGAAACGTTTCAAAACCTTGTGCTTAGGTAGGTTGAGTTAATATATTACGTATGTTAAGTCAACATACAAGCAGTATGTCTTTGAAAACCATGCATGGGATTTTTGAAAGGATGTTTAACGTTTTTGGAATCATGTAATAAATGTATTAGGCAAATATGTTTATAAATGTTTTAAAACCATGTGAGATGATTTTGAAAATCTTGCACGAGGTTTTTGAAAACACGGATGATGTTTTTTTAAATTATGTACCAAGCATATTGTTATGAAAACCAGAATATAATGATATATACACAGACACATCGCATAAGACCAATTAAGGACTTATGACAAAGTACCCTTAGATATCCTAGCAGGGATTTAAAGTGGTACTTCGAGTATTTGTCAAGTGATATAACTTGTAACTTGTACTTTGTTTCTTTAGAAGAAACGAGTACTTAGGATTTTTGTGGAGGTCGTGAGCGATCATTAAAATGAAAGAACTACATAAGTAGTTTGTCTTGCAAGGAACATGGTTCCTTGGTATCGGTATCGTAAGGGCATGCCATACATACATGTGTTTACATTGATTTTGTATATAAAATGGAAAGGACCAAATTTATTTATGGAATAACCAAACTGTTTCAAGATCCTTAGAAAGGAAATAGAAAACATAAAAGTTCAAGTGTTTATCCAGACTTCAGCACAAGCTTTAATATTGCTAGCGTTTATCCTGTGCCTATTTGTTGAGTCTTCATCTGCCAGCCAAGTTATTTGGAGTGGTTTGGACAACCATCATTGAAGCAGGTTCCTTGTGGGTAGTTAGGTAACACATGTATCGCATGAGGAGTCGCGATAGGTTGAGAAGGAACTGCTATAGCTTTGTTTGGTTTGGTGGCTGAACGACAAAATTTTGCTATATGACCAAAACATCTACAGTTCGTTCAACTTCGGCATTAGACACTAACCCTAACAGTGTGGTCATGGCGATTTTGAGGATTTTTTGAAAACCCTAGTTTTCTTCTTTCTTGTCATGCTCTTGATCTAGATTGATTAGCGATTAGGGTTTGTCAATCCTCTTCCTTGTAAGGGATTTATACTATACCTGAGTTTCTAATCGATTGAAATTAAGTGTAGGTCTTTCTTTTTATTTAGGGTTTTCAGTTTGTTCTTTCGTCTGTCTCTTTTTACGTTGCATGTTTTCTGTCGATGGTAGTATTATGAATTCTAAACCTGCTAACACACAAGATCTGCGGGGGAAACCTCCGAATCTTCTTAAGGGGCTTGGCAAGAAGGTGAATGGCAGCTATGGCAACCCTATGCTGCCTCGGCGTGGTGTTACTAAGAATGCTAGGTCGATCCAAAACTAATTAACATTATCGATGAACTAAATAAGGTTACGGTGCCTGTTCAATTGGAGAATGATTCTCTGGAAGATTGCATGACTTCAGTTGGTACAGAAAACTCCTTGGAGGACCAGTTCAGGTATAAGGGTAGCTCGAGCATGCCAGATGTCTTTCAGGATGATATGTTTAAGGAGACAAAGCATGATAATGTGAATGACCTGGAAGTGAACCCTGAGTTGAACCTAGATACGACTGTTCAGGATCAGGTTATGGTTGATGATGTGGTGAAACCAATGTCTTATGCAGATTTGGTGGTCAATCCCAAAGCCAGGAGAGTGAATTTCCGAACCCTTGCTAGTGATATTCGTCAA
Organism: Helianthus tuberosus; assembly: GCA_030545235.1. Classification (NCBI taxonomy): domain Eukaryota; kingdom Viridiplantae; phylum Streptophyta; class Magnoliopsida; order Asterales; family Asteraceae; genus Helianthus; species Helianthus tuberosus. The sequence continues at coordinate 112,677,477 of CM060415.1, read as the reverse complement.
GAGGGTTGTGATATTGTGCTCCCTGTGGAATATGTTCGAGTTGTTCAACATAAGCTAGCAAATACCCTATATGGGTATTTCTTGGGAGATCGTCTTGCTTATCCTGTAGTAGAATACTTTGTAAGAAATAACTGGAAGAAGTATGGGCTGCAGAAATCTATGATGAACGCAAATGGTTATTTCTTCTTTAAATTTGCTGATCGTACAGGAATGTTAGATGTGCTGAAAGGGGGTCCCTGGATTATTCGATCACAAGCGTTATTCCTTAGTGAGTGGTCTCCAACGACGAAACTTGAAAAGAAGGAGGTGAAGAAGGTGCAGGTTTGGGTGAAAATTCATGATGTTCCAATTGCAGCCTACACGGAAGATGGTCTGCGCCTTTTCAATCAATCTCCAGCCGCTCCGCTATTAGTGCGAGCTGTAAGGAGTCTTGATCTCGAGTCAAGCAAGGGCGTCATCTGTTTTTTAAGTTAAGTCATTTCCTAAGACGTCTCCTCTTATTCTTTCTACGATAATCCAAACTGCAAGCTCCACGAGTCTGCTCGGAACCAGTCGATTCCTGAGCCGGTTCTCCCCTCTCGGTTGGCCTTTGCCAGCCACTAGAACAAGTAAGAGAACCTACAGTGAATGCCACATATTTTGACCGGATTGTACACCTTTGTGTCTGGCTATGTATGTGGATGTGCATAAAGAAGGGACGTGGAATCTCTATCCTTTTTTAGGGGAAGAGAGAGGGAAGAAGCTGCAGCGGCACCTCACGAACTTCTTACTAGAGCAGTACTATGTTGTCGGTTGTAAAGAAATTGAGAAACTTAAAGCCTAAGATGAGGAAAATACTTTTCAATCAAGGAAACTTGCATGTAAAGGTAAATGAGTTGCGTAAAAAGTTAGATGATTTACAGGTTCAAGTGGACAGTAATCCGTTGGATGGTCAGTTGCGCCAGTTAGAAGCTCAATGTTTGAAGGATTTTCAAGAAGCCGCTTATGATGAAGAATGCTTTTTAAAGCAGAAATCTAACGTTGATTGGCTATGTGCTGGTGATTCGAACACAAAATTTTTTCACAACACTGTTAAATCCAAGAATGCTAGAGCCAAAATTTATAGTGTTGTGGATTCTTTGGGGACGAGACATGAAGGTGAGGCGGTTGCGGATGCCATGGTGTTGCATTATTCGAATTTTTTGGGTTTGGAGGCTCAGGTGGAAACGACTAATCTGGATAACCTATTCTCAAATGTTCTATGTTCTGAAGTTGCTGACCATATGGTTCGTCCGATTACTCGTGAGGAGGTTAAAAGCGCCATGTTTAGCATTGGAGATGACAAAGCTCCAGGGCCTGATGGGTATACTTCGGTTTTTTTCAAGAAAGCATGGGATATAGTGGGAAATGAAGTTACGGATGCGGTTCTTCAGTTCTTTGAAAATGGTAAACTTCTTAATCAGATTAATCACACTATCATTGCTTTACTTCCGAAAAAAGAAACGCCGGACTCGGTTTTGGATTATAGGCCGATTTCATGTTGCAATGTTTTGTATAAATGCATAAGCAAGGTTATTACTGATCGTTTGAAAGGCAGTTTGGGGTATTTAGTCAGCATTAATCAATCAGCGTTTGTGCCGGGGCGGAGGATTTCGGATAACATTCTTCTTACGCAGGAGCTTATGCACAATTATCATCTTAATAGGGGGCCGGCTAGATGTGCGTTCAAGATTGATATTCAGAAAGCTTATGATACAGTCAGTTGGAAGTTCTTGGAGGATATTCTGGTTCGGTTTGGGTTTCACAGCCGAATGGTGAAGTGGATCATGACATGTGTTTCCACGGTTTCGTACTCTTTGTGTATCAATGGCAATTTGCATGGGTTTTTCAAGGGTAAACGTGGTTTAAGGCAAGGGGATCCTATGTCCCCATACTTATTTACTTTGGTGATGGAGGTTTTATCATTGCTTCTTCGTCGAGCAGCCACTATACCATTTAAATATCATGCCCACTGTGCGAAGGAGAAAATAATTAATATTTCATTTGCGGATGATCTGTTTATTTTTGTTCATGGTGATATGGTCTCTGTTAAGAAGATTAAAGAGGCGCTGGAGATGTTTACCAAGATTTCTGGTCTCGTTCCAAGTCCGGCTAAGAGTACGGTATTTTTTTGCAACGTTCCTAATTCGATAAAGCAGGAAATTCTTGATATTATGCCTTTTCAAGAGGGTGTCCTTCCAGTTAGGTATTTGGGGGTTCCGCTTATATCTTCGAGACTTCTATATAATGATTGCAGGATCCTTATTGAGCGAATGGAGAAAAAGATAGTTAACTGGGCTACTAAGTCTTTGTCGTTTGCTGGTCGTTTACAGCTTATTAATTCGGTTCTGTCATCCATGCACATCTATTGGGCTTCGGTATTCATTATTCCTGCTCGTGTTATTAGTGACCTTGAAAAGAAGATTCGGAGGTTTCTATGGAATGCAGGCTCGGATGGTAGGATTCGTGCGAAAGTTGCATGGAAACATGTTTGCTTGCCTAAAAAGGAAGGGGGTTTGGGTATTAGAAGTATCTCTGACGTTAACAAATCGCTTATGGCTAATCATATTTGGAGTATTATTACCAAACGAGATTCTATTTGGGTGCGTTGGATTCACGATTACAAGCTTAGAGATCGAAATTTTTGGGAAGTGCCGTGCCGAGGGAATATGAGTTGGGGCTGGCGTAAGATTTTGTCTATCCGTCACATCATTCGTCCTCACATATGGTCTTCTATTAAAAGCGGGGCTCAAACTAATATATGGAGTGACATGTGGTGCTCCATAAGTCCGCTTAGCTCGTTTATCACTCCGAGAACTGTTGCTAATGCTGGGTTTTCTCTTCAGTCAACGGTTGCGGATATGGTTGATCAGAACGGTAATTGGCGATGGCCTCAAGCTTGGCTAGATCTTTTTCCTGTGCTAATCACTATAGCGGCTCCTCGTATTGTTCCAAATGGCGTTGATAGGCTGGTGTGGAAAGACTTGGAGGGAAAAAATTGTGATTTTAAATCGGCTCTTGTGTGGAATACTATTCGGAATCGGGAACAACAGGTGTTATGGGCTGATATGGTTTGGTATTCTCAATGCATACCGCGGCATTCGTTTCATCTATGGCTCGCATTTAGAAACAAACTTAAAACGCAGGATAGATTGGCTGTGTGGGAAGCAGGTAGTCAAACCAACTGGAACCTGATGTGTTGTCCGTTGTGTAATTTTGATCGGGATAGTCGGGATCATCTATTTTTCCGATGTGCTTTTGCGACTCAAGTTTGGAATCAAGTCAAGAAGTTGGTTAGTTTGGGTAATGTTGATGATTCTTGGTCTTCGGTTTTATCTTGGGTGGAGCAGCATGCTAAATCCAAGAATGCGGATCATATTGTGTGTAAGTTATTGATTGCTGCTTCGTCTTATTATATATGGCAAGAAAGGAACAACAGGCTCTTCAAGAATCATAAGAGAACGGTTGATCAAGTGGCTGAGGTGATTAAATGCTCGGTGCGTTTGCGGCTCATGGGGTTCAGATTTCGGACCGATTCGACTAAGCGAAGGATTTTCAAGTGCTGGAAGATTGAAGATGCTAGAGCGGATCCGGGCTAGAGGCTAATGTTTGTTTTTTGTTTGTCTGGTGATTTGGTTGTTTGAGTTTTGTGTCGTTTAGAATGGTTGTTTTTGTTTTGGTTGTTGTTCGAGTTTCCTAGGCTTGGTATGTCAAGTCTAGTTGGTGTGTCACACTAACACACCCTTGTTTTTTTGGTTTCATTTATAAAATTCATCGGGGTAACCCTTTACCCAAAAAAAAAAAAAAAATACTAGAGCAGTACTATAAGCTCGAGTGTTTGGATGCACATCTTTTGTTCATATTCCTACGCAGTTAAGAGAGAAATTGTCCCCAAGGAAACCACTTATGTCTTTCTTGGATATGCTCAGTCCAGGTATAAACGCTATGACGTGAAATCCAAGAGACTCGATGTATCCTTGAATGTTCTCTATAATGGGGGCTCTTCATCTTTTCCTTAACCTAATTAATAAGCCCCGGGGGAGAATGATGATGGTGATGTATTGTGGCCTTCTCCTGTTCATCAACTCTAACCTCATTCTTCTGCAGTTGATGTTACGGATCAGCCTTACGCTTCAAGCAGCTTTGCTCAGCATCTTCTGCCAATTGTCAACCTGTTCAGCTGACCTCAGAGGATTCCAGTCACCTGGCACAGCATGTTTATTCTTGGCAGCGATGACAGTCTCTTTCCCAGGGTCAGACTACTCCATAAGATCAACAATCTAGCCCAGTTGCTTCAATTTTAGGCGCTTCAAAGTTAAAGAGTGAATTCAGGAGTTCCAGGCAGGCGATAGGGGCTTTGGGGGGATAACATGAATCGTATAAGCCTGAACCCTATTAGTTATGTGCTTCCCCCTTCAAGAGCTGGGCTACTACCCTAATCAAGTTCTTCCTAGCGTATAGTATTGGGCAGATTGAGTCTTTCTCTAATATAGTACCTAATAGTTAGATTAAGCATTAGGCGCAACTTCGACTATAAAGCATCCCGTTAATCTCTTCTCTTTCTGTCTTCAAGCTTCAAGCTTTTGCCTAGGAGCTCGGATTCCAGTCCTATCGTTAGAAGGCAGCATAGTTGGAATTTCTTCCTGCGGTGAATAAAGGAAGAGAAAGGGCTCTCTAATGCCTTATTTGTACGATATGATGCAAGCAAGGAATCCTATTAGAGTGATGTGAGTCAGCCTATAAGATGAAACCGAAGATACTAAGCCTGGAATTAGTCGCTCTCTATGTGACACCCCAAGAAAACCAGTAATCTTCGCAAACATGCTCGGGGAGCCGCGATACAATTCAGGTAAACAACGTCACACCATTAGCTTTCCTCAGTAACCGCATGCTAAATTTCGGGACGAAATTTCTTTCAAGTTGGGGATAATGTGACAACTCGAATTTCCGACATCCTTTATTCGCATTTAATGCACGTTGACTTTGACTATATGGTTGTGTTATGATAAAACCTAGTGTGTTTGCATGATTATGTGTGATTGTATAACATGTGTACTGTTGTAAAAACTTAAACTGTTTAGAACCCGACTGTCACACCCCGACCGCGTAAAACAACAAATCGCGGCGGAAACATCGGGGCGTGTTGCGACAGAATTAATTGTTTCAAATCCATGGCAAACAAAGTTGTATTTTAATTATAAACAAAGGTGTTACATTGTTTCAAACAGGAAATTTAAGAGTTCAGAACATAATTAAACATAGTCTATCTTCTTTTAAAGTCTCTAAGGCACAGGTCCGCCCTAGTATCATGATCAACATCCTATGGAAAAGCTCCTGAAAACACATGTGAAAATAGGTACGTCAGCATAAAAATGCCTGTGAGATACATAGGTTTGTGAAAATAAGATTCATGACTTGTGTTTGAGAAAATGTTTCGTCATGAACCTTGTAATTTGATTTGTTTTGTAAATCACTTGAAAAACGATAAGATCAGATAATATGTATAAATAAGAGAATAGTGTATGGTTAAATGGATAACCATTGTAAACTGAGTTTGTATAAGATAAGTTGTTTGTAAAACAATGTATTGTGAAAAGTATGTTATTTGTATAAAATGTTATATGTATCAAACTGAAATGATGCAAATAACGCTACGATATATATTACCATACAAACACTTATATATAGGAAGTACCAGCGGCGTATCCACCATGCTTGTATCGTATTACATACGCATCGTTACTTAATCAATTAATCAAACCAAACCAAACAATGTAAGATGTCTATGTTTAAACCAATAGTCAAAAGTCCTTGTATAAATCATGTCAAATGTTTATAAGTCCAAAAGTAGTCAAGTAATGTGTAACAAATGTTATGTATGGTAAGTAAAATAAGACTACTTAAACCATAAGTAAAAATGTACAAAACAAAGTATTTTGAATATATCAAAAAGTTATGTTTTGTAAAGTGATGCATGATACATTGATACAAACATTTATGTGGTAAGTTAACGCATACATTCAAGCCTTGAGACAGTCGGATAACCCTTTCAGTCAAGGTTATCAAAAGAATTGTATTCGGATTCAGTCATTCCTTACATCCAAACAAACCCGGGATGTCAGGAATGGGATTTGTCAAGTCCTATGGTACCACTACTTACTCCCGAGCGGCGTAGCAAATGTTAATGAACGTAATAAAGACCCGTTTGTGCAAACCAAATGTCATAGTAGTTGTATACATGTCATATGAAAACAATGTACTAAGTATGCTAAGTTAACATACAAAGTAGAAAAGTCTTGTAAATCAATGTGCTAGCATGCTATCAGTCAACATACATAGCAGAAATGTAATGTAAAACAATGTACTAAGTATGTACACAATGGACACACATAGCATGAAATGTCATGAAATCATGTACTATAATGTACTTACGAACATAGCAGGTATACGATGTGAAAACAGGAAAGCATGAAAGTAACAAGTAGGCACATGTGTTCCACCCCAAAACAGTTTGGAAAACAGTAAAAGAGGGGTCTATGTACTCACTTGATATTGCTCAGATGTCTAAAGATAATCACCAAGTAATGCTAGAGATCTCGGAATCAAACGGCACCTAATATAGGTAACTATGTTAATAAACCGGACCTAAATCGGAAGACTGGGTAGCATTAGGGTTTGTAAACCAAATGAGTGTAGGAACTCATGTGATATGGTTTAACAAAGCCTACATGCTAAATGAAACTTGACCTAAGTCTTATCGACCCATTACGACCCGTTTAGGAAGCTTATGCTACTTTAACGCGTCGTTCGCGTAAAACGCGTTCGGAACGCCTAACCAGCCCTATGACAAGTGTTATATGCCTAAACATGTTACATAATCAGTTATGTGGCAAAAGTTTAGGTTACATATGCTAAATTACCAATTATGCATGAAAAGGGTATTCTGGTAATTTACCTAAGGCATATAAACTACCTATCATACAACTACTTAAACGATGTGACCATAGGGTATAACCTCGGAAGGTTATTCCCTACCTACTATGGTCACCTAATGTATTTGGTCGGATCCTAATGATCGACCAAATGGGTCGAGTTCGAAGGTATAGGCGATTTATTAGATCGCCTACCCTACGACTCTAGACAACGTGGTAATCAGTGGGCATAGTCCCAAAGGACTATGACCAACGTGATTACACTCACGTTGCGAAGTTCAAACGAACTTCGCATTGACCATTACTGGTCAACGCTGAAAGTCAAACAAAGTTTGACTTTCTGACTCGAAAAGCAGTAAAAATAAGGAAAAGAACGAAAGAATACTAACCCAGGGTCCCCGAATGCTAAACTCAATTCGAAAATCTCAGGTATGAAACAAATGTTTCAACTTAGAGTTTCTCAAAGTGAATTTCTAGTGATTTTGAACAAAGGGGGGTGGGTTATTTATAGTATTCGGTCCACCGTTGAGATCATTTCTTGGAAAAGGGGAAACGATCAAGGCCGTACACTTGTCGGGAAGTTGTGGTGCCTCAAAATGTTCACCACCATAAGGAATCAACACATGGCAAGGGGTTAGGGAGTGCAAAACAGCTGCAACCAGCTGTCAAATACACTTAATCTGGTCCAGAAGGGGGCTCGCGTGACGCTAAGGCCCCTCGCGTCACGCTAGGCCCCTGTTTTGGCAGATTTTTACAGAAATGGTCCCTGCACCTTGTTTAAGCGATTTTCGATGCGTTTGAACCCCGTTAACCTCATTTCAAGGCTCTAAAATGAAGTTAAAGTATAGGGAACTCAAAACATGCTCAAAAATATCTAGGATGTCGGTTCGTTTGGCCGTACGATCGCGATGTTCGCTTAATTACGACGGAATGCGCATAAGCGCGAAAAACGATCCAAATGACGCGACGAATGGAATTTTCTTAAGGCGAACACTAAAATAAAAATATAGTCATGCTCACATAAATTTTTGGATGTCCAGATGTATTCAGAACGTAAGTTATGCGCGAAAATGCAAACTTGTGCCCTTTTTGACACATTTAGTCCCTGAATGACCCAAAAGTTTATTTTAGCACACCGAACCCCTCAAAGCCTATTTCTAAGCTATGTAAAGGATATTTAAGGTGTGTTTAACTTATGGTCATATTCCGGAATGTTCGTTACAGTTCAAATTGACATACTTTCGCAGTTTGTCATATTTAGTCCCTGTAAACGAATTAACTTGTTTTTGCCATACCAATGCCTTCAATACTTATTTCTAAGTTATTTAAAGGTTATTTAAGGTATGTTGAGTATATGTTGATGTTCCAGAGTATTTCTCGCATTAAGCTGAGTACGTTTACGCACTAGTTTGCGTATAACTCTCCAGAAAGCGATGTAGAGTTTGGAATTGAACAAAAGTCAAAACATGAAAAATGTAAAACATAACAAAACAAACATTGGGATCAAATAACATTGCTTTATTGATAACAGAACTGTTCACAATGATTACAAGCACAGTTGTTACAGTCTCCCCTACTTGTGGAAATTTCGTCCCGAAATTTATTTAGAGGAAACTCGTGGAAAAAGATGTGGATATTTCGCCTTCATTTGATCTTCGCGTTCCCAAGTAAACTCAGGTCCACGTTTAGCTTCCCAGCGAACTTTGACCAAAGGAATGCGCTTGCGTTTAAGCCACTTGACTTCGCGTTCCATGATTTCCACTGGTTTCTCAACAAATTTCAGTGTTTTGCCAACACGAATTTCGTCAAGCGGTATGGAGAAGTTCTCATCAGCTGAACACTTCTTGAGATTGGACACGTGAAAAGTTGGATGAATATTTCCAAGTTCAGGAGGTAACTCAAGTCTGTAGGCTACCTTTCCGATTCTTTCGACGATCTTGAATGGTCCAACGTATCTAGGTGCAAGTTTTCCTTTCTTTCCAAATCTGATCACACCTTTCCAAGGTGAGACCTTAAGTAATACTCGATCACCGACTTGAAATTCCAAGGCTTTGCGTTTTGGGTCCGCGTAAATCTTCTGACGGCTTCTAGCTGCCTGAAGGTTATCACGAACTTTCTTGACCTTGTCAGTTGTCTCTAAAATAAGGGCAGGTCCAGTAAGTTGAGCCTCGCCAATCTCATTCCAGCAGACTGGTGAACGACATTTTCGACCATAGAGAGCCTCGAAAGGAGCCATTTTGATGCTAGTGTGATAACTGTTGTTGTAGGAGAATTCAATCAATTTAAGATGTGAATCCCAGCTACCACCAAAATCGATCACACAAGCTCTTAGCATATCCTCCAGAGTCTGGATTGTTCTCTCAGATTGACCATCCGTTTGCGGATGATAAGCTGTGCTCAGATTAAGTTGGGTCCCCATAGCAGATTGCATGGTTCTCCAAAAATGAGAAGTGAAACGAGCATCTCTGTCAGAAATGATGTTCAAAGGAACACCATGTCGAGCCACAATTTCATCTACATAGATTTGAGCAAGTCTATCAGCAGGAAAATCCTCACGGATTGGCAAGAAATGTGCTGACTTAGTAAGACGATCAACAACTACCCAGATGGCATCATGACCTTTCTTTGTGCGCGGAAGTTTAGTGACAAGATCCATAGTAATGTTTTCCCATTTCCAAACTGGGATCTCTGGTTGTACCAATAAACCCGAAGGACGTTGATGTTCAGCCTTAACCTTAAGACAAGTAAGGCATTTGGATACGTATAAGGCAATGTCTTTCTTCATACCAGGCCACCAATACTGAATACGAAGATCCTTATACATCTTATCTGAGCCCGGATGAATGGAATAACGTGACTTATGGGCTTCATCCATAAGCAAGGTACGAAGATCATCTAGGCTTGGGACCCACAAACGGTCCATGAAGTAATACGATCCATTATCCTTCAGTTCAAGAGCAGGTGTTATGTGATAAGGAAACTCCTTATCCATCAAACCTTGTGAAACACAAGATTGTTGAGACTGAGAAATGCGTGCTTGAATATCAGATCGAGCTTGAATTACAGATTGAACACGTACACAATGAAGCTTAGTACGTTCCTTACGACTCAATGCATCAGCTACGACATTCGCCTTACCAGGATGGTAGCGAATTTCGCAGTCATAGTCGTTTAAAAGCTCAACCCAACGTCGCTGTCTCATGTTGAGTTCTTTCTGGTTGAAGATATGCTGAAGACTTTTGTGATCAGTGAAAACCACACATTTTGTACCATACAAATAGTGTCTCCAGATCTTTAGAGCAAAGACAACTGCACCCAACTCAAGATCATGAGTGGTGTAGTTCTTCTCATGTATCTTCAACTGTCTCGATGCATAGGCTATGACTTTGTTCCTTTGCATAAGAACACAGCCAAGACCCAATTTTGATGCATCACAATACACAACAAAATCATCATCACCCTCAGGCAATGATAGAACAGGCGCATCGCAAAGCTTCTGCTTCAAGTGTTGAAAAGCTTCTTCTTGTTTGTATCCCCAATAAAAGGGCATTTTCTTCTGAGTTAGAGCAGTTAGAGGAACTGCAATCTTCGAGAAGTTTTCTATGAAGCGGCGATAATAACCCGCTAGACCAAGAAAAGAACGAACTTCAGTAGGAGTAGTAGGCGTATCCCAATCCTTGATCGCACTGATCTTGGAGGGATCTACATGAATACCTTGTTCGTTGATAACATGCCCCAAAAATTGAACTTCTTTAAGCCAGAATTCGCACTTGGAGAATTTGGCGAAAAGTTGCTCTTTCTTTAGGAGTTCCAGAGTAAGACGAAGATGTTGCTCGTGATCAGCTCGCGTCTTAGAGTAAATCAAGATGTCGTCAATAAAAACAATGACGAACTGATCCAAATAAGGTTTGCAGACCCTATTCATTAAGTCCATGAAAACAGCAGGAGCATTAGTCACACCGAATGGCATGACTGTGAACTCATAGTGCCCATACCGAGTACGGAACGCTGTCTTGGGAATATCTTCTTCTTGCACCCGAAGTTGATGATATCCGGAACGTAGATCAATCTTCGAAAAATAAGAAGCGCCTTGTAACTGATCAAAGAGGTCGTCTATGCGAGGTAGAGGATATCGGTTCTTGATGGTAAGCTTGTTAAGCTCACGATAATCGATACACATCCTAAAGGATCCATCCTTCTTCTTGACAAAAAGAATGGGAGCACCCCAAGGTGAAAAACTGGGACGGATAAAGCCTTTGTCAGAGAGCTCCTGAAGCTGTTTAGACAACTCTTGCATCTCAGATGGTGCAAGACGATATGGAGCTCTGGCAATGGGATTTGCACCAGGTACGAGGTCAATGCGGAACTCGACTTGACGTGCTGGAGGTAGACCAGGTAAATCTTTAGGGAACACTTCAGAATAATCCCGAACGACAGGAATATCTGAAATAGACTTACCCTTGCCTTTATCTTCTGTAACATGTGCTAAGAAAGCCACATAGTTCTTCTGCAGATACTTCCGAGCTTTAAAACAAGACATGAGTTTGAGACCAACGGTAGGCTTCTCACCTTGAACCTGCAGAATTTCGCCTGTCGAAAGCGGCACACGAACAATCTTCTTAGAACAAACTATCTCTGCGTGATGCTTGGACAACCAATCCATACCCACTATAACATCGAAGCTTCCAAGTTGCATAGGCGTAAGATCGATTGGAAAAAGATGATCGTTAAGGTTCAACTGGCAGTTGCGTAGAACAGAATTAAGAATAATGGGTTCACCACTAGCAACCTCTACTGTCAAAGATTTACTTAGTTTCGTTCTAGACACGCGAAGCATCGGCTCAAAAGATAATGACACGAAACTCTTATCGGCACCAGAATCAAAGAGAACAGATGCAGGCTGATTATTAATAAAGAACGTACCGTTCACCACATTATTATCAGCCTGTGCCTCTTGGGCATTCATGTTAAAAACTCGGCCTCGAGCCGGAGCTTGATTCTGATTCTGGTTCTGGTTGACTAGCCTTGGGCACCGGTTCCTGTAGTGGGTCAGATCCCCACAATTGTAGCACGAACCAGGAGGAAAATGAGGTCGTGCAGCTTGGCCCTGTTGCGGGGCAGGAGGCTGAGCAACCTGTTGAGCTTGGTTACGAACTGCCTGGTTCTGATTGACAGGAATGCGGCAGTCGACAGCAAGATGACCAGATCTTCCGCAGTTGGTGCACTGACGACACTGGAGATGTGGTTGGTGATGGCCGTTACACCTGTTGCACAAAGGTGCATTGCCAAAATAAGTCTTCTTGGCAGGTGGTTGCGCAGGCTGATTTGGTGCAGCTTGAGCCTGTGCAGTAACAGCAAAATTTTGGGCACCCTTTCGCTTCCTTGATTTCTTTGATGCTTCACCTTCCTTACCCTTACCCTTATTCTTGTTTTTCTCAGAATTAGTCTCCTTCTTTTTATCACCCTTGCGGGTGAGTTTACCCTTCCTGACTAGAGTCTCAGTGAGGGTAGCAGACAATTCGATAGCTTGGCGAAGGGTAGTAGGATTAACACCAGTCAAAATCTCCAGAATAGAATCGGGTAGCCCATCAATATACCTCTCGATCGCTTTATCCGGAGGGGTAACCATGGTGGGACACAATAGACTGAGTTCTTCAAAACGATCCGTGTATGCACGGTGTTCAGCCCCATCTTGCTTTAAGTCATCAAACTCTCGTTCCAAAACTCGAATTTCATGACGGGGACAAAACTCCTTCATCATGAGAGCCCGAAGCTCTTCCCATGTCTGTGCCAACGCCACTTCGGCACCCCTATCGCGCTTAATACCATTCCACCAGGTAAGCGCTCGCTTCTCAAACACGCTTGAAGCAAATTCAACCCTACGCGCATTCTGACACTGCACATGTAAGAATGTGCTCTCGATACTTTCAAACCATCGTAGGAGCGCAGTTGCTCCTTGCGACCCAGAAAACTTAAGCGGCTTCGCAGAATTGAAATTCTTGAAATTACAGTGTGCGTTATTGTTGTTGTTATTGCCGTTGTTGTTAAATATATCGTGGACTTGAGTTACAACACCGGGAAGTACAGCAGCCACTTGCTGAGAAACCAGGGCTGCTATCTCTTCAATAGTAAAAGTTCGAGGATCGCGTCGAGGAGGCATTCTAAAAGAGGAAAACATGAAAGAAAACGAGTGAGATGATTGGATGAAAAGAATGAGATGAAACAAAATCAACAAGAGCAAAGATGGTGGTCATTCGTCCGTATCACAGAGCAAACAATCAACACACAGTGACTAATCAAAGTAAATGGGTCAAAAATAATGTATAATGAAGACGTGCTCGCCTATAAGTGAACACTCATCCCAAGAATTCCCAGGTAAGCACAACTGGTCTCGCGTCTGATGAGATGTATACGAAGTGCTTGCCTAGACAGAAAACCCAGAATACAGGCATTCACCCTTCCAGTTTGCACATGTTCACATTATTTAAAACCCAAAACGTTTGACGGGATTTTGAAAATTTGAAGGCACAAGGCCAAAAACCAAACTGAAAAGGGTTCAAAACCATATAAAAGAGGGTTCAAAACCTTGTAATAATTTATTCAAAAACAGATGATTGTTTTTCAAAAATCGTTTCGGAAAAATTTTGTTTCCTTGTTTTGATAATCACCTAAGGATAGGAGATGTAAATGTTTTAAGATCTAAACACAACTAATTTGTGTTAGGGTCCTAGAAAAGTTATAGTCTAGGTCAAAGCATTACTAATAACCTAATTCCCTATAACCCTTGGCTCTGATACCAACTCTTCTGTCACACCCCGACCGCGTAAAACAACAAATCGCGGCGGAAACATCGGGGCGTGTTGCGACAGAATTAATTGTTTCAAATCCATGGCAAACAAAGTTGTATTTTAATTATAAACAAAGGTGTTACATTGTTTCAAACAGGAAATTTAAGAGTTCAGAACATAATTAAACATAGTCTATCTTCTTTTAAAGTCTCTAAGGCACAGGTCCGCCCTAGTATCATGATCAACATCCTATGGAAAAGCTCCTGAAAACACATGTGAAAATAGGTACGTCAGCATAAAAATGCCTGTGAGATACATAGGTTTGTGAAAATAAGATTCATGACTTGTGTTTGAGAAAATGTTTCGTCATGAACCTTGTAATTTGATTTGTTTTGTAAATCACTTGAAAAACGATAAGATCAGATAATATGTATAAATAAGAGAATAGTGTATGGTTAAATGGATAACCATTGTAAACTGAGTTTGTATAAGATAAGTTGTTTGTAAAACAATGTATTGTGAAAAGTATGTTATTTGTATAAAATGTTATATGTATCAAACTGAAATGATGCAAATAACGCTACGATATATATTACCATACAAACACTTATATATAGGAAGTACCAGCGGCGTATCCACCATGCTTGTATCGTATTACATACGCATCGTTACTTAATCAATTAATCAAACCAAACCAAACAATGTAAGATGTCTATGTTTAAACCAATAGTCAAAAGTCCTTGTATAAATCATGTCAAATGTTTATAAGTCCAAAAGTAGTCAAGTAATGTGTAACAAATGTTATGTATGGTAAGTAAAATAAGACTACTTAAACCATAAGTAAAAATGTACAAAACAAAGTATTTTGAATATATCAAAAAGTTATGTTTTGTAAAGTGATGCATGATACATTGATACAAACATTTATGTGGTAAGTTAACGCATACATTCAAGCCTTGAGACAGTCGGATAACCCTTTCAGTCAAGGTTATCAAAAGAATTGTATTCGGATTCAGTCATTCCTTACATCCAAACAAACCCGGGATGTCAGGAATGGGATTTGTCAAGTCCTATGGTACCACTACTTACTCCCGAGCGGCGTAGCAAATGTTAATGAACGTAATAAAGACCCGTTTGTGCAAACCAAATGTCATAGTAGTTGTATACATGTCATATGAAAACAATGTACTAAGTATGCTAAGTTAACATACAAAGTAGAAAAGTCTTGTAAATCAATGTGCTAGCATGCTATCAGTCAACATACATAGCAGAAATGTAATGTAAAACAATGTACTAAGTATGTACACAATGGACACACATAGCATGAAATGTCATGAAATCATGTACTATAATGTACTTACGAACATAGCAGGTATACGATGTGAAAACAGGAAAGCATGAAAGTAACAAGTAGGCACATGTGTTCCACCCCAAAACAGTTTGGAAAACAGTAAAAGAGGGGTCTATGTACTCACTTGATATTGCTCAGATGTCTAAAGATAATCACCAAGTAATGCTAGAGATCTCGGAATCAAACGGCACCTAATATAGGTAACTATGTTAATAAACCGGACCTAAATCGGAAGACTGGGTAGCATTAGGGTTTGTAAACCAAATGAGTGTAGGAACTCATGTGATATGGTTTAACAAAGCCTACATGCTAAATGAAACTTGACCTAAGTCTTATCGACCCATTACGACCCGTTTAGGAAGCTTATGCTACTTTAACGCGTCGTTCGCGTAAAACGCGTTCGGAACGCCTAACCAGCCCTATGACAAGTGTTATATGCCTAAACATGTTACATAATCAGTTATGTGGCAAAAGTTTAGGTTACATATGCTAAATTACCAATTATGCATGAAAAGGGTATTCTGGTAATTTACCTAAGGCATATAAACTACCTATCATACAACTACTTAAACGATGTGACCATAGGGTATAACCTCGGAAGGTTATTCCCTACCTACTATGGTCACCTAATGTATTTGGTCGGATCCTAATGATCGACCAAATGGGTCGAGTTCGAAGGTATAGGCGATTTATTAGATCGCCTACCCTACGACTCTAGACAACGTGGTAATCAGTGGGCATAGTCCCAAAGGACTATGACCAACGTGATTACACTCACGTTGCGAAGTTCAAACGAACTTCGCATTGACCATTACTGGTCAACGCTGAAAGTCAAACAAAGTTTGACTTTCTGACTCGAAAAGCAGTAAAAATAAGGAAAAGAACGAAAGAATACTAACCCAGGGTCCCCGAATGCTAAACTCAATTCGAAAATCTCAGGTATGAAACAAATGTTTCAACTTAGAGTTTCTCAAAGTGAATTTCTAGTGATTTTGAACAAAGGGGGGTGGGTTATTTATAGTATTCGGTCCACCGTTGAGATCATTTCTTGGAAAAGGGGAAACGATCAAGGCCGTACACTTGTCGGGAAGTTGTGGTGCCTCAAAATGTTCACCACCATAAGGAATCAACACATGGCAAGGGGTTAGGGAGTGCAAAACAGCTGCAACCAGCTGTCAAATACACTTAATCTGGTCCAGAAGGGGGCTCGCGTGACGCTAAGGCCCCTCGCGTCACGCTAGGCCCCTGTTTTGGCAGATTTTTACAGAAATGGTCCCTGCACCTTGTTTAAGCGATTTTCGATGCGTTTGAACCCCGTTAACCTCATTTCAAGGCTCTAAAATGAAGTTAAAGTATAGGGAACTCAAAACATGCTCAAAAATATCTAGGATGTCGGTTCGTTTGGCCGTACGATCGCGATGTTCGCTTAATTACGACGGAATGCGCATAAGCGCGAAAAACGATCCAAATGACGCGACGAATGGAATTTTCTTAAGGCGAACACTAAAATAAAAATATAGTCATGCTCACATAAATTTTTGGATGTCCAGATGTATTCAGAACGTAAGTTATGCGCGAAAATGCAAACTTGTGCCCTTTTTGACACATTTAGTCCCTGAATGACCCAAAAGTTTATTTTAGCACACCGAACCCCTCAAAGCCTATTTCTAAGCTATGTAAAGGATATTTAAGGTGTGTTTAACTTATGGTCATATTCCGGAATGTTCGTTACAGTTCAAATTGACATACTTTCGCAGTTTGTCATATTTAGTCCCTGTAAACGAATTAACTTGTTTTTGCCATACCAATGCCTTCAATACTTATTTCTAAGTTATTTAAAGGTTATTTAAGGTATGTTGAGTATATGTTGATGTTCCAGAGTATTTCTCGCATTAAGCTGAGTACGTTTACGCACTAGTTTGCGTATAACTCTCCAGAAAGCGATGTAGAGTTTGGAATTGAACAAAAGTCAAAACATGAAAAATGTAAAACATAACAAAACAAACATTGGGATCAAATAACATTGCTTTATTGATAACAGAACTGTTCACAATGATTACAAGCACAGTTGTTACACCGACGAAACACAAGGCTGTTTCGCCATAACCCATTTCGACGAAACAGGCTGTTTCGCCATGAACACTCCGACGAAACAGAAGTCTGTTTCGCCGGCCCAGTAGCCCAGCTAGGCCCAGAACGTATTTTGAGTATTTTACGTAAAAACAACATCACTTTACATTTTCTATCAACACAACCGAAACCCTAGAGCTCTCTCACTGTGACGGCGAACTAGAACCCACCGGAAACCCTTGTGCGATCAAACCATCGTCTCGGTTAGTAGATTTATGTGTCTTGATTGATCGTTCATCTGTGAATATGTTTCTGTGCCATGTGATTCTGATATGTTGATGTATAATTGTAACTAATACATATTAAATACTAGGGTTCTTGTTATGATAATGATGATATGGATTTCAATATGAATATTGTAGTCGGATATAAACGGTTTTATGCGAAACTTAATATGATTGAATACTCGGTTCCGGATGTTGTTATTATGATCTGATTCTGAATGCAAGTTAGCATCTTGATAGGGTTTGATGATGTGATGCTGAAATCGATATGTTGTATGCGTAAGCTAGGGTTCATGCTAGACGTTAAAGTGGTCCGATGATTATGCTATGATGATGTTACAATGATTCTGTGAATGAATGTTCCTGCATGATTGTTGATGTTGATGACGGCTGTTAGCATGATTAGGGTTTTCATACGTGACTGATTATGCGACGTAACTGACTGTTCGACGAAACAGGTCTCTTGACGAAACAGAAGTGTTTCGCCAAGAGTCATCGACGAATCAGAATCCTGTTTCGCCAAACAAGGTTCCGACGAAACTGAATGTGTTTCGTCAATATTGTGTTTCGTCGACTAGTGTGTTTCGCCATTAAGTGTGTTTCGCCGAACAGTTAATCTGTACAGTAACCTGAGTTAATTCTGTTAATTGTTAACTGGAATATTTAACTGCTGTTAAGTGTAGCCATCTTGTATATGATTGTGATTACGTGTTACCTGTTTTTACGTGCACAACTTGAACACAAACTGATTTCACATACGTACATACTTTAGGACGTGATTGATTTACCTTGAGCACATACTTAGCATACCGAGCAAACCAAGGTGAGTTCACACTCTTACAAAGGCATGGGATTCCCCAGTTGGGTTGGGAATGGGATTGAATGATTACCTGTACTTACATGAACACTAGACTATGTACCACGGTCCTCGGTTGGGAAGGATGCCTGTGCCAAATTCTACGCAAAGCCTACGTACTGTCCTCGGATTGGGAAGGACACTAGCACTAAACCTACGTAAAACTTACGTACAACCGTCCTCGGATTGGGAAGGACGCCAGTGTTAAAACCTACGTACTACCGTCCTCGGATTGGGAAGGACGCCAGCGCTAAATCTACGTACTCGCTACGTACTGTCCTCGGTTGGGAAGGGCACTTACATAAACCTGCGTAAACCTATACTTACTTCTATCCTCGGATTGGGAAGGATACTTATGATTACGAATAGTCTAGGGAATATATAACATGGGAAGCCCCCACCAATAGAACGTACTATCGGCCCAGTAGAGCCACATGTTACATACGAACTTACTATTACGCATTTACTTTCTGTGAACTCGCTCAACTAGTTGTTGATCCTCTGTTACATGCCTTGCAGGACCTTAGGTACTTATGGAGCTTGCACGGGAGGCGTAGTCGTTGTGGGCATGGATTTTGAATACTTGTTTAGACTTTATAACATTTCATACTTTATTATGATGGGTTTAATCATACGCTTCCGCTATACTGTGATAACATACTTATGTTTTGGAACACCTCTCATATGGATTGTTTGGAATTAAATTGCAATTACTTACACTTTATACATTGTTCTATATGATTGGTGGCTTGATCCTGGTCAGTCACGCTCCCAAGCGGTGATACTCCGCGTGTGGATTTTGGGGGTGTGACAGATTGGTATCAGAGCCTTTGGTTATAGAGAACTCGGTTTTAATATGGGGAAAACGATTTTATTAAAACCAGACTATAACCAGAACAGTGCTCTCAACGATCCACAACGACGCCTCGCTCCACGTGCAAGACTCGACATCCTAGGTAATAAGGTTTATGTTTATTGCCTACATGTTAGAACTATATAGAACTTTGCTCGTGGTATGCTTAGATTACAATGCTCACTACTTGATGTTGCATGAGAACACTTGTGTGCTCACTCTCTTCTGTCATCGCACTATTCGCGAACTTATCTCACTTACGTTATCTTTACTATGAAGATCATGTCTGGACGTATCAACATGACTCAGGACCAGTTGACGGCCCTCATTAACGAACGAGTTACTGCGGCAGTTGCAGCCGCACAAGCAGGAGGTATACCCTGCAGTTAGAACTCACACTAGGATCCTTAGATCCTACAATTCCTAAATCAACTCTCGTGTTTAAACTTGTCCTAATCCTTTTACACAACAGGTCAAGCACCTGTTTGCACTTTCAAGACTTTCATGGACTGTCGTCCATCCACTTTCAGCGGCACTGAAGGAGCCGTAGGTCTCCTGCACTGGTTTGAAAAGATGGAGTCTGTGTTTGAGATGTGTGAATGCCCTGAGGCACGCAGGGTGAAATATGCTACCGGTACCCTCGAGGGTTTAGCCCTCACATGGTGGAAAGCTCAAGTCCAAATACTGGGGTTGGTTGCTGCTAACGCCACCCCATGGAACAATTTCAAAGAGATGATCAAGGAAGAATACTGCAGTCGAGATGATATTCATAAGCTGGAGGTCGAGTTTTTCAACCTCAAGATGACAGGGTCGGAAATTGAGGCGTATACAAAGAGATCGAATGAGCTTGCATTACTGTGTCCTACTCTGGTGGACAAGCGTATTGAACTTTATCTTAAGGGTCTGGTGCCAGAGATCCAGAGTCATGTGACTTCAGCAAATCATGCCACTTACCAGCAGGTTGTTCAGTTGGCTCACCGTCTCACTGATCAAGCGGTGGAGCAGAACCGGTTGCCCAAACGCATCAACGCTACCCCTACAGCTACTACTTCGGTTACTCCTGCTACTCCCAGTGACAGCAAGCGAAAGTGGGAGGGGGACTCCAGCAAGGGATCAGCTTCAGTTCAGCCCCAAGTTCAGCAGCGAAAGACTGACAACTACCAGAGCCCTAGTCAGCACTCTTCGGGCAGTCACAAGCAGGGTGGTTATCGAGGGAACCTCCCAAAGTGCAACATCTGCAACAAGCACCACAATGGCCAGTGTAACCGGGGTCGTTGTCAAAGGTGTTTTAGGACGGGCCATGAGGCCAAGGATTGTAGGAGCCCACAGCCTGTAAATCAGAATCAGCCGCAGTAGCAAGCACGGCAAAATCAGCAACAGGGTAACAAAGGATGTTTCCAGTGTGGCGCCGAAGGTCATTTCAAAAGACACTGCCCTCAGCTAAACCGAAACCAGAACAACAACAACCAGGGCAATGGGAACAACAACGGTGGGGACAATAACAACAATGGTGCTAGAGGCCGTATGTTTGTGATCGGCCAGGGTGATGCGAGGAATGATCCCAACGTAGTTATGGGTAAGTTTCTTCTTGACGACTTTTATGTTACAGTACTATTTGATTCTGGTGCGGATACAAGTTACATGTCTCTAAAAGCTAGTGAAATGTTAAAACGTGCACCAACTCTCTTAAACACCAAACATGTTGTAGAATTAGCTAACGGTAAAAGCCTAGAGGCCACACACATAGTTAAAGGGTGTAATCTTAGCCTCGCTGGTCAGACTTTCTCCATAGATCTCATTCCTATAACCTTGGGTAGTTTTGACGTCGTCATTGGTATGGATTGGTTATCTCAACAACAAGCGGAGATTTTATGCAAAGAAAAAGTTATTCGTATTCCTCGGTCGGGCAAGGAACCTCTCGAAGTTCAAGGCGACAAGAGTGGTGTCGTGAGTGGCATCATCTCCTTTTTGAAGGCTCAGAAGTGTTTACGCAAGGGGCACACTGCTATATTAGCACTCGTTACAGATACCTCGAAGAAAGAGAAAAAGATTGAAGATATTCCTGTAGTACGTGACTTTCCTCAAGTGTTCCCTGAGGAATTACCTGGGTTACCGCCTCATCGTCAAGTTGAATTTCAGATCGAGCTCGCTCCAGGAGCAGCACCCATAGCTCGAGCGCCTTATCGTTTGGCTCCAACCGAATTAGAAGAACTGTCTAAGCAGCTACAAGAACTCTTGGAAAAGGGTTTTATACGTCCTAGCTCTTCGCCTTGGGGAGCTCCAGTGTTATTCGTAAAGAAGAAAGACGGTACGTTCAGGATGTGTATAGACTACCGTGAACTCAACAAGGTGACGATCAAGAATCGTTATCCTCTTCCGCGCATAGATGATTTATTCGACCAGCTGCAAGGGTCGAGTTATTACTCCAAAATAGACTTAAGGTCAGGATATCACCAGCTGAGAGTCCGGGATGAGGACGTCTCCAAGACAGCGTTTAGAACACGCTACGGCCACTACGAGTTTATGGTCATGCCATTCGGGCTAATGAACGCGCCTGCCGTATTTATGGATCTTATGAACAGGGTGTGCAAACCCTATCTCGACAAGTTCGTCATTGTTTTCATCGACGACATTCTGATTTATTCGAAAAGTCAGGAGGAACACGAGCAGCACCTACGACTTATACTGGAACTTTTACGAACAGAACAGCTATACGCTAAGTTTTCCAAATGTGACTTCTGGCTTCGTGAAGTCCACTTCTTAGGCCACGTGGTGAACAAGGATGGGATTCATGTAGATCCATCCAAGGTGGATTCGATCAAGAACTGGCCTGCACCTCGCACACCGACAGAAATACGCCAATTCTTGGGTTTGGCGGGTTACTACAGAAGGTTCATCAAAGACTTCTCAAAGATCGCTCAGCCGCTTACACTGTTGACGCAGAAGGGTGTTGTTTATCGTTGGGGTAACGCACAGGAAACAGCATTCCAACACTTAAAGGATAGACTCTGTAGCGCACCTATCCTTTCACTGCCTGAAGGCACGGACGATTTCGTAGTCTACTGTGACGCATCTATCCAAGGTCTTGGATGTGTATTGATGCAGCGGGATAAAGTTATTGCTTATGCTTCGCGCCAGCTTAAGATTCACGAACGAAACTACACTACGCATGATTTAGAGCTGGGAGCGGTTGTTTTTGCACTTAAGATATGGCGACACTACTTGTACGGCACTAAATGTGCTATCTACACTGACCACAGGAGCCTCGAACATATATTCAAACAGAAAGAGCTGAATATGCGACAGCGACGGTGGGTCGAACTGCTAAACGACTATGAATGCTCAATCAGGTACCACCCAGGCAAAGCCAATGTTGTGGCTGACGCCCTCAGTCGAAAAGACACTGCGCCTAAGCGCGTGCGAGCTTTACAACTCACCATACAGTCTAGTCTTCCTTCCCAGATACGAGATGCTCAGGTAGAAGCATTGAAACCAGAAAACGTCAGGGCAGAAGCCTTACGCGGCTCAAGGCAACGCTTAGAACAGAAGGAAGATGGTGCTTATTACGTAACAGGACGCATTTGGGTCCCACTGTACGGCAACTTACGCGAGCTGGTAATGGATGAAGCTCACAAGTCTCGCTACTCGGTACATCCTGGTTCGGATAAAATGTACCACGATATTAAGACTACATACTGGTGGCCTAGCATGAAGACCCACATAGCCACATACGTTAGCAAATGCTTGACTTGTGCGAGAGTCAAGGCAGAATATCAGAAACCGTCAGGACCACTCCAACAACCAGAGATACCACAATGGAAATGGGAACAAATTTCCATGGATTTTGTTACTGGCTTACCTAGATCTCAGCGCGGAAATGATACTATTTGGGTGATCGTGGATCGACTCACAAAATCTGCTCACTTCTTAGCTATCAAAGAAACAGACAAGTTCTCTACCTTAGCAGACATCTACTTAAAAGAAGTGGTCTCGAGGCACGGAGTGCCCACCTCCATCATTTCTGATCGTGACGCACGTTTTACTTCAGAACTGTGGCAAGCAATGCATAAATCTTTTGGCTCTCGTTTAGACATGAGCACAGCTTATCACCCTCAGACGGATGGGCAATCTGAGCGCACTATTCAAACTTTAGAAGACATGCTTCGGGCGTGCGTAATTGATTTTGGCAATGGTTGGGAGAAACATTTGCCACTCGTGGAATTTTCATACAATAACAGCTACCACACCAGCATTAAAGCTGCTCTATTCGAGGCATTGTACGGGCGTAAATGCCGGTCACCTCTCTGTTGGGCAGAGGTGGGAGAAAGTCAAATCACAGGTCCAGAAATGGTAGTTGATACTACTGAAAAGATTGCTCAAATACGACAACGCATGGCGGCAGCTCGGGACCGTCAGAAGGTATACGCTGATAAAGACAGGAAACTACTCGAATTCCAGGTTGGGGATCGAGCGCTACTTAAAGTTTCACCCTGGAAGGGTGTGGTTCGTTTTGACAAACGCGGCAAACTCAATCCACGATACGTCGGACCTTTCGAAGTTATTGAGAAAATAGGCAAAGTGGCCTACAGATTGAACTTACCACCTGAACTCAGTGCAGTTCACAATGTCTTTCACGTGTCGAATCTGAAGAAATGTACGTCAGATGAGACCCACGTAGTTCCCTTGAAGGAACTCACTATCGACGAACGGTTGAACTTCGTCGAGGAACCTGTTGAAATCACGGACCGGGATGTTAAGGTCCTCAAGAACACGAGAATCCCTCTTGTACGAGTTTGTTGGAACTCCCGCCGCGGCCCAGAGTTCACCTGGGAGCGTGAAGATCAAATGGAACTCAAATACCCCCAGTTATTCGGAACCAATGCAACTACTACTGAGGCTGAAGCCACCAATGCAGAATTTCGGGACGAAATTCCAAATCAACGGGGGGATAATGTGACACCCCAAGAAAACCAGTAATCTTCGCAAACATGCTCGGGGAGCCGCGATACAATTCAGGTAAACAACGTCACACCATTAGCTTTCCTCAGTAACCGCATGCTAAATTTCGGGACAAAATTTCTTTCAAGTTGGGGATAATGTGACAACTCGAATTTCCGACATCCTTTATTCGCATTTAATGCACGTTGACTTTGACTATATGGTTGTGTTATGATAAAACCTAGTGTGTTTGCATGATTATGTGTGATTGTATAACATGTGTACTGTTGTAAAAACTTAAACTGTTTAGAACCCGACGAAACACAAGGCTGTTTCGCCATAACCCATTTCGACGAAACAGGCTGTTTCGCCATGAACACTCCGACGAAACAGAAGTCTGTTTCGCCGGCCCAGTAGCCCAGCTAGGCCCAGAACGTATTTTGAGTATTTTACGTAAAAACAACATCACTTTACATTTTCTATCAACACAACCGAAACCCTAGAGCTCTCTCACTGTGACGGCGAACTAGAACCCACCGGAAACCCTTGTGCGATCAAACCATCGTCTCGGTTAGTAGATTTATGTGTCTTGATTGATCGTTCATCTGTGAATATGTTTCTGTGCCATGTGATTCTGATATGTTGATGTATAATTGTAACTAATACATATTAAATACTAGGGTTCTTGTTATGATAATGATGATATGGATTTCAATATGAATATTGTAGTCGGATATAAACGGTTTTATGCGAAACTTAATATGATTGAATACTCGGTTCCGGATGTTGTTATTATGATCTGATTCTGAATGCAAGTTAGCATCTTGATAGGGTTTGATGATGTGATGCTGAAATCGATATGTTGTATGCGTAAGCTAGGGTTCATGCTAGACGTTAAAGTGGTCCGATGATTATGCTATGATGATGTTACAATGATTCTGTGAATGAATGTTCCTGCATGATTGTTGATGTTGATGACGGCTGTTAGCATGATTAGGGTTTTCATACGTGACTGATTATGCGACGTAACTGACTGTTCGACGAAACAGGTCTCTTGACGAAACAGAAGTGTTTCGCCAAGAGTCATCGACGAATCAGAATCCTGTTTCGCCAAACAAGGTTCCGACGAAACTGAATGTGTTTCGTCAATATTGTGTTTCGTCGACTAGTGTGTTTCGCCATTAAGTGTGTTTCGCCGAACAGTTAATCTGTACAGTAACCTGAGTTAATTCTGTTAATTGTTAACTGGAATATTTAACTGCTGTTAAGTGTAGCCATCTTGTATATGATTGTGATTACGTGTTACCTGTTTTTACGTGCACAACTTGAACACAAACTGATTTCACATACGTACATACTTTAGGACGTGATTGATTTACCTTGAGCACATACTTAGCATACCGAGCAAACCAAGGTGAGTTCACACTCTTACAAAGGCATGGGATTCCCCAGTTGGGTTGGGAATGGGATTGAATGATTACCTGTACTTACATGAACACTAGACTATGTACCACGGTCCTCGGTTGGGAAGGATGCCTGTGCCAAATTCTACGCAAAGCCTACGTACTGTCCTCGGATTGGGAAGGACACTAGCACTAAACCTACGTAAAACTTACGTACAACCGTCCTCGGATTGGGAAGGACGCCAGTGTTAAAACCTACGTACTACCGTCCTCGGATTGGGAAGGACGCCAGCGCTAAATCTACGTACTCGCTACGTACTGTCCTCGGTTGGGAAGGGCACTTACATAAACCTGCGTAAACCTATACTTACTTCTATCCTCGGATTGGGAAGGATACTTATGATTACGAATAGTCTAGGGAATATATAACATGGGAAGCCCCCACCAATAGAACGTACTATCGGCCCAGTAGAGCCACATGTTACATACGAACTTACTATTACGCATTTACTTTCTGTGAACTCGCTCAACTAGTTGTTGATCCTCTGTTACATGCCTTGCAGGACCTTAGGTACTTATGGAGCTTGCACGGGAGGCGTAGTCGTTGTGGGCATGGATTTTGAATACTTGTTTAGACTTTATAACATTTCATACTTTATTATGATGGGTTTAATCATACGCTTCCGCTATACTGTGATAACATACTTATGTTTTGGAACACCTCTCATATGGATTGTTTGGAATTAAATTGCAATTACTTACACTTTATACATTGTTCTATATGATTGGTGGCTTGATCCTGGTCAGTCACGCTCCCAAGCGGTGATACTCCGCGTGTGGATTTTGGGGGTGTGACACTCTATGTCAATTTATCTTTTGCAAGAAGCCCTGTGAAAGCTATCAGATAATGACTTTATAGAGGTCCCTCGCTGACGCCTTCATTTTTCTTTTTTTCATCTCTTTATGATGCTATCTTCCTTTAGCCAGACTTCCCGCATTACTGTGATCAAGAGGAAGCGCTAAGGTCTATCCTTTCCTTAAGTTAAGAGTGAAGGACGGATACTGGCTCTTTAGGACTGATAGTAGCTGCTCTTCTGGTAGTATAGCTCGTAGCTCTGCTTATGCTAGCTCTCTTCTTTCTTATGATAGAGATTCGCAATAGGGGCATTTCTCTGTAAGAAGAAGGCCTGTTACAGCTATCAGATATAGGGGATTTACTTCATCTTGAATCACTATCAAAAAATGGCTTTCTTTTCAGCCGCTTTCCTATTTCATTAAGGTAGTTTGCTTACTTAGTGCTTTCGCTAAGGTGACGACTTGAATGAAACTTTCATTGTTGATCAGAGGAAAGGGAGGACCTCGATAAGGAAGAAGAACAAGAGCTACATCGGCAGGACTCTTTGCAAGTGGAAGGTCGCATAGGGGCTCTCGGGAAGCTCTTTCCTTTATACCAGAAGGAAGATGGTCGAAGAGATCAGTAGCTAGAAAGCTCCTTTGGGAGAGCAAGGTAGCAAAAAGTATATTACAAAGTACATCACTATTAAGTCGACTACAGTAGTCTCATGAGCATGTAACTACATCCCCAAGCTTCAAGAGGAACCAAGGAGAAGAATACTCTGTAGTAGCAGCAGCAGTGGCCAAGCATCAGTCATCAAGTGAATCAGTAGACGCCCGCGCACGTGAGCAGCAATCACTCCATTGCAGCAAGACAAAAGTAGCATATGTCACATGGTAGATCATATCTAAGCAAGGTGCACAAGAACGAGCACAACTTCACTCAGAACTTGCGACAAAGACTTGGTGTGCATCAGAACACGACTGAAAGCCCTGCTGCTTCTTCATTCCAGGTGAAGTTATCTTTATTCAGTAAATTGGTCAGTGGCTTGCTGATAACCCCATACGCCTTTCAAAATTTTCAGCAATAGCCTGTTAAACCCAGAAAGCCTCTCAACCCCTTGATAGTAGTGGGTTGTGGCCAGCTCAACATGCTGTCAATCTTGCTTTTATCTGCGGATACCCCTTCACTGCTCACCACATGCCCGAAATACTCTAACCTTGCCTGACCCGAAGAGCATTTCGATTTCTTCACAAACAATTTGTGTTGTTTTAAAGTTTCAAACACTATCCTCAAGTGTTGCAAGTGGCTATCTAGGCTGTCACTGTCAATCAAGATCTCATCAAAAAAACCAGTACAAATTTCCTCATATAATCCATGAAAACCTCATTCATGAAAGCCTGAAATAAGGCTGGAGCATTAGTTAAACCAAAGGGCATAACTATGAACTCGTAATGGCCCTGGTGAGTTCGAAATGCAGTCTTGTGTATATCATATTCAAACACCCGAATCTGATTGGTAACCACTTCTCAAATGAAGCTTCGAAAATATCCTGCTACCATGTAATTCATCAAGCAATTCCTCAATGGGGAATTTCTCTTTCATGGTGATGGCATGGAATGCTCGATAATCCACGCAAAATCTCCAGGTATAGTCCCTTTTTTTTCACTAGCAACACTTGAGAGGCATAAGAACTCACACTTGCCCTGAGAATACCACTTAACAACATCTCCTTGACCTGTTTTTCTATCTCAGCCTTTTGGATGTGGGGGTATCTGTAGGGCTTTACACTCACAGGCTCACTACCAGGTTTTAAGGGAATGTGGTTTCAAGAAAAGACTTGATCCAAGGAACTATACAAGTATGGTGGGAGGGCTAAAGTCTTTCACTTCACAGATCACATAGAGATCTACTTTTTTATTCCATTGCCAGCTCAAGAAAGAGCCAGGCTAGAAAGCATACAATCTGAAACTCTTACCTAAAGCCAGTAGGGTGGAAAGAGGGTCTTAGAGTACTGGCTAGATGAGATAAATCATATCAGTAAGCGATTGAAGGACGGCGAATGCCAACCCTCAGAATAGTATACCTTCTAGTGATTCGATCTGAAGTTACAGACTTATCTTATCTATAGAAAGAGGTTGGATTCCTTGTCCGACCATCCTATCTTCAAAGACAGCCTTCTAGCTCTTACCCTTCTGCCTTTCGAATACCCCTTCCTACTTCTTCATCCTAGCTCTCCAACTGATTGTCTTACTCCAACTTTCATTTCAGTTACTGATTCGCCTATCCTCTCCCTTCCGGTCGAGCTAGTTTTATTCCTCTATCTAGGCCAACATTCATTCTAAGACTTTCACCAGCAAGGGCTAAAAGAGAAGAGCAGGGGGTGGTAGGCTTAGTAGGGCTTGAACCTACAATATCACCGTTATGAGCGGTACGTTTCAACCAATTAAACTATAAGCCCCAACGGATCTCTACATGCAATTCGCTCACTTTGGGAAGAGCGAACGGAAAGAGGAGGCCTTTGCTCTATCTGCTTCTTCCTCTCCCCAGGAATGAACAATTGGAAAAAGAAAAAGATTCTATATATCTTTTTTTATAGATAGATATAGAATTCTATTTATTATATATATATATATATATAATTCTTTTAGAATATAGAAAAATGAAGTTAAGCAAGCGGCCCTTTCGCGACTAAAACTGCCGGTACGTTTTCCGGCTCACAACCGATCAAACGGGCAGAGCCTCTCTATTTGCTTGCAATGCCGGCTCTTCGCCTTTAGTTAGAAGTAGAAGTAGAGGGCGCCGTTTCCCCACACTTCATAAAAAGTAAAAAAGTATGGATGAAGTAAGAAAAAGTACATAAGGAATGAGAAAGGTGGATGTTCTTTAACTGTATACAGCTGTCCAACTAGTTTCTTCCTCCGACTTCTTTAGCCACTTCCGGCTTCCCCACTTCCGCATCTGGGGAGAGCTTCCTTCGTGGCGGAGCATTTAGCAATGCCTGGTGAGGGTTGGCTGTCTGGGGACATTTTAAGGGCTGGGCTTGCTTCTCATGAGATTTGGTAAGGGAATCAGAAATGGGCTCATAAACCGGGCTTTTAGGCACACGGAAAAGGGGAAGTGGATGGAGGGTGCTTCTCAGCTAGAGTTGGGGGTGGGGTCGCTTTAGTGGCTAGGGTGAGTCTTCCTACACGGCTGGACGCCCGGCTCTAGACGAAGCTGAGGGGGTTACCACCACATCCTCTCCCGATAGACTCGAAGCTCTTCATAGTGAGGCGTGGTAGAAAATCTTCTCTCAAAAAGAGATAGACTAGAGATGACAGAGGAAGGTATTCGGTTCAAAAAAGATACGGCAGTCAGAACAGCTTCAGTCCAAAATTGACTAAGGATAGAAGCAAGCTACAAGCATTAGCAACCGCTTTCCTTTAATCTTAAAAAAAAGCAGCGAAGAAAACAAGACAGTAAGTTGTTGCGCTAACTAGCTAGCGCTAGCACACTATAGCTTTTCATCCTCCTGCAGTTCATTCCATTCCTTTCGCTACACTCGACTTAAACCACCTACGAACTCACCCATAAGGAAACTTGTCAAGTAGGTCTTTCGAGCCTTTCCTTTTTTTCCAAATCCTGTAAGGTGGGGTATTATCCTTAAGTCTGCTTTATAAATCTTTAGTCGTCTTTCAGTACTGGCGAAGCTTTAGTTGAAGACCCTTTAGTGCCGTTTTGTTTGGTCCCCTGGGTACCTTCTCCACACTTAGCTGTAAGCATTTCAAGTAGATAAAATCATAAAAGAAGAAATGGGAAGGCGTACTTACATTACGCGATGCTCTATTATTTGAATCCAAAGTTTAATCATTCCCAGTGAAGGTATGGGGGGGGGGGGGGAAGGAGTACGTTAGTCAAATAGAGGGCTCTCACGGGGGCGTAGTCCACGACTTTAGCCTTAAGCTTGGGCTGTAGTTCTTGTATTGGGCGAACCAAAGCGTTAAATAGCGCCGTTTAGTGGCGTGCAGGGGGTAGTCATCTTGTTGTGCTGGTAGGTGCGACTTTGTGAGTTGACAAGAATACACTACGGTATGTGTGAGTAAAGATTTTCCTTAGTGATCCAAAGGAGCAAGTAGAGTTACTGCAGACTGGCTTCTCCCCGTATACCCCTGCGGATGCGGATTTCCTACCATTGAAGGATATAGATCAAACTGCTAATCCAACCCACGCGATGCCCTACCTGATCCTTTTCAAATCCAGCCGAAGGTCTTCGAGCCTTGTTACGAACTAAAGTTCTAAAGCAAAGCGCCCTCCCCAGCCCAGGTCAAAGGTCTCCCCGCTCTTTTTAGGGGGTTCGTTACTGTCAGTAAATAAGCCCCGCATCGTATCGATAGCGATTCAGATCACCTCCCCAAGCCTGCCTAACCTAATTGTGTGTGAGCAACCAATCGTGACAAGTCGACCGATCCATAATAAAAGCACCTGTAGATAAAAGCCGTTTGCCGACCGGTGGACTCATCCTCAATGCCGTTTAGGCTCCCCAGTTCAGTCGGTTGTCCGCCGCTTTTCTTTCCCATGCCGGGTATGGCCTTATAGGTAGCAGAGCCTCCCACAGAGATGGCTTTATGGTCACCTTCTATTCTGCTTGTTGGAAGGTTCGCCCGGGCCCGGGTCAACCCACCCTCAACTGAGAATCATGAGAAGCCGTACTGGTTGAAGGATCGGCTTTGGAACAGGCCTATGTACGGTCTCTCCACTAAGCTTTGTCTATAGTTCACTTTCGTCTATGGCCCTGCTCTCTCTTCAACTTAGTTATTAGTACTTCGGAGTGGTGCTGACTCTCCGGCTTGGTTAGTGAATGAATCTTATGCTTGTCAGGTCCACACTTGGGTCTTCTATTGCCTATCGTCCACTTCGGTGACTCCAACCCAGAAACATGAACTTCCGGAGTCCCTATCTAATAGTTACCCCTCTCTTACTGACTAAGGCTAAGGTGGGGTCAACCAAAGGCGCAAGAAGTTCTCACATAAATAGACGTTTTAATATTAGCTCAGTAACATCATTCTCTTATGCCAGCTGTACCTCAATTCCCTTCTTAGTCTCAACAGCTAAAGCATCCCTTTCTGCAGCTCTAGGAACAGCAGAAGAATCTGGAGTTTATAATTCCGGTAGGAGAGGTTCTTTTATAGCTCAGCAGGAGTGGTTTATGCTACGATTTTCAGTTACTGAGAAACCTTTCTAGTTGAATTAAGAGGACATTCCTATACTGCAACTAAAGAAAGAAAAGCTGGTGAATGCCTGACCAGTGAAGCCTTTATCCGAGACTTATTTAGCTCATGCTAAACCATTCATCATCCATCCATCTGTGAATGTCTTTCAGGCATAAGAACCTGTCGGGGGCCTCTTACAGTAGATAGCTATGGAATAGACTCTGGAGGGAAATCTTTGACTTGATGCCCCACTCGAGCTCTCCATACTCAATTTATCAAGGAGAGTTTTTACCAACCCTGCCATCCTAGAACGTTAGCGTACAAGAGGGGCATTTCTCAATTGAGTTTGTCACACATGGAATCTCAGATGTGGAAGTTTTCTTCCAGCTGCACTCTAGGTCTCACCTAAGATCCTTAGTCTATCCGAGGCTATTGTTAATTGGGGCATGATAGAACCAATGGTCAGTACCTCTTCACTAGGGATGGGGTTCCCGTGAGATTGCTCTGGTTCGTGCGCATTAGAAGTAGACATGAGCGGTTGTCTTAGCGCGCATCGGAGCATGAAAGACCTTGCCTTTGAGGGATTCCTTCTCGCTTGCTTGCTGTCTAAGCTCTTCGATCCTGCCCTGCTTTGATTCTTGCGCTTGCTTGTACCCCTTCTTTCTTTGGCGCTTGCCTAGATCGCTATCTTACTAGCAGTAGTGCTGTTTTCTATTTGAGCTTCTCTTTTTTCCTTTATTGAGCATAATGATTCTAATCAGTAAAATTCTTTGCCGGAAGAGTTCTCCCTTATCGGATGTCATCAGATGCCGATTAGCGTTCTTTATGGGTATTATTCGGTGTCTGTGGCCTCTTAGCTTTGTGGGTGATATCGTATGGTTGGTATCTCACCGCATAAGTGTCAGGGATGGCGTAGTTCATTAGTGCTTTCCGAGGATGTCTGTGCATGCTCTCCCGTCTTTATTCTTTCATGGCGTCAACCCCAAATACAAAAAGAATTTGAGAATTACCCGCTCTATCAGATAGGACGACCTACTCCTTAGTTGAACCAAACTTTGCCACTCACCTTCATCCGAAAGAGACCGCACGAAAGCAGTTTTTCCTAAACGGTGATACCGCCTGGTTTGAAAATTCAATCTTTTAACAGCTTGCGGGGCCTGAAGGTGATATTAATACCACTCCAGCCCCTGCAGCCCCAAAGTGCTAGATCCATCGAAGTAGAGAGTCCATGGAACCACCTCTGCGAAGGCGAGGACTTCTTCATCGAGCTCGAAAAAATTCATGGTATGATCTGCCTAGAAGTCTGCAAATACTTGTCCTTTAACCGCCTTCATAGGAACGTACCGAAAAGTGAACTCGGATTGCCCTAGGATCCACTTCTCCCCTTCAACACGGGTCAACATATACTTAATCAGGTCCGTTCGAGCAATTACCAACACTGTTGTGGAAAGGATGTAGTGTCGGAGCTTGGTTACTACAAAGTAGAGCAATAAGCACATCTTCTTAGGGGTATGTAAGACCCTGCTGAGATAATACACGGCCGGCTCCTACCTGATAGTTGAACTGGAATTACCTTCTCTACCCACTGGTACTACTCCTTCGGAAGGCCTGCTTTCAGCACCTATTCGATACCGGTTTCACCTTCCGTTGTTGATTCCTCTCCCGGGACTCCTACTGCGGGTTCCCCATTTATGATGGTCTTTCACCTGGAGTAAAGAATTATGGAAAGGTTTCGAGGCTTAATATCTTGTAAGCTAGAAGCATCCAAGTTAGGGCTCTTCCAACCCTAGTTTCTCTCTCTAGCCTGGCGATTCTGGTTCCTCATGCAACCCTAGTTCTTGATTCGTGATCTGCTTTGTATAACAGTCTGTGATTAGTGAGTTGATTATTCAATGATCTATAACGAACTTGTTAGCAAAAAAGTGATTGAACATTAATTAGGGTTTTAGTTTTTCGTTCTTTCTTCAATCACCGTCGTAACTTCTGATTTCGAATCATATTGTATAGTGTTGTCGGTTTATCGGTCCTTCTGGTGAGGCAGAAACCTTGACTTAACGATTACACTATATGTTTTTGTTAGAATCACAAGTTAGGGTTTAGCTAGTCTAGGGTTTTTGGTTTTCGTTGGTCTGCTGGTTTTCGGTTTTCTTGGTGCATGGTTCGTTAGTTCTTGTGTTAAAAGGAGAGAATTGCTACTGTCATCTATTTGCGTCTTCCTGGTCATCGTCCTGTATTGGTTTTACGTCTGCATGATTAGCTTATGATTTAATCATGAGTTCTGATCCTCCCAACTTTCAAGATTTGTATGGAAAACCTCCTAACGTGAATTCAGATCCTATCAATAGTCAAGATGGGTCTGCAAAACCCCCAGCTAATTCGAAGGGATTTGGGAATAGAATTCTGAATATTGATGGAAAACCTCTGCTTCCTAGATGTGGAGTGGTGACGAACATCCAGCAAGGGCCTCGTGTGTTGAACGTTATTAATGAATTGCAGAAAATTACTGTTCCAGTACAACCTGAGAAGCCTGATATGTTCTCGGATAAGTTGAAACAACATGAGGAGCCGCTGCCGTATGCTGAAAAGGTAAGGAATAATAACCTGATGAAGCGTGAAGTTAATTTTCGGAAACTGGACTCTACGGAATCTCATCAAGAAGCTGACGTAGTCATTCCAAGGGAGGTTGTTAAAAAGGTTCAAGACAGATTTGATAATGTGTTATATGGTTATTTTCTGGGTAATCGACTGCCGTTTCCGGTGGTGGAGTATTATGTCAAGAATGTTTGGTCGAAGTTTGGATTTGCTAAAGTCATGATGAACTCTGATGGTTTTTTCTTTTTCAAATTTGACTCTAGTGAAGGTATGAATAAGGTCCTTGAAGGTGGTCCTTGGCTAATTCGGAAAGTTCCTCTATTTATTAACGTCTGGTCTCCGTCGGTGAGTCTTAGAAAAGAAGGAATTAAATCGGTTCCTGTTTGGGTAAAACTTCATAACATTCCAATTGCAGTTTATACAGATGATGGATTAAGCTTACTTGCTTCCAAGATTGGGGTGCCTAAAAAACTGGATAGTTACACAGCGGATATGTGTGCTGATAGCTGGAGAAGGAGCAGTTTTGCAAGGGCATTGGTTGAAGTTAATGCGGATAGGGCTCTTAAGGACCATATAGTTGTGGCAATTCCGAAGCTTGAGAATGACGAGTAAGTATATCATGGAAAAATTACAGTTGAGTATGAATGGAAACCACAACGTTGTTCTGTGTGTTGTATCTTTGGTCATGATGATCACAATTTTGTTAAAAATATTAAGCCCAATTCCAAACAGGTAACCGTTGATGATGAAGGATTTATCACTGACAAAAGAAAGGTCGCTAAATTTGGTGTCATGCATAAGAAACAGAAACCAAAATTTTTTTACAAGCCAAAAACTAACAGATCGGTGGCTAGTACATCTGGAACGAAGCTGGAGTCCACTTTGGCCGCTGAACCAGCTGTTTTAAAGACCATGAATTCCTTTGAAGTCCTAGCTACCGGGGATGGGGATGGGAATGAGCTTCTTGCTAGCAAAATGTATGGATCGCAAAAGGAAACTCGGAATCACACAAGGGATGTTGACGAAGTAGTGGATGTTACTCCAACGGAGATGGCTAGTTTCATGAACAATGATCAGCATGAAGATGCTTCTGAGGAAGCAAGCACTCCCAGACACACTGGTTTCATTGGGTAGCATTATGTCATGGAATGTAAGGGGCTTGAACCGTCCCCTGAAACAAAGTGAGGTTCGTATGCTTGTTAATGAAAATAAATTAGATATGTGTGCTATTCTTGATTCTCATGTAGACGTCACGAAATTGGTCAATGTATGTAAGAATGTTTTCCGTAGTTGGAGCTGGACGTCTAATGGTGGGTTATGTAGTCGTGGTACGAGAATTATCCTGGGATGGAACACTGATAAGCTTGATGTCATGGTTTTGTATCAATCGGATCAAGTTATTCACTCACAGATTAGTTTCAAAGCTAATAAAAAAGTTCTATTATGTTCGTTTGTTTATGCGGAGAATAAGTATCAACTTCGAAGATCTCTTTGGGACGATTTATGTAAACATAAAAGTATGTGTTATGATAAGCCTTGGGTGGTCATGGGTGATTTTAACTCGGCTCTCAAGTTGGAAGATTCGGTGTATGGTACTTCAACTCAATCCATTAGCATGCGTGAATTCGATGAGTGTATTCAACATACTGAGCTATTTGATATTAATGCTCATGGGTTGCAATATACTTGGACCCAGAAAACTAAAAGTGGAGTGGGCCTTATGAAGAAGATTGATAGGATTATGGGCAATGTTTCTTTTCTTAATCAATTCCCCAAAGCCTTTGCTATGCTTCACCCGTTTCGTGTGTCGGATCATACCCCGTGTATCCTTAGAACAGTGAGCACAACTGGTAATCAGCCGAGACCGTTTAAATTCCCGAATTTTATTGCAAGGAAGCCAGAGTTTAAGGAATGTGTGCAAAATGAATGGACAAAGAGGA
Organism: Helianthus tuberosus; assembly: GCA_030545235.1. Classification (NCBI taxonomy): domain Eukaryota; kingdom Viridiplantae; phylum Streptophyta; class Magnoliopsida; order Asterales; family Asteraceae; genus Helianthus; species Helianthus tuberosus. The sequence goes on along the minus strand of CM060415.1, from coordinate 112,641,425 downwards.
TCGAAGGTGTTACTATGTTATCGGTAGTGAAAAAAATGAGAAATTTGAAACCTTGATTGAGAAAGATCTTATTCGTTCAAGGCAATTTGTGTCACACCCCGACCACGTGTAACACACAAAACGTGGCGGAAACGTCGGGGAGTGTTGTAACAGAATTAATGTTTCATAACCATGGATACCAAAAAGTGTTTCGTTTTATTAAACATTGAATAATTACATCGTCTGCAAATCTAAATACACAATTTAAACATAGTCTATCATTGTTATTGAGTCACTAAGGCGTTGTCCAGTCCTATGTGAGCATGCATCCTATCAATCGATATCTTTCAACAATACCTGAAACACATGTGAAAACGAGGTCAGCAAAGAAATGCTGGCGAGTACATAGGTTTTGTGAAAATAAGATTCATGACTTCTGTTTAAGAAAATGTTTAGTCATGAACCTTGTAATTTGCTTTGTCTTTGTAAATCATTTGAAAAATAATAAGTTCAGATGATATGTATAAATAAGAGAATAATGCATGATTAAATGAATAACCATGTAAAATGAGTTTGTATAAGTTAAGTTTTTTTGTACAACAATGTATTGTGAAAAGTATGTTATTTGTATAAAATGTTATATGTTTAAATTGAAATGATTTAAACAACGCTACGATATGTAATACCATATAAGCACTTATATATAGGAAGTACCAGCGGCGTATCCACCATGCTTATATCATATTACACACGCCTCGTTACTTAAATCACTTACACAAACCAAACCAACAATGTAAGATGTCTATGTGTAAACCAACTGCCAAATGTATTGGAATAATATGTCAAAATGTTCATGTCAAGATGTAAATCATGTTATGTATAACCGATGTCAAAAGTGTTTGTGTCAAATGTAAACCATGTAATGTGTAACCAAAATGATATGTATGGCTAGTGAAATGCATCAACTAAACCATAGGTGAAACGCACAAAACAAAGTTTTGAAGTAAAACTTGGTTTAAATCAATACTATGTTTCGTGGAAATGCATGATCAAATGTAAATCATGTCCAAATGTTTACCCAATCGTTAAAACATTTTGTGAAATCGTTCAAATCGTTCTTGTTGTTTTAATCGTTCAAATCGTTCTTGTTTTAATTGTGAAACTATTTTATGGTCGATTTTCTAATAACATTCAAACCTTCTTGACTCGTTCATCGTTCCAACTCGTTCTCGTTCTTAACAAACCCTTACCAAAGGGTAAATTAATAATTACAGATTCAGTCGTTACCCAAAATGTTTACCCACACATAACCATGGGTATAGAGAATATCGGGATTTGTCAGATCCTATGGTACCATAACCTAATACTGGTCGGCTTGATCATTGCTAATGAATGTCATTGGTTATGTAACTACAACCAACAAGTTTGTTCACTTTATTGAAATCGTTCTTGAAACCATTGTAATTGTTTTTGAAACCCTTGTAATCGTTCTTGAAATCATTGTTAAGACATTTAGCACATATGAGTCACCCCAAAACAGTTGAAAACAGTAAAAGAGGGGAATAATGTACTCGCCTGAGAATGCTTAGAGGTCTTGAACAACAACCAAACAAAGCTAGAGGGAGCACGGAATCAGTCGGCAATCTAAAACTATATAAATAAACCGGACTTAAATCGGGAGTTCGGATAGGATGAGGCTTGGTAAACCAAATGAGTATTGGAACTCATATGATATGGTTTAACAAGGCCTACATACTACATTGAGACTAACCTAAGTGCTTTCGACCCATCGCGACCCGTTAAGGTAACATACGCTACTTTAACGCGTCGTGCGCGCAAAGCGCGTTCGAGACGTCTAACTAGTCCTATGACAAGTATTATATGCCTAAACGTGTTTAATCATGTTGTATAATCAGTTATGTACAAAAGTTTAGGTTACATATGCTTAATTACCAATTATACATGAAAAGGGTATTATGGTAATTTACCTAAGGCATATAAACTACCTATCATACAACTACTCAAACGATGTGACCATAGGGTATAACCTCGGAAGGTTATTCCCTATACTATGGTCACCTAAGGTGTTTGGTCGGATCCTAATGATCGACCAAATGGGTCGGGTTCGAAGGTATAAGTGATTTATTAGATCGCTTACCCTTACGACCCTAGACAACGTGGTAATCAGTAGGCATAGTCCCAAGGGACTATAACCATCGTGATTACAATCACATTGCGAAGTTCAACCGAACTTCGCATTGACCATAAACTGGTCAACGCAGAAAGTCAAACAAAGTTTGACTTTCAGACTCGAAAAGCAATAAAAGAAAGAAAAGAACGAAAGAATACTTACGAAGGGTCCCCGAATGCTAATCTCGATCCAAGAATCTCAGGTATGAAACAATGGTTTCAACTTAGAGTTTCTCAAATCAAAATTCTAGTGGGTTTTGTGTTGGGGGCATGGGGGTATTTATAGGATTTCCCGAACCGTTAGGATCGTTTCTTGGAAAAGAGGGAATGATCACATCCCTACACTTTTCGAAAAGTTATGGTGGCTCATTTGCCATCCACCATAAGAGTTTGACACTTGGCTTGGCCTTTGGAGTGTTTGAAAGGCTGTTTGTAGCTGTTAATACATCGAATCTGGTCCCGAAAGTGCAAAACTGATGTTTCTGTCCAGATTAGGCGCTCGCGTAGCGCGACTGCATAGGCCCTTAGGGCTCGCGCTACGCCACTGCCTACCAGTTTCAGCAAAGTTTCAAAAACGGCAGAAATGGTCCCTGCAGCCCGTTTAAGCTATTTTCGATGCGTTTGAACCCCGTTAACCTCATTTCAAGGCTCTAAAATGAAGTTAAAGTATAGGGAACTCAAAACATGCTCAAAAATATCTCGGATGTTGGTTCGTTTTGTCGTACGAACGCGATGTTCGCTTAATTACGACGGAATGCGCATAAGCGCGAAAAACGATCCAAATGACGCAACGAATGGATTTTTCTTATTCCAAACACTAAAATAAAATATTTTAGTGCTTACATAAATTTTTGGATGTCCAGATGTATTCAGAACGTAAGTTATGCGCGAAAATGCAAACTTGTGCACTTTTTGACACTTTTAGTCCCTGAATGACCCAAAAGTTTGTTTTAGCATACCGAACCCCTCAAAGCCTATTTCTAAGCTATGTGAAGGATATTTATGGTATGTTTAACTTATGGTCATGTTCCGGAATGTTTGTTACAGTTCCAATTGGCATACTTTCACAGTTTGTCAACTTTAGTCCCTGTAAGCGATTTTAACTTGATTTTGCCATACCAAAGCCTTCGAAACTTATTTCTAAGTTATGTAAAGGTTATTTAAGGTATGTTAAGCCTATTTCACTATTCCGGAGTGTTCGTTGCATTAAACTGGTTATATTTACGCATCAGATCGCGTATAACCTTCCAGAAAGTGATTTAAAGCTTGAAATCGAACAAAATTTGATATGTGCAAATGATACACATATTTTTACAAATCCCAAGTATGAAACACAAAATTTCATTGGTTTGGCATTTGTTTGATGGTCGCAGTGACACAGGTGTCACAGTCTCCCCTACTTTAGGAAATTTCGTCCCGAAATTTAATTAGAGGAAACCTGTGAGAGCTTGAAAGCATGAAGTTGAAAAGATCGAACAACATTGGTTAGGGTTCTGAACTTCTAGTAACCTTAATGACATTATGCTTGCAATGTAAGAGGGACACTTATATACAAGTATATGAAGCGCCATTGGTGCGTCCACCATACCTTCATTACATCGTTCTCATTTTGTTATTGTTGTCGCTATCGGTTCTTACACATAATAAATCTTACTGGGTTTCTGTGCACTAAATTTCATAATTATGTACGCGTCCATAATTAGACAATTCCTTGCACAGTTTACACAGTCTATTTTATAACGTGTAGGGTAAAACCAAATGAACAATCCTGTGATGCGTGTGACTAGACCGCCATAGAGTCCTTTTAATTAAATCAATAAATGATCTAAATAGACTATCAAGGAGTCTGTTCAGCTACATCACTAGATGCCATTCTTTAACCAAATTGTGAATCAATCTTTTTTTTGACTAGACCACTAAAAGGTCTTTCTTCGAGTCATGAAATGGTACTATATAATCCCAAGGGTCTTAACTACCACGTAGAAGCCCATTAAGGATTTAAGGTAGTACCTTTTGAATATCCTACTATGAATCCCTTATATATAGATATAAAAGATTCTATGAGGATTTTGAAAATCGGATCACACAAAAACATAAAGGAGAACACATAACACGTAATCACATAATCGCATAATCGTTTAATTTGTTATCTTTGGACACGGGTATTTAAAGCATACTGGGAACCAAATCCTTAATTGCAGCAATTTGGATGGATCCACAAGAATACCCTGCTTGTTGACTACATGACCCAAAAAAAAAAACTGAACTTCTTTAAGCCAAAATTTCCTCTTGGAGGATTTAGCGAAAAGTTTGTTCCTTCTTTAGGGCTTCCAATGTCAACGAAAGTGTTGATCGTGATTGGCTCGGGATATGAATAGATCAAGATGTCATTAATAACAATGACGAACTGATCCAAATAAGGCTTGCAGACTCTATTTATTAAGTCCTTGAAGATGGCTGGTGCATTTGTCAACCCAAAAGGCATGACTGTAAACTCGTAATGGCCATACTTCATGCAGAAAACCGTTTTGGGAGTATCTTCTTCGAGAATACAAAGTTGATGATACCCAAAACGCAAATCGATCTTGGAAAAGCATGAAACGCTATGCAGTTGATCGGAGAAATCGTTGATTTAAGGTAGGGGATATCGATTCTTGATGGTAAGCTTACTAGGCTTACGTTAATCGATATACATTCGAAAAGATCCATTTTTCTTTTCACAAAGAGGACAGGAGTTTCTCCAAGGTGAAAAGTTCGGACGGATGAATCCTTTATCAGACAACTCTTGAAGCTGTTTTGATAATTCTTGCATCTCGAACGGTGCAAGACGATAAGATACTTTAGATTTAAAAGAAACAAGTGTTTGAGGTTCTTAGGGAGATCACAAGTGATCCTAAAAATGACAGAACCACACGAGTAGTTTTGTCTTTGTGTTGACATCATAAGGTTGGATCAAACATTCATACAATTGCATTAGTTAAAAAATAAAACCACAAATTTTTATTTATATAACAACCGCATTGTCTTTAAATGTTACAAGATAACAACCAGAGGAAATACAAAATGCTAATTGTTCACTGCTTCATCATTGAGTGCCTCATTGATGTTAAACACTCGACCACGTGCTGGATTCACATTGACGTTGACGTTCGCATTTGGGTTTGCGTTAGCATTTGCATTCACCAGTCTCGGACAGTTGTGGCGGAAGTGACCAATCTCTCCGCAGTTGAAACATGACCCCAGTGGGAATCTCGCAGCATTCCCTTGAACCGGAGCTTGAACCTGAGCAGCCTGATTTTGTCCCAAACGACAAACATTGGCCAAATGCCCAAGTTTACCACACGTCGTGCATTGCCAGCAAGCTTGTTGTACCGCGTGATGACTGTTGCAGCGTGCACAATGAGGTGCGGTACCGGCATATGCTTTCTTTGCAGGTGGCTGAGCTGGTGGGTTCCGCGGGTTCTGAGCAGTCTGTGCTGTAACAGCAAAGTTCTGAACACCCTTTCGCTTCCTTGATTTCTTTGACGTCTCACCTTCCTTACCCTTCTTGTTTTGACCTTTCTTGCTATCCTCCTTGTCAGACCCCTGCTTCTTACCCTTGTCACCCTTTCTGTGTAGCTTATTCTTCCGAATCTGCGACTCAGTCAATGTTGCAGCTAACTCGATCGCCTGACGGAGTGTGGTAGGGCTACTACCAGTAAGGATGTCTTGTACCGAGTCAGGTAGGCCGTCGATGTACCTTTCGATAGCCTTGTCGAGTGGGGTAACCATTGTCGGGCAAAGCAGACTTAACTCCTCAAACCTATCAGTATACGCCCTGTGCTCACCACTATCTTGCTTCAACTCATCAAATTCCTTCTCCAAAGCTCGCTGCTCATGACGAGGACAGAATTCCCTCATCATAAGGGCCCTAAGTTCAGCCCATGTCTGTGCTAGAGCAACTTCTGCACCACGATCCCTCATAACCCCGTTCCACCATGTGAGAGCCCTCTTCTGAAACACACTCGAAGAAAACTCGACCTTGCGATTGTCAGGACACTGCACGTGGCGGAAAGTATTCTCAATGCTCTCTAACCATTGAAGAAGCCCAGTCGCTCCTTCAGAACCACTAAACTTGAGTGGTTTAGCTTGGTTAAAATCCTTGTATTTGCATGGAACATTGTTGTTATTGTTGGCTTGGTTCCATTGAGCAAAGAGGTTTGGGAATTGAGCAGCCATTTGCTGCGCAATGATTTCTGCCAATTCGGCAGTCGCTATCTGGCTTTCGCGTCGAGGAGGCATTCTAAAAGAGGAAACATGAAAGGAAACGAGTGAGAGAATTTGACGAAAAGAATGAGATGAAACAAATCTGATGAAAGCAAGGATAGTGGTCATTTGTTTGTTACTACAGAGCAACAACCGACACACAGTGTCTAACCAAAGTAAATGGATCAAAAATATTGTATCGCGAAGACATGCTCGCCTATAAGTGAACACTCATCCCAAGAATTCCCAGGTAAGCACAACTGGTCTCGCGTCTGATGAGATATATACGAAGTGCTTGCCTAGACAGAAAACCCAGAATACAGGCATTCACCCTTCCAGTTTGCACGTGTTCACATTATTTAAAACCCAAAACCTTGACGAGATTTTGAAAACTCAAAGGGGTTCAAAACCATATAACAGAGGGTTCAAAACCTTACAAGAGAGGGTTCAAAACCTAGTAATCAATCATCCTAGAACAGATGATTAGTTTTCAAAGCGGTTTTGAATTTTATGTTCTTGTTGTGGTCGTCGCCTAAGGATAGGTGACGGTATTGTTTTATGACTAAACGCAAGTAAACTCGCGTTAGGGTCCTAAGAAGGTTATAGACTAGGTCAAAGCATTACTAATAACCTAATTCCCTATAACCATTGGCTCTGATACCATCTTTTCTGTCACACCCCGACCACGTGTAACACACAAAACGTGGCGGAAACGTCGGGGAGTGTTGTAACAGAATTAATGTTTCATAACCATGGATACCAAAAAATGTTTCGTTTTATTAAACATTGAATAATTACATCGTCTGGAAATCTAAATACACAATTTAAACATAGTCTATCATTGTTATTGAGCCACTAAGGCCTTGTCCAGTCCTATGTGAGCATGCATCCTATCAATCGATATCTTTCAACAATACCTGAAACACATGTGAAAACGAGGTCAGCAAAGAAATGCTGACGAGTACATAGGTTTTGTGAAAATAAGATTCATGACTTCTGTTTAAGAAAATGTTTAGTCATGAACCTTGTAATTTGCTTTGTCTTTGTAAATCATTTGAAAAATAATAAGTTCAGATGATATGTATAAATAAGAGAATAATGCATGATTAAATGAATAACCATGTAAAATGAGTTTGTATAAGTTAAGTTTTTTTGTACAACAATGTATTGTGAAAAGTATGTTATTTGTATAAAATGTTATATGTTTAAATTGAAATGATTTAAACAACGCTACGATATGTGATACCATATAAGCACTTATATATAGGAAGTACCAGCGGCGTATCCACCATGCTTATATCATATTACACACGCCTCGTTACTTAAATCACTTACTCAAACCAAACCAACAATGTAAGATGTCTATGTGTAAACCAACTACCAAATGTATTAGAATAATATGTCAAAATGTTCATGTCAAGATGTAAATCATGTTATGTATAACCAATGTCAAAAGTGTTTGTGTCAAATGTAAACCATGTAATGTGTAACCAAAATGATATGTATGGCTAGTGAAATGCATCAACTAAACCATAGGTGAAACGCACAAAACAAAGTTTTGAAGTAAAACTTGGTTTAAATCAATACTATGTTTCGTGGAAATGCATGATCAAATGTAAATCATGTCCAAATGTTTACCCAATCGTTAAAACATTTTGTGAAATCGTTCAAATCGTTCTTGTTGTTTTAATCGTTCAAATCGTTCTTGTTTTAATTGTGAAACTACTTTATGGTCGATTTTCTAATAACATTCAAACCTTCTTGACTCGTTCATCGTTCCAACTCGTTCTCGTTCTTAACAAACCCTTACCAAAGGGTAAATTAATAATTACAGATTCAGTCGTTACCCAAAATACCCACACATAACCATGGGTATAGAGAATATCGGGATTTGTCAGATCCTATGGTACCATAACTAATACTGGTCGGCTTGATCATTGCTAATGAATGTCATTGGTTATGTAACTACAACCAACAAGTTTGTTCACTTTATTGAAATCGTTCTTGAAACCATTGTAATTGTTTTTGAAACCATTGTAATCGTTCTTGAAATCATTGTTAAGACATTTAGCACATATGAGTCACCCCAAAACAGTTGAAAACAGTAAAAGAGGGGAATAATGTACTCGCCTGAGAATGCTTAGAGGTCTTGAACAACAACCAAACAAAGCTAGAGGGAGCACGGAATCAGTCGGCAATCTAAAACTATATAAATAAACCGGACTTAAATCGGGAGTTCGGATAGGATGAGGCTTGGTAAACCAAATGAGTATTGGAACTCATATGATATGGTTTAACAAGGCCTACATACTACATTGAGACTAACCTAAGTGCTTTCGACCCATCGCGACCCATTAAGGTAACATACGCTACTTTAACGCGTCATGCGCGCAAAGCGCGTTCGAGACGTCTAACTAGTCCTATGACAAGTATTATATACCTAAACGTGTTTAATCATGTTGTATAATCAGTTATGTACAAAAGTTTAGGTTACATATGCTTAATTACCAATTATACATGAAAAGGGTATTATGGTAATTTACTAAGGCATATAAACTACCTATCATACAACTACTCAAACGATGTGACCATAGGGTATAACCTCGGAAGGTTATTCCCTATACTATGGTCACCTAAGGTGTTTGGTCGGATCCTAATGATCGACCAAATGGGTCGGGTTCGAAGGTATAAGCGATTTATTAGATCGCTTACCCTTACGACCCTAGACAACGTGGTAATCAGTAGGCATAGTCCCAAGGGACTATAACCATCGTGATTACAATCACGTTGCGAAGTTCAACCGAACTTCGCATTGACCATAAACTGGTCAACGCAGAAAGTCAAACAAAGTTTGACTTTCAGACTCGAAAAGCAATAAAAGAAAGAAAAGAACGAAAGAATACTTACGAAGGGTCCCCGAATGCTAATCTCGATCCAAGAATCTCAGGTATGAAACAATGGTTTCAACTTAGAGTTTCTCAAATCAAAATTCTAGTGGGTTTTGTGTTGGGGGCATGGGGGTATTTATAGGATTTCCCGAACCGTTAGGATCGTTTCTTGGAAAAGAGGGAATGATCACATCCCTACACTTTTCGGAAAGTTATGGTGGCTCATTTTCCATCCACCATAAGAGTTTGACACTTGGCTTGGCCTTTGGAGTGTTTGAAAGGCTGTTTGTAGCTGTTAATACATCGAATCTGGTCCCGAAAGTGCAAAACTGATGTTTCTGTCCAGATAAGGAGCTAGCATAGCGCGACTGCATAGGCCCTTAGGGCTCGCGCTACGCCACTGCCTACCAGTTTCAGCAAAGTTTCAAAAATGGCAGAAATGGTCCCTGCAGCCCGTTTAAGCTATTTTCGATGCGTTTGAACCCCGTTAACCTCATTTCAAGGCTCTAAAATGAAGTTAAAGTATAGGGAACTCAAAACAGGCTCAAAAATATCTCGGATGTTGGTTCGTTTGGTCGTACGAACGCGATGTTCGCTTAATTACGACGGAATGCGCATAAGCGCGAAAAACGATCCAAATGATGCAACGAATAGATTTTTCTTATTCCAAACACTAAAATAAAATATTTTAGTGCTTACATAAATTTTTGGATGTCCAGATGTATTCAGAACGTAAGTTATGCGCGAAAATGCAAACTTGTGCACTTTTTGACACTTTTAGTCCCTGAATGACCCAAAAGTTTGTTTTAGCATACCGAACCCCTCAAAGCCTATTTCTAAGCTATGTGAAGGATATTTATGGTATGTTTAACTTATGGCCATGTTCCGGAATGTTTGTTACAGTTCCAATTGGCATACTTTCACAGTTTGTCAACTTTAGTCCCTGTAAGCGATTTTAACTTGATTTTGCCATACCAAAGCCTTCGAAACTTATTTCTAAGTTATGTAAAGGTTATTTAAGGTATGTTAAGCCTATTTCACTATTCCGGAGTGTTCGTTGCATTAAACTGGTTATATTTACGCATCAGATCGCGTATAACCTTCCAGAAAGTGATTTAAAGCTTGAAATCGAACAAAATTTGATATGTGCAAATGATACACATATTTTTACAAATCCCAAGTATGAAACACAAAATTTCATTGGTTTGGCATTTGTTTGATGGTTGCAGTGACGCAGGTGTCACAATTTGCATGATAAAGTATCGAAGTTGAGGAAAAAGCTTGATGATATCCACATTCAGGTAGATCAGAATTGTAACACCTGTGTCACTTCAACCATCAAACAAATGCCAAACCAATGAAATATTGTATTTCATACTTTGAACTTGTATAAATATGTGTAGCTTTTGCACATATCAACTCTTGTTCGATTTCAAGCTCTAAATCGCTTTCTGGAAGGTTATACGCGCACTAATGCGTAGATATAACCAGTTTAATGAAACGAACACTCCAGAATAGTGAAATAGGCTTAACATACCTTAAATAACCTTTACATAACTTAGATATAAGTTTTGGAAGGTTTGGTGTGGTGAAATCAAAGTTATATCGCTTACAGGGACTAAAGTTGACAAACTGCGAAAGTATGCCAATTTGAACTGTAACAGACATTCCGGAACATGACCATAAGTTAAACATACCATAAATATCCTTTACATAGCTTAGAAATAGGCTTTGAGGGGTTCGGTATGCTAAAATAAACTTTTGGGTCATTCAGGGACTAAAAGTGTCAAAAAGTGCACAAGTTTGCATTTTTGCGCATAACTTACGTTCTGAATACATCCGGACTTCCAAAAATTTATGTAAGCACTAAAATATTTTATTTTAGTGTTCGGCATAAGAAAAATCCATTCGTTTCGTCATTTGGTTTGTTTTTCGCGCTTATGCGCATTTCGTCGTAATTAAGCGAACATCGCGTTCGTACGGCCAAACGAACCGACATCTGAGATATTTTTGAGCATGTTTTGAGTTCCCTATACTTTAACTTCATTTTAGAGCCTTGAAATGAGGTTAACGGGGTTCAAACGCATCGAAAAAGGCCTTAAACACGTGCAGGGACCATTTCTGCCAATTCTGAAACTTTTCTGATTCAGGGGGGGTGCTAGCGTAGCGCGAGACCTATAGGCTTACCAGTCGCGCTACGTGACTGCCTAACCAGACCAGATTAAGTGTATTTAACATCAGATTGCAGCTGTTTAATCCTCAACCACACATTCTAAATTGCTTAGTCAGATGATAAGGACCATTTTAGGCACCACAACTTGCCAACACTTGTACGGTTACGATTAAGGCACGTTTTCCATGAAACGATCTTAACGGTGGACCGAATACTATAAATACCCCACCCCCCATGCTTCATAATCACAAGAAATTTGATTTGAGAAACTCTAAGTTGAAACATTTGTTTCATACCTGAGATTTTTGAATCGAGTTTAGCATTCGGGGACCCTTCGTAAGTATTCTTTCGTTCTTTTCCTTATTTTACTGCTTTTCGAGTCAGAAAGTCAAACTTTGTTTGACTTTCAGTGTTGACCAGTAATGGTCAATGCGAAGTTCTTTTGAACTTCGCAACGTGATTGTAATCACGATGGTCATAGTCCCTTGGGACTATGCCTACTGATTACCACGTTGTCTAGGGTCGTAGGGTAAGCGATTTGATCAATCGCTTATACCTTCGAACCCGACCCAGTTTGGTCGATCATTAGGATCCGACCAAATACATTAGGTGACCATAGTAGGTAGGGAATAACCTTCCGAGGTTATACCCTATGGTCACATCGTTTAAGTAGTTGTATGATAGGTAGTTTATATGCCTTAGGTAAATTACCAGAATACCCTTTTCATGTATAATTGGTAATTAAGCATATGTAACCTAAACTTTTGTCACATAACTGATTATGTAACATGTTTAGTTATATAACACTTGTCATAGGGCTAATTAGGCGATCCGAACGCGTTTCACGCGAACGACGCGTTAAAGTAGCATAAGCTACCTAAACGGGTCGTAATGGGTCGTAAACAATTATATTAGGTTTCAATTAGTATGTAGGCTTTGTTGAACCATATGACACGAGTCTCTACACTCGTTTGGTTTACAAACCCTAATACTACCCGATCTTCCGATTTAGGTCCGGTTTATTAATGTAGTTACCTATAGTAGGTGCCGTTTGATTCCGTGATCTCTAGCGTTGCTTGGTGGTTATCTAAAGACTTCTGAGCAATCTCAAGTGAGTACATAGACCCCTCTTTTACTGTTTTCCAAACTGTTTTGGGGTGGAACACATGTGCCTACTTGTTACTTTCATGCTTTCCTGTTTTCACATCATATACCGGCTATGTTTGATAGTACATTATAGTACATTGTTTTACATTACATTTCATGCTAGGTGTGCCCATTGTGTGCATTACTTGGTACATTGTTTTATATTACATTTCATGCTAGGTGTGCCCATTGTGTGCATTACTTAGTACATCGTTTTACATTACATTTCATGCTAGGTGTGCCCATTGTGTGCATTACTTGGTACATTGTTTTACATTACATTTCATGCTAGGTGCGCCCATTGCGTGCATTACTTAGTACATTGTTTTACATTACATTTCATGCTAGGTGTGCCCATTGTGTGCATTACTTAGTACATTGTTTTACATTACATTTCATGCTAGGCGTGCCCATTGTGTGCATTACTTGGTACATTGTTTTACATTTACATTTTATGCTATGTATGTCCATTGCGTGCATACTTAGTACATCGTTTTCATCACATGCTTACATTTTGTTATGACATTTGGGTTGTTTAACATGGAACAATACATTCAATAACATTGATCATGCCATTCGTTAGTAGGTAGTGGTACCATAGGAATTGACAACTCCCGTTCCGGACATCCCAGGGAAAGGGGATGAAAGGAATGACCGAATTCGATATACATAATTTAGATAAACCTTTAAGTGGTTTAAGGGTTTATCGCCTCAGTCTCAAGGCTTGGATGTATGCATTTTAACAATACCGCATAGATGTTCGTATCAGTAGAGCATGCATTTACACAAAACATAGCTTTGATTTAAACCAAGTTTTACTTCAATACTTTGTTTTTGTGCATATGGTTTAGTTGATATTTATCACTAGCCATACAGATCAGTTCGGTTTACATATTACATGATTTACATTGATCATGCATTTTCACAAAACATAGCTTTGATTTAAACCAAGTTTTACTTCAATACTTTGTTTTTGTGCATATGGTTTAGTTGATATTTATCACTAGCCATACAGATCAGTTTGGTTTACATATTACATGATTTACATTGATCATGCATTTCCACAAAACATAGCTTTGACTTAAACCAAGTTTTAGTTCAATGCTTTGTTTTGTGCATTTCATCTATGGTTTAGTTGATGCATTTTCACTAGCCATACATATCATTTTGGTTACATATTACATGGTTTACATTTGACACATAAACACTTTTGACATTGGTTATACATTACATGATTTACATTAGACATGAACATTTTTACATTGTTGGTTTGGTTTGAGTAAGTGATTAAGTAACGATGCGTGTGTAATATGATACAAGCATGGTGGATACGCCGCTGGTACTTCCTATATATAAGTGTTTGTATGGTATTACATATCGTAGCGTTATTTGAATCATTTCAGTTTATGACATATAACATTCTATACAAATAACATACTTTTCACAAGACATTGTTTTACAAAACAACTTATCTTTTACAAACTCATTTTACTTGGTTATTCATTTAACCATGCATTATTCTCTTATTTATACGTATCATCTGAACTTATTGTTTTTCAAATGATTTACAAAGACAAAGCAAATTACAAGGTTCATGACTAAACATTTTCTCAAACATAAGTCATGAAACCTATTTTCACAAAACCTATGTAACTCACAGGCATTTTTATGCTGACGTACCTATTTTCACATGTGTTTTTCAGGAGCTGTTGCATAAGATGATCAAGATACACATAGGCAGACTTGGGCTTTAGTGACAATAAAAGATGCAAGACTAGTTAATTATGTTGTATTTCTTTGTTTGTTAAGACATTGTAACACTTTTAATCAATAAAACGAAACTTAAATTTCCATGGTTGTGAAACATTAATTCTGTTACAACACTCCCCGATGTTTCCGCCACGTTTTGTATGTTCTACGTGGTCGGGGTGTGACAGAAAAGATGGTATCAGAGCCAATGGTTATAGGGAATTAGGTTATTAGTAATGCTTTGACCTAGTCTATAACCTTCTTAGGACCCTAACGTGAGTTTACTTGCGTTTAGTCATAAAACAATACCGTCACCTATCCTTAGGCGACGACCACAACAAGAACATAAATTTCAAAACCGCTTTGAAAACTAATCATCTGTTCTAGGATGATTGATTACAAGGTTTTGAACCCTCTATTGTAAGGTTTTGAACCCTCTGTTATATGGTTTTGAACCCCTTTGAATTTTCAAAATCTCGTCAAGGTTTTGGGTTTTAAATAATGTGAACACGTGCAAACTGGAAGGGTGAATGCCTGTATTCTGGGTTTTCTGTCTAGGTAAGCACTTCGTATACATCTCATCAGACGCGAGACCAGTTGTGCTTACCTGGGAATTCTTGGGATGAGTGTTCACTTATAGGCGAGCATGTCTTCGTGATACATTATTTTTGACCCATTTACTTTGATTAGTCACTGTGTGTAGTTTGTTTGCTTTGTAGTAACAAACAAATGACCACTATCCTTGCTTTCATCAGATTTGTTTCATCTCATTCTTTTCGTCTAAATCTCTCACTCGTTTCATTTCATGTTTCCTCTTTTGGAATGCCTCCTCGATGCGAAAGCCAGATAGCGACTGCCGAACTGGCAGAAATCATTGCGCAGCAAATGGCTGCCCAATTCCCAAACCTCTTTGCTCAAATGATTCAAGCCATCAACAACAACAATGCTCCATGCAACTTCAAGAGTTTTAACCAGGCTAAACCACTCAAGTTTAGTGGTTCTGAAGGAGCAACTGGGCTTCTGCAATGGTTCGAGAGCATTGAGAATACGTTCCGTCATGTTCAGTGTCCTGAAAATCGCAAGGTTGAGTTTTCTTCAAGTGTGTTTCAGAAGAGGGCTCTTACGTGGTGGAACGGGATTATGAGAGACCGTGGTGCTGAAGTTGCACTAGCACAGACTTGGGCCGAGCTTAGAGCTCTTATGATGAGGGAGTTCTGTCCTCGTCATGAACTGCGAGCTTTGGAGAGAGAATTTGATGATTTGAAGCAAGACAGTGGGGAACATCGAGCCTATACTGACCGTTTTGAAGAATTGAGCCTGTTGTGTCCTGCTATGGTTACTCCTGTGGATAAGGCGATCGAGAAATATACTGATGGTCTTCCTGACCTAGTTCAGGATATTGTTACTGGCAGCAACCCTACTACTGTCAGACAAGCCATTGAATTGTCAGCTACTCTAACTGAATCCCACATCAGAAAGAAAAAGCTTTTTCGGAAAGGCAACAAGAAACCAGAAGCTAATGTTCAGGAGGAAACCAAGGAAAGCAAAACCGAACCTTCTAAGAAACGTAAGGCTTCGCAGAATTTTGCGATTGCTGCTCAACCCAACCAAAACACCCGCAACCAACCAACTCAACCTCCTGCAAGGAAAACTTATGCCGGTACTGCACCGATATGCGACAAATGTAATGCGCACCACTTAGCTCACCTACAGTGTCGTTTGTGTGCATCATGTGGGCGACTCGGTCACCTGGCAAATGCTTGTCGTTTTACCCCGAACCAAGCTGGTCCAAACCAATCTCGGGTAAATCCTGCTCAAGCTCGTCTTCCACGAGGTCCTTGCTTCAACTGTGGCGAGATGAGCCATTTCCGAAGAAATTGCCCAAAGATTGCTAATGCTAATCCAGCGCAGGGATGAGCATCGGACCAACTAGAAGACAATGTTGTTTGGAAATAATCAAGCCTTATGTATTATTTTCTTTTGTTGTCAAGGTCCATGAAACAGTTGTTGTTGTTTATAAATAAATCTTTTTATTTTGCATTGCAATGTACAAATATGATGGCATGTATAAACAACGCATTCCCTACAATATCGACAATCAAGGAACCGTATTCCTTGAAGAACAGACTACCCCGTAATTTCTTTCATTTTATTATCTCTTGCGTTTTCCACGGAAATCCAAAGTACCCGTTTCTTCCAAGGAAACGAAGTACAAGGCGCAAGTTACAACTCTGTACGAATACCCAACATACCACTATAAATTCTTAATAGGGTACCTAAGGGTATTTCCGTATCTTCAAATTTTTGTGTTCCTTAATTCGAATATTGCGTTTTCTTGAAAACGAAATCGAATTTTTGGAAGATCTTTCTATCTTCATAGTTAGATTCTTGCTAATGTTTAAAGTACCAAATGAAATCCCTGAAATGGATTCCTAGTGTGCTTTAAATGCATGTACATAATTAACAAAACAAAACTTACAAATTAAAGATCTAGATAAACAATTTTGTGGCTATGTGACTATGTGTTTATGCATCTTGTCTTTCCTTTTTAAGCATTTTGTGTTTTTGTATACTCTGGATATTTGCTATCCAAATCCTCATAGAATCTTTCTTATCTTCATATGAAGGATTCGTAGTAGGATATTCAAAAAGGTACTATCTTAAATCCTTAATGGACTTCTACGTTGTAGTTAAATCCCTTGGATTATAAAGTACTATTCCAAAGTTTAAGGACAACATGTGTTGATAAAGTTAAATACATCCTACGTCGATGTAGTTAAATTTTCCCCGTAAGTAGTTTAGTTAAAGAGATCCTACGTCGATCTAAGTTGAATAGATTGGTCCGACAATCTAGTTAAATACATCCTACGTCGATGTAGTTAAATTTTCCCCGTAGGTAGTTTAGTTAAAGAGATCCTACGTCGATCTAAGTTAAATAGATTGGTCCGACAATCTAGTTAAATACATCCTACGTCGATGTAGTTAAATTTTTCCCGTGGGTAGTTCAGTTAAAGAGATCCTACGTCGATCTAAGTTAAATAGATTGGTTCGACAATCTAGTTAAATATATCATGTGTTTATGTAGTTAAATAGGCCTCGGGTGGTCTAAATCAAGAGATTTTTCGTTAATCTAATCCTTTGGTGACCTAGTTAAAGAGACTCTATTGCAGTCAAGTTAATTCACCACAGGATTATTCGTTTGATTTTTCCCCATACGCATTATGAAATGAACTGTGCGGACTGTGCAAGGAACTACGTAATTATGGAGGCCTACATAATTATGGAATTCAGTGCACAGAAACCACAGGAAGTTTTGTCATGTGTTAAGACCAACAGTGGCAAGATTAATGATACGGGAGAAGTCTTGGACTTCGACCAATGTCATTTCTTCTCACACTCCCCAATTCTGATTTCAAGCACACACAAGTTTCCTATGATAATTCTTCACGGGAAATGTTCTCCTGTCTATAGTTCAAAACTCCATGTTTTGTTACTACAAGGACTTCACTTTGAGGGTTGACATCTTTGCTAAGAATCCTAACATGGCCCAGAGTTTTACTTAAGGGCTCAATGGATTGTCTGAAGGCGAAACCGTCACAGCTGTCTTCACAAGTTTCCTCTAGAAATTAATTTCGGGACGAAATTTCCTAAAGTAGGGGAGACTGTAACACCTGTGTCACTTCAACCATCAAACAAATGCCAAACCAATGAAATATTGTATTTCATACTTTGAACTTGTATAAATATGTGTAGCTTTTGCACATATCAACTCTTGTTCGATTTCAGGCTCTAAATCGCTTTCTGGAAGGTTATACGCGCACTAATGCGTAGATATAACCAGTTTAATGAAACGAACACTCCGAAATAGTGAAATAGGCTTAACATACCATAAATAACCTTTACATAACTTAGATATAAGTTTTGGAAGGTTTGGTGTGGTGAAATCAAAGTTATATCGCTTACAGGGACTAAAGTTGACAAACTGCGAAAGTATGCCAATTTGAACTGTAACAGACATTCCGGAACATGACCATAAGTTAAACATACCATAAATATCCTTTACATAGCTTAGAAATAGGCTTTGAGGGGTTCGGTATGCTAAAATAAACTTTTGGGTCATTCAGGGACTAAAAGTGTCAAAAAGTGCACAAGTTTGCATTTTTGCGCATAACTTACGTTCTGAATACATCCGGACTTCCAAAAATTTATGTAAGCAAGAAAATATTTTATTTTAGTGTTCGGCATAAGAAAAATCCATTCGTTTCGTCATTTGGTTCGTTTTTCGCGCTTATGCGCATTTCGTCGTAATTAAGCGAACATCGCGTTCGTACGGCCAAACGAACCGACATCTGAGATATTTTTTAGCATGTTTTGAGTTCCCTATACTTTAACTTCATTTTAGAGCCTTGAAATGAGGTTAACGGGGTTCAAACGCATCGAAAAAGGCCTTAAACACGTGCAGGGACCATTTCTGCCAATTCTGAAACTTTTCTGATTCAGGGGGGGTGCTAACGTAGCGCGAGACCTATAGGCTTACCAGTCGCGCTACGCGACTGCCTAACCAGACCAGATTAAGTGTATTTAACATCAGATTGCAGCTGTTTAATCCTCAACCACACATTCTAAATTGCTTAGTCAGATGATAAGGACCATTTTTAGGCACCACAACTTGCCAACACTTGTACGGTTACGATTAAGGCCCGTTTTCCATGAAACGATCTTAACGGTGGACCGAATACTATAAATACCCCACCCCCCATGCTTCATAATCACAAGAAATTTGATTTGAGAAACTCTAAGTTGAAACATTTGTTTCCTACCTGAGATTTTTGAATCGAGTTTAGCATTCGGGGACCCTTCGTAAGTATTCTTTCGTTCTTTTCCTTATTTTACTGCTTTTCGAGTCAGAAAGTCAAACTTTGTTTGACTTTCAGCGTTGACCAGTAATGGTCAATGCGAAGTTCTTTTGAACTTCGCAACGTGATTGTAATCACGATGGTCATAGTCCCTTGGGACTATGCCTACTGATTACCACGTTGTCTAGGGTCGTAGGGTAAGCGATTTGATCAATCGCTTATACCTTCGAACCCGACCCAGTTTGGTCGATCATTAGGATCCGACCAAATACATTAGGTGACCATAGTAGGTAGGGAATAACCTTCCGAGGTTATACCCTATGGTCACATCGTTTAAGTAGTTGTATGATAGGTAGTTTATATGCCTTAGGTAAATTACCAGAATACCCTTTTCATGTATAATTGGTAATTAAGCATATGTAACCTAAACTTTTGTCACATAACTGATTATGTAACATGTTTAGGCATATAACACTTGTCATAGGGCTAATTAGGCGATCCGAACGCGTTTCACGCGAACGACGCGTTAAAGTAGCATAAGCTACCTAAACGGGTCGTAATGGGTCGTAAACAATTATATTAGGTTTCAATTAGTATGTAGGCTTTGTTGAACCATATGACACGAGTCTCTACACTCGTTTGGTTTACAAACCCTAATACTACCCGATCTTCCGATTTAGGTCCGGTTTATTAATGTAGTTACCTATAGTAGGTGCCGTTTGATTCCGTGATCTCTAGCGTTGCTTGGTGGTTATCTAAAGACTTCTGAGCAATCTCAAGTGAGTACATAGACCCCTCTTTTACTGTTTTCCAAACTGTTTTGGGGTGGAACACATGTGCCTACTTGTTACTTTCATGCTTTCCTGTTTTCACATCATATACCGGCTATGTTTGATAGTACATTATAGTACATTGTTTTACATTACATTTCATGCTAGGTGTGCCCATTGTGTGCATTACTTGGTACATTGTTTTACATTACATTTCATGCTAGGTGTGCCCATTGTGTGCATTACTTGGTACATTCTTTTACATTACATTTCATGCTAGGTGTGCCCATTGTGTGCATTACTTGGTACATTGTTTTACATTACATTTCATGCTAGGTGTGCCCATTGTGTGCATTACTTAGTACATTGTTTTACATTACATTTCATGCTAGGTGTGCCCATTGTGTGCATTACTTGGTACATTGTTTTACATTTACATTTTATGCTATGTATGTCCATTGCGTGCATACTTAGTACATCGTTTTCATCACATGCTTACATTTTGTTATGACATTTGGGTTGTTTAACATGGAACAATACATTCATTAACATTGATCATGCCATTCGTTAGTAGGTAGTGGTACCATAGGAATTGACAACTCCCGTTCCGGACATCCCAGGAAAAGGGGATGAAAGGAATGACCGAATTCGATATACATAATTTAGATAAACCTTTAAGTGGTTTAAGGGTTTATCGCCTCAGTCTCAAGGCTTGGATGTATGCATTTTAACAATACCGCATAGATGTTCGTATCAGTAGAGCATGCATTTACACAAAACATAGCTTTGATTTAAACCAAGTTTTACTTCAATACTTTGTTTTTGTGCATATGGTTTAGTTGATATTTATCACTAGCCATACAGATCAGTTCGGTTTACATATTACATGATTTACATTGATCATGCATTTTCACAAAACATAGCTTTGATTTAAACCAAGTTTTACTTCAATACTTTGTTTTTGTGCATATGGTTTAGTTGATATTTATCACTAGCCATACAGATCAGTTTGGTTTACATATTACATGATTTACATTGATCATGCATTTCCACAAAACATAGCTTTGACTTAAACCAAGTTTTAGTTCAATGCTTTGTTTTGTGCATTTCATCTATGGTTTAGTTGATGCATTTTCACTAGCCATACATATCATTTTGGTTACATATTACTTGGTTTACATTTGACACATAAACACTTTTGACATTGGTTATACATTACATGATTTACATTAGACATGAACATTTTTACATTGTTGGTTTGGTTTGAGTAAGTGATTAAGTAACGATGCGTGTGTAATATGATACAAGCATGGTGGATACGCCGCTGGTACTTCCTATATATAAGTGTTTGTATGGTATTACATATCGTAGCGTTATTTGAATCATTTCAGTTTATGACATATAACATTCTATACAAATAACATACTTTTCACAAGACATTGTTTTACAAAACAACTTATCTTTTACAAACTCATTTTACTTGGTTATTCATTTAACCATGCATTATTCTCTTATTTATACGTATCATCTGAACTTATTGTTTTTCAAATGATTTACAAAGACAAAGCAAATTACAAGGTTCATGACTAAACATTTTCTCAAACATAAGTCATGAAACCTATTTTCACAAAACCTATGTATCTCACAGGCATTTTTATGCTGACGTACCTATTTTCACATGTGTTTTTCAGGAGCTGTTGCATAAGATGATCAAGATACACATAGGCAGACTTGGGCTTTAGTGACAATAAAAGATGCAAGACTAGTTAATTATGTTGTATTTCTTTGTTTGTTAAGACATTGTAACACTTTTAATCAATAAAACGAAACTTAAATTTCCATGGTTGTGAAACATTAATTCTGTTACAACACTCCCCGATGTTTCCGCCACGTTTTGTATGTTCTACGTGGTCGGGGTGTGACAAGAATCCATTGGACGCTATGTTACGTCAACTGGAGGTTCAGTGTCTTCAAGAGTTTCAGTCGGCTGCCTATGATGAGGAATGTTTTTTAAAGCAGAAGTCTAAGGTGGAGTGGTTAAGTGCGGGGGACTCGAACACAAAATTTTTCCATAATACCGTTAAAGCCAGAAATGCTAGATCAAAAATACATAGTGTTTCGGATCTTATGGGTGTTCCTCATGAAGGTGTGGGTGTAGCCGAAGCTATGGTGGCTCACTATTCGGATTTTTTGGGTGTAGAGTATCCGGTTCTAACGGCCAACGTGTATAACCTTTTTATTAATACTCTGAGTAATGATGTTGCTGGTCATATGGTCCGTCAAGTCTCTCGAGAGGAGGTTAAGTCAGCTATGTTCAGTATTAGTGAAGACAAAGCCCCGGGGCCTGATGGATATACGTCCGCGTTCTTCAAGCATGCTTGGGATATTGTTGGTAAGGAAGTAACTGATGCGGTGCTTCAATTTTTTGATAATGGTCAGCTTCTTAATCAAGTTAACCACACTATCCTTGCTTTGATTCCGAAAAAACATACACCAGACTCAGTTTTGGATTATCGGCCGATCTCCTGTTGCAGCGTCCTGTATAAATGCATAAGTAAGATTATTACGGATCGTTTAAAAGGAAGTTTAGGATCTCTTGTCAGTATCAACCAATCTGCTTTTGTTCCAGGTCGGAAGATATCTGATAATATCCTCCTTACACAGGAATTGATGCATAATTATCACCTTAATAGGGGGCCTGCAGGATGTGCATTCAAAATTGACATTCATAAAGCATATGATACAGTCAATTGGTCTTTTTTGGAAGTTATCTTGAACCGTTTTGGGTTTCATAACAAAATGGTCAAGTGGATAATGACTTGTGTGTCTACAGTTTCGTACTCCTTAAGCATTAACGGTAATCTTCATGGTTACTTTAGGGGTAAACATGGGTTACGGCAAGGGGACCCAATGTCTCCATATTTATTTACGTTAATTATGGAGGTCCTATCGCTTCTGCTACAGCAAGCTGCCACTGCATCTTTCAAATATCATGCACACTGTGTTAAACAAAAAATCATCAACGTGTCGTTTGCTGATGATCTGTTTATATTTGTTCATGGAGACCTTTTATCGGTTAGGAAGATTAAGGAGGCGCTAGAGACGTTTACTGGGTTATCTGGATTGGTTCCGAGTCCACGAAAAGCACTGTTTTCTTTTGCAATGTTCCTCTCTCGATCAAGCAAGAAATCCTTAGTATCATGCCATTTCAAGAGGGATCGCTTCTTATCCGCTATCTTGGGGTTCCGCTCATATCATCGAGGCTTTTGTTTAAAGACTGTAAGATTCTCATTGAACGTATGGACAAGAAAATTGTTAACTGGATGACAAAGTCTTTGTCTTTTGCTAGTCGTTTGCAACTTATAAACTCAGTCCTTTCCTCTATGCATATCTATTGGGCGTCAGTATTTATTATGCCAGCCCGTGTGGTTAGTGAGCTTGAAAAAAGAATTCGTAGATTCCTGTGGAATGCGGGAGCGGAAGATAGAATCAGAGCTAAAGTGACTTGGAAAGATGTGTGTTTGCCAAAAGATGAAGGTGGTTTGGGCAATGAAGAACATGTTAAGAAAACCCTAATTCTCTCTCTAGCAAATGGCGATTTTGATCCTTCATCCGTAACCCTAGGTTTTCATTGTGATTTCTGATGCTGATTAGTTCTTTAGAAGTTTCTAACATCTAAAACGAAGTCGGCTCACAGATCTGTTCGATTTCCATCTAGGGTTTCTTTATTTTTCCTTCAATCGCCGCCCAAATCCATTCTACTTCGTATAGTTTGTGTTCTTTCTTTGGTTATCGGCCTGATTTTCCAAGTAAGCTATCTGATCTATTCGAATTCATGGGTTAGGGTTTCTTGCTTGTTTAGGGTTTTTTGTTTGTTTCTTCGTTTTTTGTTGGTTCGACGTGTTTTTTTTTTGGTGATTTGTTTTGTCGAGTTGGATTCTACAATCGGTTAAAGAGAGTTGGTTTTCCTGAATGGATGAGCATAACACACATATTGATGGCGGCGGCAGACCTACATACTCGTTTGAGGGTTTAGCCAGCCGAGTTATTGATGTAGATGGTAATACGTGGCTGCCTTGACAGGGCACAGTTCAGACGTCTCCAACTGAACCCCGTATGATTAATATAATTGATGAATTGTCAAAGGTTTCTGCTCCAATCTCTGTGGAGAAGCTGCATTCAGGTTCGGATTGTGCAGGGGCTGTTCATACTACCATGGGGTATGCGCCAACCTCATACTACATTGGAACATCTTTTTCGGCTGATAAGGGGAAACCAACAGTTCCTGGATCTGCGGATCGATTATCGTTTGCTAATGTAGTGAAGGATACTAAAGAGAATGCTAAAGTGAACTTTAGGGTGATGGAATCGAGTGAGGCTATTGACGGAGCTGATGTTGTTATTCCATTGTCTTCAGTTAAACAAGTCTCTGACAGGTATGCGAACACTTTGTATGGGTACTTTCTGGGTAAACGACTGGCATTTCCTGTGGTGGATTTCTTTGCAAAGAACAATTGGGTAAAATATGGTCTGTCAAGACTTATGATGAATGCACATGGATTCTTTTTCTTCAAGTTCAAAACTATAGAAGGGATGGACCAAATGTTAGAGGATGGACCATGGATGATAAGAAATGTTCCAATAATTTTGAAAGAGTGGTCGGCCTCTTTCAAATTGGAAAAAGAGGATATAAAATCTATTCCAGTTTGGGTCAAGATGCATGATGTGCCTTTAGCGGCATTTACTGAGGATGGGCTGAGTTTACTTGCATCTAAGATTGGGGTGCCTAAGATGTTGGATTCGTATACTGCCACAATGTGTGCGGAGTAAGCTAGATTGATACTCTAGTTTAATCGGTTAAGGGTTGAAGATTGGTACTAGGGTTTTCAAGGAGTAGGGTTTTTTGTGTTTCTGTTTTCGTTGGGTTGCATGGTTTTTTCGTTTGGTTGAGGTGTGGTTTTTGTTTTTTCGTTTTTCCTTGTTGCATGGAGAGAAATCGAGATCAGGGGTTGGAGGACTTAGGTTTTTCAATCTTTTTCTGAAAGGTTGCATGGGGATATCTTCATAACGTCGAAGGGTTCTATGCCGATGAACTCCCAGGAGACTAGAGAGATACCTTCGTTGTTGCGGAATAGCTTTGATGGTAAGCCGATTAACATCGATGGTAACCCATTGATGCCGAGGCGTGGCATTCTACAAAAAGACCAGCGGGTAATTAACATTATAGATGAGTTGGAAAAGGTTTCTGTGCCAGTTCAGATTGAGAGCAATAATGATGATGAAACAAAGGTTGAGACTGCAAAGAGCACATTGCCTTTCTCTTATGCGGATACACTAAAGAAGAGCACTTCGCTGAAACGGGAGGTTAATTTTAGGAGATTGGATCCGATTGAAACGGTGCAAGATGCTGATGTTCTTATTCCCCGTAAGGTAATACGTAAGGTCCAGGATAAGTTTGAGAATGTTTTGTATGGTTATTTCTTAGGTAATCGGCTTCCCTTCCCTGTGGTGGAATACTATGCTAAAAACGTTTGGTCAAAACATGGGTTTGCAAAGCGTATGATGAATTCGGAAGGGTTTTTCTTCTTTAAATTTGATACGAAGGAGGGTATGAATAAAGTACTTGAAGGAGGGCCTTGGTTGATTAGGAAGATTCCATTGTTCTTGAATGTATGGTCTCCATCGGTTAGTCTCAAGAAAGAGTGTATCAAATCAGTTCCGGTATGGGTAAAACTCCATAATGTTCCTATTGCGGTTTATACAGATGATGGGCTGAGTTTGTTAGCATCCAAACTGGGAGTTCCTAAAAGGTTAGATGGTTATACAGCGGATATGTGGGTTGATAACTGGGGGAGGAGTAGTTTTGCTCGGGCCTTGATTGAGATTAATGCTGATAACGATCTGAAGGATCACATTACTGTAGCCATTCCGAAGCTTGAAGAGGACGGCTACATTACTGAGAAAATTAGAGTAGAGTATGAATGGAAACCTCAGCGTTGTTCGGTTTGTTGTGTGTTCGGTCATAATGACCAGATGTGTGCTAAGAATGTCACCAATAAAGCTAAACATGTTGTTATTGATGATGAGGGTTTTACAACCGATAAGAAGAAAACGGCCAGGATAGGGGTTATGCAAAAGAAACAAAAGCCTAAGTTTGTCTATAAGCCGAAGATAGGCAATTCTGGAGCGAGTTCGTCGGGAACGAAGAAGGATAAGTCAGATACTAGTATCCATGGCAATGTGGTAACCAAAAACTCTTTTGAGGCTTTATCTAAGTCTGATGGGGATGCAGATATAGGAACTCTTGTGAATGAGAAAGAAACGGGGCCAAGGATTGATGTTGGTAATAGATCAAACAGTATTAATAAGGCTGAGGTTGTAGAAGTGATTCCTACGGAGATGTCTAAATTTATGTGCAGTAATCTAGAGGGAAATAATTCTGAGGGGGCAAGCACTCCCGGGCTTACGGGTTTAAATGGATAGCTTAGCTGCTTGGAACATTAGGGGCTTGAACCAGCCTCTTAAACAAGCTGAGGTTCGGGTTCTTATAGCTGAGAACCATCTTAATGTTTGTGCAGTGTTGGAAACGCATGTCCATGTGAGCAAGTTACCTGGTATTTGTAACAGAGTTTTTAGGAATTGGAGTTGGACGTCTAACGGCGGGTTATGTACCAGAGGCACTAGAATCATTCTCGGTTGGAATGCGGAGGTGGTGGATATCATGGTTCTCTCACAATCGGATCAGGTGATTCATACTCAAGTCTTCGTAAAAGCTGACAAAAAAGTATTTTTCTGTACCTTTGTTTATGCGGAAAACAGGTACCAAGATAGACGCTCTCTTTGGGAAGATTTGTGCAAGTTTAATGCCTTGTCTCGTGATAAACCTTGGGTTGTTCTTGGTGATTTTAACGTGGCTCTTAATATGGAAGATTGCTTATCTGGTCCGTCAAACCATACTATTGGTATGAGGGAATTCTATGAATGTGTTAAGGAGACCGAGTTACTTGATATACCTAGTCATGGCATTCACTATATGTGGAATCAGAAGCCGAGAGAGGGCATTGGGGTTATGAAGAAGATAGACCGTGTTATGAGTAATGTCAAGTTCCTGGAATTGTTTCCGGATGGTTATGTGCTTTTCTAGCCAGCTCGTATATCGGATCATTCTCCTTGTATCTTGAAGACGTCGTCGGTGGCCCGTATCAAACCGAAACCATTCAAGTTTCCCAACTTTATCACAACTAAACCGGAGTTCAGGCAGGCTGTTTTGCTGGAATGGGCCAAAGAAGTTCAAGGTCACTCTATGTTTGCGGTAGTGAAGAAAATGAGAAATTTGAAGCCTGTTTTGCGTAAAATTCTCTTTCAGCAAGGTAACCTGCATGATAGAGTTGCTAATTTACGTGTTCAGCTTGACCAGATCCAGCGCCAAGTGGATGCATGTCCTTTGGATACGTCGCTTCGAGATAATCATGCCAAATGTCTTCGAGAATTTCAAGCTGCTGCATATGATGAGGAATGCTTCCTTAAGCAGAAAGCTAAGGTCGATTGGTTATGTGCGGGGGATGCAAACACATCTTTCTTTCACAAGTGTGTGAAAAGTAGGAATGCTAGAAGTAAAATTTCGTGTATTATGGATGTGCAAGGGAACCGGTATGAGGGTGATCACGTTCCAGCAGCTCTTCTTACTCATTACGCTAATTTTTTGGGCATGGAAGATCAGGTGGAAAGCTTTGATATTGGGGACTTGTTTGTCAATACTCTTAGCGAGTTTTCAGCTAATCATATGGTTCGTGCGGTTACTAGGGATGAGGTAAAAAAGCTATGTTTGGTATTGGCGAAAATAAAGCTCTGGGTCCGGATGGGTACACATCGGCTTTCTTTAAACAAGCTTGGGATGTAGTACGAGATGAAGTTACGAATGCAGTTCTGGATTTTTTTGAGAATGGTCAAATGTTGAAGCAAATTAACCACACTATTATAGCATTGGTGCCAAAGAAGGATTCCCCGAATACGGTGTTGGATTATAGACCGATTTCTTGCTGTAATGTTTTATTTAAGTGCATAAGCAAGATTATCACCGATAGAATCAAAGAAAGCTTAGATGGCTTAGTTAGCATAAATCAATCAGCTTTTGTCCCTGGTCGTAAAATTACTGATAATATTCTCCTCACTCAGGAACTTATGCATAATTACAACATTAATAGTGGTCCTTCTAGATGTGCCTTGAAGATCGACATTCAGAAGGCTTATGATACTGTCAGCTGGTCGTTTCTTAAAGCGGTCTTATTGCGGTTTGGATTCCATCGGAAAATGGTTCAGTGGATCATGAAGTGTGTTACTATTGTTTCGTATTCCTTGAGCATTAATGGGGAATTGCATGGGTATTTTAGTGGGAAGAGGGGCCTTAGACAAGGTGACCCTATGTCTCCGTACTTATTCACTTTAGTCATGGAGGTCCTCTCTCTTCTTCTTCAGCGTGTGGCGATGGTTGGTTCGGGCTTTAAGTTTCATGCGCATTGTGCTAAGCAAAAGATTATAAATGTGTCTTTTGCAGATGATCTGTTTATTTTTGCCCATGGTGATTGTGTTTCGGTTAAGTTATTACGGGATGCTCTTCAAAAGTTTACAAGGATCTCGGGGTTGGTCCCAAGTGCTCCAAAAAGTACTATCTTCTTTTGTAATGTTCCTCCTCATACGAAGGCTCAGATTTTGAGTTTAATGCCGTTTCAGGAGGGGTCCCTCCCTAT